>OY735201.1:74207843-74955343 GCA_963457665.1 Thysanoteuthis rhombus | reverse complement strand
CTCTTTATGAGAGCAAGACTGGCAGCCTCCAGGTCAAACTCCCCTTTGACTCTATTGGCGCACCCTGTATACATGACCCATACACAGATAGGAAAACCTCAACTATTTCAGCCATTTGCCCGGATGATTTGAAAACAAAAAACTATTTTCCCTGTTCATCGAGAAGAAAAGTTTTACTATGGACGGGTTGGGTTGAGACGAGCAGTGGGGAAAAAAAGAAAAAGAATTTTTATTGTAAAAATTTGAAATGAAAGAAAGAAGAGATAAATTCTAATTTGATAACTCAGAGCTTTCCATATTTTCTCCTTCTCTCTTTTTCCCTCTCTCTTTCTTTTTCTCTTTCTTTCTTTCTCTCACTTTCGATCCCTTTCTCTTCCTTTCACTATCTTTCTTTCTCTCTTTCCCTCTTTCTTCCTTTCGCTGATGGTGAAGGAACAGAATCTGTCTCTTTCTTTTCTCCTTCTTTCTCTATTCATAATTTAAGGTTCATATCAGTTATACTTTTTGGTCTTGTCCAGAAGTCTGAACTTGGCGTCATTGTTGTGAAGAAAGGGAAACTCCAACAATAGTAGGAATTTTACAATGAACAAATAATTATCATATTAATTCTATAGATAGGAAGTAAATTGACATCAAACTTGAAGGCCGTCGAATGCGTCTTCGAAGCAAGACATGATTAAATTAATTGTATACATTAAACAATAATTGTTATCAATATCAATCTCGAATGAGATTATATTTACAAACTAAGCAACTGTCTTTAGGGATACTCATCGTAGCACAATGGTTAGTGAAGTACTTTTGCTCACCACTTAAAGGGAGTTTGGTCCTAATTGAACGTCCGACTCTTGTGGTTTGTGTACGGTTAAACCCTGCGTATTAAGTAACTAGTATAATCTGGTTGAAATTCTCAAAAATTGGGTCGACATGGAAGTTTAATATACAAAGCTAGACAGCGTAGCATTAGAAGTACTATTTTATGTAGATTAACAAACTAAAAATCTACCAAAATCCGCTTTAGGTATTTTTCATGGGTCGATATATAGAGAGCACTTTTTGTTGGAAAGTGACATTTTGTTCTCTTTATCGTATTTTCCTTTCTACGTTTAATCATATTCCGATGAATAAAGCAGAACTTGTTTTGTTACTCGACTTCTGAAACACTTGAATGGGCAATGTGTCAATCCATCCCGAACCAAAGAAGGGACAGAACTGAAGGAATTCAACATCTGATAGATGGCAGAACGACTGGATAGAAAAACCATCAAGAATATCCTGTTCATTCACGCTTCGTTGGTTGCGACACCACATCAGCAATCATCAAACGAATGAAAGAGAAGATCATGAAATTGATTGAGAACGAGGAAAAAAGATGTCGCTGAAATTCGCTCAGAATTCAATAGTACTAATTCTACACAAGACCACATTGGGAAAGCTGGAATTGAGTTCTTTGCTCCAATGTATAGTAAGTAGTATACCTAGCAGAATTGGTAAGCCTTATTCTTTTTCAATAATTGCATCTTATATTACAGGTGTTGAGGGGAACGAAAATCTGATGTAGCTTCGAAAAGTCCTATACATTGAGATGATCACGAAGTCGGCAAAAGGAGTGTCTACCTCTAACAGGGGGATTCGTTTCGGCAACATGGCTTGCGTGTTTATTTGCAGATGATATTCTGGAAAACCTCGATGAACACTTCAATCGTATCAACTGACTAGGGATGGTACCAGACGATGGCTGTTTAGAGCCTGTTATGTCAAGTCAGATAAATACTTCAATACGAATTTTTACTGTTAGGTCTTCATAATCAAAACTTGCGAGGATTGGCTGGAAAGATTACCGAAAGTAATGGAGAGGTTGGAAAATTCTCTGATTTTTTTTTTTTTTTTCGCTGGGGAGAAAAAGTTTTCTTTTATGATTTTATGAAATAATAAAATTTGTAAATGTATGTTTCAAGTAAAATTACTTTTCCTCTCACAAAGTTTAATGAAAGGATATTTAGAATGCCTTGGGTGCTGAATTTAAAAACCAATAATTGCTGAGTTTGGGTTCTTTTGGAGAGTAAGAGTAAACATTTAGTTTTCTTCTGGTAAGCATCTTTGAAACATTTGTAATCATCTATTTTACGTTATTTCGACAGCAGTATTTAGTTTGTTTAATAGCCTGAATAATAGTTACAATCTAGTCTTTCAACTCAAACAAATTCGAAGTTAACAGTACTCTACTTTTTTTAAGAATAACAACCACTCTGTAGGGTTTTCAAAATCTCTTCTATTTTCGCTATTCTCCCATATTCTCCTTTAAAAGGTGCACATTTTTGAAGGTTTGGACTTTCCCAAGCGATCGTAGTATCCTAATACATCGTATCGTAACAGTATCCAATTCTCAAAGAAACCTGAGATACTAGAGTAATTATTCATTTAAGTTTTCAAAAATGTGTATGCTTCATTCAATTCATGTCGTTTGTAATGTAAATAATCTGAAATTAAGTATTTTTATGGTTCTGCAATATTCACAATGGCCTCCAGCACTAGATGAAATATTGAATGTGATGCGATGCAACGGAAAATCCGTATGGTGCTACTTCCTGATGCTGCCGCAAGAATGGGTTTCCTTGCATTACTGCCTGAGGTCAGTACCATTGGAGAGGATGTCCCATGATATTGGAGGAAGAGCCAATTGATGACGACAGTAGCAGTCCTTTAGGGATGGAAACATTTTTGAAACGTTCTTTTAAAGATATTGTAAAGATCATGTTTATTCCTCCTCTGTAACTTTTTACTTTATTTACTTAAAGGGTCAAGTTTTAAATACTCTCATTACATGAAGCCCACAATGCATACATTTTTCGCTTGACAAAAGACTTTCATGTGTTTTTATGCAGACAAAAATTGTGAGGACAATTCGCCCCCTGCTGACCACCCACTATATATCTGCCTATTCTGGTTGACGAAGGTTTATATTACTCCTGTGGTTATGAGTTATGAATCCAGCATTTATTATTGAACTTAATATAATCATATTGATTGTAAGAAACAAAATGTTTAATTGTCGATAGCATTACTAATTAGATGGTGATTTAGATTTATTCTGGTCTGTAAAATACATTTATTCTAGTCTATGAATTGTACTCAGGATTTTGAAAAAAACATTTATTACAGATCAAGACCTTTCTAATTTATTGTATGTCAAAAACTCGAAACGGGAAAGCTATTTTCATTGCCTTACGCATCGGAAAATTATTAAACGTAGAAAGGGCAATATGATAAAGTGAACAAATCTTACTTTTTCAACAAAAAGCGCTCTTTACGTATTGACCCGTAAAAATTTCCCCTATGGGGATTTTGGTGGACTTTTTGTATGTTAATCTGTATATGAAATTCCAACGGTAACAATTTAACTTTATAAGTTGAAAATCTTGACAAAAAATTATTCTTGGCCGGACTCATATCATTTGTTTCCGGACTTGATATTCGCTGAATTCCCCCTTCTCAAAGCTTGAGTGCCTCCGAAATTATTTCTAAAATCCCGTTGGAAAGCGCGAAAAATAGAGAACGCGCGGTTGGCAAACTGCTTTTTCCCGCCTCCAGTCTTTTGACATCCGTAATTCCATCCTCCGAGTCTTCTGGTGATTAAAACCAAAAAGTTCATTTCTGTGGAAAATGGGAGAAAAAAAAAAGAAAAAAAAACTTGAACCTGAGTGAGAAAAATTTCTCGAAAAGTCAAGCTGACCTCTTTTTATTCTTATCTGCCCCAGACTTGTTTTTCTTCCAGGCGCGGATCCAGGGGGAGTGCAGGGGGTACGCCCCCACCCCAGGTTCGGGCAAAGCATAATTAATTTTTTTTAATATCTAGATAAAGAAATGTTATAGATGAAAAAAAATAAAAATAACCCCAAATAATCAAAAATTAACCTTAAAAACAAAAATGTATTATCTTGTTTTTCATCTAATATAAGTAAAATGTCTTCCGTCTTATTCTTTATATTTTTCATTAATTTTATTTATAATTTTTTTTTTCTTTTTGGTTCTGTGGTAAATTTCTTTGAATAATTTGTTTACATTTCTCTTTGTCAATTTTAGTGCTAAAAAAGCTACAACTCAAATGTAAGTGAAAAATGCTGGATTAAATATTTCTTTCTTGTTTCTGATATTTGAAATTTGTTTGGGTTTTTTTTTGCGTACTAATTTGTCAAAATATTTCAACCCCATCCTGCTCAAAATCTTCGATATGTCCCTGTCTTCTTCGGCTTCTTGTAATTGACATTTGCCCAACTCAACTTGGTTAGGCACATGACCAAAAGGAGAGAAATACAAGATAGTAAGATTATGTTGCATCAATCATCCAAGTCGGAAGAATCTGCTTGGTTCCCTGTCTGCTTTGAAAATCAGCATCTGAAATATTGGCTTTTATCTACCGTCAATGGAGAATACGCAACTACCTCAGCCACTGCAGCAAATCAAAGCTAATTACAAAATTCAGTTTGGTCTAACAAAAGCTCTGGGACATCCAAAGAGGCTCGAACACACTTCATTAGCGAATTGGTCAACGGAAATTATTTTCTAATCACGCTGTGGTAGGTTACCTTTATAGTTGATTGCTTTGTCTAACATAAGGGCATACTTATGAGGCATCTAATGAGAATTGAAATAACGAATTGGTTAAATACACCAGTCTCCAAATCATCGCACGATCGTGAGTGATTTTTCCGTATCAAATGAATAAATATTGCTCTTACACTGGCTACTGCATTATCCATTCCTGCCAAGGCACATAACAAGTTTTCTCCACGCTCTTCTATTTCAGACAATTAACTTAGCGCCCGAAGCGGTGTCACTTCATCTTCTATTTTACCTATAGCTAGTGGGGGGATGGAGCAATGTATTTCTCTGGTGCGAAGTGAACGTGCATTGTTTCAGTCAGAGTTTGAACCCGGCTCACCGATTCCATTTTCTGTGCTGCTAACCGCTTTGCCACCGGCACCTCCTGGTCTTCATATTGTTACTATTATTACTGATGAAGTTAACATCTTCAATAACGTCACCATCAATCTATAATCATTGTTAATTTTGTTGTTAATAATAGTTTTGTTTTTAACTGTGACAAAAGTCGGGGGAAATTTCATTTTAAGACTAATTTTGAAATCGGTTAACAGTGTTTGTAAGGAATTAAATGACCCGAAGATAGGGTGGTTAAAAGAGGTAGACAGAGTTCTTCTTCCACAGCGTTGGTAAATATAGAAAGTGGACAATGAAAGTGAAATATGTTTTCTTTTTTACGTTGCACTACGTCATATTATTCTCTTTTTTATATCTATTCTCGAGAATAGAAAAAAACAGACTGGCTTGGCTGTGCTAGGGTCAACTTGATTAAAATCTAATCGGTAAACAAAATAGAATATCATTTTTCCGTACAATATTACTCTAAAACAATGAGTCTTATTCAAACTCCTTAATTTATAGTTTCCAGTAAATGGAATTCGTAAACTCTAGCAAACAGTTCGATCTGATTCGAGCTTCAGAAATAGAAGTGATTCTGTCATCAGTTTTTGCATACGTCACTCGGTCACCCTTACTCGCGACGTGGCTGGTTATTGGTCTGGTCATTGTCATCCGCCGTTCGTCAAAACTCAATAGTAGGAGTTTGACAAAAGAAAGAAAAGGCCTAAATAGCCTAATGGTTAATCTGCCACTGACTTTGAAAGCGAGGAAAGAAGAAAGAAAAGGCCTACTCAACCTGATGGTTAATCTGTCACTGGCCTCGAAAGCAAAGGAGAAAGAGAAAAGAAAAAAACCTATTCAGCCTGATAGTTAATCCGTCACAGGCCTCGATAGCAAGAAAAGCAAGAAAGAAAGAATAGGCCTAATCAGCCTATTGACTTATCTACCACTGGCCTCGAAAGCGAGGATGAGATAAACAAAAAAATGGGTAATTGTTTAGAAGGTTAAACTATTTTACACGGAATGTGATCGAGATAGACGCTTTAGCAACTACCACTGTTGAACTATTACGGAGCAATTTTTTAATTGGCCACTTTAAATGGCTAAAAGTGTCTAGATTTTTACCTGTGTTCAAATAACGTTATTTCCGATTATATTTTCGATGGGTTCAGTAGGTAGATTGGGAGTTAGGAAGAGTTGGTAGGTTTTGAAGTTGAGGTTTTGTGATGAATAATTAATTGATAATCTTATGTTAATAACCCTAACCTTAAACAATAATCCTGTCTAATCCTAAACGCTAACCCTATGTCTAACCCTAAAAACTAACCCTTACTCTAACCCTAAACATTAAACCATTTCCTTTTTAGTTTAATTTAATGAGATACAGTTTCAAGTGTTCCTAGTTTCTCACTTCCATTTCTTTCGTATAAATCTTTTTTTTTAATTTAGCCATATTTAGCCATTAAAAAATGACCAATTTCAAAAAAAAGTGCTCCGTAATAGTTGCGACGCCAATCACTTAATTAGTAGCAACTTATCATGTATACCATCTATCTTACGTCTCCAGCGTATTGTTTAATCTTATCTATTCAAAAAATTACCAGAAAAAACATACTCGTCCTAATGGTTTATTCGACTCTGGCATTGAAAGAGGGGAAAAAGAAAGAAAAAAAAGTCGACCTGGATTGCTCTTTAGAAGTGGAGGTGAATTCCTCATCAGTTTTTGTGTACGCCATTGTTTTTGTGCAAAGCGTCAATGGTTTCCTGTGTGATCCCCATCTGTCATGGTTGAAAACTTAGTTAAAAATTCAACAACAACAGTAAGAGTTTGACAAAAGTACAAGAAAGGAAGACTGATAGAAAGAGGCAAAAGAATGAAATGAGAAAGAAAGAAAGAATGAGAGAAAGAAAGAAAGAATGGAAGAAAGAAAGGAGAAAGAAAAAAGAGGACAGAGAAAGAAAATTGACTATATAGTGTTTATATATACTCGATATACATATTTATAACTATTCATTTAGGACGATATTTTTCGTTTCATTTTGGTTTCGAACGTTTAATCGAGGATCGGTTTGAGAACTCAATTGGAAACAAATTGTTTTATTCCACAAAAAATGTCAACAAATTTTCAACTCTTTGATCTGTTAATTTGCTATCTTCTTCTTCTTCTTCTTCTTCTTCTTCTTCTTCTTCTTCTTCTTCTTCTTCTTCTTCTTCTTCTTCTTCTTCTTCTTCTTCTTTGTTCACTCTTTCTCCTTCCTTCCTTAATTTCTTCTTCTTCTCACCCTGCTTTTTTTCATTATTTTCTTATCTTCTTTTTATGCCTTACGACTTCTCTTCCTCCTCCTGCTCCTTTCTTCTTCTTTCCTCGTGTTTATTTTTCTCTCTTTTAACACCTTATCTTTCTTATTTTACTCCTTTTCATTTATCCTCTTCCTTTTCTTTTCTGTGATTGCTTCTCTCTTCTCTCACCTTTCTTCTTCCTCTTCTTCTTCTTCTCCAAATCCATCTATTATAATAATAAAAATGTCTGTCCGTCCTCCATCTGTCTATTACACTTGAAAAAATACGTTGAAAGGAATGGGGTACATGAGACACTCTGAGAATGTAATCGTAACGCCAAGACACGAAGAGGAAGACGGAGGCAAAGTAGGGGTATGCAAAAAGAGGAGCAAACATAAAGATAATCGCTAGGAGTGAACGACTGAACTCAGCCACCGAGAAAAAAAGAAAGGTAAGAAAATGATATGAGGTTGTTTCGAGCGTCTGTATGAGGAGGAAGCCTCGGGGATAATCGATTTAGGCAACTCCCATGAGTTTTTTCAGATACTATAGTGCTTTTAGTCTCCACTCCAAGCTATACAGTTAGCAAAGTCACAGGTATTTTACGAGTTACTAAAAACACTGACAAGGAATCCATGGAATATTTTGCTATATCAACACCAGTTCTCATCCTAGTCTTCTGATATTTACATTAATTCAAATGTTGCCATATTTAACAATATTCTTAAGTTCATTCATTCATCGCAAACAGTTTGTGGTCTTCCAAACAAACCAACCCAGAGCGGAAGCAGACTTATTGACCTGAGAACAAAAATTGATGTGTGGATGAGCAAGCAAACTAGACGACGCCATGTTTGTAAAATGTCCCTCGGGATGCCAAAAGAAAAACGGCGGAAGTCCGTGAGAGCACACAAAAAAATATCTTCGAGAAACACTTCTTGGCAGGAGTTCCAAGCGGAGCCTTGTAATGTCTAAATCTCTAATAACAAAAATGAGTCAATGGACAAAATATGCTATGAAGTATGTTTATTTTAGCAAATTCTTGTGGGAGTGTTGTCTGTGTTTTTAATTGTTAATTAATTCCAGTTGTTGATTTTTACGGTTATCATTGAATTACAATGAATAGTTGACTTTAGGTCATGGGGGAATTTGAATTTATACACAACATTAATAATCTGATAGATAGATAGATAGATAGATAGATACTAAAACTAGCCTATTCCTGTACAAGTTTAAATAGGGGTAAATGAAAGGTAGGTAGATTGTGTTGCACCAATCTTTCAAGTATGCTGGGCTGGTCTGCCGTGTGAATCAATATTCAAAATCCTAGAATTTGGAATATTATGGAAAAGATGACAATGTGAAAAAGGAAAAATATTGGAGACTAATTTGTTGATCTCAATTTTTAAAATTGTCATGTGATTTCTTAACATACGTATCGCCCGTATAGGGTTTCCCCAGAGCTTAGAAGCAAATGTTTGAGAAAAAACGATATAAACTACAAAAATGTCCGGATATTAGTGGGGTAGAGAAAATGTGGAGTATAGGTAGCGAAAGTTGGGAATTTTATCCCTGTATATTCGAATGGATGGGTCTGATATGGTTGAGGTTCTTCGAAAAGTGGATATTCTTTTTAGTTGATAAGGTTGTATTGTTGAGGGAAAATGAGAGTATTCCGATGATGTGGTTGTTATGGAAAGGGCTTGGGAAAACATAGAAAGTATTGGGATGTTAGAGGGAATGTATGGAAAAGCGTGTATACGAGATAAAACAGTGAGATATCCAGCTTTCTGCTATCGCTTTGCAGGCTTTTTGTAAAATTAAAAGAGATTGAATAGATGCTGTCAACTTGCCACATCCCGTTCCGAATGTTGATGTAAAGCAATTGACGCTAATTATTTCGCCATAGGTGGTACTCTTCAACAGTGTATCAACATTTCCCGGAAGCCCATTGCATTCCTTTCAAGAAGTTATCTGATACAGAAACTCGTGATAGTACTTTCGGACAAGAACTTTCAGCTTCGTGTCCAGCTATTTGACATTTTCAACACTTTTTGGAAGGAACGATTTTTCGTGTTTTGACGGATCATAAACCATTAATTGGAACTTTAAATCCAAAAAGTGACAAATATTTTCCTCACGAGATAAGGCATATAGATTTCCTTACCCAATTTGCCAGATATTTATTTTGTCAAAGGCGAGTGTAATGTTCTTGCTGATTGTTTCTCTAGAAATATCAACGCTTCCATTAATGGACTTTATTCTGATATCAAAACCATAGCACAGGCCCAGAAAGGTGACAGTGATATGCGAAAATTAATTTCCTCTTATTCCACATGGTCGCAAGTAAAAGAAATAGAAATACCAGATTCTGACTCATATCAACTGGCACACTCCGTTCCTTGATTCCAAAAGACTTACGACAACAAATGTTTGAGTCGTTACATACTTTGTCACACCCTGGAGTTAAAGCAACTACCAAATTAATTACAGAACGGTGTGTCTGGCCCACTTTGCGGGCAGATGTGCGTAACTGGATAAAAACTGTTCGGCTTGCCAAAAAGTGAAAATTAAACGACTCACAAAATCTGCCCGGAGAAAAATTCCGGCAACAGTTGAGCGTTTCTATTATCTACATTTTGATATTACCGGTTCTTTACCACCATGCAACAGTCATTTGTATCTCCTTAATTGTATCGATTGGTATACAAGATGGCCAGATGCAATCCCTTTGACTGACAAATGTGCAGAAACAGTAGTAAGCAATTTCCTTACAGGATAGAAATTACGTTTTGGAGCTCCCGCTATTGTTACTTCAGACAGGGGTATCTGAATTATTTCGTTTCTTGACGAATATTTGGGGTTGTTCTTGAATTAAAACTACTGCTTATCATCCCGAGTCCAACAGCTTAGCAGTGCATGTACATTGTTCACTAAAAGTCATATTAAGAGCTCATCTAGATAGCATCCATTGGTTTCATTACCAACCTTTGGTTTTTTAGACTTGGGAGCTGTTTCCAAACCTGACTTTATTAGCCATCTGCTGAACTAATATATGGAACTACATTGCGACTTGCTGTAAAACACCCACCATAACTTACATACAGAGTCCCATTGAAAATTATAAAAAGGAACCATGAATATCTCACTTTAATCATAAGAAACAAAGTGCATAATGTCTCTTTAGCAAACTAAAACCTGCTATTGTGGATACAAGCCAAGAAAATACTTTTATTGTAGATCACGTAAGTATATATATACGTGTGTCTGAGTCTGTGTTCATGTGTGACTGTGTGGGGAGGTCTGTCTGTTTGATGTTGAAAATGCACAGTGCTCAATATTTTAGTAAGTAATTTTTTTTTAAATAGAGCTTATAAATGTTTTTTATATATGCATATTATTAGACAAATTTCTTCGATGTTTTGACGACGGATATATTTCGGTTAGTCAGGATATTTTAGATGCAAACGTTGCAATATAACGTTTTTGTTTTTGTTTTTTTTTTAAATGCTGATTAAAAGTAGAACGATACGTAATAGTGACGCGTGCAAAATGATAAATTAGAAAAAGTGTTTACGCGCTTAAAAAGATGTTAAGACATCGAAAAGATTTGTTACAGTGTTGCGAATATAATAGATATATCAAAAAAATTACACACCCACACACACACATATATGTAATTGTGGCATCCACGATTTCTGTTCCCCGGCAGAGCCCGAGGAGCCGGTACTGACACTTACCTGTCGAATGGGCCGGAGATTGTGTTGTGGTTGATATCAAAGACCGAGTGCGCCGGTGCAATGCATTGGCCAACGAGGTTATACTGAGGCTGCGCATTACTACGCACATTGGGAACCTTCGCTTCAGACCCAGAGGCTTGCATCCTACCGCGGAAATGGACGGTCAGTAAGGTTGAATTTAAGCGATATATTTACTCACGCATATATACCCCATCCACCAGAGTGCTCTATTCCTGCGTTGGAAGAGCATTACGAGGTCTGTCTGGAGAGAATCCTGTCATTTTGAATACCTTAAGAACCGGTGGTGCAGCGCTGATGTTACTTAGCAACAATTCAGACTGGACCCTGTTGCGCATGTGTAGAAAGACATGCTCCAGTTTGGTTATCAAGTCGGCAGTGAGACGCTTTCGAGTCTTGTGTACTGTGTGACCTTATCATTCACAATGACCGATTGAGTAGATCAGCAGATATTCATTCGGGGTTTTTTTAGCAAAACATCGCATCAGCCCGGGTCAGTCAGCCTCCTACCCGACGGCCCAGATTTTACTCCCCTGCGGCTTCTGTCTTTTTCAAAAGTTAAAATCATCGTTGAAAGGGATGCGATTGCACACCACGGACGGAGAACCCGATTAAGGAGAACCCGACGAGGCATCTGATGGCAATCCCTAAAGAGGACTTTGCAAACTGTTTTGAAAAGTGTAGGGGATGTTGTTCTAAATGTGAGAGGTCACAAGGGAGAACTCAGTGGGAAGCTAAAGCACTAATATCCTCGATAAGGTGGATACAATCCAGACGGATTTCATAAACCGTTAGGCCACCCACACTTTTTTTTAACAAACTACTATTTACAAAAGGCCAAAATGGCAGAGTATTGGACGAGGAAGATGGCGTTGAATCAAATCCAGGTAAGAAGAGCATTCTGTCTATAAAAATCCTTATCTAAAATCCTGGGTTTTATCTGAAAACTATTTCAGTCGCCAGGCAATCCTCCATCAGTTTTATTTCTTGCATAGAATCCCTAAAAAATGACGGGATTGCTTATGTTTGGATCGGGACTAATGTCTAGAATCAGAGTGTAGTATCTATGCGCTCTGCAGAGGATCAGAGTATTGCTCCACGACACTTGTGCCTAGGATAAGAGTATACTATATGTGCGCCCATTGAAAAGTGATACATACACACACACATATAGAGAGAAAGATATAGACAGAGCGACAGAGAGAGAGACACACAGATAGATGGACAGATGGGTTGATAAATGACATTTTATGCATGCAAACCCTCTTCATCTACCTTATGAGATAGTGTGAACGTGTTTAGAGGATTATGTAAATTGGTCGTTAGATATTTACTACACTTGGTAGTCTGGCACATTGTCATTTTGTTGGACACACAATGAAAACTGAACTCACCAGACGACTTAATAGGCTGCGAAACTAGCTTGCGAACTGCATAATATATAAATATAGATACACATCGCGTTTTATACGTGTGAATTGTGAAGAAGCAATTTACGCGGCTCCAACTGGTAGCTTTTATTTGGTATGGTTATTAAATCTGTTGTTCGTTTGTCGGCATGACGAAACAATAAGAATTCTTCATGTCGATGTGTGAAGGGAAGGGCCTTTAGGGGCAAAAATACAGGATGAAGGGGCGACAAATGTGTATGCATCTCTGCCGAAATGTAACCTGAGAGAGATGCCAAGAACGCGCAATGGGGACCCTCCAATTCGTCGCTATCTACCCCTCGGAGAATTTCTGGTTCGCGTTTGGGCGTGACGCTCACACACGCAAATATTATAGAAGGATAATCATCTCGTTTGCAAGTACAACCTCAAACCTTCCAAGTGGATAGTTATTATTCTTTAAAGTATAACTATTGATGTTTTTTCGGGGGGGGTTGTTTTTTGTTTTTTGCAGAGGATCTTCCCTCCTGTCTCACGTCTCGGTGATGAAACAGCCACAAAGCTCATTAACAAGTACTACCTCAAACCTCTCAAGAGGATTGTTTGCTTCTTTTTAAGCAGACATATTGTCAAGGGATTTTTTGCATGATCACTCCTTCTATTCCATGTCTTGGTGGTGGAACCTTGCCGCGGTATCAGCTGCAACGATAATTCACAGGGGGTTTCGGGTTCATGACACACAGATATATTAGTACATACGTGCGTACACACACACTTCATATATATAAGATGCTAACTAACTATTCTGAGAAATCGAACAGACTGATCAATCTGTTTATCAAATTACCCAATATTCCCCGTGTCTCGTTGAACAGTTGACAATCTCTCGAAATCATTCCACCAATAAATAAAGAACCTCATTTTTATTCTATGAATGTTTACTTCCTCTAAGGAAGCCATTTCGCTTCCGAGCTTTTGGATAGCACTTCGTATATAAGAGAGATATATAAATGGTTGTTGAGATTGTTGCATATTTCACACTGGCTCAAGAGGCCGGTGATCGAACCTCTGTAAGAGCCTAGATTTTTTTTAATGCTTATTTTTTTAGTCAGTCCTCATTTGGAAAGTTTCTCTCATTTGGTCCTATGCCAGACCTGATCGAATTTAACACACACACGTATGTGTGGGTGTGTGTGCGATAAATCTGAGAGAAGCGATGTTTTCCATATATACATAAATACGTATGTACGTCTTTTTCAAACCTTGTCCTATTTATTCAATGCATTCCGATAGTCTTGGTGTGGACAGCAGCACCAAAAAATCAGTTTTAATTCTATAGACAATCAGCTGGCGTGCACTTACGTTTTTTCTTAAATGTAAAGCATGAATTAAAGAATCCCAGCCATCTTAAGTTACAAACACACCAGAAAGCTATTCGTAGACAACAGCAGCAAGCTTCCCCTAAACTTTTCGATTCTGATTTCTGATTCTCACGCATAACTAGGGAAGGAAATGACAAGATAATCAAGTTCGTTGTCTAGCTAAATATTGTACAAAGACTGTATTTACAGTATTAGCATAGAGTGTCTCTGAGGAAATTAGTTATTCGATGCCTTTGAAAACTCATACATATATAAACGCAAACATACATACATACATGAATTTCAAGAGAAAAGTTTCACTGCACTGCTGTTAGGATATTTGTAAAGTTTGTCATTTAATTATTCTGGTTAGATCTAGGGGGGCGGCAAAGATAGTAGATCTCAACTTTAGCAACAAAATACTGATATCCCGAGGATGGCCTTGATATTAAATAACCACCTCTGGGAATTTTTTTTTTAACTTTGGCGTCAGTATCATATCTAGTTTTCATTTTAGTTTGACTTTTTTGAAGGTTAGCCAGTGCTATCTTTCTTGTGAAATATCAGTCTTGAGATTGGCAAGATATTAGGAAACAGTTAGTCTAAGATTGCTAGACGAGTTTTTCAACCACTGATCTTTTGAAAGTTTCACAAAAAACGAAAGTAGAGTGTCTTTTAAGAGACTTTTTAGAAAGAGATACCCTTTCTTATACGGAAGAGTTTTTAGAAAAATATATATTCTTTTATAGAATTCATGAGACTTATATGGAAGAGCCTTATTTGTCTTCCATACGATAATTGAAACGGAGAATAACCGTGATTCTTAGGGAAACTCTCTTAAAGCAAATGAAAGGAAGTATTATCGTCCCAGTCTGAAGCAGTCTCCCTGCTGTATTTTATAGCATCGATTTAAAAGTTTGATGAACTCTTTTTATCCTCGGTATTAAGGATGGTAAGCCGATGACAAACATCGAGAGATACTTAACTCTTTGAGGAAATCCCGTGAGAAGTAACTCTTTTGGTGATATCGAGCGGATAGACATGAACGTATACATAAATCTATGAAAAAAAAAACAGAAAATCACCTCTCAATCAAGATAGATTCATGAATCTGCCAAAAAAATGTAACCATCTCTTCCTTAGTCTATTGTCTATTCTCCAACTGAATTTCATTTAAATCCATTGAGTATCTTCGAAGATATCGCGTGGACAAAGGTGATCCAGTGTACCCCTATTCACTGTGACCTACACTTAAATGGAGGAAGATAAAAATTCATCTCTCTAAGGCACAAGTACAATGAATGAAACTTTTCGAGCCCTGGTATTAAGGGTGGGTAGCCTATGACAAACACACATTGAGAAATATTTAACACTATAAAGAAGCTCTCGGAAGAAGTCATTGGTAAATTCAGCTCCACGTTCACACTGAATTTCGTTAGGACTCCCTACCATAGGCAGAAAATTAAATTGACGTTTCGCAATATCCTTAACATTAATGTGCCTCAGAGTTCGTTAAGTAGGAATATTTACAGACGAGTTTGTTCGTTCAGTAGGAAAGTCTGCAGACGAGAGAAATTGTTCAGTGGGAAAATTCAAAGACGAGTAAATTCAGAGCAAGTGTAATGAAGGGGAAGTATGGACATTGTAGATCAGAAGATTCAATCGTACGTAGAAATTAATTCTATTCATACATTTATATTGTTGTGAAGTAGGTTATATAAATATAAGAAAGTACTATCTCTCCAAGTTGGCGGCTGGTGGACACTTCTAATTTTTTGATCCACTGTGCCCCGGTGATTCAACGTAAGATTGAATGATAATCCCTTTATGAAAGTATCATTGAATTGTATTCTAGGTTGCGAAGAGGGATTATAAAAATCTATCATACATTCATTGGTTAAAGTTAGGCACACCAAAGAAACGATAAGGTTTTCAGAGAGTCCATTCCTTTGACGAAGCCATTGTCTGGAGGAATAATGATGCAATGATCTGCATGGATCTGTCACATTTGCTCCCGTCCAGGAGGATGAATAAATCTTGAATTCAATTTATCTCATTTATTCTCCATGAGACCCTCAAAAGAAGAAATCAAGTGAAAAATCACCCTAGGATAGCAAGAGTAAGCTCAACCTTCAAAAACAAGAAGATCCCATTAATCCTAAAAAAAAAAGGTACTCAACCAATGCATCCTCCCAATTGTTACTTATGGAGCTGATACATAGAACATAACTAAGAGACAGACCCTCAAATTGAGAACCTTGCAACGTGCACATGAAAGAATTATGTTCGGCCTCAGACAG
This sequence comes from Thysanoteuthis rhombus, assembly GCA_963457665.1. Lineage (NCBI taxonomy): Eukaryota > Metazoa > Mollusca > Cephalopoda > Oegopsida > Thysanoteuthidae > Thysanoteuthis > Thysanoteuthis major. The sequence continues at coordinate 74,939,314 of OY735201.1, read as the reverse complement.
AGAGACCACAAGATAGCGCAATACATCCGAAGGGAGACAGGAATCAGGGACATCACAGAATCCATTAAAAACCTCAAATGGCAATGGGCTGGCTTTGTCACAAGAATGGCAGACCACCGATGGACATCGCAACTCACGACATGGATCTCCAGAGATATCATGCGCAACCGAGGCCAGCAGGATATTAGACGGAGAGACGAGCTAGATAAATTCAGAAAGTACTGGCTCCGTCGCGAAGTGAGAAGTGTGGCGAATCCCAGGGAAGACGTTAAGAGAATGATGATGATGATGATGATGATGATGATGATGATGATGATGATGATGATGATGATGATGATGATGATGATCTCATTTATCCTACAAATTTGCCAGAAAAAAACGACTTTTTTACTATTTTCTTTTTTTAAATATTTTGATGCATTTATTTGATATACTGACTTCACCCCTCCCCTGCTAAGGAAAACTTGTTTGTGTGTGTATACGTGTGTGTGTGTGTGTGTTTGTGAATGTTTAGTGTTGAGTGACGTTATCAGCATGAAAAGCAGAATCGGCAAACCAAGTCAAAATTTCAGCTAACGTTGCGTAAAATTACTTAGCAAGGTATGAATCCACTTCTCCCTGCGTTCTATATCGCAATAATTTACGTAAAAAGATTACTTCACCTACCCATCCAGTAAAAAGCAAAAATGCAGTCATTGCCACAGTCGACCTTAATGAGGTAGTCCAATTAGTGTGCATACAGTGCACTACAAAACTTAAAACTCAAGAGAAAATTGAATAATTTCATCATCATCAGGAATAAATTCATGACCTGTAATTTTAAGGTTGGTAATATTACAAACACTGTCTAATAGAAAAATGTTGAACAGTGATAATGAGTATTTTTAACGGAATTTTAGTTATTGAACATTTTCGTTGCAACTAAACTTTACACTCATGGGCAATTGGTGTGATATAAAAGGTTCAAATTTCAATCTATCAATTTCTGCTTTTGTTAAAAATAGTGTCAAATCTACAGTGTATTGGGAATGGACCAAAGGAGTCCGATTTCGAACGTGGTTGGATTGTTGAGCTCAGAATCAGTGCCAATCGCAATGTGCAAAATTTTAAGAAATTAATCGAATTCAGACAGTTTGGGAAATTATCTTTGTGTGATCCAGATACTCATGGAGCCAAGAATAGAGGTGGTCGACTTAAGATGGTGTCAGATCGTGATGAGAGGTCAATTATTAAAGAACAGCAGCAAAGCTTCAATCAATCCATTGCTAGTTTGAAGGTAGAAACGGGACTTGAAGTTCATAAAGAGGCCATCAAACGAAAAATTAGGAAACTAGGCTTCAAGCACAGAAAAATATTACAGTGTCTAACTCTGAAATGATCCACAAATAATGCAGACTGAAATTCACAAGATTGCGTCAGATGTGGGATGAGGAGCCTAGCTCTAAAATTATCCACAAGCAATGTAGATTTCCTTCAGACCAGCGATGGGATGATTGATTTTTTCCTGCAGTAGTCTGATAACAGCCCTCTTATCACAATCCGACATCTTAGGTCTTATCGCCTCTCTATTGCCATATTGTATAGACTTGACACATCATAGACCAATACATTGAAATTTGAACCTTTCATTTCACGTCAATTGTCAGTTTGAAGTTTCGTTGTAACGAAAATTTTCAATAACTGAAATTCTGTTAAAGCTAATGATCACAGCTTCCAACTTTTTACTACCAGGAAACCTATAAGATGACCCAACTGTAATGAATTTATTCCAGATAATAATAGAGTTTTTTCATCTGTGTTTAGAGTTTTGTTGGGCACTGTATGTACGTATGTATATATATATATATATATATATATATATATATATATATATATATATATGTATGTATATGTGTGTGTGTGTGTGTGTGTGTGTATCTGCTTGCGTGCATGTTTATACACACATACCTTTGCACGAGCAGACATTAAAAAGATAAACAAGCACTCCACCAGACGATATATAGCCCCGTTGGTAATGGTCTAAAATAACCTGGCAGCCAGAGATTAAAACACCTTTGAGAAACTAAGTGCTCAAAGGCCAGAATTGTTTTGTCTCTTGTTAAATAAATGTTGTGCATTACTTTTTATAGTTTATTCAGCTGCGCATAAGATGATTGATGCTTAAGATATCTGCAAAAGATGAGCCTATTTCAAAAAGATTTTATTTGAGAAGTTTTCTTTACAATTTTCTCATGGATTGTAAGGTTGAGTATGGTAATCAGTTAAGAAACCAGAATCAACGAACTGAGTTCGAGTTCCGTTTGTGATTTCTTAGACCACTTTTAAATTGATGTCCTTGAGAAAGGCATAAAACTGACTCGCCCTTATCGACGAAGTTAGGATACATATTTGTGGGGTAGCTTAGCAAAACTGATGTCCGTGTTGTGATAAAGACATATAATTTGGTACACTTATAGCCAAAGGCATTCAAAAAATTCGATATTGGGCCATCTTGTATGGTAGCCATTTTTTAAAATAGCTGCCAGCGACTACTGTTTTCATATCGATTTTCTTATCAGCGATTGGTATAATTTTATATTGAGGACATAATTTGTCGTATTTATTTACCCTACATAATTTTTAAGAATCGCTATTTTGATAATACAAGCAGGTCTTCGGAAAATCAAGATGACTGCTATTTCTCCAGATGGCAGGCATGATACAATTCCAAAGTCAAAATGAGTGGTATCAATACCAACTAAAAAAAAAAACTGAGGTCTATTGCGAAAAAGCTTATTCAGCACTCCTCTTCACAGGAACTAAGAACTGTGTAGTTTAAGGCAGCTTTTCCACACTTGTACTGCTAAACATAATCCTATCTTACATGCGCAGGAGGCATGGCTAGACTGGTCTACATCTGGTGAATCTCGTGAAAAATATTAGGTGTGACATTTCATGATTTTCATCATCATCATCATCATCATCATCCTCATCACCAACATCACAACCACCACATTCCTTAACATCATCAATATCATCTCCCTACCACCATCATGATCACAATCACCAGCACCATCATTGTCATCATCAATATCATCACAACCACCACCACCACCACATCATCATCATCTCAAGCACCATCACCATCATCAGTATCACCACCACTACCACCACCATGATCAAACCCACCATCCTCAATATCACCCCATCATCAATATCACCATGGCCAACCCCACCGTCATCACTATCATCATTATCATCACTGAAAATAACAATAATAATTTTTCATCATTGAAAATAACAGCCAAGATAATTTTAGGGTGCATCTATAGTGCTATGATTAGCAATTCAAGATTATCTCGCAGACCATTCCACTTACAATTGAGGTCTAAGATTCCATAGGATAAAAAACCGACTGTAAATGGTTGCTGTAAATGTTGTTGCTTTTTATTTATGAATTAGTTATTAAAAGTATTTTACTCAAAAGAGAAAAATAATTGCCATGGGCGACAAATTGCGGATTCATGGAATGCTTTTGGCCATAAGTGAACCGAATTATATGCTTTTATCACCAAATGCCTAATTGGCATAAAATTTCCAACTAAGCTTCCTCACTCTATATCGTTGGTTGACTATTGTTCCGATAATGTCAGTGTGGAGATTCACACTGCGTGCGTGAGATTTTCCTCTCGAAGGATTGTTGCACAGGGATGATTCCAGTCTTTCGGCCTCCGAAGTTTTCTCAGTGGTACATCACTTGACTTTCTGGGGGTGGAGAGCTGTAGGAGTTGCCCGACAGGAAGTAGAGTTTACCACTAGTTTGCTTTGTGGACTCCACTCCTAGTTTTTTGTTTTGTGTTGGGTTTTTGGTTTTGTTTTTTTTGGGGGGGTATTTTTTTGTCAGCGTAACCTTTTCTTTATTGAACTGCCTTAAAAGGCTTTGAGTGCCCTGCTATTTACCCATAAATGAGGGACATTAATTCCGATGCCTTTGTCCGTGACGGTAACCGTTACGTTACCCGGACCTCCTTCATTCAAATCAGCAGCAGCTGTCATAAGTCCATTCCTGGACAAAGGCCTTTCCCATCTCTTTCAATTATGAGCGTGATTGCACTAATCTGTCACGTCTCAACGGCATTTTTTTCAATCTCGTCCCCCACCCATATTGTGTTTGGTCTTTTCTTACTGCCTTTACTTTCCTACGGGTACCAATCGAATTAGCCTTTTGCTCCATCTGTTGATCTTACTTCTCGCTACGTGCCCTGCCAACCCGCATTTTGTTGCTTAATCACTTGCACTCTCTCGGATCCATCTTGATCTTTTTCTATCACTAAGAGTCATTCCTAACATTGCTCTTACCACTGCCCTTTTTGGTATTCGAGTGATTTTTTTAATGAACAAACTCAGCAACAAGGTATCTGGAACCTAAAATTGACGTTGTTATGATTATTACAGGGGTTGTCAAAATACTAATTGTTTGATATAGATTGTTTATTACATATTCTTCTCCTTTGTCTCTACTGTTAATTACTTTGGATGTTGTGTAATTATTATTATCACAACCAGGAAATACTCGCCTTACAGGCGGTTATGCGGAGCAATATGGAGCCTACAATTGTAAACCCTAAATTTAAGTAATGATTTAATATTCTATGATCGTAAGCTCCATATTTAACAAACAGACTTAGCCATAGCAAAGAAATTCATACATATACAAGTACTTGAATATTTGTTGCTCTTTCATTCACGCACAGCATTCTGGATACTATTTAAAGGCGTTCTTGAAGAATGCTGATGGTTCGAGAGATGTCGTCATTCTATCTGTAATATTTTTAAGGATGATGTGAATAAACATCGAAATATCGATAAAGTCAACAGCAATTCTGGTTAAGTAAATACTGATTACCACTAAGTATGATTTTTTTTTCAAATTGTGCTTATTTATATGCAGTCACATCAAAAAGTTCCCGGAAATATTTTATCATTTAAACGTTTTCAAATTCACCCAATTCAATTTAGAATAGAACGCTGAGAATAGCGAATATATTAGTGGAGAGATGTAAGCAAAGATTCTGTGAAACAAAATTCAACAAGTTGTTAATATTTACTAAGCTTAGCCTAGGTCAATGCAAGGCCAAATTGAAGGATTTGAGGTCAAGATGTTGTTTATCAAGCTTAGCTTACTTTCGGTAGAAGGCCACGTGTATGGAACACCCAGGGAGGATCGAACTCACTACTCAATAGGAATAATCAGCAAGACGGCGTAGCTAAACTTTTTACAATTATGAGCCCTTTTGGACCAAGAAGATTGTGTCTAATCAATTCAAAGGAGAGAGGGCTTGCCGAGCTAGAAAATTAGAAACTTCAAAGGCTGGCCTTTTAGCGGTGCTTGAACTCCATCGGTTGGAAAAACGCGTCTATTTAACCGAACAAGCAGTTTTAGTTGTTGTTATATTCCTTTTATAAAGGGCTTTCTGATTTTTTTTTTCCCGAAAAATTTTAGTTATATTGTTTTTCTCGTTTCAAAATTGTTATGTCAGAGAATCCTGATCACCTATGATTGATGAGGTATTACTTTTACGCCGTAGACAATATTTAGATGCTCAACTATTATATCTATAAGTGGATGTTATACCCATGGCATTAACTGTTATATTTCGAGTGTTGTCACATTTTTGGTTAGTACAAGTTAATTCTTCGTAGCCTAATTATGTTTGTACTTTCAGATGTTTACGAATATGTAGTACCTATTTGATACAAATATCTTTTAGTATTACTCTGAATTGGTGGATTCGTCACTCGTTCTCAATACTGATTTAGTCTTGAGGTTATGACTCTAAATCGTTGACTTAAAAATTTGGTACGATCTACGTATAAGTTATAAGACTCATAATACTCATTAAAAAACTAGCAAGACAGAACGGTTCAAGACGAAATTCTAGAACGACTGTTTTACTCTATGTCAACCGTTTATATATATATATATATATATATATATATATATATATATGTGTGTGTGTGTATGTATCATCAACACTTTTTATCTACAAACGTATATTACTGTTGCATCTTTGAATAAGTCTACACTTTCAACAACTTCTATGAGAGGAACATCTGATGCTGCATATTTTTCAATTTGCATTTCACAAACTACAGCAGACCCCCAAGAGAGAGATATCAACCGGAACACTGTGATAAAAACACCGAAGACAAGGAAATTAGTCCAGATGAGTCAACATATTGGATCGGCAAAAACGTTCACCCGGTTCATAAGTAAAATAAGAAGTAAAAATAAAATTTCTGAAATTAAATTTATTGAACAACATATTTGTGGTTTTGTTCCACTATCATCAGCCATCTTTCAGACAACTTTATAATTCTATCTTCACGGAATGTTTTATCTTTCTCGACAAAGAACTACTTTCGGTGCCTTCTGCAGTCTTCCAGTGAATTTAATATATTTCCTTGACCATTTTCGGGTGCATTTCGTTGTTTGCCGTTTCTGATTGGTCTAATTTGGAGCAGTACTTGTTCGAATCAATTGTTTGGATCACAGGAAGGAGTTCATGATGGAAGAATCCTTTAAAGTCCCACTATTTACACTGTATCACCTTCTATAAATGAAGAGCAGCCTTTAATATGATCCACGGTGGTTAATTTCGCTTTCCACATTGTTGTAAAATATCCACTTTTCATCGTCAAAAATTGTTTAAAAAACGGTCTAACAAGTTTTCCAACTCATGTCAAAGCCTCACACCAAAGAAACTAACATAATCAAGCTGGTCAAAAGATTTTTCAACGGTTGATTTGGATATTTTGAATATGTTGGCCATCTCCCGCATTGTATAACATTGATTATTCTCAAGTAATGTCTTCATTTGATAGCTATCAACCTCAATTAGAGTATCTGACCATGGAGTAGCAAACTTTGCAAACTGTTTTTGACATGTTCTATTATTTACGATGCCTTCTCCATAAACTGAACATTTGTTGCGTTTGAGTAACGATTATACCCTTTAAAAATTATATGATATGCTGAAAATGTGGCTTGCCTTATTCCATCTTCAATGTTATCATCAATAAAAGAAAAATGCGCCAATTCTGACATTTTTTTAAAATGCACGCTGATATGACACCAGTAATTGCACAAAAAACAAATAAATAAACTTACTTAAAACTAAATGTTCTTAATGTCATCTAAGTACAAACACAAACGTTTGGCTAACCCCATCCAATATCTATTACTCCTTGTCAGCAGGAATCACTTACTTTTCGAAAATTCGTTTCAAGCCATTTTTTTGCTTTTACGGAAAAAAAGTGTCAAGCGAAAGTAACGTCCAGATTTCGTTTTGCAGTCAGTCGTTATTGAAACAGCAAGCGCTCACTTTCGACATCCCAGTCTCCAGTACCTCCTGCCACACAAACCTGATGACCCAACCTAACATACCATCATCCCCATTGGAGGGTCAGGGAACACTCAAAGAAATTTCCCGTACAAATTAATGGGAATTGCTTCTTCACTTTACGCTATTTCGACTCACCAATGGTTTTATAGGAACGTTCTACATCTAGATAGCGGGTGGGGAACTCTATTCCTAAAATTATACTAAAATATGTACCGAGAAATGTCCACAGGTCTTATTAAGACTTAATATTTCCACTTGAAGATCCCAATGTGAGCAAGCGACCATTTATGGTTGGTTGCACAAAATAGATAGGACAGGAAATAGCACAAGGGCAGATAACCCAACTAAGGACAACCTTCCAGAGGCAAAGTTTTCAGATTTTCCAACGGTAAAGTAAATAAATGAATAGGCGAGGAAAGTTAAAGGAAGCAAACATAAGAGGAAATAAAATAGAAAATTATTTTTTGTTTCTTTGAACATCTTGGCATTTTCTCATCATCTCCTTTTATGCCTTCAAACGTTTGTTCTATAAATATTTATTTCTTCATATCAGCTTAAAAATTTTCAGATGATAATGTTTTTTTGCTTCGATAGAGATACCTTGCCCGACCAGACAAATTAGTCATTCTGGAAGATTTTAAATAATAAACATACACACGTCACACACACGCATGCACGCATGCACACAAACGCACGAACACACATACATATTTATATAGATATAAAAAATGGATACATGATTCGTAGAACTGAATTATATATATATATATATATATATATATATATATATATATATATGTCATAATCATTCTGTCCGACCATATATCCATTTCTTAATACGCACACACACACACACACGTATATATATATGTGTGTGTGTGTGTGTACATAAAAATCTAAGTTCTTTGCGGTGACTCTGAGCTTCATGCCAGTGATGCAATCGTCAGACCTTCTATCACTTTTGAAAATCTCACTGAAAGCGGCCACAAAAATCTTTTCTGTGAGATGAAAATACAACTAAGAACACGAAACCTTTTTACTACATCTCCAAGTCATTAAACTTAAATAATCGCAACCAATGCAGCTTTTCCCTACTTCTTACTTATCTCTTATATTTATCAGACCCCTCTTGTGGAATACTAGTACCCCCCTCTCTCTCCCTCTCTCTCTCTCTCTCTCTCTCTATATATATATATATATATATATATGTGTGTGTGTGTGTGTGTGTGTGTCTGTCTGTCTGTCTGTCTGTCTGTGTATGCTCGTATGTATTGAAATATACTTGCTACCATCATGTACCCCTAATTTGTCTACCTAGATTTTACGAAAAAGTGACAAACTGCTCTCTCATTCCGCTGTCCATACCAAAGGATATCTCGTTTCCAGTGGGCAGGCCATGCTGCAAGAATGTCAGATAATCGCTGGACATTACGACTCACAACAAAGATCCCTCGAGACTACGGGCGAAACACTGGCCGACAAAATGTAAGATGGCGAGGTTATCTGGACGAATTCAGAAAGTTTTGACCCCGTGACGATCGAAGGCAGAAGAAAAGTTAGACCATGAGGAAGTTCTATTTAACTGGCATTAAAAAGATGGTGAGGTAATTCGTTCTTGCTGTGTCGCTTTTCTGTCTCAACCACTGAACTAGAATATAGGATTATTCTGTACTATCCGACTCAGGGCATGAACTTGCAGCCACCAGGAAGGTTACTGGATACGCTTTATCAACATTTTTATCCACTCGGCCTCGAATGAAGCACACCGGGTCGGTGTGTTATTGTTTCTGAAACCAACATGGAAGGTATATACGATCAATAACTCGTGAGTAAATATTTCAACTACGTTGTCTTTGCTTAGGATAACTCACAGATCGGCACAGGAATGGGCCAGTAATAAGAACATGACAGACAATTGAGAGAAATAAGGTTTGATATCTGGGGCAGGACTTCCGACATTCGTGAACACACGTTCTCCAAGACTGATATGTTCTATCCTGTAACCCAGTAAAAGACTACTGGAGTACCACAGATGATTTCATCATCAGTGCGTTAGTGGGTCGATAGCCTGACTGAGCCCATTCTTATTCAGGCTGGTTGTCCGTCTCGAACACTGGTTGTACTCAATAGCTAGAAAGTCCCAGTCAATCCTACTATTTACCCATAGCTTGGAAGAGAGGGGAATTTATGCCTCTCCCGAGGGCATTTGTGCGAAGTGAACACAAACCGAATCAGCTGCAGTTTGAAAGTGTTCCATCAACTGTTCGGCCACTCTGCACTTGCAACTGAAAATTCCTGAATGTAAAGCAGATCAAAAAACAAAAGTCTTCCTGTAGGCGTTAGTTGAGTTTTGGGAGAATCAGTTGTATCATCCACGGGGTATCAAGCTCAACTCAAAGACAAGATTCGTTTTGCTGGGTGCCAAGAGATTTCTTTATCGTATCTCAATTTCTTCTTCTATCGCATGTAATTAAGATTTTGGCAAAAGGAAATTTGACATACGTCTGGGTCAGGAGAAAATCATCGTTCAGAATTACAACAGACAGATAATGTCAATCGCTACCACATCAGGCTGTGTCCTCAAGACATATATGATATATATATACATGTGTGTGTATGTGTGTATGTGTGATGAAACAGAGGATTCGCTACACAAACACGTCTATTTTCCTGCCCTGTTTAGGCTTCTTCAGACGAATGATCATTCGCCTGAAGAAGCCCAGCATGGGCACAAATATAAACGTGTCTGGGTAGTAAATGCTTTATTTCATCATATTTTAAGCTCTACTCTTACTCAACTTAATGTTTAATGTTGAATGTATCGAGCACTATATGGGATAAACCCATCCCACATCCGAAATTGCATTATATTACATTTATATTGTATTTATTGATTTGTATTATATATGTATATATGCGTGTCTGTGTCTCTGTGTGTGTGCATAAGTATAAACGTATATGCTCGTGTAATGATTTGTTTAATCTATATTGGTAAGTGTGTCGAGGCCTTGAATAGGCCTATGGACTTGTAAGCCTCTGTTCGCAATGGGCCAATTTATTTGGTACGCAGAGTTCTTTTTTTCTCCATAAATGACACCATATTTCGACTGAATAATTCTATTCTGGTCCACATCATGGAGTTCCAGAAAAACGTAGAGTTTTTATGTGCTCTTTGGCGAATGTCAGATGATCATGAACATGTTTAGGTTTCAGCATTGAAGTTTGTTTTTTTGCGTTGTAAATAGGCTTTATATCGGAACACTCGTCATATCGCGTTCTTACACATTACTTTTCTGGCTTCCTGCAGATATTCATGAATTTCTCTGCGGGTTATTTTGAACTTACTATCACTTTCCGAAAAAAATATTTCGGACCGAAATTTTCTAAGGATGTCAAGATCTAGGCTGACTCTTTGTCGAAAGATCGGACTCGAATCAACTAATTGTGTCTCCGACAATGGACATTTGGATATTTCTTTGATCCAAGATTTTCCTATATCCCACCCATTTCTATTGGGGCGAAATAATCAGTTCTTGAATTTCTTCTCACAATTCTTTTTGTTTATGACATGTTGATACTTCAAGGGTCTTGAGCTGGCAGTTAATGATTGAATCATGTGCAATCGAATGACGTCAACCCCAGTTGCGAATGTTTTAGGATGATCACCTGAATCAGTAGCATCTACATCAATTGCATTGTGCTCTTTAATATCGACTCTTCAAATTGAATTCTTTTCTTCGGAAGGTTTCGGACAATTCTTCACTTCTTAATTCTAATTTTTGTATATCCAATGATCAATCTAGCTTCGATATATATATATATATATATATATATATATATATATATATATATATATATATATGCATTTTTTGAATGAATATAGATCTTTGATCCAAATTCTATCAATTTTAACGCTGAGTGAAATAAATTAAATAAACTAGTTACACTGGAAAATGTGTCACGTTGTAAAACTTTCTAAATCTTATCATAATTTGCCGAAAGTCTTTCTGTCTGTCTGTCTGTCTACATGTATATATGTATTCGCCTACTTTCAGGGGTCGAAATCAAATAGGAAGACTTCAGGGGTTGAATTCTAAGGGATTTCTTTTTACATTTAGCGGTCAAGATTTTTTTTCGCTATTCGTGATGAAAATTGAGGGATTTTCTTTTTCCTTTTTTAGGTAAAGATTAATGGGTCAAAATAGAAGGGTTATGTTGTTTGTTTTTTTTTAAATTCTAGGAGTCAGAATCAAGGGTGGGAATTTTTTTCCACCCTTAAGGGTCGAGATTAAAATGAATTTTCCTTCACTTTCAGAGGCTAAAACCGAGTGGTTTTTCACTTTTAGGGGGGAAAATTAGGGGGAAAATTTTTTTTCAATTTGAGGCGACAAAATCGACTTTCTTTTCTTTTTTAAGTGACAAAATAAAGGGAGATCTTTCCCCTTTTTGTTTTCACTTTTAAGAGTCAAAATTGAGGAGTGAAATCTTTTCACATTTTGGGGGGTCAAAATCGAAAGGGAACGTTTACTTTGATTAATATGGGTCATACACATATATCTCGAACATCACCACCAAACAATTGAGATGAAGGGTTTCTTTTAACACTTTTTAGGGGTTCAAATTGGAAGAATGGCATTTAATCAATTCTAAAAACAAATTAAATTGAACGCTACTTGATATCCATCTATCCATCTATCCATCTTTCTATTTCTCTTTCAGAGTGCCATTATTTTGCCCGTTAGGGCGGGTATTTTGTGTAGACGTAAATTCATCATCTCAAAGTAATATTTATCATATTCAATCAGAAATTTACTTTGAGGTAAACTAATAAATTTAGGCTAACAATTTTTTTTCCAACAATGTGTTTTTTTTCAAGTTAGTCCATAGAAACACTACGTAACGCTTTTTTCAGTGTGAAATGTATTGGATACTTTTTGCACTCACTGCATATATCAAAATTGAACCTGCCACTAAAAACCTATTTAAGGGGGTATTTTTTTAAAAGAAGCTTTTTGTTGACATAATGAGGAGTAAATGTTTAAATGTTCAGCCCTTTGCCTCAATTCCTGCGGCCTGTGCATCTGTGGGTGTGCATACACATATTTATACGCACATTTAAATCTATATATTCATCTATAATGGTATGTGAGTATATATATATATATATATATATATATATATATATATATATATATATATATGTATATATATATGTGTGGGGGGTAGGGGGGTGTTTGTGTGTAAGAAACTGTCAACCAAAACTGTCAACGAAACTCACAACATAGGTTTCTTCAGTTTTAATCTGGTATTGCTGGCTGACTGGTTGGCTGGCTGGCTGGCTGGCTGGCTTTGAATGCACCAATTGTATAGATTGCAGCAATGGAGGCAGAGGGCTGAACATTTAAACATGAACTCCTTGTTGTGTCTACAAAAAGCTTCTTTTTAAAAATTCTCTCTCTAAATAGGTTTTTAGTGACGGATTTGATTAGCAATTTCAGTTTATGCTTTCAGTTTGTACCCGGCATCATTCATGTCAGTTTTTTGAAGATCTAGTTGTTTTAGTGATCACAACCCAACAAAATGCAAGAGATTATTTATTAACAATTTTTTCAAATTTTTTGATTAATCATCCCCAGCACAGTATACTACCAAAAGAAGATGGTCACTTGAAGGTTTTTATTAACTAACTAGACCTGCATCTATTTTGCTTCTATTAATCCAAGCATGTTTATATATATACATATATATATATATATATGTGTGTGTGTGTGTGTGTGTGTGTGTGTGTGTGTGCACGTACGTTCGTATATGCACGCAAGGCTGTTATCTTTAATTTGCACGTTTTTCAATAATTTGAAAGATTCATTTTTTCTCACGTCCAGTAATATTCATACAAGTATCAGAAATATATATGTACATACGTATTTTTATTTATAAATAGATATACACTTTTATATATATATATATATATATATATACATATATATATATATATATATATATATATATATATATGTGTGTGTGCGTGTGTGTGTGTGTGTGTGTTAGAAATCAGGAATATAATATAATATAATACAATAACTGTATATTGAGTTTATTTCATGATTTAGGATTCGCCTGAATAAGCCCGAACAGGGCAGAAACATAAACATGTTTATGTAGCGAATTCTTACTCCATTATATATATATATATATATATATATATATATATATATATATATATATATATATATATATATGATCGTGAAACGAGAGATTTCATGGAATTACTGAAATATTCAGGGATTCCACCGAATCACTTCTTCCACAATCATATTGTAACATATAATTTATTTATTTACATTGGCACACACACACACACACACACACACACACACTCACACACACACATATATGCATGTGATGATATATATTGACACAGAATTATACCAAGTCAGATACACATATCCACATGCTTTCGAAATTATGCAATAATCCATGGTATATTTATTTATCCAAGTATGAATATACATCTATTTATTCATATGTAATTTTTCTATGTATCTTTTTCTCTATGCATATATATATATATATATATATATATATATATATGTGTGTGTGTGTGTGTGTGTCTGTCTGTCTGTCTGTCTGTCTGTCTGTATGTGCTTATTTTGTAGCCGTCATCATTTTCAGTAATAGTTTATTCGAGCGAATATGACGAGTAGTCTTGGCCTCCAGAAGATTGGCACCTTAGTCCAAAAGTGGCAAATCCTAGAACAGTCTGCCGGCAAAGAAGCGTTAATCTGCACCAGATGTCCAAGACAAGCATGTCGCCCTCCTCCAAAATAGACCACCCAAAATTACCCTACCTCAGGCTGTCCTCTACCGACTGACCTCAACAACAACTCAGTCTCTTAACAATCAACGATTCTGTCAAATATTTTCTCGTCTTTACATGAATTTTATTTCTTTTTAATTTGCATTTATTTATTCATTTATTTATTACTCTTAATGCCGAGTTGTGGGTGACCTGACAGTTAACAGCAGGGAAAATGGAATCGTAGATTCGAGTTCAATCTCCAGCAGTAAACGTTTGGGAAAGGCATGAATCCTCCTCTTCTCTTCCAACCTCAGCCATGGGTAAATAACAGAACAGACTGCACTTGGTTTGCAACTAGTCCAAGAGAACGGATTCTGAATCGAGAAAGTCTAACTGTTCGTCCAGCGTTGTGAGAAGCGGGCTGTGGACAGGGCTCTGAATCTTCGATGGACCAAGTAATTCGGGAGTACATTTTAATTATTCTTTTTCAGAATAAATTGATAAACTAAAACAAATTACAATGGAGAACGGTTCTGGTTGGTCACTCGACAAAAATCGTCACATGACCAACATCTTGAATTTTTAAATGTTTAAATGTTCAGCCCTCTAGCGTTATGCATGAGTGATAAATAATCACAGCCAGCCAGTAAGCCAGCCACACCAACTTGAAAACTGAAGAAGTCTATTTTGACAGTTTTGGTTTACGGTTTCTAATAAAAACAAGCGGGCGAAATATCGTGACCACTGTCTCTACTTCCCAACAACACCTCGGGTACAATTGAAAGATTCGGAAAAAATGCCACGCCTTTTTATTTATTTATTTATTTTTTCTCTCTTTCTCAGTCCGTCTCATTTCTTTTTCTTCAGGAACGACCGGGTCATTTTTCATTAGATTACGCATGTGGCCTTATTGAAACGATCTCTTCAATGTTTATAACATGTTTGTATTAATTAAATATTTGCGTTATTAACTCAATCAGTTTGTGCGAGTTTGTGAACATGCCCCTGACACCCCATATGCATAGCTGTCAGTCCACTCGATTTAACGATTTAACGATTTAACGACGAGCTGCAAGAAAAGAAATTCCTAAGCACATTTACCCAACCCACATCAATAAATGCACACGTGTATATTGTTACGCATGTGAGGCAGAATAATAACCTTGTTTTGTTGGCTTCATTTTTAGAAATGAAAGCTGTTGTACTTTCGTTCCAGGTCCTACCGATTATGACCACGTTGTAGAACTCACACATTAGTTCAAAAAGCAGGACACGAGATGCACAGGTGAGTGCATTGGTAAATTGTTAGTAAGTAAATTGCTTCACCGGGAAATGCCATTGGTCGACAAATAATAGAAAAGGAAGGAAACACAACTTTATATCAAACAAAACTCCCCTTCATAACGCGTAAGATCCTAAAAGAATAAACCTACCTTTTTTGATAGCTTATGACCACATGGAATATTGAGAAAACCGAATTTTTCTCAAGTTTTATCATTTATCAACTATTACTTTTTAATTACCTTTCAATTTCTGACCAATGTTGCGATGTACAATGAAAATTACGATTACCTTTTGAGCCATTTTCAGGGTAATAATTGTAATGTGCCGTCAAATATAGTTGTTATCGACGTCCTGCTTATATGTTAGAACTCGGCGACAATTTTCTGCCGCTCGATTCTGGCAGTAATATAAACATGAACAAAGCCAGATATTTAGTAATCTCAAAGACAGACGGGCAATAATTAAGTCAAATAACCAATGTAATGATTTCACACTCAGTCACCTTGTAATAATATCCATTATACCTTTTATGATTATTTTAGCTTCTGCCTTTATTATTTCAATCTTTTTCTCAATCCTTAATAACTAACTGACTTTGAAAACGTTGATATTTATCCAATGATCAAACAAGTAACTGACTGCAAAGGTTGGTGGGTATGATATTCAAATTTGTTTCTTTCTTTTTTTATTGGAGATCGGAATTCAGGCAACTCGGTGCGCTAAGCCATGATCTTACACTTGTTAATCTAATGTCATAATTGATCCAGTCTGGGACTGGAAACTATTAAGCTTGTTGCACGTGAAATGTTTTTTGTTTTATTTTTTCACATCAGAGACAATAATGTTAAACGTGCAATATTTATGAATATAATTGCATTTTCTTAGTAAATTCAATGAAAATATAGATATAATTCGTTATTATAGGAAGTTTCTGATGCCTTAGCGGCTAATTTTCAAGTACATTTCCAACAGTGCAGACCTGAAATAAAAAAAAAAAAACAAGAATAAGCTCTAGACGAGGCTCGAACATACCATAGGAAGATTCCTTTATACAGCACTGTTCGCTGAGTCACTAAAGCTCTTACGGTTGATAGATCAGCGTTGTTTACAAACTGCCGTAAACTGACGGCCTGCAAAGTTGACAATTCATGTGATTTTTCAATTTTCTTTTCTTGAGGTCACTCTTGAATTCGAAAAAAAACATTTCAGTTAGCACTGAAGTTTAAAACATGAAAAAAATGAAACATCTAAATATTGTCAGCACTGGGCTCACAAATTCGGAAACGCAAAACCAAATCATTTAAATTGGCAAACCCGAATCTGAGTGAGTTGCGATAAAAAGCAAATAAGAAAATTATCATCATTATCATTGATAGGTACGGGAATCCAAGGTCGTAGATTTCAGAGGAGTGTCCGTCACCTAATCCGAGCTAGCTATTGAGGCCCGCCGCCCCTTTGCAGGAGTATTCCAACTGTAAGCCTGGCCTCTGGTTTGACCACTGGACGTGAACAATCCGCAGTTGATGGATGCCGAGCTGGCTACAGAGTTCTACCGTCCTTTCGAAGAAGAATCGGAACAGTACTACTGTCTACAACATGAAGCACAGACGTTATGCAGATTCAGGGAAATTGGATTTTTTCAATTCGTTCTCGGTGTGATTTCAATTCAAATTTGTCAGCCAGTAATTATGCAAGATAAAGAAAGAAATGCTTAAGAACGTTATGATAAATTCCAAGAAAGACATTGTGGCTTGTAGTAAGATCTCATTTGAAGATGAACCGATAAAATAAATGAAAAATGATATTTCTATGATTACTATTATACAATTTATTGCAGTAAATAGACCTCTAAATACCTTTGTAAACAATTTGTTTTATAGTCCAGCATATACGTTATCCGACGCTTTGAATCGCAATCAGTTAAATAGCAATCATACCTTTATAGACGGAAAATATTTCACATACAACAAATAAAAAGAATCATTGATAATATTTATGAATTCTTGAGATTTATGAATAAAAAAAAAGCTGCACAATAAAACCAAGATTAAAAACAATGTTCTGAAATTTGTATTAATTTCCTAATGAAGTAATGAGATTATCTTCTTCAAAATGGCTGATCAATCCTTGGATTCTACGACCATGATTTCATTGCATTATCGAAATGCGACCACCGTCCAATCACTGTGCTCAAAAGGAACGTTGGAGTTCAAAGTGGATTTTTACATAATGTATCCTTCAAGGGCAACACAATACTTTTAAAAAATGAGAGATCTAACAATATAAATGTAAAAAAAAGACTTGAACTGAGCGGAGATCTTCTGAACCTTTTCACGACTAACCCATTAAGGTGCTCAATGCCTGAAAAAAAAAATTTTTTAAAACAGAAAAATGCGTCAATTTTTGTTGAATGGTTGAAAAAATAATTCTCTTATTAATTCAAAAAATCTCTGTTTTTTGAAGAATCAAAACCATGGTGGGATACAATTGCCTTATCTCTAATGACGTTTTTTAATATATTATAACAAAAGTATACACATATATATGTATATATACATATATTCATACATTTACATTTATATAATACTGGGATTTTTAATCAAAAGGAATCTTAATTATTGATAAGTCCAAGGTAAGTTGAGATTCGGTTAGAGATGATGGCTTTTCTTTCGGAATTTGTCACATGACTAAACGCCTGGGGTCATACAGGTGACTGATAGTTGTCCTAGAATTTGACTTGGGATCTGGTTGGCTGAAGTTGTTGCTAAGGGACTTGGATTGGCTAAGATACCCGGATGTGACCAGTGGTTTGACTGTGAATTTTGGAATAGAAAGGTTTTCGAGTGTGTTTGGGACATGGGCTTGGTGGCATCCACACACGTCAGATTTCCATCCCTCAGAGGATTGGGGCAGAGAATCTTGGAGAATAAAGAACCGGCATCAAATTAAAATTCATTGGGTTCGTCCATTGCTCTGCGTGTTATTGAATGCAAATTAGCTTGTCCTTTGCCAGGGAATCGAGAAAGAGATGAGACAAGAGCCGGGCTACAACCGAGTCCTACCAGCAATCATCACAATTAACTGCCAACCGTAAGCACCCAGTTGCATAATTATGCAGAAGGAGTGTTATACCCAACGATTAGTTGTTCTTTGGTAAATTTTTTCTTCTTACTATTGATTCTAAGATTTTGACGATAGGATTAAATTTTAGACAAGTTAGTTTTCTCTATTTTCCTGGGTATCGATTTTCTGACGCCCAAAAGGTTCAAATCACCGTCCTGAACCATCGAAGACGCCGAACGAGTGGATCCCAGATTAGTGGAATTCACTTTGCAGTTGTTTTGATGTAATCAATCCGGGTCGCCATTGATAAGAATTTTTATTTTTCACTCATCACCTACTCATAGATCATAATGAGAAAGGTCGGGTAAACGTCTCAAGAAAGGGGGTGCTTTTACGACTTCTAGATGAAGTTTTGATTATCTTCATGACTGAAACACCATGACATCAATTTGATCACAATCATTAATAACTAATAATGAAATTTGTTTTCAAACTTACTCGTTTAAGAGTTCTGAAAGAGGTCTCTCTCAAAACAGACAAGCAAAAAAGATTCTGTTCAGCACATTTAGAATCAACAACAAAGTCGGATTCAGGGTTTTGTATGGTCCGAATGAGAAAAATTGTTTTTTACAAATGAATACGTGAAAATGAAACATATTTAAAAACATCAAAAACAAAAAAGTGAAATGTGATTCAGTATTTTTCACTTGCATTTGAGTCGTAGCTTTTTAGCACTAAAATTAACAATAGTTAAGTAAAAAAAAAACTTATCAAAGAAACTCATTACAGAACCAATAAATGGATAAAAAATCATGAAGAATAAGTTGGGAGATATCTTACATTAGGCGAAAAACATTTTTATTTCTACTTGAGATTATTTGAGGGTTTTCTTTTTATTTATAGAATTCCTTTATCAGGATATTTATAAAGTTTTTAACTGTGCTTTGTATGAAAGAGGAAAGGGATCCGGGAACCCTTGACCCCTACGCCTGGAAAATTAGATAGTATCGGTATTTGGGTCCAGTCTCTTGTTAACTTAAGTGTGTCTTATTTGGCACAAGGACTCAGCTGGTTACTTTTAAAAATAGAACTGGAACAAATTAACAACCGGGACGAAAATAATCCTTGAAGATGATTACAAGGCTCTGTTTGGTATTCAGACCTGTAAAGAAATGAACCCTTAGGAGGTCATTTCATAGTTGGTAGTGGCTTTGTCTTTACTAATTCCCTGTGATGCCGAAATTGGGCCATCGTGGTGTAGAGAACGAAGTCGTCAATTGATCTGTACGCTTGACAAGAGAAGACAACATCCACTTAACTGGGTAAAATCCTTTGAGATCACTATCAAATCCCAATCAGAATAAGAATTTGAAATATCAATTTATCTAAATCAGTGCTTATCGAAGTTTTTTGCTCATGGTCCCCTTTGGCTTGTTATTTACTCTGTGCCCCACTCCAAGTTTTTTGATGCGTCCAACGTATCTCTATAAAGAATTTTATCGTCAGTCGGTCCCGCTCACGCCAATATTCTGTGTTTTTTTAGTTATTTTCTGTCACGCTATAAAAAATGATGTACTAAATTAACGTAAACTTGCTGAGATTCGAACATCTGACCCGATAGGCAGTGGTCTGATCATTTACTGACTGACCATCGTACCAATTTTAAAACAGTTGGAAATATATTTTGAATTGCATTGGAAGATATTTTCAGTGCCTGTTCATGAATGATTCTATTCATCAGAAGAGTGATTTGTGAGAAAAAGTGGTGTATATATTTTTCCAAGTCAGTCAACCGATTATTTACCATGTCTTCTCAAATATTGACGAATAAAAATATTTCGCACGATATTCATGAAAAAGAAATTGCAACAAATATTTACATCATTGTTTTTCAATTCAATGTGGCAGGTGCAGATCTGAAAGTTTTTTTAATATTTGACCCCAGCGTTGTCAATGACTGGCGAAGATCAATTCTCTGTACAATATCCAGCTGCTTACGAGCTTTTGATAACAAAAGAAATATACGACCGAGCCAGAATCAACAAGGTACAATGTTGGAAAAGCAATAACAAACAATATTATTGTTTCCCCAGAGTAGTGGATATTTCTTGTCAGTACTTCTCCGTACATTATATTTCCCATCTTTGAATCCAGTTTGAGTTAGATGGTCATTCTGTTACTCAAATAAACCTCTTCCGTAGAGCAATGTCTGCATCAACAACATTTAATTCAAATGGAATTGTCACCCAAACTGGAATATCCATCTCTAGAACCGAGCTTGCATATCATCATGCAAATTTTCCATATCTTCTTCATACACGACAAGGTCATCATGGTGCAATTAGTTGCTAATTGAGGCCAGACATGGAAATTGCTCCAACACATGACGTCTTTTATAAATCCTAAACAGCTTGAGTTTGCCAAGAAACGCATTAATTGCTCCTTTGAAAGATATCAAATCCTTATCTTCTTCTTGTAGCTGCTTATTAAGCAGATTCAGCTTTTCAAATACATCTGATAATCAAAATGTATTACATCTCACGGTAACCGACTGTTCTCTGAGCAGTTTGCGTCTCGGATATGAAACAACAGAGCCCTGCAATAAAGCGATGAAGACAATTACAAGATAAATTTGTTATGGAAAAATGAATTTTCAATGAAATAAAACAAAAAAGTTGGTAATATCCACATCTTTTTTTACTTCATTGAGAAATCATTTTTTCAAAACACGAAAATTTATCCGAAAACTATTGTCAGTTAAAAATGAAAAAACAGCGCCCAAAAAAAAAATCAAAGAAAATCAGTTAGTTTAATGATCAATTAATTTGATTCAGGAAAAACATTACTTACTTCTTGCATGAAAATGTAGTTATTAATACGTTCAAAGGGAGAGACGGCTTAATTAACAGTCAAAAATGGAACAATTTAAATCATAAGCTGCTTTCCACCAACCACCAGTGACTCCGTCCATTTCTTGAATCGGGCGTCCGTTTGCAAAAAAAAAAACTATGGATGATCGAAAATTACAAATATCACACATTTTTCAAAAATTTTGAATTATATATTTTTTCTAATATATATAAATATGTATACATACATACAAAAGAAGTTAAAAAATAACACACTCTGCCCAATGAAAAATTGTGCTGCACAGTCTAATTCTCGTGGGCTTCTTTGGAACTGTATTATTGACTTTATATCTATTTCTATTATTACTTTTGATAGCAATTCTTTCATTTGAGCAGTTTTCATTGAAGACAACGGATAAGGACTGTTTTATCAATTTCTCAGTAAATTGCTCGTATTTTCGTACGAGGTAACGGAATATTTAGAATTGTCCAAGCGCTTTCAACCATTCTTTGATCATTATGGAACTTGGGATATAGATTTTATAAGTTTAAAATCCAGAAAATCTGTGTATTTTTGTTTCGCATCTCAGCGCCTCTTGTTGAGAAAGGTGTCATTTTTAAATGAACTTATAATTCCTTGAATATATTTATTAGTATCTCACACATTGCTTGAGCTCCATAACAACTCTTTCTCTTTCTTCTATGCATCTCTCAATCCTTATTCAGAGTCTCTTCAAGACAGACAGACAGAGAGATAGAATAAGAAATTTCGGTGACACAAAATAATGCTTAATTTTTTGTTCTGGATTGATATGATGTCAGTGTTCATAATCTTTCGAAAACAGATTAAACGTAACTGCGTTCAAAATCCCCAGGTCAATTCACACGCTCAACTTTACCCAGAGGAATATTGCGTAAATAAAATAAAATAAAAATAGAATCAGTGAATAAAAAATTCATTAATTAATTAGTTTCTTTAATCTACTTAAAATTCTTCAGTGAGATTAATGAGGTGGGAGTGGGTATCAAAAACTTAAGATAACTGAGAACGAGGAAAAATTCACTGAAAAGACGAATTTTTCTTTCAACATTAGCAAATTGCTTCCTGGAACGCTTGGTTTGTGTAATTGTTTACACGAACAAAAACATCACAATGTTTCTATTCTCGATCGATCGCTATTCATTTATCTATCTATCTATCTATCTATCTATCTATCTATCTATCTATCTATCTATCTATCTATCTATCTATCTCAGGTCATTTTTACGAACGAAAATAAAAATACAAAGTTTTCCTTCTTATCTCACCCAGTGTCAGCAAATATGGTTTGTTTTTGATTGTGGAAACTCGTTAAGAACAAGAACCAGCTGAGTTTTTCGATTTCCAGGCAACTTATCAAAGAAATCAACTATAACTAAGAATCCAGAAGAAATTATTGAATTTCACATCACACAATCAGATTTAATCAGCCATCTTAGATTTTGGCTAAATAGGAAATATCGGCCAAGTTTTGTCGAAAAACAGCTAATATTGCCTGTATGTATGTCAGACACATCTTTCCCCACTGCTTCATTAACGTTCCTACCCAGGTCTGTCAAGCACACCTTTCTTTTTGCCTACCGACTCATTACCGTTCCCACTCAGTCCTATCAAGCACATCTTTTTTTATTCTCCCCCTCTTATTGAACACTCGAACAATGAAATAAGCAGACATCAAAATTTATATATATATATATATATATATATATATATATATATGTGTGTGTGTGTGTGTGTGTGTGTGTGTGTGCGTGTGTGTGTGTGATCTAAAAGGCTTTACAGCTTTAAACGCTAATGATTCTTTTAATCAAATTTATGTCATTTCAGTGAATTATTTCCAATCATCTATTAATGAGATTTATGTAGATTTTTCAATGGGCTCTGTTTTACACAGAATTAGATATTATGGTATTATATGTCAATGTTTCTTGTCGGGATCATCAGTTGTTTATCATGTAACCATTTCAGGGATTTAAAAATAAAACAGTTATATAAAAATGGCACCCCAGCAGTGTTGATCAAACACCACCTCCCCTTAAGCTAGGCTTTCAATATCTAGCTTTGTTATTTGTTATTATTCTTAGGGTCTGGTCATGATAAGTGTAGTTTGTTATTTTATATATTGATATTATCATAATGTATTTTAGCAAGACGAAGATCATGTGCAACAACCACATCGAAAATAAAAACACTAGGATCAAAATTGAGGACACACAACTGGAGAAAGTAGATCACTACATCTACCTAGGGCAACGAATCTCTTTAAGACCCTCAAAAGAAGAGGAATCAAACTAGGATATCAAGCCTTTGGCAGAGCAAGCTCAACCTTCAGAAACAAGAAGATCCCATTAATCCTAAAAAGAAGGGTGTACAGCCAATGCATCCTCCCAATAGTCACTTATGGAGCTGAAACATTGAACCTAACCAAGGGACAGACCCGCAAATTGAGAACCATGCAACGTGCACTTGAAAGAATTATGCTCAACCTCACACAGGGAAACCACAAGACAGCACAATACATCCGGGAGAAGACAAACGTCAGGGACATCATAGAATCCATAAAAAAGCTCAAATGGCAATGGGCTGCCCATGTCGCAAGAATTGCAGACAAACGATGGACATCACGACTCACAACATGGATCCCCAGTGATCACTTGCACAACTGAGACTGGCAGAGTATTTGGAGAGACGAGCTAGACAAGTTCAGGAAGTACTGGCTCCGCGACATCCATGATAGAGAAATGTGGCAAATCCTGGGGAAGGTCTATGTCCAACGATGAACGTTAAAAGAATGATGATGATGATGATGATGATGATGATTTTGTATGAATGTTATTTTACTCTACGCATCATTTAGATGTCTTAATATAGAGGGTTTACTTACGTAGGTTATCCAAAAACGTATTTGACGATGGGGTATCAGTAAATACAAGCGGATGTGGCTCGTTGTTCGTGTCACTTCTCTTGAACGTTCACCCATGAGAATGATAAAACCGTCATGTTGGATTTAATGTCTGACTGCATGCAAACCGACTTATGATATATATATATATTAAAACGCTGGGTGATAAATTTCCCAACACGTGTTTCTTGGTTCAACCAATTGTCAAGAGGGGTGGATTATTTTTAGTTTCAATCTAATTACTTTTAATTAGAATTAACCGAATACTTCGTTTAAATGCGTTCTGACGGTAATTTTTGAAGTAAATAGATTAAAACTAAAAATAATCCACAACTCTTGACAATTGGTTGAACCAAGAAACAGGTGTTGGGAAATTTCTCTCCAGATTTTCAGTATACTGCTCTATATTATATGATTAATATATTGAGCACTATTTATTTCAATTTAATGAAAATAATTAAATTCAAAAATCAATCTGATCTACTTTGTTTATCAAAGTTTTTCAAAATTATTTTAAAGAAAATAATGTTTTTTCCATTGTTACTCTGAAAATGAGTCACTTGGCTTAGACAGCGTAAATATATAAACATTTTAAAAAATGGACTGCTGCAGGAATCGAAACCGATTAGATAGCTGCTTCGACGAAGCTTAACCATTGAGCTTAACAGCCTGACAGAAAGGCAAAAGTCCGAATAAACGCCTTATCTTCTCTCTTCTCATCTTGTTCATTCACTACTCATGTCCTAACTTGTTTCTGACGCAGATAATTATACTATTATGGAATGGATACATAATCCGACAGAATATTTATGAATGAGTTATATCATTTGGAACTCTACATGAAATGACCTCCTGTTCGAGGGTAACTTGGCTGCAGTATGAACATAGGATAGTTAGCGCTGACCTCTATTCGCCGATTCGGGGTCTTGTCAATTTTGGCGTTTTCAAATCTATGGGTGACGGCTGTACACTACCGGCTGCAAAATTGTGTGCATAGGTAATCCAATCCCAGGATGAACACATTGTAGGCGATAAGTTTGAATTTTTTTTTTTAATGTCAATTTTGGCAGGTTAGACCAACTTGAAGGGTTGCGATCCCTACTTTGAGATCCCTACTTTGAGAAGCTCTGTGTTTGGATTACTACATGACCTTTAAGTATTGATCACTTTTTCTCCGGGCCATGCCGGGTACCCCAGGTAAAATATGTGTGTGTATGTGTGTGTGTGTGTGTGTGTGTAATTGAGTGTTATTCTAAAGCAGAGATAACTGTATCTATTTTTTTCCTGAATCTGTAATCTGAATGCTGATTTTCAAAACAGCTATTCCTACTTACAAAACCGATGTAACACAGTCTTCCTACTCCTTACGTGCACGTGTGTGTGTGTGTGTGTGCTTGTGACAATGACGCTTATCAACTCCTGTTTTAAATGTTCTTTCGTACTTCAAGTCAAGAAAGCTACAAGCCTAACCGCGTTACTTTCCTCTTCTCCGAAAGGAACATGGCCCTCCTAGCTTTAAGCAAGGGTGTCACGCCCCGATGACGAACTCGTACGAACAATCAAAGCATCGTAAACCGAGTTGCCCTGATTCATAAACATGACTTTGAAACATTTAAACATTTCAAACTTGAATCTGATGACATAATCTTTTTTCGGTACTACTATAGCGTGTGGTCTATTGCAGTATCTCTAATCTACAGTACTTTAATGTGTGATCTACCAACGCCCCATCTGACCCGATGACTAAGTGTAAACCACTCGCGAAGGACACATGATTTATATATGGCAACTAAGTATTATGATTGTTAACTTTCTCTTTGGTTAAAACTTGATATAGATTTCTAGTGTATACTATTACAAATGTCATTTCAAACTTGATCCGATTACTGAGGCGGATAAAATCAGAATCAAAAGTTCAACTAAACTTTAAGCCGAAAACATCAGTCTTAACAATTTCAACCTCTGCAAAGCTGTTGAAAGATTTGTAGCATTTCTAAATGATATACGAAGTGAACATCGGTAAAGGATTTAAATGTATATTATGAATAATGTAATACGATGTGCATGTTATTATTATTATTATTAATATTATTATTCATTTTCCCACCAGTTGCCTGGTGGTCACCGCTGAAGACTGAGTGACAACATGTCTCCTCAGGTCTCCAGCTCTCCTCTTCACATTCTAACAGTCCACAACAGTGCTGTTATTTACAGTTTCACACCGGTTGCCCGGTGGTTATCGCTGAAGACTGAGTGACAGTAAGTCTCCTCGGGTCTTCAGCCCTCCTCTCATAACTCCCTCAACTATCTCAGCAGTGCTGCGGTTCATACCTTTACTATCATTTGTGGTGTGTGTATTGTGTTATTGTTTGGGTTTTTCTCCTCCTCCTCTCCTCATCTTTTCTCTCTGTTAAGCTACTGCTAACAGCTGGGATCGTAGATCTCGTATTTCTTGCACTTTCCTCAGTATTCGTGCAGTCCCCTGCAGTGCTGTGGTCTGTATAGTCTTGTTCCTTCCTTTTATCCCTAGTTCTTCCAATTTCGCTTTCAGTGTCTTTGGTTCGCTTCCGAGTGTACCTACTATTACTGGTACTTCTCTGACTTTCATGTTCCTTTCAATGCAATAATCCAACATCTTTATTTGTTTTGTTTCACGCTGATCATCAATAAATCCTATGACACAATTTTGTTTTTTTATCACCCTGCAGTTTGAATATCCCAGGTAGACCGAGCGCTATCGTAGAAATGTCCCAGTAGATGGTATGCCATAGAAGCAAAGTTTGTTTTTTTTTTAAATCTGAAGCACCAATAGGTGTTGAAGTGCCTTGTCTGCACAATAGCCCCATTCATACTAAAAGGCGCAAGGGTAGTACAGGGTGTCAGATCTCCCTCAACACACACTCACCCATACTCGGGTAAAGCATGATTAATTTTTCTAATATCGAGATAAATTAATTTTATATATGAATAAAAACAAACAAATAACCTCAGGTAATCATAAATTAACTATCTTCCATTTTATTCTTTACTATTTATTTTATCTATTGGCTCAGATGTAAATTTTTCGATTCATTTTTTTGCCTTAAACTTTTGTCAATGCCAGTTTTAAAAAGCTTCTACTGAAATGTAAGTGAAAACGGCGGATCAGTTATCATGTTTTGCTTGTTTACTTCTGTCAACGAAGTTGAAAAGAGATTTAAGTTTTGGGTCATGTCTGTTCATTTGTTTCTTTCTTTCTTCAACTATTCGTCTGTCCACACGATATCTCCAAAAGTACTCGATGAATTTCATTGTAATTTGGTGGAAGGATGGGCAAAGGGATAAGAAAGGGGGAGTGGGAATGGATCCAGGAATTTTATCTTTTCTAATCGAGAGATATTCTCCCAATTACATTCATGTATATGTATCGTTCGGGTGGTCGCAGTCTCGAAGTGAACCACCCGAATATTACGATTTGAGGTTGAAAACCTATTAGCTGTAGCAGCCATTATGAGTCCACTTCTTGTCAAAACCCATCTCCTTCCTTGACGACCACGATTGCGCTGATCTCCTTATTCTTCACCCTAGTACTTCCTCGGATCAATGTTAATCTTTTCCTAACAAGCTGTCGTCCATTAAATACCATTCATATAGTAAACCATCCGGCATACGGTATGTGACTTAGTCTACAATTTAAGAATACAGAAGATGAAAATAGCCATAACATAACATAGAAAAAAATAATTAGTGTTTACTTAACATAAAGTATGGATGATTCAGTTATTATTGATCGTTGCTTTTTACCTAATATCGAACTCCAACCTCCAACCTAGGCACGCCCAAGGCTATGTAATGTAAAGAAATTCAAGAGTTTAGTCTCTGGGGATTCTTCCCCGGCAGCACCAACCCATTGCTCCCAAGCTAAGTTTAGATCGCACTTTCGATCGGTCGCCGAATGGATTTCGTCAGTTCGCCGATTCTTTGAGTTCAATCGGATGAATATGAATATATCGGCGATAGATATCGACATAAATGTTCTTTCGACCAGGGCCATGTAGAGCCGGCAGTAAGCTTGGGTCAGATCGGAAAAGTACCTCCCTACATTTCAAATTGCTAATCAAATATTTTTATCGAACTAAATACATGTGATTTATGTACCAATTGGATATATATATATATATATATATATATATATAGAGAGAGAGAGAGAGAGAGAGAGAGAGAGAGAGAGAAAGAGAGAGAGTTAGATAGTGCATTTGATATACTATACTTACAAGTATATTGTGATGGGACAAAAGCTTCTTTGAATTTTGGATCAGTAATTAGCTGTTCTTACCCGGTTTGTTTAGATGATTAATTTTCTCGGAGAAATAGTTCTTTTTAAGAATTGAATGGGCCAAGGTCCCCATTGTAATGAAGAATTATTTGTTTCCAGAAAAATTAAATGATCACCTGATTGTATAAATAATGTAATAATCGAATTTTGAATTGTACATGTGTATATATTTAAATACTGTTTTGATAACGCTGTAGTAAAATATAACAGTAGAATAGAGGAAAGAGAAATTCAAGCGAGACAGAAATAAAAATGTAAATACTCAATAATATAACGTGAAACGTCGTTAACAAACCATCTTCATTTGCTAGTGTTAGGCTATTACAGATATTCCCCTCACCAAAAGAATTTTTGCTATTCGAAAATTGGGCGATAAATTGAAATTGCAGAGAAATGTAAGGTTTGGAAAATAGTTGAATATTTTTGAAAAATAGAACAATCAACAACATGCAAAAGATTTTCATTCACAAAAAAAGCAACAATGACATGACATTCATCGATAAAAAAAAAGTATGACACAGGAAAAGTGTTGTCTATTAGTGGTGGAAAGCAACCACCAGCTTTTATATGTTAGTTTATAACATTTTCTGTAAGTGTGTGAGAAGTAGGAAATAGAATGCCGAGCAAAACACTGTTACAGACTACAGACAATTGAATAGCGAAGTTCAAGCCAATGAGAATTGATCACTTAATGCAATACTGTTGATGCTTGAGAAATTGGATTTTTTTAATGTTTGTCTGGGCGTGTAGTTTTTTCTTTTTTTTTTTTTTCTCTCTCTCTCTCTCTTTTGCAACGGTGAATAATGCACGATGAATAATGCCCGAGTGGATAAGTAAATCGGTCTATTTTACATTTTCTGTTTTTGGTAAGAAAACTAACCGATTATTGATTTCTTCAAGTTCTGTCTCCCTCTGCAACGAAAATTGACTGAGATGTATCCGGATGTTGGGGGGCTGTCTTTTTTGTTTTTGTTTTTTTGTTTTTGTTTTTGTTTTTTCGTCGAGAAAGGAACAGCTAAAAGGTTGCATTTAATGGGCTCTTTTGTTTTGTTTTTTTTTTTTTGTTCTGTTTGTTGTTTTTGTTTGCTGTTTTTGTTTTTTGTTGTTTTTTTAACAGAATGAAATAACTGTCATCAATACTTACTGTATAAGCAGAATAGGTTTTTCTTTAAACTAGATACTTGGGGCTCGTGACTTTAAATCAATTTAGAAACCGTCAACCAAAACTGTCACCAAAATTTTCCACATAGGTTTCTTCAGGCTTCAAGTTAGACTGGCTGGCTATGTATGTGCTATGTACATGCTCCTTATTTATGAAAGCATAATTAGTGACTAACCCTCTCGCCAATTTTTGTATTTGTTATCTATCAGAAATCCTCAACTTAGCCAGCTCATACCTGTCAATCATCTGTTTTGTTTATGCAAGACACACCTTTATCCCTTCATTGTTAGCAAAATTCTTTTTCTTGTTTTTTGTTTTTTGTTTGGTTTTTTTTTATCTCCCTTTCTCTCGCTTGTATTTGTCGACATTAACAACAAGTTTTTTTTTCCTTTTTTAATTCCTACACACTTCATTACAAAAATATAATGCTTGTAAAATATACTATTTTTATCATTCACAATTAGCTTGTTTGGAAAGATCTAGTGAGAGAGAGTGTGAGAAAGTGAAATAGAAAGAGGGTGAGTAAGTTTATGATTTAATTTTCTATTTAAAAAAAAAATACGTCCTTTTTTTCAGTACCGGTCCCCGTTTGAAATTGACCAATCCAGACAGCCATATGTTGATCACTGTCCAGAAAGTCGGGTTAAGGTAAGATGCACAGTGGTACTACTGTAACAAAAATGTAGCTACCATGATGGTGATCTATTTTAGCTTGAGGAGGCAATATTGTTTTATAAATTTATTATATATATCTACAACTGCTTTGTCCCCTTGGGTCTACCATACAAAAAATATGAACAAGGTGTCCTTAGTTGTAGTTAGTTGCTATTCTTATTTTGAATAAATTAGATTAAGGAAAATTTCGATTAAATTATAACTATCTTTTATTTCTATTTATATACTATGGTTATGTGATGCCAGGCATTTCTGTAGCGTTTGAGCGACATGAATATCAAACCTCTCAATCTACGATGAAAAATACAAATCGGCGATGTCTCGTCAAACTGAACTGAGTTACAATCGGCGATAATTTCATCGGACCGGAGTGCGGCTTTAGCTTAGCTTCAGAGGGGTTAGAGTCAAGGATACGTATGTCTGCAATAATATTCGAAGGAACTGGTTTATTAGTTAATGACCTACCATAAAATGCGATCTTTGGGAGACGATATAATCCGACAGCGAATACTTTTTTTGAGTCTGCTACAAAATCAAAATTACTAAAAGCATTTTAGTGCACTGGTCAACTTCCAATGACTATAAATCCCACTATCAAAACGGTCGAAAGGGTCAACCAGCCCTAGTCGTCCTTTTCAATTTGCGATGTCTTTCTTCTCGGAATGGCCACCCTACCAAGTGAGGATCGAACTCACGACCGTAATCATCGTATGCTTGTTAGTCACAGTTCCACATCAAGACGCCCTTGTTGCTCTCACTGTCGAACAAAAGGCGAGATAAGCAACATTCATCAATCATCCTTTTTTTTAATTTTTGCTTGCTGCCAAAGACGGTTTCAATGGAATGACTAACCAGGCCTGTTATTATTTTGATTAATTGCTTTTCATTTTCTTTCTCTCTCTCTAAATGATAATCTGCAGCTGGAGATATTTTTTTCTTTTAAGAGTACAGATTTGAAAAATGTCGTACTTCAACATAGAATTTGCTGATCGGGTAAAAATAGGAGGAATCTGTTGGAGGTAGAAACATCGCTTTGGAGACGGTTGGGAGTGGCCAGCGACAAAGGCTAACAAGTGCTTGCCACCGCCTTGGCGGCAAGGAAACATAAATATACCAGGCCAAAACATCTGCTATAAATCATGCAGAGATTCTAGAAGAGTTTAAAACAACGCCCCCACCCCTAACGCCTGTTCGTGTATATGTATATATATATATATATATATATATATATATATATATATATATATATATATATATATATATATATATATATATATATATATATTGTAGATTGCACTGACTTGTTAAGCCCTCATGATTAGGACATGGAAATGGCGACAGAAAAGTCTTATTTGACATGCCGGACGGGTGATGCTCGTTATAACTATTTTATAACAAACATTTTTCTTAAGACATCCCTCTTCAGCAGAATTGATTAAAACGTCGAAACGGTGACAAACAAAAGTCTTTGATAAGATTTGAAGTGACGGAAGAGTGACGCTTGTTACCATAATCTTGCAAAAAAAAGTGATATACGTGTTCAAGTGAGTATACTGCGTGTGCATGTGTTAATGGGTGTGTATTTATGTGGGAGCATCTGTGTTTGTGTGTCTGTCTGTGTACACGTGTTTATGTGCATATGCGTACGTGTGTGTACGTGCGTGCATGTGTGGGTGCGTGAGTGAGTGTGTGCATGTGTGGGTGCGTGAGTGCAAGAGAGAGAGAGGAAGAGAGAGAAAAGAACGTCTGGCATGAGGAGAGATAATTTTTAGTATATACATTGTTTATGCTTCGGGCTATCAACCATTATCCCACCCCCTGCAAAACGAGGAGCGGGTGAAGACCCCCCCCGCCCTTGCACTGACCCCAAAATTCCACGTCTTCGTCTTTTCGCATTCGTCTGCAGTTTGCTCTTGTGCCCTCGAACTCAACTTGTTGAGTGGGTCAAAAGTACCCCCCAACCGGATTCCTTCCACACCCGAGTGTCACCCGCCTCACCAAGAAATAACAACAGCGACAGCGTAAATAAATAAATGTAAATAATTCGCCCAAGTTTTACTTTCTTCCTTAAAACCTTTCATCTTATGATATAAAAGCACAAATCACTTTTTTGTTTGTTTGTTATTTTTTGGTAAATGATCACATTAAGAAAACAGATATATAATATTAAGAAAGCCCTGCGGTGATTCGGGCCTCCGACCTGGAGGTAGTCAGGCGAACGGCGTATCCATTACACCATCGCCCTGCAATCGAACTATGGGGTAAATTAACTTGGAAATACTAAACTAAGTTATTTCAGTTCTGTTTCATTTCATGTTTGTTGATGTCCTTTTTTTCCCAAATAATATTGACGTATTAAAATCTCTTGAAATAACGAAAAACTAAATTTAACATTTCCTTTGAAATTTTATTACAACCAGACTGCCGTCGCTTCAAAGTTTAACTGTTTAACTTGACTTAGGGAGTATTTTTTTAAAACTGGTATTTTATCCCTTCTGCGGTTGAGGTTTCTTTTTCTGTGCCTATTGACGTACATTTTAGATTACTGTCAACTCTGTTAATCATTTTTTTGACAGAAAAAAATCATAAGTCAAAATTAGATTAGAATTTGTTGGGGAGTTCCTGCTCAAGTTACATTTTAAATGGATAAACCTGTGTAGAATCCATTCCATACGTTATCCCGCCATTTTTTTACGTGTACTGCCTGAGCGCTAAGAAGACTTCCTTTCAATGTGCTTCCTATGAGGGACATAAGATTTTTTTTAACCCTGTCAAAGTCAGTCAGATTTCATATTTTTGTCTAATCTGTGATGCCCGTGGCTTTATAAAGTATCTTATCTCACAAGTTGGGGGTTTCGGGTCCACTGACACAGTGTCTCTGGCTCATCGTAGCCGAGAGGCTATTTACGGTGCAAATTAATTCAACGGAAGTTAACTGGTACAGTCATTAATTTATAAATTATCTTGACTTGTTTTCATTGGAAATCCCTAGATGAACCAGATCAGGTTGGAATAAGGCCAAAGAGATTTCGCTCGTGTTAATGTCTCTTGACGTACGGTACCTGTCGCATACAGTGGGATCATTGGGTGAATTGTAATATTATGAACAAAAAAGGTGTATTCTGTTTTTCTACTTTTAATGTCCATTATATTTTTACTTGATAAAATGTATGATGAGTAAATGTCGAAAATATCGAAGTACCACTTTAAATATCAAATGGTGGGTGCATAGCCTTGCTATCTAGAGAAGAGATTCTTTCAATTGTCCATCACAGATAGTACATTCTGTTTCACTTGAAGAAGATTTTCAAATGGAAATCTATTTGAGTGCAGATTAGGGCTCTTAACCTCAAAATAAATTAAATTAATTGTTTCTTCTTCGACTTGAAAATAATAGTTTTTCTTTGCACAACAACTGGTGTAAGTTTTGTGTTCGGGTCATTCGGGTGTGTGTGTAAAATAACGTCTTTGAAAATTATATCAGCTGGTTGTTTAGTCTTTTCCAAGATCAAAAGATTATTATGTTGGATAAGTTGCTGGTGTTAAATTCAAATTTTAGAATCTGTCGACGCACGCAACAGCGAAAATTGTATTTCTGATTTATGTATTCAGCAATCTCAGCTTTTTTTCCCAAGATTTCTTCATCTCCAACATTATTGGTGACTTCAGAATCCGCTTAGGTTTCTACATACACATAGTCGATATGCAATTCCTGTTTAACCTCACCGAACCGAAAGAATTTCGAAGTTAATTTTTTGGAATAATACGAAGCCTGATCACTCCATCTGTGAAAATGAACCATATTTTGGGTCTCGTATTCCGAATATCGATGAATGAACTTTTTTTAAATTTGGAAAACGTCCATTGGGAACTATCTGACCGGCAAACTGCGCAGTATTACTATATAAAGTGTCGCGTATACTTGTATATAAGTCGTTTCCGTCTACAAGTCGATACCTGATTTTTGCCTCACAAATCATTAATTTGTCATATAACTGATGTATCAGTCGATCCCAGGTTTTTCAGTACACATTTGGTTATTTGGGGCTTGCTATGATGAGGCAGGGGTCTGCCTACTAAACATTGTCAACATTTAACAGCTGTTGATGTATTGGGCAATAGTGTAAACGGTTCCCGCGGTAAACTCCCAGGGGTGTCGCGGGATATTCAAAACTTTCAGTAATTCCAGGCTCTTGTAATTCAATTCGTTGATACACGGTCACAATGATAGGAAGCAACATCTAGCTAGCATATCAGGAATTACTCTGTCAATCAAGAGTTGAAATTTGCTGTTTCGAAATAAGATGGCTGCGGTTTGTTCTAAACTGTGTCGAACATTTTTGGTACGAAGTGGCCGTCCATAAATAACCACAAACACTTTTGGCTTCATTTAGTATTGAATCCTTAAAGTGTTCAAATAAAAATAATAAGTTTATTTAATACGAGTAAGCTGATAGTTTAAATTAAAGTATCTATTTAGACTAACTATTTTTAGACTGAAGTCTTTGTCTTCGAGCACATGGAAAAGTTCTTTTTTGTTGTTTTGTTTTTAACATTGCCTTTGAGAATTGACGATGCAACACAAACTATACGCAAAGATGGGAAGAACCGGAAATATGACGAAAGCCATTTGGGCTATAGCTTTACTTCAACAAATATCAACAATGAAGTACAAAAAAGTTTTCGTCGAAAGTAGTTATGGATAAAAAATACTCAAGGAAAAAATTGAAAAAAATGCAATGGACCAAATAAGAGAATGGGTATATAACATGATTTTTATGATGGAGTTTACAAAATAAAAACTGAACATTTCTTAATAATTCAGCAAAAACAATTAGCGTGGAATATACAGATCTTTATTTGCAATAACCTCAACACATCGACGCCCACAGGACATGACATGTTTCTTGCACAGATCCGGTATTATTTTTCCATCCATCTTCGTTTTTTCCCCATAAATCGGATACAGAACTTGAGTTTCGTTCCCTGACCTTATCTCCTGTTATCTTTGACAAGTTCCCGATGGGATTTAAGTTGGAACAAGCCGTTTCATGACGTCGATGTTCTCTTCTTCAAAAAATCTTTCACTCATTCATCAGTGTGACCGGAGGTGTTGTCCAGCATAAAATAGTTGGCTGGTTGAGAGATGCTTGTAGAGACGAGTGCCATGTTGCTTCATTAAGTTTAGATACACATCAGTATTTACTGCCGATTAATTTTCACAATAGCACCGACACATTCAAAGGAGAACATCCTCCGTACCATGACACTCCACCTCCAAACTTTGCAGACTTTTTGAAGCACTTTAGTTCAAGTCTGTCGCCTATACGACGTCAAACAAAGTGTTTGCTGTCAGATCCAATTAAATTTAATTTACTTTCATTGCTTAAACTAACTTTAAACCAATTCTCACCATTCCAAACATCTTCTACGTTTCTAGTCTTATTATTTTTACTTATGATAGGTTTAGTAGCTGGGGAACAGACTTTCAGTCCATATTTGTTCAGTCGTTGGGACACTGTAAGGGGGCTCAACACTTTTTTCGGATCAGCTTTGATTTGCTTTGAAGTACCTGCAGCAGTGCTGAAGGGATCATTCATGATATTTCTTGTCAAAGGTTGTTTTTACGCAGTCGTCAGGCTTTTCTTGACAAAGCAAAATACTTCGTTCGAGATACAGCTTCAAAACTCTCGAAATTACAATCTTGGACTGGTTTAGCTCTTTTAAAACTGTTGAGACATGTCATCAGTCTTCATTTTCACTACTGAGCTGCAGTCACTTTGACTGGCTCCGGTATGTCTGGTAGCTGGTTCAATACTGAGGACATTACTACCAATTGTTTAGTGAGATCATTATTGCCATTTGCTCGTAAGAAATTCCTACAAGGTGACAAAAACCAAAACCATTTTCTTATTTTGTCCACTGTATATTTTTTTCTAAATAAAGCTTTTTTCTCAAACTTAAATATCTTTTTTTTCATAACCACTTTCGATAAGAGCTTTTCCGTACATGAAGTATAGACCAAGAGTTACGATTTCTATAAAATTCAAAATCCTGTGACAATCACTTTCGATAAGAAATACATTTGAATGAATCGTTCTAATATTTCGACCGATACTGTAGATGGCTATTTCATCAGAAAGCCAAAAAGGTTTTTTTTAAAGTACAAAAGTATTGTTTACGCTTACATCGATACCAAACAATGCTTTGTAAACATCCAACGAGGTGGCATATAGAGTCACAAAATGTAAAAAGCCTCGTATCAGAACAGAAGATATTATTCTACGAATAGCTGTGGATATAATGATCGTGAACGATGAATCTGCGGGGAAACTACATCCAAAGGTGTCTTTATTAAACGATACTATTCGTTATAGATTCCAGCATATGACATATAACCTCAGTGATTAATCAATTGAATGAATGAAAAGGAAATAATTCGGGTTGTAGCTAGACAAGGCCATCAACAGCAATAGGGATGCTAATTTAGATTTGCTAAGATTTGTAAGTGTTAATACCATTGCAGGATACCTTTTTGTAAAAGTATTGCTGCAGATAGAAAGGCTCAAGATTTGTTCGATATCCCAAGTACGTTTATGATTGAATATAATTTGTAATGGACAAAGTGCTTCGGTGTTTGTTCAGATAAGGGTTTCCCAATGTTGCAGCAGTTTGATCTCCACTGAAGTTGATTTCTCTCATGATATAAAATTTATTATGAAGGACAAGAATACCTATAACTGCTTAGCAACTGTTTTCAAAATTATTTGCAAGAATATAATGCGAAGAAATTCACATAGATTTAAGAACTATTCAGAGCTTAATTTCCATCTGCCTTTATGTCTAAAGAGTATTGAAATTTTATTGAACTGTCTTGTGACGATACAGTGAAAACAAAATTGACCGACATGGAATGAAATAAGTTTTGGATATCAGTAAAAGATAAATATCCTCGGCAAAGTGTTAAGGTTCAGAAAGTTTTCCATTTGCAACGATTTATCTCTCTGAAGCAGAGGTTCCGGTGGTAACTGTGATAGAAAGAAAGCGTCAAAGATCGACATGGAATAGGACACAAGAATGGCTGTCTCCAGTTGATTCCAGAGAAACTGCGTAATGAACAACAGGCTCACCCATCCCACCAGTGGTTATGATCCAAAAGAAGGAACAGGTATATAGCTTTTAAATGGGTTTAAATTATAGGATTCATTAATTCTTACTCACGAAAAAAAAATCCGAGAAACAATAGAAAATTAATCCATTTTATTCGTTTATTTATATATGTACGTATTTACTTTATGTAAAAATAGAAAAAGGCACAATAGCGACGTAATGCTTATACACCTTTGAATACAGGTACGAAGCAAATCGTATTGTTAGTGTTTTGATTAAATTTATTTTCCATTGTTCAGAAAGAAAAGAGAAAAATCCTTTCAAAGAATACATTAAGACTATTTTTATCGTTTCGTTCAAATTATTCCATTAACAATAACACACAATACGTATTAAAAAACGTTAAAAAAAACTGTTAATTTTATTTCTTTTTATTATGTACGTATTTACCTGTGTTAAAATAGAAAAAAAGGCACGATGGCGATGTGACAATTACACATCTTTATATACAGGTATAAGTATTGCTGGTGTTTTGATCATTTTTTTTTCTATTGTTTGAAAAGAGAAATAAAGAAATCCAAATAAGAATCTAGCAAGATTGTTTTTGTTGCTAATACTTCATGTCATGACCGGTATTGCCCAGAACGTGAAACTTTCGGCAGAATCAAATTTTGGTCCAAAAAAATACTTATGCCGTAAGGCTGCCGTGATTCAAAAAAGCTTGGGAACCACTGACACATATGATGAGTTAGTATTTGCTAAGAACTTCAACGAAGACGATTGAACGAACTTCGTACGGTGTTAGCCCATCGGTGTCGTCAGGATGATGACAGACGGGAACTACAGCTTCATCCATCGGTGAATTTTTTTAACAAAAAATAATTTTGTACTGTTTTTGGACAAATGCTGAGTCACTTAAAAAGTTCTTTAACATGAACTTCACTGAAAATCTGTAAATACATTTGTAAAAAATACTGAAATCACAAATTATATCTACGTCGATCTGGTATTTTCTCTCCTCGGTCGAGGTTGACATAGTATTTAGAGGATTACCTTAGCTCTATTCGAATTAAAATTACCTTCCCTTGCGTTAGTAGACGGTTTCCAATTTCAAAAATTTGTACAAATATTCTTAGTAATTTTAATAGACGCATATTTTCTTAGTAAAAGTCATTGTTAAAGTAAAAAATAAATTGTTGTTATCATTATGGCGAATAGCTTTCGCTACAAGATTATTCGAAGTCGTTCAGTACTTCGTGCGTGATCACCGCTTGTCTTTTCCGCAATGATAAACAAAAATGTAAAGCGGGTAACACTCTCTGATTTCAAAGACCGGGGAGAATCTCCCGACTCATAATACAGAAACGAAACAAATGTCGTTGGATAAAGCACTTTTTGCGCCATATTTTTAGACCTCACATGAGATTAATATTAGATTCGAATGTATGGAAATTTGGGATTGAAGTTTTCGAATCGATTTTCAAATATTTCAAGAATTTACTTGAATTTTGTACGAAATTAAAGATAGATTTCTTTACTAACTCCAGTTGGTTTCATGGCAAAATTCAATGAAGTAGTCTCCATAGAACTTTTTTTAAAAAGCTCTTCGTTCCATGCATCGAGAGAAAACAGTCAGAGCCTTTTTGTCGCTGTGTAAATATCAAATTAAAACTTCGCTGTAAAATTCTTATTTGGTCAACAGATGAAAAATAAGACATAGGCAGATTCAGAATTGGATATTCTTTATTACGCCATGCATCAAGGGCCCGGGACGCTATAGTCCGTGTAGGCACAGCACCCTTTTTGTGCATAAGATTAGGACATGGTTACAATCAAGTATGTCCCAGAAGAGGTTCAATTCTCTGTCTTTATTGAGCAGCTATGAGGAATGAATGGATGATTTTGACCACATAAAAGTTTGAAATGATTTCGTTGCACTTCACAGAGACAGGTTCTCCACGTTTGGTAAATCTTATAAATTGAATTTTATATTGTAGTTTTATTTTTGTTTTGTTAAGGAACCCCTAATGCTGAAAAATGTTACAGTCAGATATATAAGAGTATTATTAACATGATGCAATTCATCATGTTGGAAATACCTTCGATTTCTGATATTAATGAATGGCAAAGTATAACTAAATGTTCTTTAAATGCATATCTGGCAATCTAGGTTTTTTTTTTTTCAATTTTCACTTCGGCACCAACCATGAGGGTGCCTCTGCCAAACACTCTGTGCCCTTCCACTTTTAAAACTGAATCGTGGGTCTTGATACACTTGTATTAGTCAACGTTATGGGGTTTGGCACACTTGAAAGTAGTGCAAAAATAGTGCAAAATAGTTGCTGGTCATTTTCCACCACAGATACCGCTGTGATTGGAGTTTTCACATTCAATTCTCTTCGCTGCCATGTTCCATAAAATCAACATTTTGGTCAACAAAGACTTTACGATGGCAATTATATATATATATATATATATATATATATATATATATATATATATATATATATAGAGAGAGAGAGAGAGAGAGAGAGAGAGAGAGAGGGTGGAATCCAGGGAGATTCTAGGACAAATATACATGACAAGGCCAGTGGTGAGGTGGCTGAGATAGCTGTATAATTTCCATCGCCCTCAATGGTTAATGATCATGTCTGGATGAAAGCCAGGGATTGGAATGATGATAAAAGTGTTTGCTTTTTCACAGTGTTTCTTTAAGGCTATAAGGGAGGTAACTCTAGAAAATTTCTTGTTGGATTAACTCCTCTGATGTGTTTATTTAGCAGTGTAAAGTGATGGCTATTACGCAATAGAAACCCCCTAAGAATGGGTGCAAACCAACCAAATTTTGCATGCCAACTTCCTGGGGGGGGGGTAGTTGGTAATTTTTTACCCCACCCCCACCAAAATGTTTCTGAGGGGGCTTCGATTCACGATGGGTTTTCAATATTAAATCGACACATTTTGAGAAAATGTATTGACGTAATCATCATCAGTCTCTTGATGTCCGTAGTTGGACATAGACCTTCTCCAGAATTCACCACACTTCTCTATCGTGGGCGTTGCGGAGCCAGCATTTTCTGAATTTGTCCAGTTCGCCTCTCCATCTAGCACTCTACTGGCCTCAGTTGTGCATGTGATCTCTGGGGATCCATGCTGTGAGTCGTGATGTCGATCGGTTGTCTGTGATTCTTGTGACATGGCTAGCCCATTGCCATTTGAGTTTTTTAATGGATTCTATGATGTTTTCGACTCTTGTCTTCTCTCAGGTGTATTGTGTTGTCTTGTGGTTTCTCCATGTGAGATTGAGCATAATTCTTTCAAGTGCATGTTGCATGGTTCTCAATTTGTGGGTCTGTCTCTTGGTTAGGTTCCATGTTTCAGCTCCGTCAGAGACTATTGGGAGGATGCATTGGTTGTATACCCTTCTTTTTTGGGATTAAAAGAAAGATAGTCAGACGGATCCACGCATTCCATAGATAGATAGATAGATAGATAGATATGAATAGACTGAGATAGATAGATAGATAGATAGATAGATAGATAGATAGATAGATAGATAGATAGATAGATAGATATGAATAGACTGAGATAGATAGATATGAATAGACTGAGATAGATAGATAGATAGATAGATAGATAGATAGATATGAATAGACTGAGATAGATAGATAGATAGATAGATAGATAGATAGATAGATTGATAGATATGAATAGACTGAGATAGATAGATAGATATGAATAGATTGAGATAGATAGATAGATAGATAGATAGATAGATAGATAGATAGATAGATAGATAGATAGATAGATGAACTTTGTATTTGGCTTTTTACTGAAATGAACGTGTTAATTCAAAGCGTGGATTGTCAATGTGGTGTAAAATTCGAGAAAAAAACTTGAGAAGAAGTAGAGTTGTCAAATTATCCATAAATAGGCTTGATCTGGCTGATTATCTTTCAAATTAATCCGGTAAAAATAGCTGATTAAATCCCCATCCAACCCCAGTTACGGTTAAAATATTGGGAAGACTAGAATCTTTAGCCTGGTAAGGCAATTATAATCCTGCTAGCTCAAAGCAAAGTTTTATGAATTTGATGTCCATTTTGTATTCTGCGGGTATTCAACATGGCGTAGATGGGTACTTCAACTAGTTTGTAATAACAGAGCATGTACATTGGAGGTTTTCTCACATTTTTCTAATTCCTGCGAAAGAGAAAAAAGTCACTATTTCAAACTAACATAGTACCTGTCAAAAATGAGATTGTGTTATTTACTGCTTGACCTCTGTCTATCGTAAGGATCTCCGTATCTCAAATTGTAGGAGTAAACCTAGGCTTCATGGTGTGGGTTCGAATCCCACCTGAGGATTATTTATTCATTTTTCGACCATTGCTGTAGTTTCCCTCACTACCGTAAGCAATTTGTTCCGAGCAAAAATTTAGTTCCCAAATTATCATTCTTTATTCAATATGTCGGATACTAATATTCATCACTCAATATACAATGGAAACAATTTAAAAAATACCACGTAGTAATACATCAAAATAAAGGTAGTTCTGAGAAGACGAAAACAAAACTGGTCAGCTAACGGAGAAGAGTAGGGATGGATTACGGGTGTTATTCTGACGTCTGCTTACCATAAGAATCTTGGTAGTCAAAGTGGTTGAATGAAGAAATGAGCGTTGTGCAGGTAAGACAAGTATTTGGAATGTGCACTTATTTCTCAGTATTTATCTACATAAATTGTCCGTCTGCTGATACTTCATATTGTCGGCAGAGGGAACACATACAGGGATTGGATAGAAGGATGTAAACACCTGCAGATTCAACTTTTTGTGTTTGCATTAATACTGCATAAAACTTCGAATGGGTGAAAAACCTGCAGATTATTACGTATAATAACTCTCGTTGATTTATTGAGTTTCAT
Source organism: Thysanoteuthis rhombus (assembly GCA_963457665.1). Classification (NCBI taxonomy): domain Eukaryota; kingdom Metazoa; phylum Mollusca; class Cephalopoda; order Oegopsida; family Thysanoteuthidae; genus Thysanoteuthis; species Thysanoteuthis major. Next base: position 74,896,803 of record OY735201.1, on the reverse strand, counting down.
AGAATCGGCTACAACGGAAAGGCTGTGTTTGCTAAACCTTTGCTTTCGCAAATCAACATGGGACGTCGTAAAAAGTGGTGTAATGACTATAGATATTGTACAATGGACCAATTGAAGAATATGATATACTCGGACGAATCTTCCTTTACATTATTTCCATGGTCTGGCCGAGTTTACGTCTGAGGAAGCTTATGAACCTGGCTGTCTCTTTCATGACAGGGTGAACTCCCAGGACTATCAGTCAATTTTGATAGACCAGTTACGTCCCATGATGTAAAGACTCTTTCCCAGTTAAGGTGTCGTTATTCCGGACGATAATGCATCCATTCACATCAATAGAATTGTTGAAAAGTGGTTTAAAATGCATGGAAGTGAACTTCAATACTTGGATTGGTCTCCGCAATCACCAGATCTTAATATAATTGGGTATTTGTAATGTCAATTAGAGCAGCAACTAAGCAACCGATTCCCATCATCAACTCTCCTGAAGGAGCTGGAGCAGATTTTACTCAAGGGGAGGCCAAAAATGTCAAAAGGCTGTATGAATCAATTTCACGGTACTAAAGCTGTTATAAATACTAAAGGAGAACCAAATCTATATTAAAAGTATTTGTCAAAATCTAAATGAATATTGGCTATTAAAATGGGGTTTCCATCATTTTGTCCAAAACAACTCATTAGTTTCTTTATTCTCATGATCTGAAGTTGCACGATTTGTTACTCAGTAATCTCAGTGCCAAGCCAAAAATAGATCCAACAAAAATGACTTTATAATTATCACATTCGTCGGATATAAATTGCCTATCTACTGATACTTCATACATACATATATAATATATATACATATGCACATACACGTATATACATATACACAAATATATATACGTATACACGCACATGGGCATATATATATATATTGGATACAAATTGATTTTTATCGATATCAATTCATTGAATTCTCTCTCAATACAGAGTTTAAACCTTGAGTTACACAATTTTAAAAAATATTAAGCTTGGCCTGGCCTTGATTTTTTGAAATAAGGAGAAAAAAAAATTATTTTTCAAACGACTATTTTTGTTTTATTCAACTATTATTTCACGATACACTTTCTGCTGCTGATCGATGGATGGGAGGTAACTCTGGATATCACTCTCTGAATTACCTCCCTTGAGTTATATTTTCAAACATTCACATAATGATTTCTATATAAACTGAAGTATTCGTATCACTTAAGCGTATATGTCAATGCTTTTTATTATAAAATTTTTGAATTTTTGCTTAAATTCTTATAATTTTAGATCAGTTTCCATTAAAAAGAAGAATCTGCATCAATTGGATTCTCAACACTTTCATCTGAATTCACCATTTTCTTGAAAAGCATTTCGTTTCTACACTACATTCTCGCTCAAGAATGAGTTTTTACCTACCAGCAATGACACGAGTCATTTAGTGCATTAAACAGATTGCTTTTTCCTTTTTGTTTTTGTTTTTTACACAGCCAAATTCAGCAAATATTGATAATGCATAAAACGCAAGTCCCACAAAATACACGTGGTGTGTGTGCATATATTTATATATGTATATAAATATACATATATATGTATATTGATTAAATGTAGAAATTTGGTCTCTACCAATATTCAAACCTTTGTTGCACTATATTAACTCATCAGATAGATAATAGACAGTGTTATTAGGCCTGCTTATCATTTATAAACTGCAAGAAATTACTTTCACTTCGATTTGATTGGAATCAAGATATTTTGGATAAATATATACAATTTGTATACATTTCATTCACTTATATGTAAGTGAACAATAGGGAATGAAACAGACTCACAATTAAAAGTATATGGAGACTTTATTTGTTAATTACTTAGTATGCTATACATGTTTCAGGAGGAGATCCCATCTTCAGCAGCATGTGTATACCTTTAGAGGTCAAAATATTTCCATAGAAAACAAATATAACATCAGATGTTTTGCCTCGAAAGCAAAAATGAAAATCAAGAAAAGATTCCTGGGGGGTCATAACGGTGAGTCCGGACTGTATTGTCTGTGAAGAAATCTGTGGTAGTGTTATTGGATATTATGTTTGAAGTAGTAGCAGCAGTTATGAGTATTTTATGGGCTGTGTAGGTCAGAGGGGGTGGGCATTCTTAAGCATCAGTTGTCATGGATACTGGGGAGCTGGATAGAGGCTTCCTTAGTGTTAGACAGTTTGGGTACATGGTGAGTTGGGGATGAGGCTATCTCTAGTGTTAATCAAGATAATGAGATAAAAGGTTCCTTATATATGATCAATTATCTGATGGGAAATGCATGTTCTGTTTCCTTAATGGTCATTGTGGATATTCTGAAAAGCCTGATGGCTTTGAGTTGCACAAGTGAAATGGACCATACATAGGTGTCTGTAGTTAAGGGTCTGTGTGACTGTGTGAAGTTCCCAATGTTGGATATACATAAAAGGGGATTGAGTATGGATAAGGTAAGTTTGTGACATTATTTATATCTGGTTGGGAATCCAAGTTTTAAGTGTGAGGTTTTAGAAGGGAATGAGAGGATATGAATATGGTAGAAGAATAGTCTAAAGAATTGTGAGTATAGAGTAACTAGGGGTGAGAGGATTACGGTGTTAGGAGATCAGTGTGTTTCAGGCTATTAAGTTTTGTGTTGAAGAAGAGAGAATTTTATAAGTTTGTTAATCCACATATCTTCATGAAGTTCTAGAATTTTAGTTGAGTCTGGAGGTGCATCTTTTTTCTACTTTTTCAATGATTGTGAATCTAGCATTTGTGTGAAATTATGGCCGGGGGTGCAAAAGTGTAGCGGATGGAGAATTTTTTCTGTTATCATCCCTGCATCGTAACAATTTGTGAACTGGTTTTCATTGGGATTAGCAAAGGTAAGCACTCTCTAGATTTATTTTTGAAATTATGAATGAAAGCAGCTTGGTTTCTTGATCATAAAACAGGATGGTAAATGTGATTTTTGATAACTGGAAATTTTACCAGAACTCAAAGGTAGAATGCTTTTGTAATTCAGCAGAGTGGTATGAATTTTCATTTAAAAATCTTATTCATTTCCCTGTACGGTTGTTTTTGGTACTGTATCACAAGGAGTTAAAAAAAATAAAATAGCCTTGATTAACAATTAATCAATGTTCCAAGTAACATTATATTTTAGACTATTAACATCATATTATGCGATTTTCTTTTTCTTTCTAAAAAGAATGGAAAAAAAAAGGTTACAATTAGTAAGTTTCAAGTATAACTCTCCAGTTCATATGAAAAAGGTTAAATATTATCAAGGGAACTTATTAAAATTATCTCCCCTTGACCATTATATGAATTTTTTTTTCAAATTTTTGTTCAATTCACTGAGGAGTATTACAATTTTTCAATTCTCTCATTGAAGAATTCTGTCAATAACCATTTTCAAACAGTTCATGAATTCAAGAGATGATTACTTTTTACCGAACTGATATTTTTTCATTCAGTTGTTCTCACTTCCAATTATTTCTTCAACTCGGAGAATCTAGTCTTTGTCATTTATCCTGTCCATTTCTGTGAGATTTCTGTCCAGGGTTTGCAATCTGCCGCTTGTCATAACACTTTAAACACAAAGAAGAAAACATTTGCTGAAACATTGTGATAAAGACAAAGGGAGGAAACTCATCTAATGTACATTCCCAGCCAAAAATTATGGAATGACAGTACTTGAAGGATGTTCATCCAGCATTTTACTCCATAGAAAATGAACAAATCACGTGACAGAAAACATTGCGTTCAACAACTGAACATTCTGGCTTCATAAACATACCTAAAGCAAATAAAAAAGACAACAAATGGGATATTTTTTCTAGATGAAACAAAGGAAAAAAATTATGTAGCCAACAGAAAAAAAAAATACAATATTTTGTTTCTCCTCAGGGTTTTCTGGCAGCCTCAATCCTTTGTGGGACTTCACTAATGTAAATAATATTCTCCATCAAGCTAATTCCTACTTTCTCAAGAAGTGGTCAATAGATCAGCTATGCAGAATAAAGCATTGTAATGACCATTTCGATTTCCACCATAAATTTCCAACCAGAATAAGAAAAAGGTCCAAAATTGCAAATGCACCAGTGCATTGATTGCTGAGGTAATAATTGTCATCTCTCTTGCTCATTGACCAGACTGCCTTCCTCAGGTGAATGAAGTAGTTGTTCTGGTCTAAGAAATTCAGATAAAAATTACTCTAAAACAATTTTTTAGTTTCCTGTTATTGACAAAACCAACAATTCAAAGAAAAACAAAACAAAGATATCATGCAATACTGTTAACAATTTCTCTCATTAACTGAAAATTCTTTAATCAATCATCAAAAATCAGAAATAAGATCTTTTCTTAATTACACCAACCCTTAAATCATATTGGTGCTCTTCAACACCACCACTTTTAGAGAGATTTTTGAGAAAATATAAAAAGTAGGTTTATTAATCCATTAAAAAATGGCCATCATGGCTTGTTGGGATACATTGGAAAGAAATTTTGAAAAACATATGCCTTAGAGTAATTTTTTTTTGTAGATTCATAATCTGAAATTTTGTAGAAGATAATCACGCCATTTAGTAAACAGCAGACATTCGGCAAACTTTTAGAATACATCGTAACAATCATTTATCAAGTTTTATCACTAATATTTTCTTCCATCTTAATTTTAGCTGATTTTTATTACAACTACTCTCAATCTGCAATTTACTTACTGCCATAAACTGACATTGCAATGAAAAGCAACAAAAATCAAGATGAAAGAAAATATCAGTGGAAAATTAATAATCGTTGACATTGTAATGAATTTACCACTTTTGATTTGATGTTTTAAATCCTGTGTTTCACATTAAATAAATTGAAAAAAAAGAGACATTAGTTTTTTCCAAATAAAAAAGGGCTGAAAAAAAAAAAAAAAAAAAAAAATGAAAATAAAAAATAATTGCTAATTGTTATATTAAGATAAATGTGCAAATGTGAAAAAAATGTTCCCAGCTGAAATTTGTGTACATCTTTATATATATATATATATATATATCATCAAACATGGATAATTTTGGGTAATTATGAAGAAAAACTTGAAATATTTAAGAAATGAGATAAAAAGCACATTTAGAATTGATACATCTGGTTATCAAGTGATTTACTCAACATGTATTTGTAGCAGAATGGAAATAAATACCAAGGGTTTCACATTAACTAATTATGACTTAGGTTGAATAACCAATTTTTGAGGATGACCCAAGGTTGTTCTTCGCTAGAAAAATTCATCCGCCAACTATTAGCAGCAGTGAAATCAAATTGAAATTTGCTTCAAACCTTTCCATACTGTATCTATTCCTTAAACAGTTTAAAGATAGCTCAAATCTAAATGCAATTTGTGATATCTAGACAAACAAACCCTTCAATGCCATATATATTCCGGTAGGATAATGCTCAGGCAATATGGTGAAGTCATTCTATTCATTAAATTTGATATCCCTCATTCAAAAGTATACCATCAGATCCAGTTATAAACAAATGCATGTTTGGCCGGCCCATCTAAAAAAGGTCAACAGTTTAATGAAAAGAAAATGTTTTTAAAACAAATAAAAGGAAGAATCTAATTTTTCAAAATCCAAATTCAACACAACCAAAATGTCCCAAAATTTTCCTTCTTTAATATTTAAATCATTCAAAATAACTTTACAAAGCAAGTCCCTAATTCCTATTGATAGATAGTTTTATTGCAGATATATGTACAATAGAATGAACAGGGAAAAAACACTAACGGATGGAGCTGACAAGAGATGAATTATGTCACAGCTATTGACTTAAGCATAGTATTGTAAGTTAGTTTTCTTCTTGGCTTGAACTTCTATGATAGCATCCATGTAATCTTCATGGACCAACTCCTTGGCTTCACGTCTCAAAGCAATCATACCCTGAAAGATGAAAATAAAATACAGTTGAACAATGGAAGGAAAAGGCAGAGAATAAATTAGATAGCCAGAATGGGATCAAATTCAGTTAATTAACATAGAATGAGAAGAAAGCATAAACTGATACTTACAGCTTCCACACACACTGCTTTCAACTGAGCTCCATTAAAATCATCTGTGCATCTGGCCAATTCTTCATAGTTTACATCACCTTCACTGTTGAATGAGAGAAATAGAACAAATTTATTTACACACTCATCAATAGACATTATAGAATTTCACAAGATACAAATGTACAGATCAAATCAGACATGAAAAGACTTCAAAATCTATTCAAGAAGAAACTCTTTTATTGATTTTTTTTATCAGAAGATGGATTGTAAAACATTACAATTATTCATTTTTGACTGGTGTTTCCTTTTTATCGCATCTTCATGCAGACCATCATTCTACAGCGTGAGTAGAGAGCAAAGATTGTGGATAAAGGATAAGGCAAAAGGGACAAGAGTTTAAGTCACACCAGGACCCCATCTTCTATTTCCAATCAACACCGTTTACTCACTGCCGTAGACTGACAGCCTGGGTAAAGTTGCGATAAAAAGGAACTAATATGAACTGAGATGAGAAAATGCTAGTCAAAAATATAATTCTAATCAACTAAAACGATTTGTCAAAAGAACCATACAATATGTATAAATTAAAACCTTGCCAAAGTTGTTTGGTCTCATTTTTAAGAAACATAATTTCTTATTTAATTACAAAACAATGAATTACATCCCTTAGTAATAGAGTGCATCGTGATTATTTTCTTGTCTTCTTGTTGCAAAACCTTATTTACAATGTCCTTACACAATTTTGGGGTAGAGAATATTGAAAGAAATTGATGTTCATTCAATAATAGTTAAACTTCACACAGAGAAATCAAAATAGAAGTTTTTAAACATCAATAATTCCAAATTCTGAAGATCTAAAGCAAAATGGCAATATAATATTTAACTATTTCAAAAACTGTAATAGATAAAATAACCTCTGAAATATTCTAATAAATTTTTGCAGTATTTTTTAATTGATTTTGAGACAGGGAAGCCAGTCTGTCTGAAGAAGCTAAGATGAGGGATGCAAGTTCAAAAGAGTCTCATTCTTTATTTTCAATTCATATTGTTAACGATTGTAGTCAGAGAGTTGAGATTAAAAAACAGCAATTGAAATAAGAAATAATTACTGGTCAAATATGAATGATAATCGACAATGATTAAGTTAAGAGTTATTGACAATGCAGCAAAAAAATTCAAATATTACTTCAGAGAGCCTCTAAAAAGAGATTTGGAAAAATTTCATCAGTAGAATTGGAGAAAAAGTGATACAAATTTCATTCTTGATACAAACATTGACTTTCCTTGAAAAGATTCTAATTTACACCTTAATTTTTTCCCAGTTTGTTTAAAATCCATTAAAAATTGTATAGTTACACAGAAAACCAATCTTAAAATGTAAACTAATTTGGATGTACATAATCCATATATGTATAAAACTTAGTGTATAATCCCATGAAAAAACTAACAAATATACAGGTTTTCCCTGCAATATGACAGCACGTTCCTATGTAAGCCTTCAGTAAGCTGAAATGGCTCTAAGCAAGGAAGTAATTACCATTGATTTATTTTATACAAGAAAAAATTTTTATGCATCCCCAAAAATTGATTGGTGATATGTCATGCTGAGTAGTCAAAGGTCATGGTAGTGGGACGTACAGGAAACTTGGGTGTAGGTGAAATGAATGTGTGCTGCTTCCATAATGGCTTGAAGCAAAACAATGGTTAAACGCTTTTTTTTTTCAAGAGAAAAGAAAGTAAAAGACATTCCAGTGCAAGTCTATTGTTTATAACAGGGAGTAAGAGATATTTTTATCAGCAAACTTGCTATCTTCAAGTGGAGAGGTCCATGGTAATGCACAGAAGACCAAGGAAGTCACATTGTTTATTATATAAGTAGATATATAAATTGTGCATGTCACTTACCATTGGTGATACACTGATCCTAGGCAGAAGTGCCGATCCATATGTAAATAACGCAGTCATTTCTAATGATACTATAGTTTACAGTATAATTAACATAGCTTATTTTATTGTTCTCTCCCAATTGGTTCCTAAATGTCCCTTCTTGAATTAAGTATATTCAGCATATTCTTACATTTTTGCTTACATATTTTGTTACTTCAGTGTTCTTTTTTTTGCTGAATTTAGTTTCCATATTTGATATTACACAAACCATACTGAGTGCCAGCTATAAAGCAATGGTCTGCAAGGAAGTTTTGCAGAACCTGGTGTCAGACTAGGGTAACCAGTAGATCTTTCCATTTTATTTTACATAAATAATTTTCACTTGTTAAAGGTTCAAGCCTTGCTTTATACATCATTCAATACTAATACTTACCAGACATTCATTTTCCTAGAATGAATCTGTAAAATACGAGCCCTTGCTTCTTCATTGGGGTGTGGGAATTCAATCTTACGGTCAAGACGTCCAGATCTGAGCAAAGCAGGATCTAGAATATCCACTCTGTTTGTAGCAGCAATGACCTAAGAGAGAATGGAATTGAATATTAGCCCTTTTAACATTAATTGAATACATCCAGTGCATAGTGATAAATGTTTGGCAAAGAATCAAAAATCAATTTTCAGATAAAAGTATGTAAATGCTAAGTTTTTTTCCATAAACAAGTATGTGGTCAACCCAAGCCAAGAATCGACCATTTTATTTGCATGTCTACAGTATTCAAATAACGTTTCCCAAAATAAGGTAAGGTGTCTTTTGATGGAATTTAATAGAAAAATTGTTGCTTATTTCAATCTTTCATTTATCATGTTCTTTTCCTTTCATATTAATACTTGAAAATAATTTTCATTTCATTTATGATGTCTTATCAAAATTATGATGGCAGGGGTTATCTGTAAAAGATAAATATGGATTCTCAGAGTTTGGGAAAATAATAAAAAGGTTCCATGACAAAATATCTTTGGGAACTACTGATCTATATACCATAAGTGTCCTTGCTACAATCTAAATCCATTAAAATCTGATTGGACCATTTGTTAAAAACTGACCAATCACAAAAGAGAATTTTAGAACACAAATTTGAAAAAAGCAGACGATAGAGATTTTCACTGTTCAATATGCTACAAATTTTCAAGTTTGTATAAAATAAAGGTAATGATTTGTTCAGTAAACCAGAGTAATTTTCATGAAAACATTTTTTTTTTCACTATAAATCAAATTAAGAATATTACTCATTTTATAAAAAGTATTATTTTGTTACTGTAAATTATATAATTTGAAATAATAGCTCACTTTGACTTGGTGAAACAAATTATGGATGGATTGAAAGCATAAATTGGGCTGTAGTTACTGAACATTCAATACTTAATTTTAATTATTCAATGTTTTTGATGGGATTTATATTAGTAAAATGAGATCTGTGTCTGCAACACACTGTATTGGTAGCAGCCATCAGAACCTTTCCCTTCTTGACCTCTTATTAAACTACCTTTCTTTCTTTCCCTCTCTCCCTACTTTCTAAATAAACTACCTAATTTTATTTTCTATGCTCTCCTTTCTTATTCAACTACCAAACTTTTTCTCCCCTCTTCCTTCAAACTGTATCACATCTAGAGTATCAGTAGCTCCCATTAATTGTTTTGTTGTTGTACATTTATGGTATCCATCAACAAGTGATTGGCCATGGACTTGTTTTTATAAAAGGATAAATGACTAAGAAAAAAAAAAAGAAAACATTAATGAAAATTTATCTTTAGAGAAAGTAAGAGACTAAAAACGTTTTTGTGAGTGAGCAAATAAAAATCTCTCAACAGCATAATTCCTTCTAAGCTCTGTGCTTATGCATGCACACTCAGATTTTATAACCAGTGCATAAAGGAAACTGATGTGCACATAAAAGATTTCAAATTCTGTAGATAGCTTACTGAGTCTTTACAGAAGAAATACTGATTACCTACATTGAATTAAAAAAATTCACACATGCTCTTACCACAGGGGAAAAAAAAAAAAAAACACCGACCACAGAAATTTAGAGAGAACATTGCTCAATAGATAAAACTGAATAAGCAGCAAGATTTTCACCATTATTAAAGATTTTTTCCTATAATTGATCTTTGTTTTTCTTTGCTAATTAATGAAACTTCTGTGAATAGAATACTTTGCTTGGATTTAAAACCAACCTCCAACTATATCATCTATCAGCTGCAAAATGATGAATAATGAAAAGGGAAATAAACGAAACATATCTGTTTGCAATCCATCCAAAGAGAAAACTTAAATATGTTTAAATAAAACCTGCATTGTTTAGGCAACAGCTATTCAGAGGTAATTGAAATATGAAGTTCAAAATCATCTTTGGTCATGTAATAATATCACAATATGTGGGATATCCAACAAGATAGCTTTGACAATATGAATGAAATCATCTTTTGTAGAAGTTTTCCTGGATATTCTCTTTATTTCACAATCCAAAATGGAAGTGCCAGGAGACCGATTTGGTCACAAGAAATTCTTAAAAACCTTTTTAGACCTGCCATTCCCAAGTATTTTCTACTCAACAGCATGGAAATCCAACTGCCACAAAAAAAGCACTATTTTTGATTGAATAATCATCAATGAATATTGGGAGATGTCCCTCTTGTTGAAACAACAAGTATTTTCTTTGAATTGATATTCTTTGGCAGTTCACCTGATTGCTCACCACAATATAGATAGTGGGCTGCAGGCAGTTCAAACAAAATTTTTGGCCGATTAACAATTATTAAATCATTAGTTAGTCACTAATTTATCATGTATAAAAGACAAAAATTAGAATCAGCAGATTTGATTTTTTCTATCTTAAATCTGTAAAAATATACAAAGATGGAAGCAGATATTAAAATTATAACAATGTAAACATCTTAAATGAAATCTGATTTCTAAAATACAAGATTCTTCTGAAAATAACATTAAAAAAACATGAATAAAGATAAATGATCAAAATAAAATTCTCAAGATGACATAGAATGCTTCATTCAAGTTTCAAACAATTGAAGAAAATAGTTAACCAAGTGAATACATTTTCCTTTTGGTAAGTGAATTTTATGGCACAACTTCCTTACTCAAGATTGAGTGACAAATGCAAAGCTTTGCTCAAAAGGTTCTGAACCTAGGGTACATGTTCCTCAAGTAATACATATTTGCACATCTTAAGGGGCCTGAGAATATATAATGGTGTACACTGCTGCACTACAAAACAGCTAATAAATGCAAGCTCTCCTTCCTCTTGTTTCCCCTCATATTAATGGACTAAAATACAGGCTAAACCATCCCACAAAATACGACAAACATATGCATGAAGTTGGAAGAGAAGCTTTTCCACAATTTCCACTAACAATTGAATGGAGCTCTTATTGAAATATAATTTCAATTTTTCACCCTTAATTTTTAGGAGTACAGTGGAACAAAAAGGTTGAGAATCCAGTTTTGAATTTTCAAAGGGTAAGATTGGATAAAAAGTATCAATAAAGACTCAACTCAAGATAATAAAAGTCCAACCAACTAAAACAGTAAAGATCACAAACATTAAGTGAATTTTTGTATGAAGAAATATTTTATATTTATTAACAGCTGCACAAAAGGTCAAGATTTTACAAAACCCCACAAATCATGAAAATAGGATACGCATGAAAAAAAGGACCCAGTAATTTGAAACCCTGAAAAAAGATCTACTTAAAAAAAAAATGGAAAAAAAACATAACAAGGTTTAAAAAGGGAGAGAGTGAAAAGAAATGCTTCAGATTCCTTGTACAGCCATTATTTCTTGGTTAGAAGTTAATAACAACCAAGGGAAGTCCCACTTGGCATGACTGATGGCCAATTCTATGACTGCTGTTACTTTAAATGAGGCACAAAGAATATGTTGTTTCCAACACACAAAAGTACACACATGGTGACTGATGGAAATTCAAGCAGCTGTGCTAACATCAGCAAATTTATCCCTTCAACACCCACATGGATAGATGAAAATCTAACCGACCAAAATTTACATTTTCTTTTGGTTGTTCAGCAAAAATTAAATGTCACTTCAAACTCGTAAGAAACTAAAAAGGAAGTTTCTTATTTCTGGACTGAATAAAAATCAAGGACAGTTAAATGAACTCTAACTGTTAGGTGAATGTTTTCACAACATATAGTAAGGATATAATATAATGTATGTGCAGTCATGAGAACATTGAAAGTAAAATAATTGATTAAGTCAAGATAAAAGGGCGCAGGTTACATCCAGTTGTTTTCAGAAGTTATGAACATTTTTTCACTCTTTTCCAGCTTTTTAACTATTGTCCAACAGAATCACAGGACTGGGTGTTCAGTTTTTATTGTCAAAGTCAGAGTTGACTTGGTTTTTCCCATTGTAACAAGAACACGGAACAACCCTTACCTAATTCAGAGAAGTAAACTCTTCATCGTCTTTCTTTCACATCACATTAGACTAGATCGATAATTGGAAATAACATTTCCCTACCATGATTTTAAATCATAATCTAGTAATTGGTAGGCAGCTCTCTTACCAACTGAGTCAAAATGACATACATATCTATGGATTTATCTATTATTTATACTGAAGTTGCAGTAATACTCTTCAGTTAGAATAGAAATAGACGTGGATTTCAACTCTGCAGCAGCCAGGAGGCTTATGTTAGTTATCTCAATATGAGGTGAAGGTGTAGATGGCCTAATGGATAGCAGAACAGAAAATGGAATTAGCAAACAGAGTTCAAACTCAAGCTAAGACAATTTGCACTAATACCCTTAGGAAGGCATGACTAGGCTATTTAGCTTTGGTTCATAACTGAATTCAAACTGCTCACAAGTAAAGGAAAATTGAGTGTTGGGCTAGCAACTCCAGCCATAAAATCATACAAACCACTGAAAACACAGCAGAATCACCCCCCCACAAAATGCCTGATGTGGTTTCAGCTCAATGCTTCTCAAGGAGTGTACAGGAATGAACATTTTCAACATGAGAATAGAAAACAAAATGTCTGTTCTTACTAAGGAATCTATCTTTTGTTATAAAATACATGTTCTTAGGATTTCAGTAAACAAGAAAAATCTACCAGCACCAAACCAATACTAATTTCTACATACAAAACAATTGTTGAATATTGGTAAGAAAAAATTACTCATATTTTCCATGCCTGAAGGAAACCTGAATAAATGCCACTCAATTGGGAGGGGGGCATATATTGGGGCATCAACCTCATACTTTTAATTACAATGGAAACAACAAGACGACTGCAAATCTCTTTATCAAAAAAATCTACTTCGTGCACACTAATTTTAATAATTGGAATTTGTGTGTTTGCAATATTCCATTCCTCACTATCTGCTTGCTTTAGCAAAAGCTGCAGACAAAGTGCATCCACATACAAAATATAATCTAAATTTATTTGAATCAAATATATAAAACATTTTTGTTGGATAACAAAAGTGAATTTCAACAAATCTATATAGATATATTATCCACCATCTTTAAATTCTGGCACACTGAAGTCAAAACTAAGCTTCATACAAATGATGTATTGTTACCATGGCTACATTGCATGATTGGCTTAGAATTCTTGATTAAAAAATCTATAAAATAATTACTTGTTTGAAAATGATTATTCTCACCAGCTAAGTCTTACTATTTTGTGTATATGTTAGTTTGTTGTGTGGATGTGAGGTTATCTAACAAAATGGAGGTAGTAATTTGATAATGTGGAAGTGAAAGATTTGAAAACAAGTATGTTACATCTAAAAAAATTACTATATTATAAGCATAATGTATTTTGCCAAAGTTTCAGTAGCGTCTTCAAAGAAGCACTTAGCAAAGCAGAAAGATTGTAGCAAAATTGCAGATGTTTACATAAATAAATTATTCACACAATCTTATATCTCTGATCTCTGTGAAATATGAGAAGCTACAAGAAGTAAATGAATGCAATTTTAAAAACTTTCATACAGAGGTTTGTTAGTTATATAATTCAGGGGTAGGGTTATTCATTGATTAGATCAATTTTTACTGCAAATAAATAATATCTTTGCTTAGCCTTTCAACTTTTAGAAGCCTTATTGCCAAAAGAAAAGCCAAAGAGAATCCAATTTTAAAACTTATAATGATATTTACCTTAATCTGCGAAGTTGGCATAAATCCATCCATTTGATTCAGAAGTTCCAACATGGTTCTTTGTACTTCACGATCACCAGCCTTTTCACTATCAAATCTCTTGGTACCTGAATTCAAAGATTAATTTCAATATTATGGATTTAAAAAAATTGAATACTAAAAGAAAATCTTCATCTCTTTTCTATTTTTTGAAAAGTAATTCATCATATTTAATATTTGAATCATTGTGGCCACTATCATCAACCCAACCAAACAAGCAAGATAACAAGGTATTCTTCCTTTTTTACCTCAGTTGTTAATGTTGAAGTAGTGCAACCACACTCACCATTTGGCCTAGAACCTTACAAATCTACATAAGTACTTCTAGAAACATTTGTTTTTTTACTTTTGGAAAATCAAAGAATTTTCCAACTGGAATCATTGTTTTTTTTTTTTGTTTGTTTTTTTTTGGTGGTGGTGGTGGGAGAGGGGTTCAAATCTTACTGTCATATTAGATATGCGATTTGGCCAAATACCTTGCAAAATTGCATGAGTACTCCTCTGCTCTAAACTGTTCATCACATATGAAGAAAATTTTTTTTTTTGAATTTCTTTGGTTTTGGGTTGTTTTTTTACCCTTAATCATTTAACAGCACTACCAGACACATATTTTGATTAAAGACCTTGCCAATGCACAGGAGACACTTGAAGACACTATCTAAAGATGGTTTGGGATTTTTATAAAAATGTTTATTACTGGAAAAAGAAAAAGATTTTTGCATACAAGTATTGCTTTTTCAAATGGAATAGTAGCAGGGACATAACACATTCTTCCTATTTCCAAGCAGGCAAAATCAGGTCAAAAAATTGACAGTAATTTTTTGTTATTCATTTTTTAGTAGATGAAGTATTTTAGATCAAGGTTTCTCAAAGTCGGGACTGGGAAATTTCCAGGGATTCCATGAAGATTATTGGGATCACAGAGATATTTTAAAATCTTTTTTTGAAGGACAATGGTTTGTGAAAAAATGATCCTCCCACCTAAAATGGGGGGGGGGACTCTTTTTTAGATAATTGTATTATTGTGTCATAGCTACCAGACATACTATGGTGATCCACTTAATGGCTGGTGTTGCTGGTTTTGATTTTTTGCATTAGGGGGATGCATTACTCTATTTTTCTTACTTTGTATTTTAGAAGAATACCAGCCCCTTGGCTTCTTTATTTATGGGGAAACAACATTTACTTTTTATATCACAATCTAAAAAACTTCAACCCATTCTTTCAAGAAAACTCATTCATTACACATAGTTCATTCCAGATTTGTGCAAACAAGAATTTTTCCATGAAAAGAATTTTGGATAAATAATAAACAAGGTTTACATAATGCATTATCTATAGGTTATCAATAAATCAATGAACTCATTCTCCTTTTCAATACAAATTGTAGGAAAAGAATTCACACTCCTAAATGTGCATATTCTTGAAATTGTTTAATCTCATTTCAATATTAAGCTGTCTCCAATCAAGCTAATAAAACATTAACCCATTGTAATTGGCTGTGGCAGTGCATCTTAAAAAGAACCTCAGCAAGAGAAAAAAATACCTTCAAAATTATTTCTTCTGTCTAGTCAACTTTCGAAGTTAATCATGGAAAACGACTATGCGATTTGTTAAAAATTAGAAAAGAATTCTTTGCTTTGTGATCGTGCATTCAATCAAAAATTCAATTCACACCTTTCCTCATTCATAGAATTAAGAAATATAGAAACTATCCTAGTGAAAAGAGCAGGTTCTAAAAGCCCTGAGAATCTTGGATGGAAAGACAGATTATTTTTCGTACTTACATAACCAAAAATTATCCAGCAATTTAGTATTTAATGATAAAATAGCCAAATCTAGACTATTGGGGTGCTGACAGATTTGGAAGATACAATGTTTCACCAAAAACCTGTAAGAAACATGAAGAATGGCTTGCTTGGTTATTGTGGATGCAATGGTTACACAGAACACAAGCTCTATCAAAGGCATCCCACTGCTGAGTAACCACACGAGAGAGTGTGTGTTCATGCATGCGCAGTGAGGTCCTCACTGATTTCCTAATTACACCATGGCTGCACAAACAGTTTAAGATATTCAAAAAGGCTCAATACTTTCCAGATTGTCTTCTATTCTTGTCTTGAGGCTTTGTATAATATGAAAGTTGAAAGGAAAAAAGTTTGAAATTCAACTTACCGATAGCATCCAATTCATCAATGAAAATGATGGCTGGTGCCTTCTCTTTGGCCAGAGCAAAAGCATCTCTCACCAATTTAGCACCATCTCCAATAAACATCTGTACAAGCTGAGGACCAGCAAGTTTAAGGAAAGTGGATTTAGTCTGAGCAGCACAGGCACGAGCTAACAAGGTCTTGCCAGTTCCTGGTGGACCATATAACAATACACCTGAGTAAAAAAAGAAAATATAAATTACAATAAGAAATTCATAATTCATATACAATAAAAAAGACAAGTCAAACAGTCAATGAACAAGATATTCTCTAAGTATTTATGCTTCAAAACTGGAAAGGCAAAAAATTAAGTTAGTACACATGGAATGTGTTTTTGTACATCATAGGGAATTGGTCTTGGCACTGTGAAAGAGCCCCATAAGAGTTTTTGAGTTGACTAATGAAACCAATAGGACATGCTAGGGGAATCTTCAGCAAGTAAAAAAAATATTTTGAACAAACATTCCAGATCAGTTGCAAAATATTTTCAGCACCATTTTTCATAATAATTCAGATTTTTACTGTTGTGCCCTAGTCAGAAAACTGGATAGTTCTATTAAATATGGGCATTTTGTAAATGGTTGAAAAGGAAATTCTATGCAAATAAAGTAAACAAAAGAACCAAAAGCCTCACAGCATCTGATTTTGTACTATTCAAAATCAAATGTCATGAACCCTTGTTTTAAAACAAAACACCTCTATAGACTGATAGGTATAACATAAGGGAAGTAATTATTGAAGGGTCTGCTTCAAAATTTTAAAATTTCTTCCATAACCCATCTCCCATAAAGGACTTTTTTTGTTGTCTCTGGCTCACCCTTCAGCAAAATGTAATTGAAATTCATAGAGAACTTCCAGAGATATCAGGTGCACCGAGTGAGAAATTCTGAAGAAATTGCATGGCGTGGAAAGATAACTATAATACAGGGGAGATGATTGTGCATGGATCTGCACCCAAATTTATTCACCACTTTCTTGATCAATTACGCACTAATCCATGAAGTTGTTTTTTGAAGTTCATGGAGAACTTCCTGATATAATTGATTCAAAATTTCTCAGTCTATACACACAATATCTCTCGGAGTTTTCAATGAATTCTCATTGAATGGTTAGCCAAAAGCAACTAAAGAAGTCATGAAAGTTTAGAGTAGATGTATTATCAACTCTGCACTTCCCAGCTCACTGTCCAAACCACACTCTAGAATCTTTCTGTCCACATGATATTTCCATTTGTGGAGCAGACCCATCAATAATTACCTCCCTTGGATTATAGTTATGAGTCCACAAAGGTGTTTCATTCAAAAACAAGTGCTCATCACATTTTATCATAAATAGCGCAAAATAAGTTGCTCTTGGGTATGTAGTTCTTTTATAAACTTTACTCAGTGTCACATACATGAATGAGGTAACCAAACAACCATCTTACATAAAAGTGTCAATCACTATAAATACTGAAAACTGTTACAGTTGGGTACCGTCTTCTAAACCACCATTTCTGAACAGAGTGATTCTTACATTAATGAACACAACACTCGGAATAAAATTTCCTTTCCATCGATATACAATATGTCCATATTTGATGAACATATCTATTTTTCTGACTGGGGCACCACTACAAAAATGCACTTTTGAGAAAAATGGAGCTAAAAATGTTTTCCAACTGGTCTGGAATGTTTACCTGAGATAATCTTACACACCAACAATCTCTCTAGCATGTCCACTTGGTTACTCAAAAATTCCAACAAGGCTTTTATTACAGCGCCAGAACAAAACTCTAAAAGTCAATGATTCATTAATGTAATTGCATCTTCTTTGCAGACTCAATTAAAATATACAAATTATTCATTATCATTGCAGGTTTCTGAGTCTTTAACAGCAATGGTGTCAACACAAGAAGACTAATTTTCAGAAGGATTTTAAATTAGGACAATACTAATCAATGAATTGGGTGGAATGCTCCATGATACCAAACACCTGCCAGTTGATAGTGTCTAAGCTTGAGAAAAAAAAAAAAAATTTTAAATGAAATATGAAGTTTAGCATTATACTAATTACCTGAATTTATCCAACATGTTAAGGTAATCAAATTGTTGTCTTTCAACACAAACACCCACTGTGTGATTGTAAGTCATGTCACCATCCAAACAAAAGCAGAATTGATACATCATGGGGAGTAACTCAATCGATTGGCTACCTTTCTGGCACCACGATTGATATGTGAAACACATGCATTGACACTTCTTATCTTTCTTTTTTTTTTCTTTCTAGGTTTACTCAAGCTTTTTATGGTGCCTAATGTCAGTTTAAACTGACAGCAGCACACATCCACTCAGTAGATGTCCCTAAATCGCCCAGTTAATTGAAGGGATCAATCCATGAGATCTACTCCAGTTCTCCCCTGTCAATCATTCCCTAAAGAATAATTCTACACACTCTAAAGAAGGAATTATAATCTTACCTTTTGGTGGCTGAATTCCGAGAGCTTCAAATCTTTCTTTGTGTGTTATAGGCAAAACCACAGCTTCAATGAGCTGATGAACAAAAAGAATGGGTTTAGACAAAAACATGAAAACTTTCAGGCCTTGAATATTTTATAAAGACACTAACATCATGGTGAGAGCGTTCATCAAGTAATCAATTTCTAACAATAATTCCCCATCAATATAGACTTTGCCTAATATACAAGGGATCCCGTAAGTCAAGAAAGGGTTTCAAAATTGCTGAAAATAAGGGCCAATTATTTTTTTATTCATTAAAAAAAAAAAAAAAACATCTTCATTCAGTAAAATTTTAAAAATATAATTTAAAAAATTACATTTTTCAACCCAGTTTATGACTTTTGTAACACCATGTAGAAGAATCATTGCTCATTTGCCCATTATTAACGAGGAAACAATTTAATATTAAATTGAAATAATTCAACATCACTAATTTTCAAAAAAATTATCCTCAAAGATTTTGCAAAAATGAAAAATAAATACTTTGCACTTTGGGTCAATCCTATTTGTTTCTATTTCCCCTTAATTGTACTCTGTGGCCCTTCTCAGGTGCCTATCATATTTAGTAATGTTCTCAGAATTCCAAACAGAAACCCTTTTATATCACCAGAGTAGCCTGTTCTCATCCCGCTACTAGGAGATATCTTGTATTAGCACCCGAGAAAAGCCAGAGGGTACAACAGCTGAAACACTGAGACTTTAACAACCAAAATCAGTTAAAAAAAATGATGATGATAATTTCTCATCTCAGAAATTCAGACACAAATGAGTACAGATTTATTTGAAAAGAAAACTGGCTGCAGACTAAAGTAGATTGAGCAACACCCAAGATTTCTTTCTGATAAATTAAAACTTCAAACTTATATCAACAAATCTATCTTGCAAACTTCCACTGGCTCTTCTCACTTATAAATATACAAACATGAAAAAACCGAGGATGAAGCTGGTTCAGTACAATGAAACAAATGGTTTCCTAAATACTTAATCCATATTCCTCCATACTTCATCATTAATACCATTAAACTTGTATATGTAAAATGTTAGGCAAATAAAATGCTACACTCATTGTAACATACCTACCTCTTCAATTTGCTTATCAAGGCCACCAATATCACCATATTGCTCAGTGGGTCTCTCATCAACTTCCATAGCTTTAACCCTGGAGTCATATCTACCAAAAATAAACACATTCTCAGTAAGTTTGTAACTTCATCACAGAACTCAATCTATAACATTCTGTAGTACTGCCTAATAATAGCAGAAACATGTTCAACTGTTCACTACAACAGACAAGATAACTTGTCTTAGCAAGTTGTCAGTCCAGTGCCACTGAAAAAGATAACTGGTCTCATTATAGTGTGTTATTCTTTTGCAAGATGGTAGCATCTCCTTGTGCGAACAAAGGAAATTTGTAAGAGGAGTTATTTCGTTCATGGCACTGACGTCTTGCTAAAACAATTTATCTCATCCATGGCTGTAAACATGTTGAACACACAATGAAGACTTTCTATTTCATCAAGTTTTCATAGGAAAAACCTGGCACAAGAGTTACATTGAAACTGGTACGTTTATATATGTATGATTATAAACTGCATATTATAGAAACTCATTACACAGTTGATGTATAACTCACCCTAGATAATGTAAATCGAATAAACAATTAAAGAAAATGGGGCTGACGCAGGAATCGAACCTGCAACCAATAGGGTAGCTGCTTCAACATAGCAATGCTCTTACCATTGAGCTAAGCAACTGCCAGTTATGCAAAGGCCTAAATTACTATTTTCACACCAAATTCTCATCTTGTTTATTTGGGCCTTTGCATTACCGGCGGCTGTTTGAATGTCTTCAATTTTCAAAAAATCCTCATACTTACTCTTGAGGTAAAGATTCCAATATCAAATAAGAGTCTTTATTCACACCCTGAAATATACAAATGATCACAAGCTCAAGTGGGCTATATCCAGGAAAGAATCAATTATCAAATTAAATGCAGACATTTGAATGATTTCTTCAATTAGGAAAATTAGTTTTATAACTGGCCTGCAACTTAGGGGTCATTTGTGACAAAGATTTAAAGAATTCAACATTTAGCACTCTGTAGGGGATTTTGTAGTGTCTTTGAATTTTGCTGTCACATTGTCACATCAATTTCAGTCATATGCAAACAGATACAAGTTGAGGGCTTTCAAAGTTACTAAATGCAAAAAATCTTGGCACCCTTGAAAAAGAATGCAGAGTGCTAAGGTCTAAACTGAAATTGTGTAAGAAATGTCCAACAATTAATTAAAAGATACGAATAGAAAAATTCTAAAAAAGTTTTTAAAAAATATTTGATTTGGGATGAAAACCAACAGAATGAACTCACCACAAGATCTCCTGGATGGAGTTTCTCTGCATCTACCAAACCAATAACTGGCAGGAAATAGGTCTATAATAAAGGGAAAAAAATAAATGAATAAACAGTATTAATTAAAGCAAAGAGAAAAAAAAAAATCAATTTTACCATTCCTCATGATACAAAGAAAATTAATTCAGAATTATACTTAAGTGAGAATGATAAGATAGAATTGATACAAACATATCATCAATTGACTCGGGTAGAAAAGGTTTATTTTTGTTTACAAATGAAATATATCAAACATACAGCTTTTCATCGTCTTTGAATAAGAAAAATGTTCATTAGTAAACTCAATGATCTTTTCAAAGATAAATAAGGATTAAGTTAACAGGCAGGAAACCAATCAATTAAAATATAGAAAACTTCAATATTTAAACAAAGTGCAAATAATTTTGTTGTTGTTGGCTTGCTCCTCATTTACAAGAATAAGGAGAGGATGGTCTGTCTTTCTTTTGCAGTCTTGAAGGTGGCTGTAGAGCCCGAATTGTGTGGCACATATCTTTCCACACTCAGAACAAGGAAAGCCTTAGGCTGGTAGTGTCCATAATGCAGCCCACTACAGTCTTTTCTACTAGGCCTCAGCAGCTGCTTATCTCTCAGCTTAAAACTTTAGGCTGGCTGCATTGAAGCAATGGCACCATCCTTTCCTAATGCAAATGATGATAGATGCTGAGCAGTAAAAGCAGCTTTTTCGGCTGGTTTTTGAAGTGCTTTCTGAGGGTCTTTTCGCAAAGTTTGTCAAAAAAGATGGCCTTTGGCATCGACTTCATCAAAACAACTCATTAAAATTGTAATTTAAATTAGGATAATTCTAATGATTCAAATATTAGATATTTAAAATTTCGACATTTTAAAACAGTAACATTAGTATGTACAGATATTTCCACCAAGAAATTGATAAAACGGAACAGACAAAGTGAAAAAAAAAACCTCCTTAAAATTGGCATATGAGATGATTTCATTGTCAATTCCTTTGTGTCATTAGTAGGAAAAAAGTTTCATGACTACAAAATGTGATAAAAACTTTGTAACATGTTACCTGTCTTGTGGAGGTCTTGATGACAGCACATTTCCCTTTCCGCTGAGCATCCAAATCAACATTAGCTCCATCTTCTTCTTCTTGGTCCTGAGGATCCATATCTAACAGCTGAAAAACAATAAAAATACATGGTGAATAACATAGCTAGGAAAATAAAAGGTCTACATTTCAAAATTAAAGAACAAACAAGTAATTTAATATTTACATTAGCAAAAAAAAAAAAAAATATATAAATTTTACTTCCAGCTGAGTATTTCATTCAATAAGGCACTTGTCTAGAAAAAGGGGTGAGAGAGGAATTAGGCCAAAGAGCAATAAAAGGCATCTTTATTGTAGAAAATGAAGACTTATCCATTCATTTAGTATTCGTTCCCTCGAGGATCATAAATGCAAAAATGCAGGGGTCATTCCATCTACTATTTCCAGGAGTAAAAATGGCTCTGCCAATAATGTACCAATGTTGCATTTTATAAATTGAAACCAATAGAAATAAGATGAAAGAGATTTGTCAAAATTTATTTATATTGGAATTTTTTAGAAGAAAAAAAATTTTTCTCACCAAAATGGTATTTTTTTTTTTGAACAAAATGAAGCCCAAAATCCACTTTCTTCAAAGATTAAAACACTTGAAGAAATTTTAGGAATTTCAATAACTATTATTGATCTATTTTTCCTGTATCATAAACAAAATCATCAAGAAAATTCAGAATATAAAAATATTAGTGTTATTGATTCATTGAAAAAATATTTTATTCATATTATTTTGTGCTAAAATAAAGTAAATATATTTCATATAAAAAGGTAATAAAAAAAATATTTTTATATTAATTTTTGGGGCAATCATAATTAGATGTTCCAAATGTGAGTAAAATTAACTACAATGAGTAGGCAACTGAAGAAAAACTAAACAACTTGAAAGAGATTCCAAGTCCTGACTTACCTCTATAACATTAGATACAAGATAAGGTAAAGTTTTGTTAACTTTGATTTTCTCAGTGTTTTCTTTGATCTTTTCTTTTTGGGCCTGCAATTCATGTTTTATTCGTTGGTCATCTGTTCTCATGATCTGGAAGAAAAAAAAAAGAAAAAAATATTAGACACACTCACTGAAAACGTAGAGTTCCTGAAAAACAAAAGGTAATTCATACACAGATTTAGGGGAATTTACAAGCCTATAAAGCATTGTTATTACGTTGGACAGTTTATGTTAGTGTCAAATTATATTGCTAAACAATCATATTGTTGTCCAAGCTAGCCTGGCAAGCATTTTCTCTCAACATTTGAAACAGTTGTGTAGACAAGTACATCTAAACAATAGACTCATGCTTTCACTGCATTGACACTCCCACCCACCACCCTTCTCACAATAATGATGGAATAGCATTGTGAGATAACTAACTACTTTATATTATAAACTGGTTAAAATGATTAATATTGAGATTTGATTTCAAAATATTTTCCTATGGCATCAATTGGTGTCAGGTGATGTAAACAATTTGATTATTCTACACAAGCATCGTCAACAGAATTTTTCCCTTATTTTTTTAAACAATTCGAGGGGGGCTTTTCTTTCACTTTTAGGAGTCAAAACCAGCCTTTATTCTCCATTGCATCTTATTCTAGGCACCTTCAGAAGTCTTCAGACACGAAAAGTTTCTTCCTAATGTTGAATACACTACTTGATATTCTTACTTATTTCATTGCAACTTGAGGTATCTTCAAGCTGCACTTCTTAGGCTCCCATCTTTATCAGATCCCATGATGATGATAATGGACAAGTACATCTGGTAATTATGACAATAAGAGTAATAGTTTGATTTGAGACGTGTTATTGCCAATGAATCCTGGGAAATCTTAAAGGGGTATGCTAGTTCATCTGGGAGCAGCCACAATCCTGGGGTAAAATAAGGTCAAGTTTGTTTCAGGTCAATAATGGTTTAAATTCTCCTTGTACAGACCACTAAAATGAATGCAGAATCCCAAAAGGCACAAAAACTTGCATTATTGTTTTTATTTTACTAGTTTGAATATGGTTTAAAAATGAAGTCAGTCAATTTTGAAAAAAGTGCACCATAATTTTGACAGTATTGTAGGTGTCAAAATCAAGGGGGACCTTTTTGTTTCACTTCAGGGCTGAAATCGAGAGGGTACTTTTTTTTTTACTTTTAAGGATCAGAATCAAGGAAGAGCTTTTTTTTCACAATTTTATGGATCAAATAGGGGTCCAGGAGACTTATGTTTCTTCCTTAGGGGTCAAAATAGGGGTATGGGAACTTTTTTTTTCCCTCAGTCAAAATTGCAAGGGGAGCTTTCTCATTTAAAGGGATTCAAAATTGTGGCAAAACTTTTTGTTTTCACTTTCGGGGGTCAAAAAAAGGAAAGAACTTTTTCATTCGGGGGGGGGGGGGGGGGGTTAAAAATCAGAATGTGGAAACTGTTTTTTCTCAAAATCGATGGGGAATTTCTTTTTCACTTTTAGAGACCAGAATCTAGGGGAACCTTCTTTTCTTTTTCACACTAAGGAGACAAAATCAGGATGGAGGAATTTTTTCAATCTCTTATGTCAAAATTGAGGTGGAACTTTTTTTTTTAATTCATTTCTTTTTTTGGGTACTACAGCTAGGGGAAACAGTGTTGTTACATTTGCAGTTATTTTTCCCTCCAAGCAATGCCAGGTAACGTTGCTAGCATTTATGCATAAGTAGACAGAAATCTTTTCCAAGTATCAATTGAAACAATTGTATCTTATTTATAGCCAGAGATTTTGACATACATTAAACAGTCTCGAACACTTAGAAAGGAAAAGGAAATTAACCTCAAGCAATCTTAAGCTCAAACTATAATATCAAACACAGCCTTCAATTGAGAAAATTAGCAGTTTGAAAATGAAGGGGAAAATTAACCCAATAAATCCGTTAAAAATACAGCAAATTTCCACCCGAAAACAATATTTCTTTTGTTACTTATAGTGATTCAGCTTAAATTAGCAAAATATTATTAAAATCTAATGATTAATTGACTTTTAATAATTGTTTGTCAGATAGGGGATAAAGACAAAAAAAGAAACATTGAATTAATACTAGCAGTCTTAAGAGCATTGTTCGGCAAGAAATCTCTAGCATGAAACTTAGCTAACTGCTTTTGACTCCGTCAACCATTTACATTGTCTTTCATTAACTGCATTAATCCTTCTACCTTCTTTGAAGTATAGAAGGATATGCTGAAAATCTTGCTTATTTTCTTTCATCTTTAAGGTTGGAATCAAACAAAAATGCGCACATTTTTTGAAAATTTTTTTGAAGATTATGCACTTATATGAAAGCTAGGACAATATGATCAAAAGCATCAGCTGATTCAAACTAGTAATGTTATTACAAATCAAAAAAAAAGATGCGGAAAAAATTCCATCTTATTAGGTAAGTAGTGAAAATTTTACTAAAATCCAATAATTGTAATTTTAAAAAAAAATCTAGGTGTTCGTGCGTTCAAGTTTACGCAAATTTCCCAATGAAAAATGACGGCAACAGCAAACAGTTTGTTTATTCACAAAATTTCAGCCAAGAATGTGTTGTTTTTTTTTCTTCAATTCCTTTGATACAACAAAGCATACACATATAATTCTTTGCCCAATTTTTGTTCTCGCTAACGAGATAAAGATTCTGACTATGAAATTAAATTTTAATGTTTGTTTCATCTTAATGGATATATCATTTACAGACCATAATAGCGATATTTTTATTTAGTTTCATCATTGTTAATTTCTGATCAATGCATTATATTGTACCTTCAATTTACTCTAGTCTTTACAGAATTATCTCTGAGAAAAAGATTTCAACCTCCTGGAAGACTGCAAAAGTCAAACAAACGTTTTAGCAAACCAATAGAATACATTAGAATTTAGAAAACCTAGAGCTGCACTGGACATCATCAAACTGTTTTTTTTTTCTTCCAACAAAATCAAGACAATATTTTATCCAAATATAAAGAAATTTCAAAAGATCAACTTACGCTGACTTCATTGTCTAACAGACGAGTTCTGCCAATGATTTCATCGGTTGACATACGAAGCACTTCCTCTCCCAGGGCCTCCTTGATGAACAAAGACAAAACAATCACATCAATAACTAAGCATCATTTATGTTAAAATTTCAAACAACTCATCCATTTCTTTATGACAAGAAAAATGTTTTCAAATGATTCCACCAGGTGAAAAGTACAAAATATATAATTACAAAAAGTGCAGAAAAATCAAGATATTTTTTTCGTAGCAACACTGCATAAATGCAATACAAAAAAATCTTTCAAGTATCAAGCAAAATTATCTAAAAAAAGTTAAACACCCAGGAAAAATGCCACTGAAAAATTATTTGATTTTGAATAAAATCCACAAAATTTTAACGGTGCCAAGTTCTACAATATTCACATCATCTTCATCCGTCAAATATTGGGATTTTACTTTCTATTTCTATTTTTAGCTAATATAATAGTGAGGTAATAAAAGAACACTGAAGAACTGCACAAAAAAATTATTTCATCAGCATTCACAAGCATGGGATGATAGATTAAAATTCTTTTTTTTTCCAAGATATGATTTATAGTTTCCCTTCTAGCAGCCTCTTTATCCAAGTTTTTTCTTAATTTTCTGTGGTACATGGACACATTAGAATTCTGTTCATTGAAAAAGATCTATTTTGTAATCAAATTCTTTTATTAGTTAGACGTCATGATTTTTCATACTCTATTAAAAAGAAAAGACTTAATCACACTTCTAATTCAAAATTATTCCTAAAAACTTTGTCTATTTCAATTGAATCAATAAGGAAAAGTCAGTGTTCATCAGATATATAGACAAAGAAAGCAAAAATGACAGGATAATTAACAGATGGATAAATTATAAAAATATATTATTTTAGTATCAATTTTTTCTTGTGAACAAAAAAGCATAAAACCTAGAATGGAATTCATTTTTCATCGATTTTCTACAACACTTCATATTTTCAGTTCTTTTCTAATAACTTTAAAACTATACGACAATAGAATTGAGTGAAAAAAAATGGAATCGTGACAGCTGCAGTAGTAGATGTGATATTACAATCAGCAGTTACCTGTCTACTTCTAATGAGCATACAAACTAGCGACAGTCTATTTTGTATTTGCATATTTGCAATACCCCTATCCTCCCTTTCAGTTTGCTTTAGCAAGACAACAGAAGTTCTTGTTGATTGTTGGGGGCAGCAGACTAAAGCCTGCCAGAGATGGCACATCCAATTTTCAAATTTCATTTCTGTACTTTAAGAAGAAGATAACAGTTAATTAAGAGCAATACTGCCCTTGTAATAGATTCGCATAGTAAGTGTTTTGATCAATTTATTTTAACAAAAGTCTCCAACAAGTGTTTCTAGTTTAAAGAGACAGAAATACTGCTTTCATGAATTGACTTTGAAAATAATTTGGAAGACTTTTTACTAATACTGGTTTGGATTTTGATTTGTGGCAAATCTATCTTTATTGATAACCTTCAAATTTTTTTTGATTTTAGAAAGATGTAAGTTAAGTAGAATGATTATTATGGAAGGGCAGAATTTATTCAACATTTCAAAATGAAAAATAGAGGGGGAAAGTGCTAAGTGTTTTGGAATTGAAGCTCGTCTCTCACATATAATGAAGTTGGTGCAACTAGCCTGGATGTAAGCATAGAGACTTTGTATATGTGCAGCTGTTTTGATGATTCAGCATTTCATTGCCTTACAAGGTGATTACAAGTCAAGTAATCGCGAGAGTTAGAGTGATTAACACCAATTATATTATAAGATGAGGGTGATGAATAAGAGAAGGTAAACTTTTAAAAGTGATCAAATAGGTGGGTGGGTCATGAAATCTGCAGGGAATAAACCATTGAAAATTGAATTACAATTTTCCTAAGGACTTCTTAAATAAAAATTTTTTTTATATGTCTTCAACATGTGGGCCAATACCTTATTTCTGGTTATACTATTAAATATACCCCACAGCACAAATCTCAAATGTAACATACCAATGCAGTTGGAAAACATTTAATTTTCTCCTGCTTTCCAACATACCAAAACTAGATCCTTATTGTGTCCGTCTTTCTGACAACAGATCTTCAATTTACAATATACACAATATTTTGGGTCCATCTTAATGCAAACTATGGCATGGTATAAAACAAAGGCGAATATGGCTGTAATCTACATCTGTCAACAAAGTTGAAGAGAGGTATGTTTTTGTTTGTGTCTGTTCATCTGTCCACATGATATCTTTAAAAGTGCTGAGGAAAAAAATCTGTTTCTACTAGTGTCTGAGTTAAACTCCTCATTTTCCTCCTTTCAAATCTGTCTGGCTTTCATTGTATATGTTGTTTCCATCTTTGTTATTCACACGCTGCTCTTGTGACTCCAACAAGCAGGTCAAATCACAATGGCTTTTCTCCGATTTTTGTTCAACATTCAAACACGATTTACACACCATTGTACTACAGAGGTAGCTTCAATACATACACATCTTTTTAGGGCCTCATTTGCAAGGATAACAACGCATGTCTTATATCAATTTCAAATTTTCCTTTTTCTTTTGTTTCTGCTGTTTTAAATCCGTCCCTAGTCTAGAAGTTATGGCTAAAATTTCTCTGATATACACAAATTAAAGGCCTGGTTAAACATTTTTACATTGTAAATCAAACATCTGCAGTCAGAAGGAAGGACGCAAAATAAGGGTTCAGTTTTGCATCATATGTCAATCGTATACCTAACCCCAACTTTAGAGCCAATTCACTCGCATTCACTTTAAAACTTACTTTTTCTAAAGAATGAAACATTTCCGGGAGAAATCAAAAATATTCAGCCAAACCAGATCAAACTAACTGGGAAAGGTACATTTTTGTACAACATCACACTGGTACACTAAAGCGAATCTTGACCAAAATAACAGGAACGTACTGAACTTTAAATTTTGATGTATTAAAATTGAGGAGTCAATTTATTTACACAATTTCCTTGAATAATAAATAATCTGATTAATAATATCAATAAGGAACAAACATAAAATCCATTCCAAGTATCTTCACTTTAAAAATCACCAACATTGTTCTTAGTGAAACTGGTTTCAATTTATAAAACTGAAGTTCGATGTGATCAATCTTATTACAGCTTAGAACAAACAAGTTACCGATTTTATTTCATTTTTTCAACAACAGTTTTTTAGAATTT
This sequence comes from Thysanoteuthis rhombus, assembly GCA_963457665.1. Taxonomy (NCBI): domain Eukaryota; kingdom Metazoa; phylum Mollusca; class Cephalopoda; order Oegopsida; family Thysanoteuthidae; genus Thysanoteuthis; species Thysanoteuthis major. The sequence continues at coordinate 74,867,230 of OY735201.1, read as the reverse complement.
GATTAACAAAGAAGAAAAGTGAAAAAATATGTAAACGAATCCCAAGAGTAGACGACTTTTTTTCAGATACCGTTTTCATTTTCTTATATGGCCTTCTAAAATGTAATGCACTTCTCTATTTCAATGATGTAAACATTATTTCTACATCAACTAAAGTTTCAACTTGTCCAGGAATCAAATATTCAAGTGCACAATTCACCTTTGCAATAAAATTAAATAAATTCATGCATAAAAAAGACGAAATATTCGAAAAATAAAGATCTAATTTGTGCGGCTGCTATACTTTTTGAGGGCATGACGAGGCAAAATCAGCCGGTGTTCTAATGGTAACATAAACAAAGTACCAGGGGCTCGAGGAACTTTCTCCTGGAGTTAAAAAAAACGAAGCAGGCTATTTCTTGAGATATCTAAAAGAAATCATCAAAAGTTTGAATGTTTAAATCTCAATTATTTACCTCGCCATTCTGCAAACTAAAATTTTCTTCAAGTGTCGCCATTGTTGCCTGCTCAGATAGATACTCAACTTTAGGTGACGTTTTGCACAATTTTTTCTTTCAACCACGATTTCCGCTTTTTCCGGAAGTAGAAGGAAACAATTCAACAATAGTTTCGTACATTCTTATCACCTTCAATAATCAACTATTTTTCAAATGTCAAATTTGTTGCGTCTTAAAATATGTATTAAAAAACTAAACCAATATTTTTATCAAAATCTATGATAAGGAAAAGTTAAAAAGATGGACTGGCTCCTCTAACAATTCGAATTTCCTAAAAGTTGATATGAAAGAAGACACTACTAGTCAAAAATTAATGATAATCTGCATTTTATTTCGCAAAATAGTAAGTAAGTAAATGAATAACAGATGTCAGAAACGGGTTAGAGTTGGAATCTACAAGATATTTTCACGTAATTCCTGCGAGTGTAGCTTCAAAGTTATTTTACTTCTGGGCGGAGGTAATATACGAATGTTTGGTTTAGAATAAACGTACACATCCCTATTCAATAGCAATTTTATCGTTAGGTAGTCATTCGTCACAGTCTCATTATTCGGAAACCAGAGAACATTCGTAGCGATTGGCGGGTTAGTAAAATCAAAAAGTATCTCCACGGGAGCTCCCGTGAGATTTTTTTTTTTTTTTTTTAATATCCTTAAATGTCTGTTTTATGATTCTGTCTATTTCTAAACACGAATAATCCCCCCCTCTCACATGGAGTTCATGTTTAACATAAAGTGCAGTTCTGAAACCGATCGCTGAATTATAAAAAAATCGCATACGTGTGATGTGAAGTAAACAACACACAGAGACATAAGCATATTTCCCCATATCATAGTGACCCTAGCAATTATGAAAAATTGTTATCATTAAGGTTCAAATAATCTTATCTCTTTTTCAGGACAAAAGCAGCAAAAAGCGAAAGCATGTTGAAAAATCTTGTTATATGTTTTGAAACTAGAGATCCACTGTTGTACTGTCTATTTTTTCTTACTCTTTTCAGTGTCTATTTTATCTATAGTTCTGTTTGTTGACAGGTTGTAATAATTTCTGCCAAACTTAACTTTAACCGTATATTACATCGACACCTAGTGCGAACACGGACACCAATAAACACCCAAGTAAACAAAACAGAAATGATCACATGACATACCGACCCGAGGAATAACAGAAAAATCGTTTTCAAGATACGAACGCATCTTGACTCCATCTCGGGACCAAACCAGCCGAAAAACGAAGAAATGTTGATTAATCATGTTTTCATGTATGAACTAAGTATCAACTATCTGGCCTGAAGTCGGTTCTTAATGCTTGAAATGTATACTTCATTACTCCGACTGTTAACAGGCTATTGTAATGTCTAATTAGAGTTCTTACTAGAGTGATCTCTTCTTTTGTAGCAGGCAACTCTGAAGTTGGCTCGCTGCACTTAGGGGATGGGATAGATCTTGCTGGAGACAGACCCTCAAAGTCATCTTTGAAGTCTTGAGTCCAGTATTTTGTCAACATCCACCTTTTCTGTTTTATTTTGTTTTGTTTTTTTTCAACATCTTGGCCTGTATAGCATCAACTGACTTCATCCACACGTGGCCATACATTATACGCATTAAGGACTCTATCTCGCTGTTGTTGCCAGTCTATCACCAGCTGTGATGTGCAAAGCTGATTGAAAGCCTCATGGAATTCAGGTTTCTTCCAAGGATTCTACTCCTTGCCTTGAAACCACTGGTACAGTCTTTCCCCCCTGAAAAGACCTAGTACCTCAGCAGGATGCTGCAATACTCGGGACCAAGTGACTCAGCCAGTTCAGATATGTTCATCAGCTTATGCATGCTAGTGCCATGGTCAAAGTATATGAAGAGATAAATCCTGCTGGCATGGTTGAGAAGGATCATCACAATGTCAGTGTTAGGGGTCCTCACCACGCTGGACTTATACCCCCATTTGACAGCCCAATGGAGGCATAGGATGACACAGCTGTCTGTCTCCTTTTGGTCTAACCTCAGAAGACTGGACTTGTAACAAGTGAAAAAGAGTCTTACTACTTATTTCAATGTAATGTAACATATATATATATATATATATATATATATAACTCAGTGTATGATTTTAAAATTGTCCATGTGTATAAAACAAGTATTGAGGATAATCAAAATTCCACAACTTTGGGGGTTTTTATCTTATCGCCTACAGAAATTTTTCTACAGGTTGACAGCTCAAGTCAAACACTGATAACTATGTTAGCCATATCCATTGTCAACTTACTTTGCCATTCATTGAGATGAGGTCATAAGATCTATCGACACACATTTTCTTGCACTTCTCAAGACAAAGCAACTGCTTTATTGCTCCTCCAAACCTTTAGAAGCAGGTCACACTACTGATTCTGGTTCAGGTCATTGTTAAGGAAAGGCATTGAAGTTTGCGGGTGTATGGACCATAGATGATGTACTTCTCGATGATGCCTCTCCTGATAGTCAGTCTGGTAGCAATCCATGGAGAAGTGCTTGGCAATCATTCAGTCCTAGAACTGCTCACAGAATTCTATACAGGTTGAATGAAGGTGTCAATATTCACATTGTCCTGCGCAGATATGAGTTTGACTTTCTTATTGCAATGATCCATCGTCATCAGGTCAAGCTTCTCAAGATGACTACAGAATCTCCTCATCTTGGAGACAAAGTTCTCCTGAATAAACTGCTCCTTGGCAGCTCAACCTGGAGCACATCCATCTTGACTTCTGTATCTCTAGGAGCCCCAGTGGCCATTGAGTAGAGTCAGTTTTTGTTAGAGATTGTCCACAGGTTGGTGAAGTCTTTGATAGCTGAGATGATCTTTTGCCCTGCCCTCTATACTTCTTGCAGATGTTTTCCTGCCTCTGATAGTCTGGATCAGCTATTGTACCACATATCTCAAGAATAGAGCTGAGTGTGCACAAAGATTGAGCTATACCACTTCTGGTTTGCACCATACCTGTTTGAGAGGCCAAATAGACCACCTGCAATGCAGAATTCATGCTTGAAAGTTAGATCCCAGCGTCTCTAGAATTTTCAATCAAATGGTATGACCGAAAGCTTAAACATTAATTATACAACTACAAGCAACATATGGTGAGCTTCTAATTGAAAAAGACATGGTTATGATTGTGTGTCTGCACACTGGTGTACCCGAAGACTTTCATGAAAGTATCCTCAACAGTTTTGTCCACCGCTGAGAGACCACCTGGGATTAGAGATCTTGTAACTGAAATCTACTAGCTTAATGTTATCAGGATAGGAGAGGTCAATGCTGGTAGGAAATGTCTCAAAACCAGGTCATGTATCTGTAAAGAATATTGTGCCAACAGAAAGAATACAGGACAAACAGTTGATATCTAGTATATATATATATATATATATATATATATATATATATATATATATATATATATATATATATATGAAAACAGCTTATCAGATTCTCAATATTTCTTTTGCTTTTCTTGATGTTTTTTTCCTGAAATAAAGTCAAGATATTTTTGAATCTTGGCATAAACTATTTTACTGAATAGTTGTGGTGTCCAGGTTTGGGTTCACACAAAGTGTAATAAAGGGTTAAAATTAATCCAATCAGACACTATTACAGCCTGTTAATAGTTGGAATGATAAATTATAGACTTTTTTTTTTTTAATAACAGATTACCGGAGAAACATTTGATGTTTAGTTCACCTATGAAAACATAATTTCTCAACATTTGTTTGCCTTTTTCTTTCTTTTTTTTTTTTTTTTCTTTTTTTTTTACAGTTTTTGTCCTGAGATAGTTAAGATGTGTTTTTATCTTAATACTCGTAATGATTTTTCTCTATTCCTCGGGTCGAAATTGTATGGAGAGGTGTGAACTAAATGTATTAATAGGGTTAAAATGGATCTTGTCAGACATTACAACCTGTTAACATGCAGAATCGTAAGGTAAGTATTTCAAGGAGTAAAAAAAGACAGATATCAGAATAAACAGTTGATATCTAGTTTAAAACATATCAGATTTCTCAACATTCTTCCGCTGTATTTGTCCTAAAAAAAAGAAAAATGTGTTTGAATCTTGATAACATTTTTTCTGAATTCCTTGGGTCCAAATTACATGGCAAATGTGTTCACATCTCTGTGTTGTTTACTTTACATCACATGTATGCAAATTTTCTTTTTATCCTTCAGGGTCCAGGTTCAGAACCACACTAGGTGTCAGATATGGTTAAAAATGAACACCATGGGACATTATTTCATCTTGGGAACAGGCTGAATCATAAAATAGACATTTCAAGGATCAAGAAAAGATACTGTAAAAAATTCTTGGAGCTTCCTATGCACCTACTTTTGTGACTACTATTTGGGCCCTTAAACAAGTAAAATATATCTGTAGCCTGGGGATTCTTTTTCCCCTGACTACACTTCCCCATTGCACTAGGAGAAGAAAGGGTAAAATTCTAGAAAACATGCTTAAAAAATATGGCTACATAAAATAAAATCATAACCAGATTGTGTGTCAAGAAACTGTCTAGAATATCAGGTAAATTAAGTCTTTTTCAGTCAAGATTTGATTGAGTCAAAATTTTTTTTTTTTTAAATAGAAAAAAGAGCATTTCACTAGTAATTTTTTTGGTCTTTCAGCCCATAAAACCTCTGTTAGTTTTGAGAAAAAATTATTCTTCTAAGTTTTACAATGGGGGTTCTATTTACAATGAAACAACCGTAATGTGAAACCATTTTCACAGAAGTAAGGTCTTAAAATATGCAGTTTGTGAACTTCATTCAAGATATCAGAGAGATGAGAAGACAAGAATTCTTCGGTCTGGGAACAAGAAGGCTTTTTACCCAAAGTATTAATCTATGTACCGGTCATGCAGCACATTCCCAGGAAAGAAAGACTAACGGATCCTGCAAGAAAGTGCATGTATCTTGATAGGTAATTGAAACAGTGAAACCAACTTTGTGTATGTTAGAAATTTTCTCCAGAATAAATACCCACTTTATTACATAAGTCCATAGCATTTTATTTTTTTTATTTATTCGTTTGTTTTTATGTTCTCATTTGTTATTTTCACTTGATATTTTCTGCTAAGGGATGTAACTGCGTACAGGCCTTACTTCAGTGAAAATGGCAGAAATTGTGCACCTAGTTTAACATTGTGGACACATTGTAAATAGATCCCCCCCCCCTCATAAGACCTGAAAAGATACTTTATTTTCTCAAAACTGACAATATGGCAGTGGTAAGTAGGATACTATGGATTAAAAACACAGAAATTACTGTCAAAATTTTTTTTTATACTTGACTTAATCTAATCTTTATCTTAATAGAATAAATAGAAATGCTGGTTTATAGTCATTTCCAGGGGTTTTGTTTTTTAAATACAATGAATTTCATTCAATTACAATTATGAGTAAATTTTATACATATTGCCAAAAAAAAACCTTGCCCCAATGCTTGGAAATCATATTTCTCACAAACCAACATGTGCCGTAGTTAGTGGGTTGTGAAAGTTGAACTGAGCGAAGAGTTATGAACCAGCAATTTGTGTTGAGAGTGTAAACTAGGAAACAATAAAATAGTTTTATTTAACTTGTCTCCCCTAGATCAATCAAGTGCTCTTATGATAAATCATGACATTCCCCTTTTTAGGGAAAATCATTAGCTCAACTTATATTATTTGATTAGATAAGGACGTTTCTATAAATCAGTTTTTTAAAACTTTGCTGTGGCTTGAGTTGTTCTCCCTGATCTGGGATTTTGGCACTGTAGCTGGTATCATTTCTGCCTGCAGATGAAAAAGTCTTTGATTGAACAATGGGTTGGACAGCACTTGACCTTTGGGTAGTAACGGCATAGATGTTGGGGTAGATTCTATCTCTGGTGAACTCACTGTGGAAGACAGATTTACCCTGTCCCCAGATGTGTTGAGAGTGTTTTGCATGGACTTTTTCAGCAGAGTACTCTTTCAGTATTTTTGTTCAAGATCCTTGAGGTTAGGCAAAATATAACCATAGTCCATCCTTGGGTGTGGTTATCTTGCAGATGATGAGATTAATTCAGTCTGTATATTGGCTCTGTAACATTAGTAATGATGTTGTATGTCTTCATTTTCTCCAAGTCAACCTTGTTGAGTGGGTAGATTACTGGCTTTGGATTGTCAACCATTTCAATATAGTATTTCTCTCCTGGGAAGCGTACAATACTATCATAACAGTCTTAATAGTTATGCAAGACTTTGGCTCTGATCAGCGCTGGAACTACTGGCTTACTTATTGACCTCATCAACATTGACCGTGACCATTTCTAGTTCTTGTGCTTGGCTGCATTCTAGAATTGAAGATTGTTGAAGCTCGTTTTGATGGACCTACTTCTTTTTGACATTTTAATGTAGGTAGCTACCAACATTGTTTATTTGAGAACCACCATACCCTTTCAGGATTGTATGGGGAGACTTTATATCAGACTCTGATGCTAACGCGTAGTTGATCCTAGGTGAGGATGCAAGTGTCTACTCCTGTATTTACTCAGTTTGGTGGTCTGACAACCATTTGATTCAACTTTCACAAATAGCCTGTCTTGAAATCCAGATACTGAGTGGCACTTTTTAAATTGATTATACCTATGCAGTTATGTGCTTGTCCTGGATCTTCTGTGTTGTACTTGTACCCCATGTTATTTTCTTGGACCTCATGGAATTGCTGCTGCATTTTCTTTGCTGCTATGCATACTCACAAGTTGTGGCCAGTTTTCCCACGGTATCTGCACTGTGGATATTTGGCCGGACATTGATCTATCCTCAGATGATTGACAACACATTCATAACATTCCTGAATGTTGCTCTTGAGCTTTTGGGTGTTAGATGGGTATGTGTGCACACAGTTTTTGAGATTTTTTTTATTTTTTATTCAAATCACCTGCAGAGGGACTCAAATCTGTAATTTAAGTATCTCACTTCTGATACCATATCATAGTTTGCAGATTCTAAAAGTTGCAATGAGCAAAGAGTTTTTATGACACAGTAACTGGTCTTAGGAGTCCATATTAACTAACTTATTGAACCTAAAAAAAACAGGAGAGTAGAAGAGCTTTATTTATCTTGTCTCCCTTGGATCAATCAAATGTTTGGCTTTACAATGATATTATAACATATTCCCAGTGCTATAATGGAGCCTAGTAGAAAATGTTGAGTTGACTAATGAAACCAATCCGACATGTATCTTTAGTATGTAAGAGGTTCTATTACAGCGCCAGAACTAACATGTCTGGATATCATTCATCATATGGTGTGTTTCTATGGATAATGGTGACTTCTGGCACATCTTTTCTGGAAATCAATCTACAATTTTTTTCTTTTTTATAAGTTTCTTGCTCAGAATGAAGTTCATTTAATTATATATGTAATTTGTCACCATATTCTGGAAACCTCCTTTTTCAACAATTTTATTAGAGGAAGATCTAGGACATGCCATGCTGTCTGCAGCTGACCAAGATGCCCGGGTACATTTTCAAAAGCCTACCATAAAAAAAAATGTATCACAGTTGGCATCGATATGAGAAGCAGAAAAAACTGGTGATAAAAAAGTTACAACTTTGGCTCCTGGCTATGAAAAAAAAGGTCACATTTAATTTACAGTAATCATTGTAATAAAAAAAAAAGTAATATTTTATTAAATTAAATATTGAAAATAAAAAATTACATTTAATTTATAGTAATGAAAAAAGTAATATTTTGTATAAACTGACAAAACAGCACAATTTATATGCCATTATATATTTGTGAAAAAAACTCCTTTTATTCAATACTTATTGACAAGATGATAAAACAAAGACTTCAATTGGCAATGCATGACATTCATATTGATAACAACATACATAGTGTTATGTCATTACATATATGTTGAAATTGGATACAAAAATGCCTGTCCATGTATCTGTGTGTATATGTATGGCTAGCTAAGGATTAAAAGTACCAGAAAAAAGTCAAAATTTTGGCTATAAAAGAAGTCACGTCTAATTTATAGTTAGAGAATAAGTATTTTAATGAGTGAATGTGGTCTTCCTGTTGAGCAACAGACAAGTTGCAAAGATGTTCTTCTCACGTAATTTACTGGTTAATCCCCGTTAAATAAATTCATGGATATATTTGGATTTCAGTGAGAGGATTTTTTCAGAAAAAAAACTACCAAACTTGTTCAAGTGGAAAAGTTATTTATTTCAAATGGTAGGCCAGAGATATTTTTTCACCAGCAAAATTGTTACCTTTAAGTGGAAGAGTCCATGTTACAGAGAAATAGAAAAAGCCACACCTTAATACGGTAATATATAAGTAGATAGTAAGTTATATTAGGGTTACTGGCAGAAACTAATCACATTTTCAAGAAAATGGTTTAGAGTTATGTTACAGAGAAATTAGCAGGTTTAAAAAGTGTCATATGTTTCCGTTGGCACTCCTTCCATAAGATCCAGATGGAGGAAATATTTTTTCTGTCCACACCGATAAAAAAAAGAAATATCTATAACTTATCAAGTCATAACTCCATTCATGAAACTTCACTTGTATATATGTTCTTCAAGCATAATCAAAAATTTAGGCATTATACCATTGAATTGTCGACATTTGTTTTACTAGTTTTTTGTAACACAATAAAAATGTATTGTTTATTGTTATATACAATATCAATGTTTCTGTCTTATTTATTTTGTTTTTCTCCACTTTATTCTGTGAAGATTATATTTCTCAGTCCCCCACTCTACTGTTGAGCCAAACAGATTAAGGCACAAAACCACAAAATTAGTAACTCTATCTCACAGGCAAATTCAATTTATTGTTAGTTGGTATTCGGTAGATTCTTCTGAGGATTCAGAATACCATAACTAAGCACAATTTCACTACATCATCATTGCCAGAAAATGTACCAAATGACAGATATCCATCAAAGTCAAAAATGACTACTAAGATACCTAAGAATTTCTGGAAAAGAAATTCTCCCTACACAAATTTTCCAACAGAACTTAAGCCAGATCCTTGATTGATATGAATTATACAGTCAGTCAGATAGTCCTGACTATTCTCAATTAGATCTTTAATAACTTCACAACGTAAGATCCAAGGGAGGTAATTAAGTTTGAACAAATTTTAATTTTACGTGTTATACTTTCATATCAATTATTCTACTATAATGAATGCCTTCGAATAATCTTTGGGTAGAATGAGTTATATGCAGCTTCAGAGGAGAAACACCTAATTGTGATATACAATTGACGGAAGGTTCTAGGTAGAGCAACTATTTAATAAGAAACAAGCAAATGCTTCATTATACCCTAATATAGTTGAACGAATATAACTATCAAAGATGGCAAAGGGTTCTATCCTTTTTCATATGTATGTATGTGTGTGTGTTTGTGCATTTTTTGTTTATTCCAGCACTCGTGGCCATACCGTTTTTTTTACAGACTTGAAATTCTCCAGAATCTAAATGTTTCTATATTTTTTTTTAATTCTGTTTTCAAATGTTTTCCAGTGGAAAACACCACTGATGTTATAGATAGAATTTACTCTGACCATATTTATTCTTCAATGGATTTTTTTTATATGACTTGAAATTTAGACACTGTGGTTGTTCAATTATTGTCTGTGATAGCAAGTTTTCATTAGTTTAGAAATCTCATGATGAACAGTCAGTATAGTTGTGGGATCATTGAACATTTCTCAATGACCCACAGGGTTAAGGTATTCTACTATAGGCCTGGCTGATTTTATCAGCCTGTTTATACCATTGTTATCACCGTAAGTGTATGAGAACTCCTTGGACGAGGGCAGGCAAAGAGGTTGATTTGCCAAAAATTTACTCTGTTTTGCCCTAATGGGGGGTGGGCAGTCGCCCCCTGGCTCGTAAGCCCATAGTTATCACCACTGAAACGGTGGTTGACTGGGATGCTGTATGAACAATGGCTACTTCAGCCTGCTTACTCAAGTGGATGTTTATACAGTGACCAGTCCACTTACCCTTGACCACTTCCTGGCAGCTGAAAGCAATCAAAGTGGCACAACATTTTTTAGATGAGAAGATTAGCCGAGTATGACACAAGACCTTAGCAATGGAGCAACTAATAAGAAGTTAAATGACACATCCATGCTGGGATAAATATTTAAGAAGTACAAAAAAAAGACAAAAGCTTCCAAACTGGTAAAAAAAAGTTTCCCTTCACCTTTGGCCCCTTAAAGGGGTGAAAAGTTTTCCTACACTTTTGACACTTGGAAGCTTAAGCATTCGGATCTGCAGGTGGCTAAAGAGAAAGAAATCAGCCAACCATGTTCAAACTCTGACACGCATGATTTACTTTACTTTAGTGCCCTTTGGAAAGGCATGAATCTGATTCTCCCCCCCCCCCCCCACTATTGGTAAATAGTAGGTCAGTCAGAGGCCTTAAGCCTTGAAAGGCAATCAATCCCTCTTGCCTCGTAAAAACCCACAGTCACTACCAACAATGATTGGGTCTCATTGGATCATTTGAGAAATGGAGAAAAATCATTGCTTCATGTATTTATTGTGCCATTCAGGAGCAACTGACCTGATCTAGCTGAAGCATCCTCGCTAGACTAGTTTTTAACAATGGCATACCTAAGGTATAGTATGTGCCCTGGGTGGCACCTGAAAGGAGCAGTTTCTATTAAAGTTGTACAAGCCATCTTCGGATAGTGAAAAAAGAATTTTCTTTAGATGCTCAGTCATGATGGCTAGATGCAGAAGTGATGTTCAACAAAGAATAAGTTAGAAAAACAACCTGACAGTGTTAATGAATTGTAATAGTTATTCACTCAACTTGGTTAATGTACTTGCAGCTTTGTCTTTGGAGGGGGGAACACTGAAGTCTTATTTGTTCTTCTCATTAAACACAACACTGGGAAAAGTTATTCAGATAATGCTAACGGAGTTTCCACCGCCAACTGTAAGAAATCATACAGTGAATTTGAATTAATAGTCTCATATTTTTTAACTTTCACGGGTCAAAGCAGACTTTATGATCCCACTTCGAGGAAAAGAAATAAATAAAAAAACAACTGAGTTTATCATAGATTAATTTGCATCAGTAAAAACAAGAAAGATGCAGTTGTATTATATGATGTAGTTATGATTTATCAACTAAAAGATTTACAAACATTACAAGTACTTGTGAGCTGATATGGTAAATTTATCTAAAAGACGTGTGTCATGTCATGTTTTGACAGGGATTCAATTTCAGTACTTGCCGTGTCACTACTTTCCATCCGATACACCCCTGGTTTTCAAGCCTAATTTTCAGGTTGCCAAAATGTTGCTTCATATAAATAATATTCTTGAGACGTTCAGCATCATCTAGTGGTAGATGAGTGGTATTCCTTACTGAGTTGTTCCATTGACCCAGATTTTAAAACTGGCTTCTCCCTCATTTTACCAGAAGTGAAAATTACAATGAATCAAATTCGTCTCTATATCCTTCAAAGGGGTTAAGTAGAAATGAAATAAAAATTACAAATGCCCAGGGTCATACTTGAGACAGTGCAAACAGTGCAGCTGCAGAGGACCCCAAGATTTCAGGGGGCCTCTCCAAAAAATATGTCTTGGAAAATATTTTAATATCCCTAATTATTTGCTGGTAAAAAAAGTAAAATATCTCAACTAAACTTGTTTTAGAATTGAATAGATTACATGGAGATAAATAATTGGATTTTACGTTGAAGTAAAACTTATAATGTTATGAGTATTTCATTTTTGTTTCAATCAGTTCGAAAATAATAGATTAATACCAAAAATGCCAACATAAAGTGTTGCTTCCCCTTGATGCGATACTCATAATACTGAAAAGCTTCTCTGATGTCAGATACAATGGTTTGATGACATGTTAAAATTTACTCCCTTTTGTGAAAAAAAGTTTTTAATTGTTTCAAGCCCTCTTTCTAGTATCATACCACCAAATAAATATCATCCTAGATTTGCCATCGCTCAATGACCTAAATAATGCTGTCAAAAGTTAGAGAACCCCACCCATTTTGTATGGATATCAGCGTTTTAGAAAGGTTAAATGCCGAAATGTAGCCTTTATATGAATGTCTCTGAAAAGCCAGTCAGTAGTTTTTTTAAATGCTGCCAGCCATTAAATTAACAATGTTGTCTAACTTTGCTTTTGAAGAGCTTTTTTTTCTTTTTTTTTTTGTGTGTGTGTGAAAGAGAGATAGACTCCACACACTGTGAAAGACCCTGTGTCATTTTTTTGCTTTCATGGTATGGCAAATAAATACTGGTGTGTGTGTGTGTGTGTGTGTGTGTGTGTGTGTGTGTGTGAGAGAGAGAGAGAGAGAGAGCAAGAGTGATTACCTTATCAGCCTTTTTTTCTAGTGGTTCCTTTCCCTTCCTGTTGTCCTGAAATTGGAGATGCCACTGTGTCATTGTTTAGAAGGTAGACTTGAAGAGAGGGCCTTGGGACAGTGGGGTTGGCAATTGAGAGAGAGAAATATAAAGCCATATCACTTCAGTTTAACCCTTGCTGGACCTAAATGTGAACCAAGGGTTAGGTGTGTCAAAGGAATCAATTGGGGGTACCCCATTCTCTCGAAATTATCTACTTTTTGTTTTTTTTTAACATATGATGAGTTGAAAGTATGGGTGTTTACATGGCTCAGATTAGCTTAGAAAAGATGAAGATTCCAATTATGCTTGTTTTTATAATCATTGTTTTCCACATGAAATACATTTCTCGTGTGGGTATCTTGTGTCTTGAAAGCTATTGATAGTGACTTTGATTATCACAGATCAGCCACTGAAATAAAGCCTTCTACCTTTGTTCTACCATGGTTAATAAGCTAGCTAAACTAAAATAAATAGTTTGTTATAAATAAATATTAAATGTAAATCGTGTAACATTGTTCACGTATAACATCTTCTAGCACCTGGAAATCCTCTTTTCCACTTATTCATTTTCAAAGCTTGTTTTAATTAAAGGTTAAAATCTATCATCTTTTATTGTTGCTTATTAAAATGTAGCATCTGCAGTGAAGGCTTTCTTTCATTTGAGCTTTTTGTCTCAGAGAATTTTTGTGGTATCATTCATAGAGAGGAGCTGAGAGTAAGAGGTAAAATTAGTATTTTCCATTAAACAAACCATAATCCTTTTCTGGCCCTATCTTCGGGATCAAAGTGTAGTATCTGTTCCACGGCATAGACCGAGGAGTCGGTACTGTCACTTGCTCGTTGAATGGGCCGGAGATTGTGTGGAAGGTATCAAAGACCAAGTGCGCCGGTTGGCCAATGAGGTTACACTGAGGCTGCGTTTGCTAAGCGCATCTGGAAGCCTTTGGACTCGTCATTAGGCTCTCCCATTGTTACTCGGCCCAGCTTTCGCAGGTAACTGCGTCGGCTGGAGCCATTTTTTGGGAGTAAGGTACTACTATTTCTTCCCACATTAAGCCCGACCTTGTGTCACATATTGCTGTGGTGGGACAGTGATTAAATAGTTACCACCCATTAGGGTGGGTATTCAATTAGTTATAGTTGAGCTAGAAATTACCTTATTCTCTTAATTAGAGCATTCTAATGGTTTTGTGCTAACAAAAATTTTTCTATGATGTACCGATTTTGCTATGTTAAGGTAACAGACATACAAATTAACGAACATACAGAAATCAGTTCATTATTATATAAATTGATAACCTTGAAAAACATAAAATGGTGGAAGTATTATTAGGTTTCTGTCACAGGTTCTACTTTTAAGTGAATTAGAATTTAAAAGCAAAAGATTCTGGTATAAAGTTAGTAATCATATTTCCATCATTTTATGTTCTTTAAGAACATCAATTCACTCAAAATGGATTCTAAAAATACCTCAACAGTTCCAGAGGTAATCACAAAATGTTTCACGTTAAAGTTGAGTCAAGTTCCAAATGAAAATTTGCCACAAATTTTTAAAAACCCTGGAATTTTCCCAATCACTTATCATTAAAAATGAATATTCATTGAGCAAAACTATCCAATTTGGTCCAATTAAATTTTATTTCATTAACTAAAATTAGTTCCATCTGTACACTGTTCAATTTTCTTGCAATTCTTTCCAGATTCTATTGATTTTCACAAATTTTTTCAGGAAGAAGATAAGTTGCCACCAATGATAAAAATAAAATATTTTTCTCAACAAAACTTTTTTCAACATACTTCAATGCTCAAAAATTTGATTTGAAGAAAATTCTTAATTAAAATTTCAAGACATTTTCAAGCAAGCTGAATTTTATCTCCATCAGTTGCACAGTGTTAGTATTTGGTATTTCTCACAGATTTTCAAAATTAACATTCAAACAACAGATTTGTTAATATCTGTTTGCTAACTTTGAACAGAGCTCAGTAAGTTTGATTTTTTCTGAGATGCAGTCTACTCACAAAATTAAAGCAGAGAATATAAGCCTGATAAATGATGTAGAAAAATGGTGAACACATATGAGTATATAAATGGTAAAAATAGGTCAATTTTGAAAAATTGATACATTTTAGGGCCATGTTTGCAAAACATTTTAGGCTACATTTCTGAACAGAATCAGTGCAGGGACATAATTCTATTGTTTCTTCATTTAGATTTATCCTGTAGATTTTACTGAAGTTTACATTAAACTAATAATCAAATACAAGTATTGGATGTGAACAGATTGGAATATATCTGTAATTTTCATACATTTGTACGTGCTTTATTATTCTTATTTCCTTGTTCCAGAGTTCTGATGATACTTTATATTGAAAAAACTTTTTTAAAACCATCCTGCAACCCTCATTGATTTACGACCATGAGTTTGAGAACTGACATTTTGGGGCATTCAATAACATTCTGAGGTTTAGAGGTGAACAAAGCAAATATTCATCTATATAAATAGAAATGCAGGTATATATCTATCCCAGTATATACCATGCCATTTAAATAAGGAAATATTTGGATAGATTTTAAACAAATTTGGCAGATATCTTCAACATAGGCTTAACTATAAGAGAAGTGTACTTGATAGTTATTGAAATAATTTCATATTCAAAATTTGACAAAAAATAAAATACCTCGGATTCTTTTGGAGGGGCTGGATGATAATTTATGATAGTTAATAAATATGTATAGCAACCAATTCAATGCAAATAGTGCCCAGGAGTTTCAAATCTGGTGGCATAATTTCCTTTAACCCTCGAGCCTATAAAAGCAACTACTTCCATTTATCTCTCTCTTCTCTCTCATTTTAGTTTGGGACAATGTGGGCCCTGATCTTCAGGCTAGTATGCCTTCCATATTCTGTGTAGTAAAAAAATGTAAGGAACAATTTTTCATTTGACTTTGGACTCCTGTAAACCCTTTACTATCCGAAGAGACACTGAAACATTACAAGAAATTTGATAAAAAAATGTAATTTCAGTTGTGCTTGGATGAATATTTGTTCCCTCAATATACAAAGGGAGTTATGTTCCATTTTATCATTGTCCCTCTCCAAAAGTACACCATGTGGCCAAATTCAGTCAACCACGTGGGAACCAAATATTTCCTCATTGTATACGATCCAAATATATTTGGGCACCTGAGCATCTTGAGTCTTCTTAATATATGACCTACAAACTACTGGTTGGAAGCTTCTGATGATGACTGGCTTATTTTAGACCTATGACATCTTTGACAGAGCAAAATGATAGATATTGATATTCAAATAATTGTGACATACAGTTATGAAATTTCATACTTAAGTTGTTGATTTTCTTTATTGTGCAAATGTTTTGAGTTTAGCAAATTATGGAAGATGAGATTGTTCAACCATTGCTAATGAATGCTACTTTCATTGGTTTTTAAGTGAGTAAGTCTTAGCATAATAACACGTGTGCAATCCTAAAACCTTTTGAATAGATTACTATCATTTTCAACATCATAATTATAGTGAAAAAATATTATTTCGAAACCCAAAATATGCCAAATTACATTATTCCTGATTTACCCTAAAGCTATCTTGATAATTACAATGTGTTCCTAGACTTGAGAAATTCAAGCAATCCATTGTTATTTTTAATCTACAGTCATTTACCAAATTAATGATGCATTTTTTCAAATACAAGAAATCATTAAGAAATTTAGTATCGGAAAGATGAAGATTAGTTTTCATTGATAACAAACTGACTGAAGCATTTCAATCAACCGTGATAATAAGTGAATAAACGGATTAATTGACACTAACATTTTCTTTAGAAGTGGTGCAGCATGATAATTTTCATCCCAAAACATACCCAGATTTTGATTCAATAAAAATCTTCAACACTTACTCATTTCTGAATTGATTTTTCTATTAAATAAGTATTTTGTAAGATAAACTTATGAAAATATTTTTATTTAAGTCAATCAGACCCTCCCCATTTTTTGATTTTATAGAATCAGTGAAACCAAGGCCAGGATATCTGGAGTAAATTTATATAAATGTACATAATTCTTGTGTGTATGTAATCTTATTCATTATTTACTTGTTTTTAGTTCTTTCACAAGGTGTTAAATGATTAAAAATATGTTGAAAATTTGTTCTGTATGTATACACTGTGTATTGGTTGAGCATTTTCGAGAATTATAAAAACAAGTTGTTTTCAAGTACTAAATTTTTTATCAAAGAAAAACGAACATTATAGAATGTCTTTGTTTATTTGTTTGAATCTCACTTAGTCTTTAGACTATGTTTGCCATCTTTCCACCTCTATTGCCTACCCTTGAATATTGCCAATACTCTTCCACCGCAGTGACTATAGCCCGGTTATAACACGGTTGGCTTTCTTGAACCCCAACACTCACATTATAACGAGAGACTACTGTATTAAGAATTTGCTATTCCAGATACTTTTATTGGTAGGAATGTCATTATCATTGTTGCATCACATAGTCATCATTTGAGGAATTTCGGTCCAGCAATTAACGGCTCTGATAGCTCAATTCCTGTTTTTCGTCAGTTGCAGAGCTAACATCTGTCAAGATCTCAAGTCACTCCACATATCTTTTTTATTCCTGAATGTTTTTGAGTAACCTTATACTTTAAAATCCTTGATAACTTTTGCTATGGATACAACATACACCTGAAGAATATTGGGAAATGTATTGAATGCAATATTGTGTTTAAAATAACCTTTTACAATATGTCTGAATTTTAACATTGACTCATACGCAGTTGCTCAGTGGTCTTTACTTTGGAGTTGAAGCCACAAGTTTTATAGGACACTTATTCATCTACATCACTCATGTACCAGATGTAAAAAAAACAAACTAACTAGGGAGTAAAAAGGTTTTGCTGTATATATTTATTTATCTGTGTGATGAACAGTATGACTTTTTCGGTTCCTTTCTCTGTCTCTAATGATTGACATCCACCTAAAAGTAACAATTTTGCTCATGAAAATGTCTCCTACCTACCATTTGAAAAAATGGACTCCTCTACTTGAATGAGTTCGGTATTTTCTTTTCTAAAAAATTATATCATAGAAATTCAAATGTATTCATGAATTTTTTCACGGTGATTAATTAGTTTGTAGAATAATGAAAAGACTGCATCTCAGAACTCTGAAAGTATGCTCCCAAATTATTTCAGCAATCATTTTTTTGTTTATCTGTCAACATAACTTGAAACTGAATTGTTTCTAAATTCGGAATTTGTCAAAACTCTATTTACATAAAAAGCATCATTAGAAACGATCAACCAAAAATGTTGACATTAACATAGGTTTCTTCAGTTTTAAAATTGGTCTGGCTGGCTATCTATAGAGGATATATATATATATATATATATATATATATATATATATATATATATATATATATATATATGATGCATACAGGCCATACCAATGGATTCATTGATCACCTCCAACACAGCATACTGCCAAAAGACATTGGTCACATGACGGTTTCTATTGAATGACTAACCAGACCTGTTTCTCTCTTTATTATGAGGCACTTCCTTGTTTTAAGTGTTGTTGGCAATTTTATGTACCAAGAATGAGAAAAAAAATTCCTTTCTGGAAAGCAACCCTCTCAGCCTGAAGTAATCTGATGCCATTTGGATGAGTTGTCTAAACCAGGGTGAAAACGAAAAGAGATGAAGGTATTTCTATTTATAGCACGTATAAATGTTGAAAGATTGTCCTCTTTCAGGCTTATGGGTTGAGGAATAATGAGACATACATGATTAAAAAACACACATTGAGTTTTGAATTAAACTCTTGAACTATTATGAATAGAAAAAAGTTTATCCATTTGGGTTGTGGTAAAATATTAGAAGCAACTGGAAGCAATGAAAAGCAAAGCTAAGATATTTTTTACCAGTTTCCATTATTATCATTATTCAATCAATAACTAACACTAATTTTACTCTTAGTTAAACCCTAACCCTAAATAATTTAATCAATCACCGCAAACCTTTGTATAGAAGCCTTTTTTAATTATGTCTCCTTTGGTCTACTTCTCATTATGAGAAACAAATGGAAACAACTAAAATTGAACCAAAAATATTATTCATTATCAATAACAATTGCTCTAATCAATAAATAAACCCAACCTACCCACTAACCCTAACTCTAAATTATTTAATTTATCACTGCAAACCTCTGTATAAAACCTTTTTTGAATTACAATCTTTTTGCTTTTTGTTGTTTCCTGTAGCTTCTCGCTAGCTGGGACTCCATTCCATAATGTCACATAGAAGTGACCCCATAAAACTCAGTTTTAGGTAATCAATACTTGACTTAATTTCCTTTTTTCAAAATATTTTCATGTTTGATATTTACTGAACTTAGCTTTTTATAGCACAAGCTAAAATAGGGGTCAATGAAGTTTGTTATGCCAGTCTTCCCAGTGGAGACGACCTATCTGATTTGGTAATCAACTTTTAAAATTCCTGGCTTTGGCCAGGGTTTGAACACTGTCATGGGAGAAAAATAAACAACTATCTTAACCACTAGACAGGAAGATTATTTTCTCCAAAGATCAACCCTCAAGAATCTAAAAAAAGACTCTAAGAGAACAAATGAATTAGAGTATAGTAGAATGAGGGGAAAAAGTTTCATTGATATCTGTCAAGGTTGATGATGGGGGTAACAGATAAATGATATAGTTCACTGGAGGAAAAAAGTTTATTGATACCTGTTGAGGTTGACAGTGGAGGTTATGGATAAATTAATTTCCATCGCACCATGGTGGAAAAAAGTTTCATTGATCCTAATAAGGTTGCTGATGGGGCCAACAGTTTTTTTAGCCACTGGGTAAAGTAGTTAGGAAAATGATGAAGTATTCACATGCCCACTCTCATTTAGTTTCCCATTAGTCAGAAAAATGGATTCATGCATTTCTTCATAGAAATAATGCAAAATGAATATGAACAGCCTCAACATTAATTCAAATCTAATTCATTGATTCCATCTTCAGTGCTGATAACCATTAGGTCACCCAATACCCTTACGAAGGGATTGGGTGGGGACATCACTTTTTACAGAGGAGTGGCCTGAAAAGTCATCCTACTGGGATCCAACAGATAAGGAGTAGGAAGCAAGCAAGTTGTATAATTATGAAAAAATATGGAAGCTCAGAAAAGTCATAATAATAATGAAAAATATTTTTCAATTTGCAGAGAGCAATCTATAATCTAATAAGCAAGATGTCCGCACACATCCGTCTGTCACACTTTGAAAATGACAATTTCACGTTAAAAGGGTCGGGGTAGAGGATAGGTTCTGAGAATGAAATCACAGAACAAAGACAGCGAAGAAGAGAGGGAAAGAGAAGCAAGGTAGGTATATGCTAAAGTGTTGGGTGTGGAACATCAAGATAATCTCTGAAGGAAAATGACTGAAGGGCAAGAAAGTGAAATGAGGTGGTACTGAACTTAAAATTACATGAATTATTTAATAATGCTCCAGGGCCTTTATATAGTCATGGCATGGAGTAAATTTTAGAAAAATCCAATATTTAATGCCCAGTATTCAAGAGATACAAAATGTTTGTTGTTTTAAATGGTCTGAAACAAGCATCTATGCCTCATGATTATGTACGCACATTTGATTTTTTTAGATGGAAATGCAATTGAACACGTTTACAGTAGATTATACCAAATGAAAAAGAGGAATAAGATTGGACAAATACAACTGGTAACGAACCATCTGAGAAGACCTCTGATCAGTGAATGAGCTGGAGTGATATCAGATTGTTGACTGCTGACAGATTGAAGAGTGTTGATGGATTGATTGGTGGATTATACCATGCACCGAGGGCTTACAGTCAAGTCATGCTGAAAGCCCCGGTTCCAGCCTGATCACTGAAGTTGAGCAATTTTATCAGTTATCAGATGGGTGACTGCTTTTCTGAATACTTAATACTTTAAGGATAAGTTATTTCTCTCACTTTTTGTTGGATATTAACAAGTTCGAATTTTAAAAAAACAAGCGTGAATGCTGCTGGACACAAACTAGGAACCAATTTAACATAAAATATAAAAGACAATAGACCGATTATGTGGAAAAAAGAGAATACGAAAGGGATCAATTTAGCATAAACTTACATTGTAAATTGACTCCCCTCACACACACACACTTAAACCCTATGTTTTGATGACAGTTCCTAAATGGACCATAATCATCAATGATACCCGAAAGATGTATTCTTCCGCACACAATTCATAGGAATTGCCCTGTGATGTCTGGGTTGTTTATTCATTCTTATTGTCTCTCTTTGCATGTTTCTCATCGGGCTTCTACATCTGATCTACATATGGTCACAAATTTTCGCCAATCCATGATGACAAATTCTTGTCCATGTTGGCCAGTCACATGCAGATGTTCTACAACTGGAAAGTTGAATGTCAAATTTCTAGCCTTGAGTTGATCCTTGTAGCTTTTTATTTGACCACTCTTTTTTCTAGTTCCTTCTCTGAGCTTGGAGTACAGGATTTGCTTTGGGAGTCTTTCACTCTACATTTGGAAAACATCGAAGCTTGTGAAGTTTAATGATAGTTATGTATACCATTCACCTGATGTATAAAGTGTCTGGAATACTGTAAGTGTAACAACATAATTTCAAGTGAGTTAGAAAAATTACCACAAAGAACTTGTCTTCAAGATCAGGCAAGAACAACAGTTTGATTCAAATGTTGATGTCAACATACATTCTGTTACATCTGAAGCCTACCAAATGGTTCAAGGAAATGATCATTTACTTTGTCGGTATGGCTAGATATTGGTAGTTACTATTTGTATATAAATGGAAGTAATAACATTAGTCATTGTAAGCTGAATCAAGTTCAGCAGGATTGGATACTTGTGTGTCTTTGTAAAGAGAGCATGGCGCTCCCCTTGGTTTTCTGATGTCAGGCTAAACAGGGTATTTGGTGTAGACTTTGCGACAATGAGTTTGTGATAAATAAAAGAAAGAGAATATGAACGAAGAAGTAATGATATCAAAAGATTTATTAACACTTATTGTATACTGAAATAAAGATGACAATAGAATGACAGTGAAGGAGAATTTTGACATTTTTACTTTTTTGAAAAATTGACATTTTAGTTGATATTTTGTCTTTAAATCATACATTATATGTTGATTATTCAGTGAACATTAAATTTCATTCTAATGATATTTACTACATACACACACACATACATATATATCTTGCAGTACTGGATGGGAGAATGGATAGTCTCTAGCCACACTGAAGAGTTGTAATACAACAAAACAGTTGTCTGTGGATGATACAATAATTAACGCTCCCCTATTCAGGGTTGAGCACTCTTTAAATGAGGTAACTCGTTCATTGTAAGCGTATGCAATGCTCTTCTATAGGAATAGAGCACTCAGGTGGATGGGGAATATAAGCTAAATAGATATATATTGCTTAAATTCAGCCTTACTGACATCCAGCTCCGTGGAACAGAGGCAGGATATCAGCCCCCGGGTCTGAAGCGAAGGTTCCATTCCTGCCTTGTGGTACTGTATGGGAGAATGGATAATCTATCAATGATCTATAGCCACACTAAAGAGTTGTAATATAATGAAACAGCTGTCTGTGGATGACAATATATATATATATATATATATATATTTTGGAAAGCCTTTCAACACATGATTTTTGCATTTTGTACCTGTATAAGTTCAAGCTTGACCATAATGAATCGGAAGTTGGGATTAGTAAACATTCTACACTTATAAAGAATGGCATTGGGGAATGATAGATGAGTTTTAGGTTTCAGAAATTTGAAATTAAAGATTTCTGTTTAAAAAACCAAGAGAGAGGTTAGTCAAAGCCATCATCAAATGCTGCAAACCTTAGGTCTGTCCTGGAAAAAGATCAAAATGCCTCAGTCTGAGAACTCACAGCAATTTTCAATGGACAGACTAAGAATATTTCAAATCGTTTAAGAGCAATTGGCAAGAAGAGAAAAAAGGCTCTATAAATAGGTTATATCGTATTGAAACACCGACTAAAATCGTTCTTTCATTTTTGGAACATTATGATGAGCATTTAGTGGAACATGAATGGATTGCAACATTATACCTTCCTTTGAAGTGACCAGTCAATTAATAAATATAGATTGGTTGACCATCTTGAAATAATGCATTCAAAACTCAAGTTTGGTCAATAGAAAAGGTATCATTTATCTCCACGTGTCTGACTCTTCCAGATCACGGCCAACTTAGACTAAAGCCCAATTTTTCCAGAAATTGTCATAGGAGGGCAGCCAAACAAAACAGAAGGCCGCATTTATAGGATTCTCATTGAGAAACGAACACACTGACTTGCATAAAGTTTTCATTTTATTCACTATTATTAAGTATAAACCAAAATAGTGCCATATACAAAGAGAGAGAAAGAATCAGAGTATGTTTACACACACTCAGTTGACCACATTGACTGATCTCTTTCTCTTATCAATCAACATCTCCAGAAGTTCCCCACTAAAGCATCAAGTCTCAGAGCGTGTACCCATCTATGGGACACTCGCTATTCATGTCAACAAAGTAACATTATCAATTACTGAGATTGTGACTGCAAATTTTGAGTTTAAGGTAGGTTTTAGAGGGGATCTAACTCATCTCACCTGTCCCTATCCTTCTGGTGTAAATAGAAGGGTCCTTTTGCAATCAAAAGAACCAACATAGCTCAAAGTACCCTTGTGGTCCATAGAGAAGCAAAACACTCTTGTTTAACACAACTCACTTTAACAACAGTTGTAAGTAGTGATGCTATAAGCTACTCATTGATAACAGCACCATATGACATTGTACATATAAGCGACATCAGATAGAAAAAACAGCTGGTGGCAGCAGCAAAGTACCAAAAATGGGTGAAAAGGAAGGGAAAAAGGAAAGCAAAGTTTCTTCCCATGTCGCACAACTCATGAGGCAATAATTCGTCTCCATTTTTCAAACGATCCATGGAGACCCATGAGGGAGGGGATTTTTTTTTTCTTTTCATCAGAATGTAGACAGAATTCCCCACCATCTCATAGGGAACCCTGGTCTAGGCAAATGGAGAATGACTATCGGTTACTGAGAAATACTGATCACTTGTGAGAAGATTTACAAGTAGAGCAAGTTAATAGAATGGCATCTTATTCCACAGCAGCAATGCTGGAGAATTCAAGTGAGAAAGAACTATTTCATAAAGTTTGCAATTTGCATATTGATTACAGAAAGAAAAAGCAAAATATTGTGTGGTTTCTGGCACATGTTAGCCACAGCAACACATTCTGAATGGTAGCAAACATACCATAATTTGCAAGGAGTTTTATGGATGATTGAATTCCTTGTTTATATTCACACAATTTTTCAAGCGATTCATAACAACATAAAAAACGAGAAGGAGTTCAATTGTCTGAAAAAATCTCTGAATGTTGATGACCTTTTGCAAAATTATAGACAATATTCCTTACTTCAGTTTGGTGTTTCTCAAACATTTTTTATTGCAGTCCCGAACACTGAACAACAAAATTTTTGGTCTGGCAACTTTCAGGGCGGAAACATAATTATATTGTTTCTTCATATTTTTTTTTCCATTAAATTTCACTGAATATTACCTTAATTTAATAACAAGTACAGATGTGAACAGACAGAGATACAGCAGAAGCTTTCATTTGTTGGCTTCATTATTCACACCTATTTTCCTGTTTGAGACTCACAATGAATTGAAAATTATGAAGTATTTAAACTATTTTTTTTCATTTTTTTTATATTTTTTATTTCATTTTGATTTTTCCACCCATACCTCATTCAGATTGCGGCTATGGGTTTGGGAACCACTGCCTCAGCATATACCTCTTATTTGTCAAAAATAATTCTTTTCTTAGTATTTTCTTGTGTTTCAACACTTCATCAAATCATCAAACTAATTGCACTAGCAAGGGGAAAAATGTCTGGCTTCAGGCTAAAATCTTTATGCTGAACAGTCTAGCAGCTTTTTCATCTTGGAGTTCAAGCAAACTGTGTGAGTTGTCCCGAGTGGAAGTGCCGAGAGAGCTGGATAATTTTTGTCCTTACCTACACATTAAACCTGACCCTGTGTCACATTCTGTCATCATGGGGAGGTAGAAAAATATCGTATTCTCTGTCATAAATAGCTTCAAAATGTCCTCAATTTTCCTTTCACGCAGGTTACCATCCTGTGAGGGACATGTCAACTCTTTGCTGCTGCTGTCAAATCAACGACATCTTAACCAAAAATTGTTCTCAATTTTGAAATGATTTCTCTTGGTTTAGTTGGTCCCTAACTTAGCGAAGAACTGTCTCTATCTGTCTCTCCCAAAACCATAAGTTGACCCAGGATTTTCACACAGATTATCTTCTGCCATTTAGTCAATGATTGAAATTCTACTTTTGAACCCCATGTGTTCCTGAAGTGTTACGCATGCATATGTTATCATATTGAACTAGTTCTTAAGTGGTAAACAATAGCCACCATCTCTTTCAGCTTCATAAAAAAAGAAGAGTTCAATAAAATATCTATCAACATTGGAGCTGGATTCAGATATCAAAATTATTTGATTGATTGGTGCAGACAGTTCACCTGACTTTCACAAAACCCATAGAGCTGAATTTATATAAAGGTGAATTGTGCCATTTATCCATTCAAAAGGCATTAATCCACCTCTCCTTGTAGTACATCTCATGTCTCTACATAGGTCCAGATGTCTCTACATAGGTCTTGTCACTGGTATGTCATAATGGTTGCAGAGGAGTACAATCATTTTGGAAATTCCTCTCTTGTACTGATATCATCTAAACCAGTATTACATGAAGAGGAAATGGACATTGCAAAAAAAAAAAACTCCCACGATCTAGAAATAACATTTAGAATCTTGTTCTGGGTTGGACAAAGATATGATCTACAGATGCCTCAACAAAATTTACAGAGCTAAATTTTTATACAAAAATGTAGATTCAATTGTGAGACGACGCTACTAAACTGAACTGCTTACAAGGGAAATTTAAGTGTGTGCTTTTTAGTGATGTGGGTGATATACTGTTTAACAGCATAGAGATGCTATTTACATGAATCCACTCCTCTCTGGGCAATATCCCTTGCTGGATAACTCGACAAAATATTTTGTCATTGTCATGCCATGGTAGCATGTACAGAAGAGAGTTAACAAGTGAGCCCTCCTTGAGTAACACACCTTCCCATAACTGTATTACATGCCACAGCAGGAGCAGTAAAAAATCTGTTGTTCCCAGGCCTAAAAGCAGTAGCAGTAGAAAAAGGCTGTTACCTCTAGAATCAACCTTGATAAGGACTATTCAGACCATTGACCAGAGTTCCAAGTCTTACATTTCTAAGGAACTTGAAGTATTTACTAAACTAAGTTTAGTAAAACTATCTGCGTTAGCGAATTAGTCTTGTTGACCGTTGTGCTACTGTAGGCACTCCTTGTCTCCTTTATTAAAGTGTCTTTTGTCTTGTGATTTATTAGCTAACCAGTTGAAAAAGCAAACCTGGAAAAGGATTTGAGTCTATTTAATTCAGATTGACAAATAAGGAGAGGAAGTTGCTTATAGGAGCGCCATTTATAAAAGCAAACCAAGCAACCTTGTGTAGGCCAGTAAAACATGTTTTATTTTTGCTAAATATAAATATGAAATACAGTATTTGTTCGTACTGTTTTCTGAAGAAAAATTCTGGGAAAATTCCTCCAAAAATAAGTTTTCAGTGATGTGTTCAATTTACAATGTAAGTTTATGCTGAATCGGTCCCTTAAGTGTTCTCATTTTTCCACATATCATTCAGTCTATTGTCTTCATTTTCCTTGTTATTAATGTAGCGACTCATTTATTTTTTATTTAAATAGATTGATGTAAGCTTTAGGTAGGTAACCTCAAAACTAGCCACAAATGCAGTACATCACATCCTTTATCTACTGTCCATAAAGGACTTGGATCCACGTGTACCAGTGCTCATTTGACTGAATTTCTTAGTCACTACTTTCTCTCTTTCTCTCTCATCCTTTCCTTCTCCTGACCTCCTGCTCAGCGTAGTTTCCATTCTCTGACAGTGACTACAATATATTGTCTTTTATCAACATTCTTCCTCGATGTGAGAATCCATAAAGACTTTCTGGCGACTCAATGCAAACACTGCATTTAATTCATGTATCATTTCGCCCCTTGCACCTGAAACAACTGCTATTAGATAATCTAGCCTGGTCAAACATATTACTCATTATCAACGGCACCACTCATCAGGCTCCATTCGATAGATGAAACAAAACGACATTAGACCTGTTATGTTACATATTTTTCCCTAACTAACTAATCCTTCTCTCCTATATTACAGTCTAATGTATAGGAGTAACCTAATAACCAACTTTCTTCTCAACATCTTAACACATATTGCTTTCGAGTAATTTCTTCAAAAAAACTTTCTGCATTTCTGTCTGGAAAACATTTCTATTATCTGATGAAAAGAAATGAAAATTGTAGAATATACATACTGCTCACAAATCATTGATATGAGTGAATAATATCACAAATATTTGTACACCTCTTCAATAGGGTCTTTTCTCACCAATAAAACTTGTGGATTTGTATGTTTTAACATGTTCTTGGGTTTTGGTACTTCTTTCTCCTTTTAATGTCTTGCGGCTGCAGTATTTACTCATAGTCACTCAATCGAGTGGGTATAGGAGGTGAGAATTTCTACCTTCAAGAATTCAAGTACAGTATCTTATAGCAACAAAATTTAACGTGGACTCAAAACGTAGTGGGTATTATGCTCAAAGATGAATACCTTGCAACAACAATAGTGACCCTTTTATAGCTGATACCTTTGGTCTTCTAACCCTCAACCGATAAAGTCTCTCCATTACTCTACATATCATGTGGACTTCTGTCTTTATCTTCATTACCATATTTCTCTAAATGTTTTCCGATGATCTAGGATTAAGCATTTTTTGGTTATTCTGGAAATTTCTAAAACTGGTATTAGTGGATATGTACATAGCCAGCCAACAAGGGTATGTTGCATCCGGTGGTCTTTATAAAATGTTTAAAACTTTATTTAGTCAGTTCTGCAAGCATCTCATCTGATCTTCTTACTGGATAGATGAGAAAAAAATGTATCTAAGATTTCTAAAGACTGCTGGATGCAAGATATAGCCAAAAAAGGCGATTGATATAATGAATTTTACTTGATTTTGATTTCTTTAGACAAAGTGCTGTGAACATTGTATATTTCTTTATCTTTGTTGTTTGGACTTGACATTTATGGGAGAGGAAATGTATATTCACTCAGATCAAGGTTTGACATTATTTCAATATTAATTAATCCCTGTGAAAAAAATCACAGATACATTTGAAATTTTCCATGAGATGATTTCTCTCTTTTATTTTCATTTTTTTTTAAAAGAATCTACTGAAGGTGTTTCAGTGGAGGAGTTCATTATTTCAATTGGTAGGTCCAGATTAGGATATACTTCTATCAGCAACATTATCACCTTCAAGTGGAAGAGTCCATTGTTATAGACAGAAAAAACAAACAGAAAATTCACACTGTTCATTGTGTAAGTAAGTACACCTGAGAAAGGCAAGAGAGTATAGTGGCTATGAAAAAAAACCCACAGAAATTAGTCTGAATGAACTAATTGTACTAAAATCCTTTTTCAAGATTAGAAATAACTTGAAGTCTTTTTCCGAGTATATTTCCAAATAATAACACTTATAAGGCTAAAAAAATAGAAGTAGAATCTTATTTTCTGTGGGTAAAATGGAGATAACTCCTTTTAGTCTTGAAATGAACTGAGTCTCATGGGGAATATCTCTACTATAAGAGAAAAGTAGAAGTAAATACATAACTTGGGCTATCTTAGCAAAAATGCATCATGTAGCTATTTTGATATGGGCAATTTTTATGGCTAAAAACGGCTAGATTTATAAGATATGGCTATTGGGTAAATTTAATCACCAGGTAACTGTGCAAATTTCATTTCCTTTGTACAAACATTAATTTTGTATTTTAAAAGTGACCAATAAAATGATCTAATGCTCACGTGCAATCTTTTTTTAACATAAACGGTGAAAATCTAGCCATTCTTAGCCATTCAAAATTGCCAATATAAAAATGGCTACATAATGCGTCTTTGCAAAGACAGCCCATAAACTATATTGTTATTGCTTTGAGCAAATTGAATTATAAGGTTTTCCTTGTGCACCGCTTCTATCATCGAGTGGGCGAAACATTAAAGGTTTGTATCAAAATAAAAAAAAATTCTGTTGTTATTGAAAAAGTACATATCACCAAATAACATTGTCCATTTTAAGGCTAACAGGAGTAATCTCCATTTTACGCATGTAAACTAGGATTCTATCAACAACCAAAAAACTAATTGTAATTTTCAAACCGAGTGAATTGAATTAAGTTTTGTGGGTAGATATTTTACACAATTCATTCGTATACAGTATTCGAACGTGGGAGAAAAAGAATTCGCCATGCTTAAATGACAGTAGACAATGATGAAAAATATAAAGTTTTACTGTCTTTTGAAGCTTCCGTAAATATAAAGAAATAATCGTTTCTGTTCTCTTACTTATCTGCACCCCAACCAAACCACTTTTTGCTTTACGTCGGGGGGAGGGGGGTATTTGTTGGAGTGTCAGATTTGAACAAGTTCTCCCGCATTGTTTGTGGTTTCTAGACCCATGGCGAAAGACCACAACAGTGAAGCATTAAGATCAAGTTACCTGTACTAAAGGAAATTTAAGGTTTGGATTATATGCAGACAGGTGCGAGTGTGTACAGTCTAGAAATCGAAGCAGGTATTGTTGTCATTTATGTACAAGTATACAATTTTTGTACAATGTACTTCTAAACTTTTATTTCAACTTTAATCTTAATGTTGTTTTCTCTCCACATGTTTTTCTCCATTCCTTGCAGCATCCCCTAAATATTTTATTCATTCACCAATCAATCTGTGAAAACAATTACGGATATATTTGAATTTATATAAATGTATACATTTATTTTTTTTCAAATTTATTCATCTTACTGTTATTACGAGCAGAAGTTGGTAAATCAAAACTCCTAATTACTGTCAAAAACTCTAACATGATTTACTCGTCTTTTTCTTTCTTGAAACTTTATTTTATAAGTTTCATGACCGTAACTTTTCATTGTTTGCGAAATGATTTTAAAGGTTTTTTATAATTGTTAATGTTTAGTGTGTCATTGAATTTTATTTCAAGTCATTTTCATTGTAAACATGGCTTTAAAAATTTTTTGGTTTCCTTTCGAATTCTTTAATGTATGAATTGGCAAATTCATCTAAAAAAAATTTCTAAAGGCCATTTTATCTTTTTAAAAAATGTTTTTAATCCTACTCGAAAAGTTATTCGGTATCCGATTTTTTTTATTTTGATTCGAAATTAATATCCTAACTTTTTGGTTTTTGGCGAGGAAAAACTTACAGGGACAATTTGAAAATATAAAAGATTAGAAATTTTCTAATTTATTCCATTTAAAATAAGTAATATTTTATGTTGACCATAAAGGAAATCATCAATAACTATAAATTACATGTATTCGAATATATTTTTTGATTAAGAATATTACTAATTCAAGGTATTTTATATACATTTATATATATAAAAACCAAAAAATTCCCATGACTTCTTCCCTAGCCTGAAGCCAAATTTATGACTTCTTTCCTACGTTTCCCCAGGTTAGAAATTCTAATTCAATGTTAAAAAATTCTAAAGTCTAATTTGACTGAGCGATATCTTTAAAACAAAACTGAGGGCCATTTTTATCTTTTTTTCCTTCAATCATTTACGAAAGGAAATTATAAGAACTTGAATCAAACAAAACAAAAAAACGTGTTTCCATTGTCAAACGTCTTGGCTCTTCAGTTTTTTTCCCCTTAATTGCTTTCTTGGTTTCAGTTTTTCCAACATTTTTGTCCCCCCCACCCCTTATCTTTTGAAAGAAAAGAAGCAAAATACCCCACAGCTTATTCATCGCTTTGGTACGTACCTACTTTAACTTTATTTATTTGTTTATTTATTCTATCTTCCCTACTTTCTTTGTTAATGTTTAGCAAACAAGCATGGGAACATTTAGGTGTCGTCTTTTTTTTTCTCACCTCATATTGTGAGTACGCTCTTGAGTGTTGGACACAGGGCCGCTCCTGGTCTGCCCATTAGTCGAATCAGGTCGGTCGCCCAGGGTGCAAAAGTCTTGGGGGCGTACTCCAAATTGAGGGCGCGAAAGGCTCGGGCTCATTCCAAACTGAAAAAGAAATGGTCGTTTACAACTGGAGAAGCTAATTTAAGTCTTGCCTAGGACGCATGAAACCCTCGCTCGGGCTCTGGTTGGACCCCTCCCCTTTGATAATTCAGAGCAAGGGTCAGGCATATTTATTGTGTGGCTGGCTGATTCACTACTGGTTTTATGTCCAATATAAGTCTCAATGTACTGTAATTCAATGAAAACTACAGAATTCTGGGGAACAGTATATTGTCAAATTGTGATTCAAATTTAGCAGAGAATATTAATAGAATAACACTACAGTAAGACTAAGAACGTTTAGTATTAAAACATTTTCATCCAAAACATTGATTCTTTTTGAGGCCACTGCAAAAAATTCAAACTGAATTATTCGATAACCAAATAAGGAAAACAAAGAATTTTTGTATGCAATGCCACATCTTCAATGAAGTCGGTGGGCCGGGTGAAATGAGACCTTGGGCCATATGAAATGAGCTTGGTGGTCGTAGTTAGTTGACACCAGATTTAGAGGACAAAAATCCTGATTATCAAATTTGTTTTTTTCTGACTTAATGAAAATGCAGTTGTGATGATATGATTCATTAATTTTTGGATATATCGAGAACAAAAACACAAAAATTAAGCATTTGAAATGTGTGATGAGGCTTTTTCCCTCATGTGAGAGCTAGCTGGGGTACCTGGTGTTGCCTAGGATAGTAATCTTCAAATCTAACGATATTGGAAAGCAAGTAATATCTTACTAGACTAAATATCCTAATGGGCGACACAAATTGCTGTCCAAAAATGGAATCGGTAGATGGAGGGAAATCAGATAGCATCTAACTTGATTTGTTTTCAAAATTGATTTAATACCTCTTTTCCTTTAACTGCTCTTTTCTTCCATCAGTGTGATATAAAGAAAAGAATGTTGGGCTAATGTAAAAAAAGAGGTTATAGGGAGGCAAAAATCTCCCCTTTGATTTACCCTAAAAGTAAAAATCCCCCCCCCCTCAATTTGATCCCTGAAATTTTTTTTCTGCAGGACATGAATGTTAGTAAAAAGGTAGGGATAATTACCAAAAAGAGGGGACTGATATTAAAAAAAAGTTTAAAAAAAATTAAAAGCAAAAGTACAATGTTAAAAATGGGAGGGTTATGTTGAGGAAAATATGTTAATTTTTAAAAAAAGTGGAGCTAATGTCTAAAATTGAACAAATATTGAAAAAAAGGGTTGGGGGTTAGTGTTAAGAAAAAGTGAGGCCTATGTTCAAAAGAAATAGGGCCAATGTCCAATATTAAAAAAGGGAGAAGTTCCCCCTCAATTTTTACCTCAAAAAGTGAAAAAAAAATATACCCCCTTCAATATTGACCCCATGAAAAGGAACAGGCTATACACCTCTTGAAATGGAAATTTTAATCCCAAGAGTGATTTTTGACCCCTGGAAGTGAAAATTTTCTTGTTTGATTTTGACTGTTGGAAAAATAAAAGTACCCTCTCAATTTTGTTGCCTGTGATTGAAAAAAAAAAAAATAGACATCGCATTATGAGGTATATTAAAAAGATATCTTGACGTCTTTAATGAAGAATGCAAAAAGTAAGATGAATTATGTAAATAACATTTCCACTGATAAACATTCAGATCCTCGGTTATTGTTACCTATGATGGATGGAAAGAAAGGATGCAGGTTAGCATTATAGCTACATTGTAAATTAGTCCCCCCTCTTTAAAGACCTTTAGATATTTCTCAAAACTCACAAATCTCTAGGTTTGACAGTTAAATAGATTGAATTTGAAAGCATTTAAGGTTGAAAGAAAAATAAACTCTCAGTTGAAGTTTGAACTTGTTGTGCAGATTACATATTCTGTGCCTCTAACAACTTGGCTATTAAACAAGCATGATTTTGAAGCTAATGAATTAAAGCACAAAAAAATTAAAATAAACATTGACCCTTCCAGATTCTTTTCAAGAAGTGTGAACACAAACCCTGTATAAATTGATTTTTTTTTTTTTTTTTCCCATTTACAAAATTTGTCTTAAACATATTTGAGACCTGCTACATGCCTTTGTTTTTCCTTTGTGATGTGTAGTTCTCGACATCCCTGGGTACAAACATACATACTTTAGTACTTTATTTTGTAGATAAGAAATGGTGAAAAAATACTGTCATCAATTTGATTTTTGTCATGCTTTAATTAAACCAAAGGTTTTCTATCCTACTTTACATTTTGATTGAAGGCGTTTTTTCTTTTTTTTACTGGAGTGGTTTGACCACCTTACACTAATTCCATTGACATTCCTGTCAAATTTTATCTGATTGACGATATTGTCAAATTAGGATAAAACAAAAAAAAATATAATTAGGATTAGAAAAATTATGTCATTGGAGACAAATGACATCTTCAAACCAACAAAAACTCTCATTAAATCAAGTTTTTCCTAAACTTAGACAATGAGTTATTGGAAAGATTAGTAAAATCTATTCAAAGTAATTGCCACACAGGACCAGTTTCAAGCCGATTAGACCAATTGCTCCCAGTTGGGCTCCACGCCTAAGGGGACTCCTGCACTTGGGTATATTCTAGTCTTGTTACATACACACAACACCACATTGCAGATAAAAAAGATGATTTACAGAGAACAGCAACAATCTTAATTTTCTTCTGAACCCTTAAAGATTCAGCAGTGTTTGTTTACACTGTTTCTATTTTTAATTTTTTTTGTTTTGTACTTGAATTTAATAATGTCAATCATTTACAGAAGAGCATGAAGAAATACTTCTGTGAAATTTTCAGGTGTACATTTAGATGGCTTTCCATTGCACCATAGAGATATAAAGTTCATTTATATTTCTAAAATTCTACAAACTTTGATGTTAACTAGAGGCCCTGCAAAAAATGTTTCCAATAGGGCCTCAGAGCACCACATTGTGCTTCCTCTCCCTTTCTTGAAATAAAAATAGTTTAGAATGAGACACAAACTAGTCTTTAATCAAACACAGCACTTTCCCTTCTCCCAATAATATTTTTGCGGTGTAGATGCATAAGACTTTCTTCTCAGAGAATTTGTCAGTTTTGAAAAAAGTTGATTTTAAGAATTTTGGCTTCTATTCACAATATGAATATAATGTGAAAACGAGCCCTAACTTTGTGCCATTTCCCGCCATTCGTGTATGCGAGTTATCTTTTCGTTTGTAAAATATTTAAAAAAAAAAAAATGTTTTAGTCTTTCTATCTTTACTATTGTAACATCAATGAGCTACTTTACAATTTTCTTTAACTGGTCTTAATTCTGTGGCATAAATAACTCCTTAGAAATCCTTTGACGTGAGAAATACCCGATAGACCTTGCCGAGGGTGACCAGAAGTGAGTCAAGTAAGAGAAAAATAAGTCATTATGTAAAACATTACCATAATTTTGATGTTACCAGAGGCATTTTTTTTAATTACTTACTTAAAAGAAACATCCTAGCTAACAAGTAGAAATATTAATATTTTTTTTTGAATTGAGAACAAAACTAACAAGTCAATTAATAACACGGGAAAGATAACTCGTGCAAGTCCTCCGTTTTCACATTATATTTGTGAATAGGACCCTTTACCTTGAAAAGACAACTTTTTTGACAAATTCCCAGTGGAAAGGGAGGTCTTGTGGATTTATATCACAAAAAATAATATTTTTCTTTGTGAAGCGAGTGAACGAGAAGGGCCCAGTCTCTTGAATATAGAGAAACAAATTCGCAAGTAATTTTTGTGCTTTTTCGATCCATGGGACATTGGTTTCTTCTGGAAATTTGTCAGTTTGGAAAAAGTCAATTTTTCCATAAGTCAAAATGGATCCGTATTTTCCGCCATTCGTACGGAAGTATTTACATCGGCTTAGTCTCCGCCATTCGTACGGAAGTACAACTTGGAAGTAATCGGTTCGCGCGCAACCTCTGGAAGGCCCGCGTAGACTTCTAAAACCTTCAAAAAACACACAAAAAAATAAATTGCAAAATATGTATGTTCAGATCGTCATTCTTGTTACTTAAATTAAATAACTTAACAACTTTTAGGGATTGAACTCTACACTGAAGCAAGGATGATTTCTTTTGGAGACCTCGTATTTTGAGTTTACGTTGCAGAAAATAAAAACCATGTGTAAGATAATCCATAAGTAAAAGAGAAAACAGGAAGCTTTTTTAGCTAGGTGTACTTTTATCGTAGAGTTGAGGGCACCGCGTGCTAATATCTTTTTAGTTTTGAAAGCTTGTGGTTTGTTTTCTTTTGAAACTAAATAAAAATGTTGATTCTGTCAAAAAATGACACTGGAAAGTTTTTTAAAATCTTGTACCTGCTTGCTTATCATTTTATTGTAACTAACCAAGTAAATTTCCTCACAACAATTAGGATAGTTTGGGATGCTAAACTATCGCCTTTTTATGATCAATGAAGACCGTAGTAAAACATTTTGTAAAGGCATTAGGAATCCAGTATTATCTAAACCTTTATGTTGTTTTCAAAGTTGTCTAATGGTTCGTTTAGTCGTAAAATAAACACTGATGAGAGTCTAAAATAAAGTATTTTTCACATTGAGTATCATAAATTTGAGTAGGTGTCTTGAACTACCCTATTTCCTTGAACAATGTCCCTTCTCAGCTATTCTTCTTTGTCCCTCCTCTGTATTTTCTTTTCTGAACACTTTTTGTCATTCATTTAATCCTGGTGCCCATCCCCCTTCTTCCTTTATTTTATTTTCTTTTAGTCGCGGATACAAACAATTTACTTGTGGACGCAACTAACAACCCACCCGATTCGAACGAACCACTAAAGAAGGTGCGCACTCGTCAAGATATTTTAATGCAAAGGAGAGAAAAAGACAAGATGAGCTGAGAAAAAAAAAAAAAGGTATGGTCGTTTGCTCATGATATGTTATCTTTAAAAAGCACGTTGTCCTTCTTCCGGGATTTGAGAAAAAAAATGAGGTTTTTGTAAAATTTGAGAATGTTAATGAAATGAATGTAAATTCTCTGTTCGCATTTTATATATAAAAAAAGGAGGAATTTAAAAAAAAATTCTTATAAAATCTGATTGTCAGATTTTATTTTCTTCGCCGAATTCATTGATTCATCGTTGGATCTATGATAAAAAGTGACAAATATTAACACACACACATGCGCTCATGATACTTGCATTTTTTTGAATAACTGAGAATATATATTTAAAAAAAACAAAAAACAACTACTTGTAAATTTCGCGCTGGATGAGGACAATCTAAAGCGGTGCACCAATCTCTATCAAAGTTTGTCATACATGCATGAATTTAGCAAAATAAATCACAATACGCACAATTTTTTTCCTTTGTTTTATTTCGATTGCTAACGGGACAGTCACTCTAGAAATTAAAATGTCTTTCACGATGAGTTCTTTTAATAAATTATTCATAATTTTGAATTAATATTTAATTTTGATTTCACATCGCTAAACCCTGAAACTGTATCCTGGTTGGTTACCTTAGACAACTTAAACGATGAAATTAATAAATTACTTGGGTTGTAGTAGTCGTTGTTGTTGTTTACATGAAATTCGTCTTTCCCTGAGATTGCATTTTTTTTTTTTTTTTTTTTTTTTTTAGAACTGTTTCGACTTCAGGGCTTTCTTCCTCCCCCTTTTTTAAAGTCTGCCTCTCTGTATGCATTGTATAATTTTTCCCCCCTTTTATTTTCCTGTCATTGGGATGGCTGTGAATCCTGGAAACTTTGACGTATTGAATCAGATTCCTTCCAATGACGAATAACAAAGAGACAGCGAATGATGTCAATAGAAAGAACATGTGGATCCATTGGCATAGAAAGGTGTCTCAGCACCTGGGGGCAAAAACGACTCCCGGGGGCAGTTGCACAATATCCTAGGTCATTATAGGCTGAAAGTGGGGCGACTTCCCCATCTCGCTACGCCTCTGTGTGGATCAGCATGCTTCGAATTGGAACGAAATTGATTATTTATTACTAAGAAAATCTGAGATCTCTTCCTTCTCTTTTCGTATTGATTTCTCTCGAAGGTGAAATATATCGTGTTTTCAAATAAAGTAGTCAGTGAGTAACTAATTGACTATTTCTATTACTGAAACTACTGAATGATGTGATAAACACCGTTTTTTAAAAAAAAAAAAAAAAATTTTTTATTGATTTGTGTAAATGGGGTTAATTTCTGATTAGCAGGACTGGTGAAAATTCCTCGGGTGCTGACCATTGAGATATCATTTATCATATATATATATATATATATATATGTGTGTGTGTAATTGAAGTATATAATTTTGCTCGAGTAACTTATCACCTATGGAATGTATTTAACAGGAAACTATAATAGCACACAGAAAGCAAACGAAACTAGTAATCAGTCTGCTGTTATTAATGATTACTTTTGCTCTCTGTCTATATTCCTGTGGTCTGCTACTACTATAAAATAATTTTTAGGCTTCAGGGTGTTGAGTAATCAATAAATGACAGTTATAGTGTAGGTTGGGTCCCTTTTTTTAATCATAAGCTCCCTGTTCCATTCTTCCCCTTGTTCATTACATTGCCAGGTCGGGTAAAGGAAGGAGAAGAGGAAGGATGAAAGATATGAGGAGAATTGATAACAAGGGTTACACATATAAACAAACTGAATAATTTCTGTGTAGCTGAAGTTACTTTAAAATTATGATCTAGTCAGTTTTCATATCCCAAATCAAACCTGTTTAATTAGGTGTTATTTATTTTCTAAGCTTTGCTTAGTTTTGGCATTAGGCCCCCAGCTATTAGGATCAAACTCTTTACTCAGCAGTAATAATAATGAAGTCCATTTTGCTAACCATTACACCATGATGAGGCATTCACATTTTATTCAGAGTTTTTTTCTTTCTTTCTGACAATCTATTTTCATAGTCTTGTGGTTTTTAAAAACATGTGAGCGCATTATTTATTATTCAGCTTTTGATTTTAGTTAATGAAGACAAAGTTAATTTATCAAAATTTTCCCTGAGGTATGATTTCTCATTTATTCTATTTATTTTTTCCATGGATGGTTCAAAAGGAGAGCATGCATCTTGATCAAACCCATTTTTGCAATTTTCCTCCTATAATTAGTACTAATGAAGACAAATGTGAATATCGAAAAAAAAACTTGGATGATTTTGCTTTTAATGCGTATTCTTAGTGTAAAATCACTTGAAACCCATTTGATTTACTGTTTATTGTTCACTCTTATTTTAAGTGTATTAGAAACTTGAATTATGTCTTTTGTAGAAAATAATTAAGAATATCCAAGAAGTGTTGGGTGAAATTTCACAATGTGGAAATAGCATAGAATGATATGAAACATTTGCGTAATTATCATATTTTGAGAAGATCTGATTAAACATATAGAATCAAGAATCTGTCTACTTCTTCTAAATGCATTTAAAAACTAGAAATCACTCAAAGAGCACATACCCAATTGTCACTAAAAACTGAATG
The DNA here is from genome assembly GCA_963457665.1 of Thysanoteuthis rhombus. Lineage (NCBI taxonomy): Eukaryota > Metazoa > Mollusca > Cephalopoda > Oegopsida > Thysanoteuthidae > Thysanoteuthis > Thysanoteuthis major. The sequence continues at coordinate 74,828,497 of OY735201.1, read as the reverse complement.
AAGATCAGTTCATGAATAGTTGCGATCCAGGCAAGGTAATTAACGTAACGAGCAATTCATCCCCTATTTCAACTTTTCTCTAGCCAATGCCCTACTCTTCCACAAAATTTCATTTGAATTCATTAAGAACTTCTGGAGATATTGTATTGATAAACATAAGTGAATATATTTATGAATGAAAAAAAAAAATATCCCTCAACTGAAAAACAATTCCTGGATCTGCCCCAAAGTTTAATCACTTCTTCCTCACCCCATGGTCCTCCCTTCCAAAAATCTAATTGGAATTCATTGGTAACTTTTGAAGATCTCATATGGTCAAACATGATTGAATACATGAAATAAACATGTGGAGCGAAAAAAAAAAATGAAAAATATCTGTCAATCAAAAAATCATTTCTGGATCTGCCCCAGAATGTAATCACTTTTTTCGTATCCCATTCCACAAAATTTTTCTGAGATTTGTTGTACACTTTTGGTGATATTGTGCTGTGTGTCGTAGAAATATAGCTATGATGCAGAAGTAACTGTTCATGGATCGTCCCAAAACTTTGAGATATTCTATACATGATGCAGGAGAGGAAATTTTTCATGAATTCATCCGAAATTTTTAATCACTTCTTCCATTGCCCATATCGCTCGCCCTTCCACAAAATTTCAAATTTTTTTCTCCACTTTTGGAGATATCGTGTGGTGTAGGCATACTACCACGACGTAGGGGAGGTAAATGTAATGGACCCCCCCCCTCAACATACCTCAATTTATATTTGTAATCTCCTGCATGATATTTGGTATCAGTTTGACCAAGTAGTTCAAGTTATGAATCTTTGGGGCAAATAGCTATGATGTAGGGGAGTTAACTGTGCATGATAGGCCCCCACCCCTTGAAGATTTATGTATGAGATACCAGCATGTTACTTGGCATGTATGTACCATCGTTCACCCCTTATACTCTCATTGAGGGTGTTTTGGGGTTAGGTACTCATAAAACTTCTGGCTTGTCAGACCTATTAGAGCTTCGTTCTGCTTACAGCGCCTGGTATTCCCAGATGGTCACCCATTTCTCAGATACTGGATTCCAGAAAAATTTGTTGATGACCAAAAAGTTGCCCTAATATTTCTATTTTTAAACAGCCTTAAAAAGTTTGTATAAGGCCATCGTACATGTCAAAACATGCATGAACTCATCCAGACATGAAGTAAGGGACCAATTTAGCACAAACTTGCATTGTAAATTAACTTGCTAAGAACCTGCTCTAGGTACCATTAGTAACGACAGAAAATTTGATGGCCTTAAGTCTGGCTGTTGAGTTTTGCTATCCTGGACAGATCAACAGGCATTTCTGGAATTATAGTAAGGTGAAATTCTCATGACAGAGCTCAAGGATACTTTTGCTCTTACCATTGAACTAAACAACCTCTGGTAATGCAAAGGCACAAGTAACTGCTTTCACACTGAATTTTCATCATGTTTATTCTAGATCTAGTTGTCTTTTCTTTTCCCCACAGATTTTTATATATGCTCATCGCTGTTCAAACTATATCTCCAAAAAAAGTGATTGAATTTAGGAACAGATCCATGTGCAATTAACTCCATCATGTTATAGTTATATGTGCACATCACATAATATAGCTGAAAGTTTGTCTACACAATATCTCCAAAAGTTCTCAATGAATTTCCATGAAACTTTGGGAGAGAGGGCTATCGGAAAAGTGATTAAATTTTTGGGTGGATTCATGCACAATTACTCCCCCTGAAGATGAATAGAATTTTAGTAAATATAAGCTCATGTCATTGCATGTGTTGGATAATCATGATGAATGAAGAGTATTAGTATAAAAAAAAGTATCTAGATTCTATATATCCTGAGAAGAGAGCAAGTTCTGGAAGGTGGAGGTTGACCTCTGCCCCTGGTGACATCAACCATGGGCCTGTCACTTCCACAGTGTCATTGTGATTTGTTTGAAGTATTGGCCTTTTTATAAAATGAGTGTAAGGAAGTAAGGAGGGATAACTAGCAACATATTATTATTTAGATATTGTGAAGATAGCTTGAAAACCTAAAACCGGGTGTGTGCCTAGTCATGACCCCGTTGCTGTATACTGTATTTAGGGCAGATGTTGAGAATCAGTTTTGGAGTAGTTTTTTTTTCTTTTATGACGTTAAAGAGACTGGCAATCATTTTAAATTAATAACTGGTGACAAAATAAAAAAGGATTTCTGTACAACATTCTTTAATATAACAGTATTTTTGATGGTCCAGTGGATTCTAAAAATTCTATCTATTTGTCATATATATATATATATATATATATATATATAATGTACATATACATAAACATTTGACACACACATTCATCATCATCATCATCATCATCATCATAAAGCCTTTTATCGGCCATTGTTAGACATGAACTTCCCCCAGGATTTGCCTCATCTCTCTATCGTGGACCTCACTGAGCCAATATTTTCCGAACCTATTTTAGTTCGTTTTGCCCTCTCATATTCTGCCAGCGTCGGTTCTGCATTCGATCTCTGGGGATCCACATTGTGAGTCATGATGTTCATCAGTTGTCAGCCATTCTTGCAAAATGGCCAGCCCATTGCTATTTGAGTTTCCAAAAGGTTTCTATGATGTCTCTGACTATTTTTCCCCTGCTAAACTGTTCTGTCTTGTGGTCTCTCCATGTGAGGTTTAGCATGATTCTCTCATGTGCACATTGCATGGTTCTCAGGTTGCAGGTCAGTCTCTTCATTAGGTTCCATGTTCAAGCTCCATAGGTGACTATCAGGAGGATGCATTGGCTATGTACTCTTCTTTTTAGGACTAATGGGATTTTCTTGTTCTTCGATGTCGAGCTGGCTCTACCAAAGGCTTACCATCCTAGAATGATTCTTCACTTGATTTCTTCTTATTTTGAGGATTTCATAGAGACTCGTTGTCCAAGGTAGATGTAGTGGTCTAATTTGTCCTGCTATGCATTTTTGATTTTGATCGGTATGCGTATATTTTCAACATGTTTGTTGTATATGATCTTTGTTTTGCTGAAGGATATGTAAACGTCAACTTTCTTACTTTCTTCATTCAGTTCATCTAGCATTGGTTGGAAGTCATTGAGGTTCTCTGCAAAAAGGACAATGTTGTATGCAAATTTGAGGTTACTTAGTTATCCACCATTTCTTTGTTTTCCCAGCCTAGTTTTCAGGAGATCATCTCTAGACAGGCTGTGAAGAGCTGATATCACTGTGTTTTACTCCTTTTTGGAGCTGAAAGGGCTCTGAGTCTCTATGTATCCTGATAAAGGAGCTGCTGTGATGGTATATATGTTGCAACACTCGGACATATATGGGGGTCTACACCTTGTCAGGTGACTGCATCAATGACATTGAGAATTTCTACTGAGTCAATGGCCTTCTTGAAGTATATAAATGCTACTGTGAGTGGCATTCTATATTCTGCTGCTTTCTCTTTTAGTTGATTTATCGAAGAGAGATAGTCCATGTTTGAGTAGCTTCTTCTTATTCCCATGGTTGGTTTTTGTCTAGCATTTTAGTGATTCAGTTTTTGTGAAATGTATGTAGATTCAGTTGAGTAGACTTATTTGTCCATAGTTATTGAAGTCTTTTGGGTCTCCTTTTCTATGTAACATCATTATGATTGCAGAGTTCTAAGTTTCTTGCCGACACGGCATTCATTTCCTTGTCCAACCTGTGTGTTGAAGTATTTTCTGGTATCTTGGAGTGGGGAGTTAGTCATCGTAGAAGTATTAGCGTAGTCTTCAATGATGTTCAGTTTGTATCTCTTTTCAATGATGCTGGCTTTGTGGTCAGAGACAGCTTTGAAGCCGACTACATTGTGTTTGAGTTCCTCATTGATGAGGAAACCTACTTAGTTTTATTTTGCTTTCTCTTTTTCGTAATTGTAAAGATGTTTGCTCTTCAGTTTGATTACTTCCTTTCCGGGTCTTATTTTTCTAATATTGATTACGTTCAATTTGGTGTTTTTGATTTCATTTTCAAGATCAGTTGAGTGCATGTCTGTAGAGTGTTCTGACATCGTTGGTGCCTATGTATTGTGTTGTTTTCCTTGGTGATGGTTTTGGGGTTGTGTTTAGGTTTGGATTGTCGCTAAGTCAAACAAAACCTCAAAACCATCACCAGGAAAACAACCCTATACATTGGCACCTACAAAGTCAAAACACTTTCCATAAACAAAATGCATGAATAAGTATGCAGCCTTATGATGAAAAAAAACATTTTGCACAACTTCCTTGTCATCATTCTTTCATGTGTACGTTGCATGGTTCTCAGTTTGAGGGTCAGTCTTGGTTCTATGTTTCAGTTTCATTGAAAAGTACTTAATTTAGTGGTGAATATTAATCACATAGATCAAACATACAGTGAAAGTTTCAAATCAAAATTCAGTTTATATGCTGTATGTCATAGTGGTCTCAGGGCTGTTAGAGCTTCTTGACCCCTCCAACATATTTCATGCCGGGCCCCACGCCCAAATTTTTGATTTAGGATTTGCATTCCAGACAAGTTTCCATTGACAAAAGTTCCTTAAATCTCCAACTTTCAATAGTTCTGGTTGTGACTGAGGTAAATCTCTTCTCCGAGGCCTCTTAACAAATAAATCTGATGAGGCCTGTCCCCATTCAGATTCTTTCTTTCTTTGTTTATGCTTTAAACTCCCTGATTTATGATGATAATCACTCATTTTAATTTAATGGAAAATTTGAAAACTGGATCATATCTATTTCTGTTGGATGTTTCAGAGACTGTTTTCTCTCGTTGAATGGGGAAAAATGATGAAATTGCCCCCGAATTTAGAGTAGGGAAACCTCAAGAAACTGAAAATACGAACACCAGTGGATTCTTAGATGATCACATAAACACTGTGGTACTACACTGATACAAAATGAACCATGCTTTTGATTCCTACAATACATCTAAACACATCTCAAGGATAATATTGATACAAAACAATCTTACCAAATACACATGTCATCTAATAGAAGGTTAGTTCAAAATTGAGAGACATATAACTGACACGCCTTCAAATGAAAATATCCTACCTACTTACCTCTAAAATCTTGGATAACCCACATAAATATTCATGGTGCAAAATACCAATGCAAACACACTCTCCTCTCCAGTGGGTTAGTTTTAAAAAAATAAACTACCTACACTCTTCTAAAATCTTGGATTACCTGTACACATATCCACACCACAATATACCAATACGGACACAATCACCTTTCAAAAGCTTTTTGTACAATATCAAAATATAAAAACTGACAGATCTTGAAATTTAAATAAAAAAATCACATTACCTACACTCTTCCAAAATCTTGGATTACCCACACACATATCCACACAGTGAAATACCAATGTAGACACATTTTCCTCCAACAGGTTGGTACAATAATCGAATATGAAACTGAGAAATCTTGAAAAATTTTAAATAAATAGAAAAAAAAAATTACACCACCTACACTTTTGTAGAATCTTGGATTACCCACATGTATTTGCACAGCATTTACCAATGTAGACTCACCTTACCCCTTAACAACATACCTTCATAAGTCACGTACAATTTTTTCTCAATAACAGTCTCTAGATTCAACTACATATACATACATGAAACTCTTCTCCTTTTCTTTTCTCATCCACTAACGATTTGAACAATGATATGAAGACATCTTCTCCTTTTTCGCCTGTAAAGATAAATTTAGAACAACAATAACCTCGCATTGTCTCCCCCTTCGTCTCCAAACCTTGTTATTCACAAAATTTCATCATTTTTTCCCCCCTTTGATGTTTGACAATGAGAGAAAACAGTCTCTTAAAACATTACGGAAATAAATACAATCCAGTTTCCACATAGTCTATTAAATTCACTCTTATGTCGGATAAATCTCATCCATTTTCTCAACGTGTGTGTGTGTATATATATACTAGTATACATATATATACTAGCTGGGGTACCTGGTGTTATCCTGGGTGGGGGGAAACTTTATGGAGATTTCATAAAATCAAATGGGGGAGGATGCACACTATCAGGTCAACCATTGCATTTGAATAATGCTTCATTTTTCATTGTGTTTAGATTAGGTTTAGGGTTTTTGGTCAAAGAGAAACATGTTTTGTTGTTGGGTTTGTCAGATTCCTTAAATAAGAATACTGGCATAAGCACTGGGAGAAAGAAAAATTCACAACTATGGTTTCCTAGGATGAACAGAATGTAAGGGTTCAATCTAGTATCAACTCCCCCACCCATTTAAAACCCTTTCAAAATTTTTCTCTGGAAGGTTTGAAGATCCAATTGATTGAAAGCACATATTCATCTATGAAGGTGGGCTGGGCCCTACAATTAACATAAAATAGGTGAGCTGACCTCCAAGGTCCCTAAAGGACAATTAAGAGTCAAAACTACAATGATTCAGTGGTTACAAGCAAGGAAAATGGAATTGGCAGGCCCAGTTCAAACTCACTGAGAAATTTGAATATTTTCTTTTCTTTTATGCAGGGATATATATATATATATATATATATATATATATATATATATATATATATATATATATATATATATATATTAAATTAAAATTTTTTTTTTTTTTGTTTGTTGTTGGAAACTGCAGATATTAATTTCTCTTTCTCTCAATGTTTCTGCAAGTTTAACAGTATTTGAAAAAAAAAAAAATGAAATAAAGAAATCTGATCCTAACCCAACTATAAAACATCCTTTTCTTTGAGCAAAACCCCTAACCCCAACCCAAACATAACTAACTATAAAACATGGGCACTATTCAAATAAAATTGTCTACTACAATGTGCAAATGAATAACACCAAAAGTGAGTACAAGTATTCTGAGTTTTGAGAAACCTTAATTTTTAGGTTTTAGGAGAGGCTGTGTGGGCCTGCAAACTCCATCTTATTTAATTTATCACAGCTAGTAAGTGTGTAAAATTTGGATCACTCATTACGATTGTAGTTGTCTACAAGACTAGCTTGTTAATCAGTACTCTATGATAAGGTACCCTCAACAGTAATCACTGAGTTTAGTTTGGCACAAGGCCACAAATGGGAGTCACCTAAAGGAGATAAAACTCTCTTTAGTAGCTTACTGATCATTACACTACTGTGAAGTACTCGTGTGTTTTATTTATATACAATTTTTTACTGATTTATCTTTCTAATTTTTTCTTTCATAAGCACTTTGACCCCTTTCAGGGGTCGGGGGATATTGAAGTGATCCCTCAAAACATTCAAGACATCGGACATCAGAACAAAACTATTAATCATTCAGTGAATTTTGTGAACTCATTGGATAAATGGACTATCGAGTCATGAAGGAAAAAGCAAAAGTTCAGAATTAAGATGTGTGGTCGCAAGCATGACCTTTTATAGGAATACCTACCATAATTATGTGTTTTGGCTGATTTGGCGATTCCAGTATTGCGTTCAAAAATTAATGTGAGTTAACAAAATCTTCAACTTTATTATTAAAATAAATTAATGCCTATGTCATTCTTAGTTTCCGTAACTGTGAATTACAATGGTTTACAAATAACAACCTCTCCCTGCTCTAGGTTGGAGGATGTTCAAGTGGCCACTTTAGCCAGGAGAATGTTTAAGAGATCTTCAAATGGTGATGTGTATAAAATCTAATGAAAAACCATATCTTTGTCATCCTTGACTGATAACTCTCCACTAACATTGAATAAATCTTTTGAATGGACTGAGATGCAAATGACCTCTCTCTGAGGCTGGCATCATTTATAGTCATCATAAAAATGATTATTATACTTGCAAATCAATATCTAAACAAAATTATTTTTATTAACCTGAGTGTAATTTCAATTTTCTAATCAACCCCCCCCCTTTCCTGAATTGTTATAAATTTTCAATACTGGAAGGAGCATATTGTACCTCCTACTTGGGTAGCTGCACACTACTCGCTGTTCTATTCTATTGTTTCTTCTCTTCTTCCTACACCTCTTCTCATAAACTGCCTATTTTTAGATAGATAGCTTTAACCCCAGATGACCCTTCTTGCCACCCTTTGTTACAAATAGGTAGAAGGTGAGGACAAGTCTCAGGTTCTGTGTTCAGTATCAGCTTTGTCTTTATATTGCCAGTTTACGAATGAAATTTTTCAGCATTATAAGACAACATCTAAATTTAGCAGATTTATTGGAAAAATAAGATTGTGAGAGATTTATAGAGCCCAGACTTGACCATGTAAGATAGTGTTTTTGCAAAATATTTTTTTCTGCTAAAATCCTGCAAGGAGATTTAGCCCACTAATTTTTTTGTATAAATTAGATTCTAATTGTATAGTAACAGAAAAGGCATTTATACTAGCAATATTTGATGCATACATTTTTAATCCCTCCTTCATTTTCAATGTGGATGCTATTCTTGTTCTAGATAAATGGTGACTTTGTAGTGAAAGTTTCAATACAATTTGAAAATAAAAAGAAATTTCTATTTCCAATCACTAGAAAGTTGAAACAATAATGGATTACCTTTTTCTTTTCTTTTTTTAAATTTAAAATGATTACACACCATTTGAAATGGAACATATAAGTTCATGAAAATCATTTTATTAATTATTAGATGGAGATATTAGATAGCTGAGCTTATCAAGGGAAGTAACTCGTGTATGTTTGATTATCTTGTCATTACGTTTTTTTCCATTTCAAGAATCTGTATACAGATTTAAAGGACCTCCTTTTGAGACTCCCTTTTATTAGTATATAATGCTGAAAAAATATTTTGGATTATTTTATTGTTGAATGGTGGGGAAATATACTGTCTATGAATTTATACATGTGTGGTAATATTTTTCTCATAGTATAAGTTATTTAAAAATCAAAATATCTTTTCTCATAGCTTGGTACATGAAGAGCTTTTAAAAAAAGAATTTTTTTTTTTTAGTGTTCAGATCTTTTTAGAGTACAAATTTTTAAGAATTGACAGTGGATATCTGTCAATTTCTGCTCTCATTCTCTTAAATATAAATTGCCTTACCAATAGTCATCAAGAAGTATTTGAAGTCTAACTTGAGAATAATAATTTATCTGAAGACTATAATCTGTCTATATTGTTATTTATCATTCTATCACATAAACAGAAAGAGAGGAAAAGAGTTAAGTGAACAAACCAGGGCTCCATAATAACTTTTTTCACCACTACCCATAACTGTACCAAAAGACAATTTGAACTGTCCAGAAGGAAAGGTAAATCATCTTCAAATTAAAATGTAGTTTCCTTACTCTGTTATTATCATGTATAGTTGGTTGTAGCATAATAAAAACACCATTAAATGTTGACAAAATGAATAATTGTTCATTTTGCTCCATTCAGATAAATGGGTTTTATATAAAACTGAAAAGTTATTTGTAAACTGTAGACCTGCAACTATTGATTGATTACTTAACCATTAAATTAATTGCCAACATAGTTCTCAGAGTTGTGAACAGAACAAGATATTTAAGATTGTCATCTTGGGCCTTGGAAAACAGTGATTGACAATTTTCACCATTTTCTGATCTTTTATAGAAGATATAGAACATATTTTTATCAACAACTAATCGAGAAAAGAATCAGCAGCTTAATCGATAATGAAAAAAATCCCAAGTTGCAGCCGTATTAATTATAGAAAATGCAGAATTGGTATTAAACTAGGACAGTGGCCATTCCAAAAGAGTATATTTGGAAGGGGCCGGACTTTAAGGTGTGTTGAGTCGCCTGCCACAATAGTTATGTGAAATAATTTACTTATATATATATATGTGTGTGTGTGTGTGTTTTTTAAAAGCAATTCTTAATTTAATACTGAAGTTTAAGAAAGATAGGGCTAATGGCTCAAGTTTAATTGGTAGAGATGTTGGGGTTGGGTTGTGTGCTTGTTTTTGATTCTTTTCACACATTTACAAATTTTGTTGACTTGTAGTCCAAATTTGAATTTAAAAAAATTTCAGCTAATATTTATGAGTTGCACTCTAAAACACACAGTTGGAAATTTTTGGGGGATTGGTTAAAGATAGGTAGGGATGAACATTCATTCCCTCTATTGTAAAAGATACAATCTCTCTCTTCCCCCTCTCTCTATCGTAAAAAGATAAACATCTTTCTCTCTAACTCTCTGTGTACAATGGTACTCATACAATGGTGAACATCGTTTCTCCCTCTTGTACAGTGGTAAACATTGTTTCTCCCTCTCTCTCTCTCATCGAAAGATGAACCTCGTTTTGCTCTCTCCTATTCAAGAACCCCATGTAAATGATTCCAGATGCAGCTCACGTCACGAACACGTCACTTGAATTGGCACAAAATATGTGTTCATTTCAGGATAGATTTCTACTGTAAATCAAGCACTGCTGATCCAAACAATTTTAGATTTGACATGGCAATGTCTGGTGTATGGACCAACATATCTAACGCATATCAACTTCACACAATGGGCAGTTGTCAAGTGCATACACACTCACACAGATTTCTCAAATTATAGTGAAATAAACTGGAAAACCCAAATTCTGTGTCCTATTCTCAGTTTTCAGTCTTTAAACCAAATATATACTTGAGTGAGAAGTGAAAAAGTATACATTTACGTACAGAAACAGAGCATACATATGTTACACGATATCTTTTCACTCTTTATATCCCTTTCCCTTGGTTCATTTACTAATTTACTGAAGCAAAAGTTGAAAAAATCCCTTCCACCCCAGAATCAAATCCTACCTGAGAAGATATCTGATTGTCCCACATTCTTTTCTGAGCGTATATATATATGTTTGCTCATCTGATCTGAATTAGGCTGCAAGTATGTCAAGGAAAGAAGAAAGGTGAGAAAGTAAAACGAGGCTGAATTAAACTTGGAGAGGGTGAGAGAAGCTGAGTCATCATCATCAGTCTTTTATTATCTGTTTTTGGACATAGAACTTCCCCCTAGGATTTACCACAGCTCTCTATCACAGGCATCGTGGAGCCAATACTATCTGAACCTGTCTACTTCATCTCTCCATCTTGTATTCTGCTGGCCTTGGTTTCATATGTGATCCCTGGGGATCCATGTTATGTGTTATGATGTCTATCGGTTTTCTACCAACCTTGCAACATTGCCAGCCCATTGCCATTTGAGTTTTCTAATGGATTCTATGATGTCTCAGACTCCTGGTCTTCCCTAATATATTGTGCTGTCTTGTGATCTCCCCCATGTGAAGTTGAGCATGATTCTTTCTTGTACACATTGTATGCTTCCCAGTTTGTGGGTCAGTCTCTTTGTTAGGACTCATGTTTCAACTTCATAGGTGACCATAAGGGTTTGGAATGAAACAAAGATATTTGCTGAAGGAGAATGGCTGTGTGTATGTGTTGGCTGACAATATAAACACAATAGTTTCATCATATACTCTATTAAAAAACATTGCTCTATGTAGGTATTGGTGAACTGTGAAAATAAGGATAGTTTTATTCTATTACATATGACTTTGTTATTTCTTACGCTCCTTTGACTTTTTTCTAATATTGCAGTCTTTTAGATTTCCACCCCATGTTATACCATTAGTAAAGCAATTGGTATCTTACTACAGGCATCTCCTGAAATAATGCGGTTTGTAATATGAGGTGGGTGGTTGATGGACCCAACCCTTACACTTATATTATTACCGTTTTGTCCCAATGACCACAAACGGAATTTCCCTTCAAACATGTAAGCCCAATATTTTGGGTTTAAGTGCTATTTTACTACACCTTAAAACCATTTGACAACAGAGGAGACACAACTCTCATCGCTGAAAAGTATATTTGACTTACGCTGACTAACCAACTGTCAATTAACCAAACTTTTTCATTTAACTTTTTTTTTTTTCCTTCCACCTTGGGAACTTACCGATTGAAAGTGATTGGTCATTGATGTAAATAAGTATTTTGGTTTTAAATACTGAAATTTGGTATCTTTTTTAATATATATTATAGCTATTTTGTTAGTGTTATTTAATAAAGAAAAAAAAAAACCCTTGAAAGAATGCCTCTGTTTATCTGTTCGAATCTTTGTTTAGTTTTCATACGATGGATAATGTTTGGCACCCTTTATCTATTGTTCGCCTTCGTGTGCCTGTACCGACCCTCCTGTTATTGCAACTTAGTTATAACGCAGTTTACTTTCTTGGACCGCTGTGTTATAATGATGGACACCTGGTTACAATTAAAATTGAATGATTTCTATTAATTTCTTAGTCAATGTTAAATGAATCATTGTTGATTGAATTTTAAGTAAGCTTTAAGAAAAAATCTGTTCTGAAAATTTTTTTTTTATATTTGACAACTTCACCGTCTTTGTCTCAAGAGATTCTCTGCTGACATTCTTGAAGTGCTGTATTGAGGTTGCATGAAGTAATTCACTTTTAGTCTGCTGTAATGTTCAGATAATGACCCCACTTCTGATTTTTGTTTTTTGTGTGTGTCTGTGCTTTCTATGCTTCTATACTGCAAAGGGCTTGTCATAGCTCATCTTGTGTAATTTATCTATACTAGTGAATGATTGTTGGTCTATTTATGGTATTCCTAAAGCTGTGATCTGTGTCAGTATGTTTGCTCAGTAATTTGCATGATAAACACTTGGTATTATTAACTAAAATTCTTGTATTCATTTTGAAAAGAAAAACAATGTTAACACATCAGCAACAGAAGATGTTGTAATTGTAGTTATATAATCATCAGCTAGCGAATGGACACACGTACACACAGCAGAAGAGCTTATTTTGTGTTTGTGTGTACTCATTACCTCTCTCTCTCTCTCTCTCTCTCTCTCTCTCTCTCTTTTCTTTTTTTTTTTTTTTTAGTGTTAGTTATGTCACAGATAGACAATTCACAAATTTTATTAACGGTAAGGAACGGTGATTTTTTTTTTTTTTTTTTTTTTTTTTTTTTTTTTTTTCCTCCCTCTTTCCCCTGTCTGTTTCTTTGTCCATAATTCCCACTCTTTATTACTGGTGGAAGATACATAATAAAAGAAAGATAAAACCAATTAAATATTACACAAAAATTAATTTTTAATTAAAAAAATCCAAGAATTGAAATTTAGAATAATCTTCTGTATATTTATGTCTGCTTTTTAAAAGTTTTATATTTATTTTGAGGAAGTATTTTACTTATATAATGAACTGTATGATTTTCTAGACTCTCTGTCCATTTAACAATACACTCTCTAACTGAAAGGTAAGAATTTTGCTGACATAAATACCTCCTACCCTAATTTTGAAACTATGGACTCTTCTGGTGCAATGAATTCAGTATTTTATTTCTAAAACATCTCATAGGAATTTTGATATATCTGAATTTTTTTCACATGAATTAACCCGTTGAATTTTTTATTCTTTAAAATAATGACTGATTTTCATTTGCATATTTTATATCTTTTGAAAGTAACCATGGGATTTCCACAGCTCTCACTAATATCATAATTATATAACTGAGTTTTCTTATTGGGAGGAAAGAGAGACCTGGATATTTACAAAGCTTAGCTTGATCTGGCACAAGGCCAATTTCAAGAAAATGTGGCAGGAAGATTGTTATAGCTATCTTTCAAGTGAGGCCTACCTTGAAAATCAACATTTGCATTCTAGGCTTTCTAATGATAAACGCAGACCAATTTTTGAGGCTACTCAATAAAATGAGAATATCTTGCCATTTTGGAAAGCTCGACATCAATAGAAGTGATATATTTTGAAATGGCGTTATCCATTTATTCCTCTGCTGCTACCTGTGTGAAACATTTTCACTGTAGTTAATGTTAGTATTACTACCTGTACTTGTAGAATTGCCAATATAACTACAGTTTCTACTGCTAGAATCTAATACAGAGGAAGCAACTTATTATGATCACTTTGGGACAGGGTCTTTTTGATAATAATTACCAGCTGATGGCATTAGGTTAAGGATATATAGAGAGAGCCATTCATTGTGATCACTTTAAATAAAGTGTTTGGGATTGTATAATTTTGATAACAATATCTGTGATTTTATAATGAGCAGCTTCCTCTGCACAGCAATACCTTGAATAGTACCAGTTTTAATGTTGTACACTTTAGCTGTTGTAGTACAAATTAATGTAAGTAAATATAAGCTGAAAACTAATGTAACTTAGAGTATGAGATGAAAACAATAATGCTATGATCTATAATAAGACTTTGAACAGTGTTGTTTTGAATAGTATGGAACATTTAGGAACTAATTAACTGCACTAATCAAGGTATACCTATATATACAAAAAACAATCACCATGCCCTAGAGGGTTGGGTGTGGGGTTTGCAACTACCCCTCTATAAAATTTACTGGCTATTAAAATGTCAGCATTGTGGCTACAGCCCTATATTCTGCAAAGAGTCTACAGGAATCAACCAACAAAAACCATGCATCGGTTCTGATTCAATTGGTGTGCGTATATACATGTCAAAGCTGATAAATGGAAAGAAACAAAGATGATTAATTTCAAGGATTTGACTACACTATCTTATTCATTGTAATTAACCTGCTGGTGTTTTTGACTTGGATACTCAATAAAATATATCCTTGTGCGATACCTAGCATTCTCTCATATACAGTGTATATATTGAAGGAAACATGTCTTTCTAAATTTCCCAAATTGTAAACAAGAACATGTAGAGACCTCATAATATATCTACAGGTTTCCCTCACTATCTTGAATGTTCTCATGGACTTTTTATGAGCTAAAGAAGCAATGATCATTAATTTTTATGGAAAGTCTTTGAGCATTCTCAGAAAGGAAAAAAAAATGAGAGCATGTTAGACCAAGTTGTTGGAGGTCGGGGACAGTATGAAGTACAGGACATAGGTGTGTAGAAGGGAGTGTACACTGCCTCTATAATGGTTTGCTGCAAGATGAATGTTGTACACTATTTTCGATTTTTAGCCTTTGTTCGTAAAAGAAAAAATGTGGTGTAAAGCAAACTTTCAAAAAGTCAAGGATACCTGTGTACATATAGAGGAAGAAAGTTTGTTAGGAAGAGGGAAGATAAGTATATGGGTAACTAGAGGTGTACCAAGGGTTCGCAGTGCTAAGGGGCAGATGTACTATATCCTGGGGCAGGACATAATCATTAAATAACAAGCATTGTAGGCCAAAGGAAAATTTCTGTTCCTTCACGACTGCCCTCTCTCACTGCCCTTTTGCTACACCTCTGTGGGTAACACACCATTTCTGAAATGACTCGTTCTGGTAAATAATAGCACACAGCTGCTATATTCCTTTTCAGTCATGACAAATAAAAAAAGAAAATGCATTTTCTTTACCACACACACAAAATGAAAAAGTGGTTAATGTAACCTCATTAAAAGCTGGGATACCAGTATATGAAAAAAAATGGGTCCATAAGATAATTTTTTTTGTCATTGGTGTGCTACAACAAATTGGAGAAACAATGCGTGTGAATAACATGAATAAATTCACTTTCTCATCCTTCCTTATTCACCGTATTTTCTGGTATATAATCTGCACTAGTGAACATTTATGTTCAAAGTATGCGAGTATCGTCGTATTAACCGCACATTCAAGATTGTTTTGCAGCAGCTGGTCACGAGAAAAAAAAAATCCTATTTGTCTGATATTGTTTGGTTACACTCTTTTTTTTTTTTTTTTTTTTTTTTTTATTTGGACCCATCTTCACAAATCTATTATCAGTATAAATACTTTACCGAAGCGAACAAATCTTGAATGAAAAATCAAATTACATTTTATTGAATTAGCATGTATATGCACAGGCAAAAAACGTGGCTTCAAAGAAATAAATATCAGTAGTTGAGCTGAAAAAAGAAAAAATGTGGGCAACTTCAAATGATCATTTACTTCAGTAGACTACTGATGTCAGGGTGGGGTAAAGTAATACCATGTTCTATTTCCATTGTCTCCTATTTGCCAAGTTGTAACCATTATCACCGTTATGTGTGAAGGGGAAACGTACGTGTCCAAATTCAGGTTGAAAAGCTATAGGAAAAAAATTGTCACCAGATAACCTGCACACATGTACGTATAAGCCGCGCCTTTATCAAAAATGACTGAAATTGGTGTATAACCTGCACTCTTATCCAAAATGATTGAAATTGGCGTATAACCTGCACTCTTATCCAAAATGATTGAAATTGGTGTATAACCTGCACTCTTATCCAAAATGATTGAAATTGGCGTATAATCTGCACTTTTATCCAAAATGATTGAAATTGGTGTATAACCCGTACTCTTATCCAAAATGATTGAAATTGGCGTATAACCCGTACTCTTATCCAATATAATTGAAATTGGTGTATAACCCGTGGGTTATATACCGGAAAACATGGTACTTTAATTTTAATATAGCTCAATTTTTAACCAAGATATATTTTGCTCCTCTTTGGGTTGGACCAATTCTATATATATCATATTTGTTCTCTATAACTTTTAATAGATGTATTTTTCATAATATAAAAAAGCTACTAGTCCAAGCATTTGGTGCAGAATTTGGTTGGAATTGTGATAAAAGCATAAAACTTGGCATAGTGATACTTTGGGGTGTACAGAACAATTTCTGATCTGTAGTCATTCTGAAACTGTCTTCCCTTAGCAACAGTTGCCAGGCAATATTTCAAACCAAGCCATAAGTATAATCGGCTAACAAATGTATCTCAATGAAACACCAATTTCTAAATCCGATCCAAAATTCGATCACTCCTTTATCTTGTGGTCCACCTTCCCAAGAAATTTCATTGAGAGGAGAACCTTTGGAGATATCATACGGGAAGACTGGTGTGAATACAGAAATGTACTTTTTAAGAATGCAAAAATATCTCCCCATGAAAAACAATTGCTTTGATCCTCCCCAATATTTGATCACTCCTTCTTTATAATGTGGCTCACCAATTTGTTGTTGATCATGAGATATCTTTTCATTCTTTTCAGACTTTTTTCTCCATACATTTCTGTATTCACTCACGTCTGCCCGCTATATATTTTTGAAAGTTTTCGATGAATTTTTGTGGAAAGGTGGGCTGTGGGATGAGAAAGAAGTGACTAAATTCTGAGATGGATCCAGGAATTGGTTTATATCGTGTGTACTGCTGTATGAGACTGTTCATGACTCATAAAGTATTAGTACGCCATCTTGAAAATTATACCTTTGCTGTGGTAGGTTTGTTTAGTTATGTCATTGAGCACACCTGATACTACCAAAAAATCCTTGGGAGGCCTTTTGTTCTGGAAATTCTAAATAATTGATCTTTAAGAAGTTGCTATGGAAAATGAATTCCCTAGCAACTGATTCTATGAATGGACAGATTGAAAATTTCTCCATTTCTAAAAATGATTGTTACTTATCAGAGAATATTTGCGCCAAATTTCATCCTTTTATTACCAATTGAATATTTTTTTGCACTGATTCCCTGGACTATACAAAGCATTCAGAGAGCGCGTCAATGCCATTGTCACTAAAAATCTATGATGTAGTTCTGTGGGAATAGTGTTCCTTTACTTCGTTTAGGAGGAGCGTACCTTCCTTAAAATGTACCCCTACCTCATAACTACCCAGTTTGCTTCACATTGTATTGTTACACTCACTGGAGTAAACAGCCCTGCGTTCATTCTCTCAGGAAATTTTTTTTTTTATACATTTATATCTCAAAAATAAATTCCTGGATCCGTTCCAAAATTCAACCTATTCTTCCTTACCAGGAAATCCCGTTAGAGTTCATTGAGAACTTTCGAAGATTGTGTGGACATAGTTACGATACAAGGGAGTTAACTGCAAAAAATTCCTTGATCCATCCCAAAATTGAGTTTATTCTTCCTTAGCCCATAGCCCACCCTTCCACTGAATGTCATTGGAATTCATTGAGAACTTCAGGAGATATTGTATGGACAGATATAGGTGACTGCACACACTTCTTCCTATTTTGTTGCGTGAAGTAAATCAAATGAGGCTCCTTTTCAAGTAATTCTTGTATCACTTCTGTTGGGCCCACTTCTCTGCCGGCCAGAGAATATTTCTGCAGACAGGAGGGTCTTTGGGAGACAAAAGTCCTTCATCATGGCCATGTTGTCTGCCCATTGCAGGTGAGTCTGTGCAGCGTAGTCTCTAAGCTCGTCGCCCTGGCCTACTTGAGGATCTTGATGATACCACTCGAGTGCACATTGAGAATGTGCACTGGAATTTTTTCACATGGACAAATAGATATTATTTAGGTTACTGATACTTACTAAGCTTAGCTTAATATACCACAAGGCCATATTGGGAGAAATATGTGCTAATCTCTGAAGTTGGGAAAGGCTTGCCTGCCTTTGAAATCAGCTTTTGAAATTTTACTTATATTTGGGATTGAATGCTGACCACTAGTCCTGATGGGAAATACATTACAGATTAAGCCTTGAAGAAAGTCCACCCCAAATTTTATACAGAGCATTTTTTTTATTTTTTGTTTTTTTGTTATTAGCCAATGTCCCTTTAAGAGCTCTCTTCAGGCTCCAGGGCCCCCTATCAAAAAAGGATACAACACAGACTGAATGGGCTGGCCATGTTGAATGGCAGATAACCAATAGACATCGCAACTCACAACATGGATCCCCAGAGATCACATGCGCAACTGAGGCCAGCAGAGTATTAGATGGAGATACGAGATAGACAAATTCACAAAGTTCTGGCTCTGCGACACCCACGGTAGAGAAGTGTGGCAAATCCTGGGGAAGGTCTATATCCAATGACGGACGTTGAAAGACTGATGATGATGATTTCAATCTAGGGCACCCTTCAAATGGCTGATTTAGATGTGGCTACTTCAATTTTCAGTACTTATACCTCCTACTTGAAAAAAAAATAGATGATTTATTTTTCTTGTTCACTTTTAGGCACTTTTCAGGAATTCTGGGTTACTCTTTCGTCAAATGAGAATTCAAGATATTATTTTAAGGGAATTTTTTTTTCCTTCTCAGGCTAAGTCAAAAAGTAACATCTAATGTCTGTAAAATAGCCCTGGAATAATGTTATGTATGTGGCCTCCTTCAAAGAAAACATAGAACCATATTTATCTGATGAAATTAATTGTCTCTTGTAAAATGTTTTCAAAAGTAAACCAGAAGTATTTTATAAAAAAAAGATCTCTCATATTCAAAATAGTTGGCCACTAACATATAATTTATGACAGAATTGATTATATTATTATACAGCTGGACCCATAGAAATTCCAAGGATGTTGACAACTAAGATTATCCATTATCTCCTGCTTCTGCTCTTCTCTCATCTATGCCTGTGTCTTCTCATTCTCTCTCTCATCCCTTCTGATCTACATTGCCGGTCCATGATTTTATATAAATGTTGTACAAACATGGGTTAGTTTCATATGCAAAAGTTTTCCTACCCCCTCAGTAAACTACCTAACTTTTCCTGCTCTCTCCCTTCTTACTTTCTTTTCTCCTTCAGCTCTTTCCTAACCCCTCAGTAAACTACCTTTTATTTCTTCCTACACTCTAATTAAGCTGCCTAACACTCATTCCTTTGCTTTTCTCTTCTTACCCATTCAATCAACTACCCAGCTGCCTTTTCTCCTCTCTTTCTTTCTAAATGAGTATCTTTTTTTTTTTTATTTTGGTATACATTCTGTATTCAATATCAGTTTCTATATCTTTATAAAAAGTGTTACTCAAGTGATGCAGGCTAGAATACATGTCTTATTTACCAATTCATAAGGAAGTAACAAAAAGACAGTCTTGTTTGCCAGAGAACCATTATTTAGTCCTCCATAAACTACTATAAATCCCAACATGCTAAGAAAGCCCAAACCATTTTTAATTAAATGACTGTAAGAAGAACACAAATGTACTTTCTCGTGTCAGCTATCATAATTTATCTTGCATAAATTCATAAAAAAAATTAAAATTAGGTTCAATATTAATCTTGAATTGTGTTATTGATTTTAGAATGTTAAGCTGAAACACTTTGAAACGTAGTTTTAAAAAATCAATTATTTCTGGTTAATATTCAAACATTTGAAAAATATTTTTTAATATAATAAATCAATTCAGCTGGAATAAGTAACAAAACAGTATCTGTCTATTTCCTCGGTTGTGTTTCGAGCAGGTAGAAACACAAGTACGAAGTATCATAGATCACGTGTTCTTGGATC
This sequence comes from Thysanoteuthis rhombus, assembly GCA_963457665.1. Classification (NCBI taxonomy): domain Eukaryota; kingdom Metazoa; phylum Mollusca; class Cephalopoda; order Oegopsida; family Thysanoteuthidae; genus Thysanoteuthis; species Thysanoteuthis major. The sequence continues at coordinate 74,808,319 of OY735201.1, read as the reverse complement.
TTAATGAAAGTGTAAAAAGAAAGAAGCGTTATTATTCAACCATAGTATCTATCATACAAAAAGTAGTAATACCAAATTTATACACTGGTCTCTTGTCTTCATACTGAATGCACCTTTTTTTTCAAAATAGTGCCCCCCTACCAAACCCTTCAAGACGTATATTACAGATACTGTCTGTTACTGTTCGGTGTATGAAAAGTCTGAGACATTGTATTTTAGAAATGCTTCGGAGGAAAAGTGATAAAATTGAGTAACACGGAAAAGGAAAGAAGGAAGGATGGTAATAAATAAATAAACAAATAAAAAGAGAAATGACTAAGGTTGTTAATGTTAATAAAATGTTTTGTCCACTTCACCAAGAGGACAACTAACGGTAGGAGTGGCTTGAAAGAGTAATAGAACCAGAAGCCTCCAGCATCCTGATCAGCAATTCGCCCCTCCCGTTCTCTCTGGTAATATACCCTCTTCTTCTCTCTTTTGTTTAATTTCTACATTGGTTTTCCTCTCTTCTTTCTCTTTGGTTTCTAAATGTTCCTTCCTCTCTCTACCCATCCGTAGTACTTCTTTGTGTATGTGTGCGCGTGTGTGACTCTAGGAAGGAATTATGTCTGTAGATAGTATAGAACCACCACCTTTGGTAATACTTCTGTCTGTCTGTCTCTCTCTCTGTCTTTCTCTCTCTCTTAAAAGGTCCAAGAACTGCGGAACCAGCCTCAACATTGCCCCCACCAGCACCAGTCACATTTCAAGTAGTTGTTGTGCCTTTAATAATAATAATAATAGTAGTAGTCGTAGTGGTTGTAATTGCTGTAGTAGTTTGTCACACTAGCTACCAGGAACAGTGACTGATTTCGTTGGCATCATTCGAAGTCTACTTCGTTTATTCAAGGAACTCTTGCTCGGAAGAACAGTACTCCAGGAGAAAAAATAAGGGTAAACAATGTTTCTTCCTAATTTTGGACCCTCTTTTGGGGCTCCTCTGAAAAAATACCGTTTGTCTCGAGTTTTATTATTACAGAGAATTCATTCACCTATCAAAGTAGATACGCACGCACACACACATACCACACTCGCACACACACACACACACACCTTCTTTGAGTGTTGTTGTTAGCATCAGAGGATTTCTAAGAATTTTGGCATTTCATCTCTTATTTTTTTCAAATTTCATTTATTTATCACTTCTTGTTGGATTTTTCTCTTGAATATATACTTCATCTATATAATTTTTTTCCAATCTCTTGAAACGTAGGTCGATTACACACGTGCGTGTTATCATTGTTACAAATGCGATGTTTTGAATTTTAACTAAAATATTAAAACATGGGTTTATGCTCCATTATTTTATTTCACATATTCAAAATTAATTAATGTCTCTATTCTATTTACAAATGCTTCCGAACTCCCATACTAGTTGGAAAAATGCCTAACAATGTTTTAATTTATTTAAATTTATGAGAGGCCCCTTTTTTTCATTTGTAAGGGTTCCTCAACAGAATTGATTTCATTTTATTTTCTATGTAAAATCAAATGAAAACAAACTATTCCCTCTCTTTATTATCATTTGCAACTATTTCCAACTCCCATACGAAAAATAGCCTAATACTTTCTTTAAATTTATGCGAAGCCCCCCTTTTTTAAAAATAATTTGTAAGGGTTCCCAATCTTTCCTTTTGGTTTTATGGTTTAGTTTATGACTGAAGAAACTTCAATTTACGTTTAATTAGTTGTTTCCCCCTCCACTGTCTGTTTTGCATAGATTTCTGTGACCTTTGGTTGATGTTTTTTGTTATTTCTCTTTTTCTGCTTCAATTTCACGATACAGAGATGCGACGGAAGAAAGATCCTTCTCTCTACTCAAAACAAAAGAACAACGTAACGTCAAAACGTCATCGACTGGAGAAATCCCGCTAAAATTTTACAAAGACGGGCTTCCTTCGTGCTTTTGTTGTTTTAAAATTATTTGCATAGGTTTTTTTTTTTTGTTTAAAACTATTTCCCTACCTTGCATTCTGAAAACTTATTGTTTTAATATTTCTTGTGAGTGGTGATTAGGGTTCGTAATTCTGTCCCTCTAGAGATTCCCTACTGTCTTTCTCTCTATGGAATTGGTTAAAAATTTGGTCACGAATTTGGTTCTGCTGATACTCATTATTGACGAGACGAATGATACAATTGTTATTTATTTATGCTTATGGCATTTCTTGCTCTATAATTGGTAAATGGATGAGGATTTTGACTTTTTACCCATTAAAAAATATTTTTCTTCCAATTATCGAGCCCTCTTCTCTCTTTTTTTTTCTTTATATTTAAGGAAACATTAAATTTAATTGTTTAATCCATAAATGGCTTAACGCTTTCAATATTGGAGAAAAATAATTTGATATGTGGATTTTCAGTTCTACTCTGGGTGTGGACGTATTTTTCTTAATTTCAAGAAAGATGATAATTTAGAATAAATGCCCAAGATGTTCAGTTCGAGCATAATTTTTGAAAATTGATATTTAATTTGGGTTATAACCATTTTTATATAAACACTAGGGAATAACTGAGAGTTTTTTTTTTATTTATATGTGATAAGCCCATGCCAGCGGTCAGTATTGAAGTCCATTTAAAAGCTGCAGTTCTGAATGTTGCTTTTTTTTTTCAGGCAGGTAGGCCTTCCTTACTTGGAGGATTACCCTGACACAATCTTCCTTCTCCAGAGGGTGTGTGTACCCCTCAGGCTGCACCTTCCCATTGCACTGAGGAATAATGTCGGGGTCAATCCCTGATGCTTGAGGTGTGCCAGAGGGAAAGTTCTAACAATTTTATGGCCTCCCCCATGTACTTGTGTTGGGTCCTACATTAAACCTGACCTTGTGTTGAATTTGCTCTCCTGGGTAAGCAAATGAATATACCTACCCTCCTGTCATTTATACTTGTTCTGTACTTTTGAAATATAAGTGCTGAGCTGACTATGTGGACTTGGAATTTTCTTTAAGCATAGCACTTTAATAAGATTTATCCATATAATGAATTGTGCAACTTTTCCTGTTTGTTTCTCAGTCCATGACAATGGACTCTTCCACATTGAGGTAACAATTTTACTGATACAAATATCTCCTACCCATCATTTAAAATAATTATCTCTTCCACCTGAATGAGTCCAGTCACTTTTAAAGAATCCTCTGATTAAATGGATAAGACATAAGCATTTATGTACATTATTAACAGCTTTGAAATAGTGAACTAAATTTATACTTTTATTAGTGTAGTTGATTTGTTCAAATATTTTTCATACTATTCAAAACAGTTCTGTTCAAGGTCTTATTATAATTCATTTAATGTGCTTTTTTTCCCAGCTCATGCTTAGTTAATTTGTACAGTGATGCCTTGACTGAACTACATCAAAATCCTCACTAATGAAGACTGAAATATTCAAGGTATTCCTGAATTAAATCTTGAAGTATTTTAAAGAATTTGTAAAAACAGTTTGAACTCCACAGAAACATGGTTAGATATTTTTAATGAACAGATTATGACCTTCAGTATATATATATATATATAAAATGTGTATGTGTGATTTATGTGTAAATACATGTGTATATATATATACACACACACACACACGTGCATATACGTAGTGAGGGGAGTGAAAAATTATCATCTCATGGAAATTCAAATAAAAATCGAACATTCACACACATCAATATACGTATACCATCTAATATGTAATTTTGTGTATATAATGTTATATTTAACTTCAACTACCTAATATCTTTTTTACTTTCAACTACATAATCTTGTGAATCATCCTGAGCTACACACAATCGTACACTTTTGCATATATATATATATATATATATATATATACTTTTATGCAGATATTTGATTCATAAAAGCATGTATAGAGGAAGCTGATTATTATAATCACAGATAATGTTATAAAATGGTTATTTTCATCAAAATCAGTCAGTCTCAAACACTACATTTAAAGTAATCACAATAAGCGGCTTTCTCTATAAATCCTTCACCTAATGTTATCAGCCAGTCATAGTTATCAAAAAGAGCCCTTCTCTAAATGATCATGAGTGGCTTTCTCTGTATACCCAGGTAAATCCTTTCTTATGTATACACACACACACACTCACACATACACGCACACACACCAAGCTTAGCACTAGCTTTATTAGGTAGGGGGAATAGAGGGACTTGGAAGATTGTGTTGCACCACGATCATATAAGTGGTGAGAACTAGTCTGTGTTGAAAATAAAGTCAGTGTTTGAAATCTTTGCTTTACTGGGGTTTGAACAACTATCTCAGCTACAATGCACTCACACACACATTCACATTTGCCTTACGTATGTCTTACTCTTATACACACAAATGACCACAAGCTTTTATTCTATTGTAGATCATAATAGTGTGAAGGCAGGATACCTACGCCCGTCCCCCCTCCCTCCAGCCTCATCCCAGCATGGGTTTCTTTTGTCACTTTGTTTCACTGCTGTAGCTTGGCTTCCTTTTACATCTGAAGGTGTCAATACTATTATTTTTTTTTCTCTCTTCTCTCCTTCTGTCAGCAATGTCTTAGTCTTGTTCAAAATATCATTTAGTCCCTTAAATCCATTTACTTAGTCAAAGAAGTCTCTTGTTCAGCCCTTCACACCAACATTACTCTTCTACACATTATGTTTTAATTGCTATTGAATAAATATAGGTACTGCTTGGTGGCTGAGGTGGTTACATATCTCCTATTGTCACAAGTTTTTTTGAGCCAAGCTAAAAGTTAGGATTCAAAATGTTTTTGCTTTTTCTTTTTTTATTTAGAGTTTGCTCCCCCCTCCACAAGAACAATCCCCTCACCAAATTTTGGGGAATGAACTCTTCATTGTTTGTCTATCACATCACGTTGAAACAAACCTATTTATAGAATTAGCATTTCTTTACGATTTGAAATCGTGACCATGCGATAAGAAGGCAGCTCTTACCAACTGAACTAAACTGACAAATATTATACCTACAAATCTATTTATCATATGTACAATACGAAAGTTGCAGTAATCATCTTCAGTTAGAATAGAAGTAGGAGTGGAGTTTGACCTTGCAGCAGTCATGCTTTTTTTTTTCAGCTCAGGCATAATGAACATGGCGCCTGAGAGATTGGCACTGACAGTAGGCTCAAGGGTTAAATTTGATCTTTTGCAAACCGTTGAGGTCTTGTAGCTCCTATGGCACAGCTGATGGTGTATTTAACCAGTCTTCCTTGTGACAAAAAGGACATAAGTTTAAGTCCAGACTGGGTCTGGACCTTTGTATGAATAATCCTCATTTTCCTCTTCTTCCCCCTCTTAGTACTACCAGAGCTACTAAACATCAATTTTCTCAACTGTATCATGTTGTATTGATATGAGACTTGGTCCAGACTTTTGCGTGAATCCTCCTCCTGCTACTATTATCATGGGTGGTGGGCACATCATTGAACTTATGGTTCTTGTTCTAATAAAAACAAATGGTAAAAGATAATTTCTGTTCATCATATCTCTCTATTTGGACTTGTGCCAGATTAAACTGAGCTAAGTAAATATCTATAAAATAAATCTGCCGTAACATGACTGATAGTATTTTACGTTTTATTCTACTGAGATATACATGTATATGATGTGCAGATGAAATTCAAATTATCTTGTCACAGTGTGATATCTGGAACAATTTTGAAGTTGAAACATAAAATGGTTTTATTGTAAATTGTTCTAAACATGAAGGCAGATATTAAACAATAAATTATGTTATAGGAATTTTTCCCAATATGATTGCATACATGCAAGAAAAGTCAGTCTCCAAGAGGGAGAGAGGGGCAGAAGGGCAGCTATTATCAAGATAATACATTTGAGTATGTATTTTGAGCTTAATATAAAAAATCTGTACATCGGGCGTCATCATAAAAATACTGTGAGACCATCGTAAGTAAAAGTGCACAGACACCCTATAACTGTAATTTATCTAAATTATGCAAGTAAGTGAAAAATGTGATCAGGTAATTAACCTGACTCTTATGCAGTATCAGGGCCTTGAGAGGGGGGAGTGCAGTCGGTGCATTGCACTGGGCCTGGTAAGTCTAGCAGGGACCCCAAGTGTTTCTTAGGTAGAGCTGTGTGTCGAAACTTTCAAGTTAATACAATATGTCCATCAGTAGAATAGGCTGACTTCATTGTTTACCAGCGAGTGAATATAATAATGATGTGCTAAAAGGGTTATAGCAGATGAAAAAAGGATGGCTAGAAGATGAGGGTGTTTTCACAGTGTATTTCAGGGATGGGTTGAAGAAGCAGCTTTGCACCGCCTTATGAAATTCCTCTTGGAGGCCTTGTGCAGCACTATATATACTTATGATATTATGTATGTGTCACCATAACCGTGTGTGTGTGTGTGTATGTTTCTTTCATTATTCTTTTGTTCATTTAGTATTTGAATTCCAAAATATAATTAATTCATGACCACTAAATTTCCCTTTTACACATTTTTTTTATTTTTCATTTTATATGGATTCCGACATTAAAAAAAACTCAGATTGTTATGGAACACATTCATACAGAGGAAACCGTTTATTATAAACATGTGATGGATATTGTTATCTGATATTTATTTAGAATAGATTCGTAATTATCATGAACTTATCATCAAATTTTTCATTTTGTTTTATAACAACGAATGCTCTAACATAACAAACCTGGTTGCTGCATGGTGAAACTCCTTTCCTACTTCTATTCTGATGGAAGATGATTTCTGTAACTTTTGTATTATATATATCATTAATAAATTCATGTATGAGAGAGTAATCTAGCAATCTCTTGGCTGTGACTTTTATTCATGGTAGAGAAATGTTAATTTTATATATATCGCTTTGGTTTAATGTGACGTGATAGTAAACAGTGAAGTAGGTGAGAATTGTTCTTGTTGTTATGGTAGGAAAACAGAATCAACTCTAGCCTCCGACTCTGACTTGAGTTTGACAACAATGGATTTATGATAATGAATGTAAATTGTCCCAATTTTCATATCCTTTCCTTAAGGTTATCAGTTGGTTATTGTTATCGTCCCGAAGTGATCACAATGAGTGGATTTTTCTGTATATCTCCAGCTAGAATTATTTTGTGCTTGTACATGAGGTAAAACAGAAATTTATTTCAAATAATTGCACCAGTGGAAAGAATACTGCAAATCTATTTTAGTATAAAATCAGACTGTTATATAATCCTTTACAGTAGCCTACTAAAAGCCACATGTACTCATGATTTAGGGTTGCAATTTAACTGTTTGCAATATACTAGTGGCGATGTGGAGTGGCGTAATGGTTACCAGCATGGAAAATGCAATCTGTGAACTAAGTTTGAGTTTCGTCTGAGGTTGTTTGCATTCATTTCACACTAATGCTCTTGGGAAAGTCATGAATATCCCTTACCAGGTTTGGGTAAAAAGCAGAGTAGTTGGAGCTCTCTATCACTATAAGGCAGTCCATCTTGGGCTAGCAACTCCATCCCCCAAACCTACTTGCTACAAACTGAAACTGTAATGTGGCCCTATGCTCCAGAGTCTACAGGAATGAACAAACAATATATACTAGTGCTGGTATTGTTGAAGTTTTGAGGCACTCAAAAAAAATCACTATGTAGAAAGTTTGTTCTTTCCATTAATGTTGGAAAAAAGTCCAGATTTTGGTGCGTTAGTGATGTGTTGTATATCCCTACTTTCCCTAAATCTGTTTTTGTTGATGGAGAAAACAAATTTTTACTCTTTAAGCCTTTTGCAAAGAGATCACAAAAAAATGATTCTAATAATTCAACAAATACACTGAGAAATTATTTCAAGTTTTCGTTTGGTTTATATTTTATATAAGAATATATCTATAGCCAAAAATTATGCTCAATTTCATGTCAGGGTGGGCAAAAATCTGTTTTTGTAAGTGTATATAGAAACCTTAATTAGTCTACAGCCTATTGGTGAAAAAAACATCTATTAGGGTTGTTTATTTTTTATTAGACGCTGAGTACACAAGGCACACCAATTCTAAGGAAAGCAATTTGAAAGGAAAACATATTTTTTCTTATTGAATGAATGACATTCATCCACCCCCCCATTTCTCATTTTTGAGAAAAATTAACTTTTCAATTTTTTTGTGGGTTAGGGGATTGATTTTAGAATCTGATGTAAGTATAATTTTAAACTAGACTCTTACTTTGCATCTGTAAGGTTAATTAAAACAAATCTTTACCGCTTTTTGTTCAACTGTAGGCATCTGAAAATCAGTATTTTTATTCAGCATTTTATTTCAAAATAAACATAACATTTTCATTTCTGGTGTTTGAGAACCTTAATTAGTAGCTTCCCTTTAGAATTGGTGTGCTTGGCTAATGTAAAAAGTAAACTGCATTTATTTTCAATGATAATCTCCGTCCTCATTAGTGCACCTAATTCAGTTGTGAATATCAATCACAGATCAAATATTTATTATATATTGAAACTTTCAGATTAAAATTCAGCTAAAAGCTAACATATTCCCCCTCCCCTCCCCTCCCCAAAATGGCTCAAGGGGTAAGTTTAATTTGTCCAGCTCCACATTGGTCAGAACTTGAGGAGCTAAAACACTGGCCGGATGGTGAATAAGAATTCAGAAGAATGCTTCCTTTTTTTTTTTTTTTTTTTTTTTTTTTCTATCAAATGTTCTGTTGCTGAAATGAATGGAGGGGGGTGTTGTATGCATTCATATATTGTACATGTCAGGCTATGAACTTATCCACCTTTGTGTATTCAGTCTCAGACTTTTTAATCTGAAAAATTTAATGTGAAAAATTGATTTATTTATTTAGTATCTGGCCATGAAGAAAGATTAACTTGTCTATTTTGAGTAAAATTCCCTGAATTATGTACGAGAGTAGGCACAGGATTTTGAACAGAAATAAAACAAAATTATAAAGAATAAGACATCTTACTTGTATCAGATGAAAAACTAAATGATAAATTTTTGTTTTTAAGGTCGATTTTATTATCATTTTTTATTGGGATTTTTTTTTCCCGAATTTATAAAACTCCTTTGTCTAAATATTTCAAAAGTATTCTTTAATTATGTTTTTCCTGAGCAGGGGGTGTCCAGACCCCCTGGACCTCTATCTTGGACTCCTCTCCCCTACAGATCTGTGTCTGATATAATTTCTGTGGAGATGTGTCTTTGACAGCATGTAGCAGTAAGTCAAGTTGGAAGCAGGGAGACGACTAACCTTGTTATTTGACAACAACCATATTTTCTGGGTTTAAATTTCCTTTTTGCTAGTCATTTCTCTCAGAAAGGAAGAAAAAAAGAAAGAAAGAATGCTTCTTCTCTGCTTGGTTCTACTTGAAAAGCTTTAGGACTCCCAGGCAGTACGTAATAAGATTTTATTTTTATTTATTTATTTATTTATTAAGAACCAAAAGATGAAACCATCTCAAGGGAGGGAGAAAAGGAATAGGAAGAACAGAAAAAAAGTAAAGTCTTTTGTTCTTCAATTATGCCTGAGTTTCAAACATATCTGGATAATTTGTTTCTACACAAATATTGTCCAAGTTGATGAATTCTGAAATTGAAGTTTGTAGCAGGGAATGGGATGAGAGTAAAAATTGAATTTAATATTATTTCTAAAAAAAAGTAAAATTTGAATTAAATTTAAAAATGTTTCGTGTGGTTTTCTTACTATAGATAATTGAGTACCATATTTCCTGGTGTCGAAGATGCCACTTTTTCCATGAAATGAGTCTCAAAAATGTACCCAGCATCCTACTGGCCAAAGGTTACTTTAATTTTATATTTACTCTTTTTTTCTTTTTTCTTGTTCAAATTTCTTGAGCCTGGAGTGTTGTTGATAGGGAAATATGATACATATTTGAATGATATATATTTCATTCAATGGAAGGAATCATATATATGATCTTCTGGGTGACATATATACACTATTAAATTGGATTATGGCTATATCTCAAAACTTGATTGATTTTGATGATAAAACTTGAACTTTTTCTTAGATAACCAAATTTGGGATTATGAACTGAAGTCAGGTATTTGTTAATTTCAACTAGGCTGGGATGTTGTTTTATTTTTTCTTTACTGATTATTGATCATGCACTGAATTCTCCTATATAAGCATCTTTCTTCTTTTGATGCTAAAAAAAGTACCCCCATTACTACCACCACATCTTTGAAAATTACTATATTTACCGGCATATGATCTATTTTGAAATTTGGTTGATTAACAGAAGTTGTTGTTATTAACAACAATCACTGCTAATCCAGAGTTCTTGAACTGAGAGTAATTGGCCACTAAAAGATTTTTAACTATTTACTACATGTGATCAAAAAAATTTCAAGTTCTTTTGGATTGAATAAATATACCTGTTTAAAAGCCATTAAGTTCAGTGTCAAACCACTTCCTACCTATACTATCGAATCACTGTTGTCCCACAAATAGCCTGTCCAACCAACCAGCCAAGTGGGCCACAAATTCTCATTTCTTTACTTGTGTCTGTGTCTGGGTGCTCCTGGTCACATTTTTGGGGTTATAACCTTGATCATTTGCGTGAGTACACCACTGAACAATATCCAAAGGTTGTGTGTTTTGTTTTTTTTTTTCTTTTTAAGTGCTTGTCTGGATCTCTATGGTCATTTTAGGACCAACTATGCCCAAATGTTGTGCTAGTATTTTTCAGTTCTAAGATCTATGTTTATTAAATTTTTTTTTCTTTTAGATAATTAGTTCTGGTACACGTGCGGGCTACAATGATTCATTTATGCAAGGTACAGATATTTGTATTATAATTATTTGCTAATCACAACCACAAGAATGACACCAAGAAAACAACTCTTTACATTGGCACCTACAATGTCGGAACACTCTACAGACATGCTCCTGACTAGTCTAGAAGATGAAGTCGAAAAAATAGAATGGGACATTATCAGTAATTGCAAAATGAGGAGAGCTAATCGTACTAAAGAGCATATATCTTCTCTACAGCCATGGAAAAAGGAAAACAAAGAAGGCAGAGTAGGCTTTCTTATTCATAGATTAAAAAATTGAAAAAGACAATGTTATTCAAAGCAATCTTAGCCAGTGTCACTGTACAGCTCTCAAAGAGGTACAAATTGAACATCATTCAAGTCTGTGCTCCTACTTCACTGTTAGCCAGGGAAGAGTTTGACTACTTCAATGGCAACTTGAACTCCATACTCAAAGATACCAAAAAAATACTTCAACTTCATTATGGGAGACTTCAACACTCAGATAGGACATGGTGATGAAAGTTGTGTTGGTAAGTACAGATACAAAATACGGTTTGAAAGAGGTGAAGACCTTTTGCAACAGCGAAAGTGTTCAAAATGAACACCTTTTCAAGAAAAAGCCATTTGGAAAATGGACTTGAAGGAGCCCCAATCATGAAATCAAGAATGAAATTGACTGTTTCTTGGCAGATAAAATCAACACTGTCTATGATATACAGTTCCTGAATCGAATCGATGTAGGAAGTGACCACAGAATAAGATGTAACAGTAACTAGCATACCAAAAGAGCTCACTCCATCCTTCAAGCTTAAACTGAAAACCAGAAGAGAATATTAATGAGCTTGCTAATAAAATAACCTCTCTGATAGAAGCCACCAATATGTTAAAGCCAAAGAGCAAACAAACCATCAGGAAACTTTCAGAAGAAACCAGAAAACTCATGGAAAAAATGCAGGTAACTGAGGCCATGAGAGAATTAAACAAAACCGTCCAATAGAAACTAAGGAGATAAGATATACAACAGCAATCATTAAACGCATTCTTGAAAAAGGATAGGAACTAAATAATCAAACGTGCCCATTTATTCCTCCAAACAAGGGATGTTAAATAATGGCTTGGATGTACAAGTTGTGAGTAACCAGTCAGAAGATTCCCCAGAAGTTGCTCCCTGGGTGGTGAAGTAAGCCAATCAAACCAACAAAAAAAGGAAACTGTCATGGATAAGATAACATCACAATTACTCTACTTAAAAAAGCTGGTGAAGTCATCACTAGGAAACTAGCCATTCTACTCAACTTATGTCTCAACCAGAGTAAAGTCCCAGAAAAATGGAACTCTGCAATCATAATGCTACTATATAAGAAATGGAACCATAAAGATCCGTACAACTACAAGCCAATAATTCACTCAACTGCATCCACTCATTTTTCACTGAAATGATCACCAACCAAATCAACAAAACGGTAGATGAAAACTAACAATGGGAATAGGCTGGCTTCTATATGAAGTCTTTGAGCACTTGCAGCTTGAAAAAGTGGTAAGACAAGACAATACCAGCTCACCCAAACCCTCCACAGCCTGCCTTGAGATGATCTTCGAAAGCCTAAACTGGGAAAATGAAGGAATCAAAATAGACAGTGGACTGTTGAATAACCTCAGATTTTTTTTTTTTAAACAATAAGAATGTTTACGACCTCCAAAGAATGCTGGACAAATGGAATGAAGAAAGCAAAAAAGTTGGTCTTTATTAATTTCATCAAAATAAATGTCATGTACAACAAACATGTTGAGGGTAACGACACAACAATCTGACTAGAAAACTCTGAATAATTGAAGAAAACAGTCCACAACATCTACTTGGGACAATGAATCTCCATGAAATCCTCAAAAGAAGAAATCAAGTGAAAAATTATCCTACATTGGCAAGCTTTTGGTAGGATGAGCTCAACTTTCAAGAATAAGAAAATCCCATTGGTCCCCAAAAGAAGGGTGTACAACCAATGCATCCTCCTGAATGTCACCTACTGAGCTGAAGCATGGAATTAAACCAAGAGATTGACCCTCTAAACATGCACATGATAGAATCATGCTCAACATCACATGATGAGATCATAAGACTGTACAATATATTCGAGAAAATATGGGAGTAACTGACCTCATACAAACCTTTGAAAAGAACTCAAATGGCAAAGGGCTGGTCATGTTGCAAGAATGGTAGACAACTGATGGACATAAAGACTCACAATCTGGAACCTTTGAGATCATATGCAAAACTGTGACTAAAATAGGCAAGTTCAGGAAGTATTGACTCTGCGGCATCCATGATAGAGAGGTCTTGGGGGGGTTTATGTCCAGTGGCAGACGCTAAGAGGCTGCTGCTGCTGAGTTATTTCCTGTTAAGAAATTCAATCATTCTAATGAAGATTACCCAGACCTACATTATTATCAAGTTGTAAAATAGACTGAAAATTGCTTTGTTCTCTATGTAATAAACTTAAAAATATACATAAATCGAATCATTATAAAATAGATATCTATTATAGTAGATATATCCTATACTTAGGTGCCAGACCACAGTAACGAGGATTGGACTTGTGTCCTGTGAGATTCTCTCTCTCTCTCATGTAAGTCATCTTGATTAGATCTCGTTTGTTAGGTCCATTCTGCATATCTTGATTAGCATTCACACCAAATTTGAATTTGTTAAAAGTGTTTTTAAGAAAGGAAGGTTGGAAGAAAGAATATTTTTCTTTTTCATGTCGCAGTACATCATACATTTTTTTTCTATCAATTCTTGACATAAAATGTAATCTATGATTTAAGAAGCTAAAACGTTTTTTAATATCTCATACTGTAAGCATAGAGTAACGACTTATGACTTATGAGGAACGTGAATAAATACACACATTTTGGATACAAACGAGAATGTACTGAGACTCAAAAGAATTAAAAGATGATAACTATCATAGATATTCCAGAATGCTTTAGCCAAAACCTTTTGGTGTAATGGAAAAATAGTTGAAAAAATAGATCATCTGGATTAAAGCTATTATTAATACTACCTAGGATCAGAGTATCGCTCCCCAGCCCATTGCTCCACATCAAAGTGTTATTCCCTGGCTCTTCTGTTTAGTATCAGAGTGTAGTATCTAAGCACACATTGAAAAGTTTTACACACTCACATATATATATATATATATATATATATATATATATATAAGATTAGGGAGAGAAAAGACCCAACACATGTCTCATGGTTGATCCATTCACAAAGAGTGGCAGATTATTTTTAGTTCTAATCTAATAACTTGAGAAATATCTGTTGACACAAAGTATTATACTCTTGATTGATGGATCAACCATGAAACATATGTCAGGTGTTTTCTCTACCTAATCTCGAGTAAATATTGCTCTGTATTGTATTAATAATATATTGAACACTTTTAATTTATCAAAAATAATTAAATTTGAAAATTTCAATGGCACTACTTTTTTATCAAAATTATTTTGAAATAAAGTAGTATTATTGATATATATATATATATATATATATATATATATATATGCACCGAAGTACAGATTAGTAATTCACTATTCAATGATTTTGTAAAAGTGTTTGATACAAAAACATTTAGTTAGAATAGAGCTGTGAATATACTAGTTTATGTTTTCGCCAGGACAGAAACCATGTGGTGAATACATTATTTCACTATATATATATATATATATATATATATATATATATATATATATAGTATGTTTCATATATATGGATTCAAAGTATACTTCCCTCTTTCTTTAGGTCATTAAAAAATACCCAATCTGTTTGAGGATGAACCATATGGAATTCCTCCTTTGAGAGAAAGAAAAATCCGACCTACTTTAAAAGTCCGAAATGTAGCTAGTAGAGGACAGATTCCTATTGCTGAAGCTGGGTGAAGGCTATTGAAAAGATTCTTTTTTTGTGGGCAGAGGACAAGATAAGTGGATACAGACTTGCAGATGTCAGATTTTGATGGTCAAGATAGGAAAGAGTGAAGTGATGTGGATTCATGCATTTCCCTAGTACATTAGTGCTAAGTATACAGAAGCAACCTTAACTGACATCTCCATATCTAAGATGTATCGATTTAAAACATACTCCTGTTGTGGCTAAGGTAGTTGTGTACAGTGGTCAATGTTCAAGCCCAAGTGAAAGCCAGGATATTTAATACTGATTTTCAAGGTATGCCCTAACCTCTTGGGAGATTGATGAACAGTATCTTCTTGACTCCATGAACTTTATGATGGGTTAAACTCAGATTTGTAATGATAGTAGGACCTCATTATCAGTGGTGGATAGGTTTTGCATTGTGAAATCCGTGAATAATAACATACCATATATAGCACTAGATATGTCCCAAAATTTCACTGGGAAATTGACATCATATTTTAAAAATGAAATTAAAATCTTTTTGCTAAGTTTCCTTTTTTTTTTTTTTTTTTTTTGCTTGAAAAAAAAAGCCTAAAACTTTTGTCTCCCCCCCCCCGACAAGCTAATTTTCATCAACTATAACATAGAATCGGACAGTTATAAAGTTGATGTTTACTCTAATTTGCAATCAATCATTATGCCATATTTGATGACAGCTAATTGAGAATTTTTTCAAAAACGTGGATGCCTGGGAATCCTTGGTTGTTGGAAGTTTTAGAAAAAAAACGTTTTGGGAAAACATGGTGATTTGAAGTGGTTACTTTTTTTAAAATTCCTCATAATGTTCCTGCTGAGGTTCTATGTTTCGGTCATTCTATGGGACTTTCCATTCGAGTATTGTATTCAATAATTTTCCTCCTTACCTCCTGAATCATTCTAAAGACTTTCTGTAATGTCCACATCCCTGGTTCTGCCTCTGTTACTTCATCATCCAATTTGTTGTTTGTTAACACTCTCTAGTAGCCTTCAATTTATGCTTTCTCTTCTTCAAAAATCCTCTTCCACCAACTTGTCTTGCTGCATCAATAGTCTTAACTTCTCTACTGATCCCAAGGAAACCTTTTAAAATTATCTGCGACCCCATGTCATAGCTTATTCTAGCTGGCATTTACAATTTCTGGTTTTAATTCATTCATCGCAGCTTTGATGAATGTTTTTGCATCTACAATAGTAAATGTTTTCCAGAACTGTGTAGTGTCTGGATCGATTGCTGCCTGAATGTGGTCAAATACCAGGCAGGTGTACGTGGCCTTGAAACACCAGATAATTCCTTGGTCAAGGGGCTGAAGCAATGAGGTCATATTTGGAGGTAAAAACACTTCAAATTCCGAGTCTTCCTCTCCAGTATTTTTCCCACTTTTGAGACGAAGCATTGTTGGAACCATTCCATAAACAAAACTGCCATTACCCATGCACTCTGATTATGTTGCCAGAACACGGACAGATTTTTGTTTTTGTTTTCCAGAGCACATTGTATTTGCGTTCTGTAGACCAAACCCGGCTTTATCATTCGATCTTCAGAATTGCCACATAGTACCAGAATTAATCTGTCCTTCCATGATTTATGCTCTGTTGCCTGCTTTTATTTTTATGAATGGGGGCGTTCTATTGGGCATTTTTATTGAACCACCCCCCAGGGTTGATGCAATTGAAGACTTTGGATTGTATGCTTTCTGATCAATCAACTTCTTTAACGCTGCTGTAAATGTGGTAGCAGCTTCTTCATCAGCAGATGTAGCCTCTCCAGAAATATTTATATTTTTCAGTCCAAACCTATTCCTAAATCTGAGTAACCATTCTTTACTTGCAGTACATAAATGACTTGGTATCAGTTGCAGGATATTCCTTACTAAAATCTTGGTATAGGCTCAATGCTTTTTGATGCTTTTCCACTCCTGTTTTTTTCATACACCATAGCCATAACTTCAGGCGAAACAGCTACACTGGTCCGTGTTTCTCTTTTCTTAATAATTTCACGATTCAAAGATTTGTTTTTGCCATAAATTTTTGCTACTTCTGCATACAACTTTTTTTTTTCTTTCCTTATTAAATCAAAAATTTTCAATTTTTTGCTTGAAGAAGGCACTTTACTGCTTCTCTTTGACGTGTAAAAATAATCTGCATCACTACTCTTATGCTTTGGTTCCATTATTAAGATATCTCTTTAATAAGTTTTAACCAATGGTTTAATTTGCAGATAGGTATAATGCGTTATTTACCAATAGTAACTCACAGAACCTGCCCCAGGTTGATTTAAGGAAGGGTACCTGGTATGTCATGATGCATGAGGTAATGAAATTGTTTCTATTTCTTGAATGACCCATGGAGACCTGATCATTGTCTGTTGCAATTGTGGGTTTTATAGGTCCCTGGGGTGCTAACCCAGAACCCAAGATGGATATATGGGGCTAAAAGGCTTCAACTGTCCTGCTATTTCTGTGCAGTAGAGGGAAAAGTGGATTCATGCCTTTCCTTAGGGTATTATTGTAAAATGAATGCAAACTGTTGCTGCTGGCGTTTGAGTTTGGTTTGCTAATTCCATTTTCCATGTAGTTGAATGTTAAGCCACTTGCACATCCACCTGACCATTGTGGAAAAAAAGCCTCATTATCATTTTATGAATAATCAGGCAAATATGCTCTTCTAATAAGTCAGTAAATGCATTACGTGAATATTTAATACGTAAAATCTCTAATTGATCTGTATCGCCACAAGGCCTATAATTAATTATTCTATAAGTCATTCAAACTAGTATCCTCATCTAAGATGTTTTAATAATATTTTATCTCATGGATTTTTTGGCTCTCCTGATAAGTAGAGTTTTTTTTTCTTCTTTTATTAGATGGTCCTAACTTTAGACTGAAAAGATTCCTGCTGACATTCTGTTGCCTGAACTTCTGAGATGAAGCATAACTTATGGAATAATGAAATTGACTAATCTCCGAATTTCAGACAATACTGAATAAGAGTTTCCATGTTTGTTTGTTTTTACTGTATATAAAGGTTATTAGCCAACACCTGAAGCCTGTAAAAAATCTCAGCAAAACCAAGGGGTTGACTTATACGGCAAATATAAAATGTGAACCTTCACTACAGAGTGGTAAATAAGTGGAACAGCACACTACTTACTGTAAGTTCCACAGCCCACCACAAATATTTCCTACTGAAAATCATGTTTGGTCATAGAAACGGTACTAAAATAGAAACGCTCTACCATATAGACAGTAATAAAATAGGAACTATCGCACCCACACACCATTTCAAACTACCGATGGACTGTAAACATGGAAATACTGAACTTGGTATTAATGGAAGTCGTGCTACCTTATTTTGCTATCTACATTTCAGTTCTAAGCCTACTGGCCTAGCAATTTTTTAAATGTTTTCTGCTTTAGCTTCTATTGTTGGGGTTCGACTTGAACAGTGAACTTAATCCTAAACTTGAATGAACCCCTCAATATTTAGTGGTTGACTTGTATGCCTCAGCATCTTGTAGACTGGCATAAACAGTTTATAAACATTTTTAACATGTTGAGATATTCTAATAAAAATTAGGTAGGTCCTGTTGGTTTCTCTATTTTTATGTCTCTACTTAAGAACGTTATCAGAATCACACGAAATGATTGGTCTTCCATTGCGTTTGCATTATCATTGTCTTAGAGAAATGCACATTTATTTGTAATCAAATCCGAGTGATCTTTAGATTTAATTTGTGTTCCATTCCAGGTTGAGTCATAATTACCGAATAATGTTATTATAATTTTCATGTTGTACCAAGATAACTCTGTATTATTTCTACTGCTTTGTGAAATATTTGAAATTTTTTCTAAGTAATAATGTACACTACCATCTTGCATGATTAACTCTTTCAAGATGAGATTTATCTTTGCGTCAAAAACTTAACAAGCTTTTAAAAATGAAATATTGTTACTAGTCTATGACCTGTCATAAGTAATCACAAGTATACAAATAGAAATTTATATAATATTAGGTGAAAAATCTCCAACGCTGATATATTGTTCAAGGGGTCATTTAAGAAGGGTTCAACCCTTACTCAATGACATATTAATGACATCATTTTAGTTGGAATGTTTCTAATCAATATATATGTATTTTGCTATTTATTTACCTGCATATTAACCAATTACTTCTTTATCACTCTCTACTTTTTGTTCATTAGGATGTCTATGCATTCCTCTTGTTTGGGTTATATATTTATAAAGCCTCAAGTCAATATAAGTGTGACAGACATGCTCTAACTACACTCAGCACTTGTCCAGGTTGCTGTTTACTGTTGCTGCTGATGTTTACTGGTATCGTCTAGCAACAACAGGCTCATATGATAGCTGCTACTGGTACTATGTGTGGCAGGCATAGCTATTATATATATTATCATTATTGCTGTTGTCGGGTTATGTTAAAGATTTCCAGAAACTATTTCTTGGTTAAAAGCATTTTTAAAATTATCCACTATAACCCAACAAAATATCTAATCTCTAAGCACAGTGTAAACCATGATTCTTAATAGCCACTATTATCAGTCTATAGAAAGGAATGTGCTCGAACATTCAAAATGAACGTAGAGAGCTAGTGTTTGTGAAGAATTACTGCAGATACATTCACTGTTTTGCTGTGGTTGTTTATCATAAAGTGATCATGAATTTTGATTAATTGTATTTATAATCAGATGCTGGTATTTAATTGAAAAATTCTCTTTCCTAACATTTTTTCTTCTTGTTAAGATTGAAATATAGTTAATTTTGGTGGAAAATATGTCAATTTTTATTTTACTGGCATAATCCCAATCAAGAATGATGGAATCATTTACATATAGAGCGATCAAATTATCTGTGCACTCTGCCTAAAATCAAAGTGTTGTTCCCTAGGACTTCTGCTAAGGATCAGAGTGTAGTGTCTATGTGCTTATAAGAAAATGTTGCACACAAAAAAAAAATGTTTTTCCACTCTTAGATTGTTGTTGGCAAGCAACAATGCTATAACATGTCACACACACTCACGAATGCGTGGAAATATATATCCTTATTAATTTGGTTGTCTGTAATCATGTTTGTGTGCGCACATAATCCAAATAAAAGATGAGAGATATTTAAAACTTATGACTTTACCCTGATTCGATGTACAATCTGTCTGCTGATTGTCAGGCGCTCAACCACTGACCTACTAATACATCCTTGCTATTGTGGCAAAAGATAAGACCCTATCAGCAGTAAACCCGCTGTCGAAACAAATAAAATACTTCAGGTTTGCGAGATAATGTCATCGTCATCATCATCATCAGTCTTTTATCATCCATCAATGGACATAGACCTCCCTTATGATTTGCCAGACCTCTCTATCATGCGCATTGCGGTGCCAATACTTTCTGAACTTGTCTAGTTCATCTCTCCATCATGTATCCTGCCAGCCTCAGTTACGCATGTGACCTCTAGGGGTCCATGCTGTGAGTTGTGATGTTCATCTGTTGTCTGCCATTCTTGCAACATGACCGGCCCATTGCCATTTGAGTTTCCTTATAGATTCTATGATGTCTGAAACTTCTGTTCTTCCCTTATGTACTGTGCTGTTTAGTGATCTCTCTATGTGAGGTTAAGCATGATTCTTAACACTCGTAAAAATTTGAGTTATTGGAGAAATATCAACATTAATCTCCTAACTAGAGTTTATTGGTGCTTATTATGAAATGACTCAATATTATTCAATGATTTTATGAATACAAATTTCGTTTCTGTTGAATTTTAGAATTTTTTCCATAATAAACAATAAACATCATTGCTGATATTTTAAAATTTGTTCTCAGTGGATGGGATTAATTTTCTTTTATATTCAGTTGCGGTAAGATCACGAGTAAAAACAACACTGAATGAAGATTTGCGGAAACATTTGTCTCTTCAGTTGCAAATGAAAAGTTTGAGGAGCTTTGCTGTAAACCTTTTATATATTTTTGACTTCTATTTTGAGGTTATGATTTCTCATACCAGTAAAAGCAAAAAACATTACAAATTTCTTTTCTGAAAAAGTTTTTTGTGCTTCCAATCAATATCAGCTCTGTTACCTTTGAATAACTGTCAGTTATTGAGGAAAAATTTTTCATTCACGGATGCAATATACGATGTAACTATAATGTTGAACTGGAAACTTGATTTCCATATGTCTGTCCGGAAATCATTTTTTGAAAACACAGCAATTTTTCTGTTTATCATTAAAAATGTATAAAACCATTAAATAATTTATTTCACATCGGCAGTAACATAAATACTTCAAAGCTTTACTTTTGTGCGACTATCCAGATTAGTATTATAGTTAGAACGTGGATAGAATCCTCTCTGACAAAAAAATTGGTCTTCAAAAACTGACACTTTCCAAAATGTAATAGAGGTCTTGATTGGTAGCATGAAAAAATTTCTTCTGAATCAAAAAAAAAAAAAAAATCTTATCAAACTTTTTCAATCACTATTCTGCTCAGCTCAACTCAACTCAACTCAGGCTGTGGTTCTACGATGTTCTGTAAAAAACGCAGATCGTAATTAAAAGATAAACTCTCGGTGTAAATAATCTTCTTTTTTCCATTGGTCGTGTTGTGTATGAGGAAATATATTGAACATACTTTCCACTGCTTTGGAAATCCCTTTCAACAAGCCAAGACATTCATTCATTCATACACATTGTATCTTATTTATGTGGATTTTTCACTTGAAATATCTGCATTTGTTTGAAGTTAATTGGAATTTCATAACTGTTAGTAAAAGTAGAAAAATTCAGTCCCTAAATATAGTTTAAAGTTTTCAAAATGTAATAATAATCAGTGATAGATTGGGTACTTTGCCTTAGAGCAGTGTAAAACTTGTACCACTGACCATTACCACCATAGTGAATTCAGTTCTCTCTGAGTTTCCCACTCTTAAAGTCTTATGCCAGACAAAGTGAAGAATAGTAGATACTCATACTAATGGCTGAAATGATTATGTATTTCCCACTGTTAACAATAGTCGGTGTTCGAACCTAGATAAATTTTCCAGGTAGACGAGCCCTCCCCACTTGAGAGATTGGTGTAACATGATCTTCCTACCCCTTCATGTTCTATACTAAAGTAAGATCATAATTGACAACTGATGGTCGTTAACTTCTTGGCTTTATTTCAAGGGACTAGACAATATCCTTTAAACTCTGTAGCCAGTTTTGGGCAGTCTGGTCAGATATTGTTTCATTCCTTTCCACTTTCCAAATTCTTGGAACAGCTTCAGTGTCTTTGAAGCTTGGTTTGAAAAAATGCCTTAAGATTGCCTGAATCTCAACCCTTGTATCTGCCATCTATAACAAATTGTACAGCTGATTTATAATATGAAATGATATATATAATGGTGATATTAATAACATAGCTGGGTCATAGATAGTCCTTAGATGTGTACATGAAATGAGCTTTGGAGTGAAGGGTTTTGAAGCCAGTTACATTGTCTTTGAGGTAAATTAAAATAAATAAAAAAATTGAAATAAAATGAAAACTGGTTAGGCAATCAATAGAAACTATTATGTAACCAATATACTTTGGCAACATTAAATTCTTAAAAAACAAAGGCTAAATTTTTCGAGTGTGAAGTCATTAAAGCACCACATTTTCCAAGTGAAGTTAGCATAAATTTCAATCCACAATTACCTCAGTTATTAATTTTAGATGAAAATTTTCTGGAATATTTCTTATTAATACAAATATTATTACAATGTAATTAATGTGGCTATTAGTTTTGGGTATTGTTATTTTGTTGACAACAGTACTTTGGCATTTATACTTCGTACCCTTGAACTTCCGGAGAGAAAAATTGAATGAAAAATTGATAAAATGACAATAAGAAATTTTGATTACTTTTCAATTATAGACTGTGTTTCTTATGCTGATAAGCTGTGTGAAATTGCAGTTGAAATAACCAGAAAAAGGACATGAGCCATGTGATGACATCAGCACTTTACCACTCTGTTGCCTATCCTCTGAATTTTCAAACTTATATTATAGTATTTGTATATCTATCGCGTTCTGTTTTTAAAAATTTTATTAACCAATGCAAAAACGTACACTCTCTTATTCATGCAGAAAGTCTCATTATTTTAATCAATATATAAATTTAGATGAGTGTTTGTCTGTGGAGTAGATGTTAGTAATCTAGCAAGTTCTATGGTCATCGCGTGTACTACTATTTTGACTTTGTACAGTAATTATTAAATACCAAAATACACTTCTAAATACATGCAAATGATAAATTATTTCTCACCAAAAATGTCTCTATACTTCTGACTGTATCATTTCATGAAAATGGAAAGCAATTTGTGGTTTTCCAGATTAGAAACAATCAATCAATTAACGATTCTATGTCATCTGATGCTGGAGGCATTCAATGCTTTCTACTTTAATCAGTCAGCAGTCAACAATCTGACATCACTCCAAAACGTCATCAGAGTTCCTAGTTTTTGGTTCTGTTTTCCATTGGGAACCCACCATGATACTTGGAATGCGAGCTTTGTAGGTGGAAGCCTTACCACATAACCAAGCCATTTCATTTGAAGGTTTGCATTCCTCTGTTTTCGTAGCACAAAGTTGTTTTGAAGAGATTTCAGAAGGGTATTCATCTCTTGTGGCCTACAGGCTGATATCTACAGAAAAATATATGGTTTAGTCTTGGTCCAGATACTTGACTATTGAATTCTAGCTAGAGAATACGTCCACTTCAACAAGGAAGTTTATACACCGATAGGTATATATGGTATCAATACCAACCCCTCACATCATTTAGACATGATTTTATCAGGTTATGGCACTTGTAGCCAAAATTTGAGAGATACAGGGAAGAGTGAAAACCATAAAGTGTGGCTGCCTACCGTCAAAGGTATTATCACTACCTAGAACTCTTACACTCGATACATGCATGTTTACTTTAAATTGTACTTATTTTGAAAAAAGAGTTGATTATGTGCAGCAACTGTTTTCATGAAAACCAATGCATCATTTTCTGATGTTCAGAAACAGATGCTACCATTTAAAATTTTTTTTTCATGTCTGATGGAATGTAATATGGTAGAGAGGGATTTATATAAGAGGAAAACACGTTTGTTGAGGTGCAGAACATAAAAATCTCAATGTTTGTCTTGTCATAAAGTTAAGGAAAAAGTGTATACAAGGTCTGTCCAGAAAATATCCAGTCATTTCGAATATCACAAGAACTGATTGTGTGGCCTTGATGTAACTTGGCAGCCAATCAGAGGATTAGGGACCTTACTGTGCATATGTGAATAGACACTCTGCCATATGTTTACTCAGTTGGAAGCAAGACATCATTGAGTGAGCTTGGGTACTGTGTGACCATCACATTCACAATATCGACAATGGTGCGGGGGGGTGACTCTATAGCCACCCTTCAATTTTGATGAGGGGGTTGAGCCATCCCTGGAATTCGGAAGATCATAATGCCTTCTTTTAAAATTTGATAAAATAGCTGTGTTTGCACTTAGTTGAATAAAGACTGTGAATAAAAAAAACTTTATCATCTATTACGCTCCTCTGACAATACCAGGATTAGGTAAACAAAAATGTCAAGTTCTTAGCAAAGCATCTATGCCTTATTTATCAGACAATCATTTCTCAAGAAAGAATATTTGGTTACTCAGACTGTTTTTAACCTATTTTCATGCAGAATAATAATATAAAAAACACTCCAACTGGAAAATATTTACAATTATTGAGTTATTTTAGATTTAGCCTTTTTAACAACTGCACATTTTTTCCTACGTATTCTATTGAAGAAAAACAAAAATGTCTCTTAATAGAAAATAAGTAGAGAAATGTATAATTGAATTTAATAAATTGATAGAAAATAATATTTTTAACTGTAAAACGATAAAATAATTCTTGTTTTCATGTTGACTGTAAAATAGCAAAGGAAAAAATTATTGTTTTGTATAGGCAAACTATATTTTCATGTTTACGTACCGAATTGAGTCGGAAAACATTTAGAGACGCCCACAAATATCTAGATTCTCCAGATATATGTATTATGCATGAAGAATAAGCTATGTTACTAATAAATTGAATGTAATTTTTTAATGAACATTTTCCTTATTAAAATATTGCTTTATTTCTATATATTGAATATAAATATTACTTATTTTATTAAGAATCCTCTCAATACTAAATTTGAATTCATGTGTACTGCTCAAGCTTATTATAAGCATTGTGTAAACATATGACCCTTTAAATCACAAAAATCTTAGTTGAAATATTTTTAGACTGATTCTTCACTCAAAAATACATAGAAATACTAGAAATCCTTTGATGAATATGGGTCTTATAGAGTTTTGGATTTATAAGGACTGCGCATGTGCATTTGGGGCCTTAGAATGACCAAGCAGTACCATCAGAAGTCAAGTGATGCAATGTTCTCAAGACTTACACTCTGATGCAGCCTCTAACAATCTTCATGATGAATCGGTGACCAGGCGACTCGACTTGATATCCCAGATTAACCCTCATCAAAAGAGAAAAAAGTCCCAATGCACTAGGAAAACAATTCAGTCAGCGGAAGGCCATTCTTTCCCAACAATTCAAGGACAGAGTACGTTGAGAATATTTCAATCATTTGATCACATCAATATCGGTTAGATTCAACTAGCCCAAAATTATGTTTGACACAAGATTTGAAGTTCTTAGTGAATGGTATGAATGGAAATATCAAATGAATAGACATAATCTGTTGAAGTGAAGAGGATCTGAAGAAGGAGCTCAACATATATCAGTTTTATTTGCTAAGGTCACTCGACAAAGAAAATGTTATAAGAAAAATATGGGACATTCTTACCGCTTTTAAGAAAGTTCATGAGATTGTGCCCAACATCTATAGACTACTACGGCTGCTTCTAATTCTACCTGCTACTACTGTCTCAGTGGATTGAACTTCCTTGCAAATTCTCAAAACATACTTACGTCTGACAATGACTCTGCCACTGATTACAAGGGTGTTAACTGTAATTATCACAAAGACCATATTTCCACAATCCCCGTGATTAATTTATGCAAAAGAGTGGTAATTCCAGTGGACCTGAATATCAATTCACTCTTGGACATTTTTAAGACTTGTTAAGTTTCGGTATATTGTGTATAGTACATTGCAACGTTTTTATTTCACTTTCTTGCTTTCTGTTAGCTCTTGTGTCAATTGTTGATCACTTATTTTTTCTGCGACAGTTTAAGCCCTATTTATTAAATTAAGCATATAAGATGATGTACCTTGAAGTACTGATTAGCTTTTTCAACAACATTTCATAATGTTGGGTGCTGTTTTAGCCACCCTCAGAAAAATATTGGTCTGTGTATCAAGCAGGTTTTTTTTTTTTTTTTTTTTTTTTTGGCAAAATATCGCATCACCTAAGTCTGACAAGCCTTCTATACAATCCAAATTAGGCTTCTTGCAACTTCTGGCTCTTTTTGGTTAATAGGTAGCGGAGCGTGGATGAGATTTTGATGACTGCGATAAGGTAGCTGGTAGTGATCCCAAAAGAGGACTTCTCAGACTATTTTGAAAAATATATCTTGTAGGTATATAATCTTATCTATATATATATACCATCACAGCAGCTCCTTCATCAGGCTGTATAAAGACTTAGAGCCATTTCAGCTCCAAAAAGGAGGAAAACAAGGTGATACCAGCTCACCCAAACTCTTTACTACCAGTCTTGAGATGATCTTCAGAAACCTAGACTGGAAAAATAAAGGAATCTGAATAGACGCAGATACCTAAGTAACCTTGGGTTTGCTGACAACTTTTCACAAAGAACCTCCAAGACCTCTAACTTATACTAAATGAACTGAACAATAGAAACAACAAAGTTGGCCTTCACTTAAACTTCTGCAAAACAAAGGTGCTGCACAATAAACATGTCGGAAATAAATGTACAACGATCAAAATGGAAAATGCAAAGCTGGAGATAGTAGACTGTTACATCTACCTAGGACAATGAATTTCCATGGAATCCTCAAAATAAGAAATTGAGCGAAGAATCACTCTTTGGTAGAGCAAGCTCAACCTTCAAGAACAAATTCAATTAGTCCTAAAAAGATGTGTATCCAACGAATACATCCTCCTGATAGAAACCATTGGGAAACTCAAATGGCAATAGGCTGGTCATGTTGCAATAATGTAAGACAACTGATGAACATCGTGACTCACAATATGGATCCCCAAAGATCAAATGCGGAACGGAGGCCGATAGGATATGGGATGGTATGACAAACAGGTACAGAAAATATTGTCTCCACAACACACATGATAGTGAAGTGTGGTGAACCCTTGGAAAGGTTTGTGTCCAATATTGGATACTAAAATACTGATGATAATTATTATACAATTTTAAAATAAAGGATAAAAAATTTTTAATCGATCTCTAAATATTTGCATTTAAAAGTTTGGTTGATTTTGCGAATATTTCAGTGTTATTGTCTTGAAAAATCAGTGCCCAATGAAATGATCCCCATTGTTACATGAGTCATTTAGATATTGATGTATCAGATAATCAATTATTCACTCTTTTGATAGTCATTTTTGCACCAGATTTGTATAATAAATGTTTGGCCAATTGTTTTGGGACATATTCACTTTCCTTATCATTGATGTTAGTTGTTGTCAGTATAACAGGAGCCTCAGGAAGTGGTCGTGACCTATTCATATGCAGAGATCGTATAATGAGTCAGGTGAAGAACCATTTATTAAGGTTTATAAAATAAGTTTCTGATTCTTATTAAAAGTTTTGTCAGTATAAAGAAAATCATATCACATGACTGAGATGTTAAGATGTCCGTGTACCAGAAAATCTATAATATCTACAGATAATACTGAAGTTGCATCTTATAGTGATCACTTTGAGACAAGGTCTTTTAGATAACGATAACTGGCTTATATCATTAAGCAGAGGATACAGAAATTGGAATGATTTATGTTCATTATAATAAATAACTGAACATTAAAAACAAATTTAATATGATTAACATAGATATTTTGATATTTTTTTTTTGATTTATTTTAAATAAAGTGTGTAGGACAGACTGATTTTGATAACAATAACTGATAACATTATCTGTGATTTTAGTAAATGGCTTCACTTTATAAAAAAATTAATGTTTAATTTTTTATTCATTTTAAATAAAGTGTCATTATCTATGAGTTTCATAGCAATAACCATATGATAACATTATCTGTGATCTGTATTCCATTGTGTGAGATGAGTCTCTTTTAAGCTTTAAAAGGTGTGCTAGCTTGTCAGTGACCTCACTGTATTTTTTACCAATACCATTGCCTGACTTGAATGTTAAAAAAAAAAATCGGAAGATTAACTCCATTCTGTTTCCTTGTTCTAATAAACAAATCGAAAAATCCTGATGCAGTCTGTTCTGCCCTCTGTATGTGTGTTCTTGGTGTTGAGGTGTGGTCGCTTGTGAATACCAACCAATTCTGTTTATTAGCTGTCACTAACACCACCTCTACCAACTACCAATGCCACCTGCTCCAGTCATCTTCAATATGTTGATTAGACGTTCTTCATTTGCATCTTTCAATGCGCACTTCGTATATGATGGTAAAAATATTATCTGAAGTAGTAAAGGAATGGACAAACATGGAAAGTGTTATGATAAGTGATTTAAAAAAAAAAGAAAAGAAAAACCTATTTACACGTTCATCTTGTGTTCTGTGTTAAATAGGATATTAATGCTTTTGTGTATTTTTTTTTTCTTAGGTTGAAAATGTGTTTTTGTGTTTGGATTCATGTTATATAACATGCGAACATTCTGATATAAAAAGCAAAATTAGCATTTGTTTTTCCAGCAAGCAGTTATAAAGGCAGGGCACACTCTTCCTTTCTCTCCTTCACTCCAGTCTCCTACGTGTTCCATAGCTTTTTACGGTTGGCAGACAAAATCTAATTCTTGAACTTTCCCTCATTTTTCCCTCCCTTTTTCTTCTCTCTCTTGCTCTGTTCACCCCCTGCCATAGACTGTGTGAGTAGTTTGAAAAGCAACTAAAATTGAGATGAGAGAAATACTTGTCAAAAGTTGATAATGGTTGGCAAGGTTTCATTAAATAGAAATATAAATAAATATTATATTACTACTTCTTATACAACTAGTATAAGTAAAAACATTGGGTCTATTGATCTGTTGTGGGTGGGGGCAATGAAGGATGAGTTTAAGGGTTAGATTTGATCTTCTGCCAACCATAAAAGCTTAGGTAGCTCAATCCGTACAGCAATTGCTATACATCAGCTGGTTCCCTGAGTAAAAGGGATACGAATTTGAGTCTCACCTTTCTGGTATATAGAGCTTATTCCTTATTTCCTATCTGCACTATTAACTCGCTGCCATGACGATCTCGGTTGTTGCAATGAAAAGCAACTAAAATTAAGATGAAAGAAAATACTAGACTTTCTGAAGTTTTTAGGTGAGTCATCATCATTCCAAGAATCGTTAAGACTAATAAGATGAAAATATTAGTCCAAAACAATTTGTGGAATGGTGTAAATAGGATACTATGTCTGTTGCAGCAAAAGCTACGATTATTTTTGGTTCTCATGAAATTTATGTGTGGGCTAATTTGGATTTATTGTAAAAATAGATGACATCTTAGAGCATTGGAAACTAACTTAGTTTGAAATTTAGTTACATTAAACTCAATGAAACAGCCAGTGCCAAGACAAATTTTGGAAGAAGATACCTCTGCCCCCTCCCCCAATCTTATCAAACTATTGAATAAAAAAAAAGTACTAGAACTAGATATGATGTCAAAAGTAGGAAGACTGGGTAGGGGATTGCATTGCTCATCAACGTGTTTGCTGCCAACTATATTTTTAATCATTATTATTCATTTTTGCTACTACTTTTACTACCTTCATCTTAATTGTTGTGGCTTTTTATCGCAACTTATCTCAGGCTGGGTACTATCCAACAGTGAGTATGTAAATTAACTGTGTGGATTGGAATATAAAATGAGTTACAGGTGAGAATCAAACTCCCGACTATACTGAAGGGTGGCTTGCTTGCTTAACGTATAACCGTTTTTACCATTAAACAACTGGAGTTTAGTGGCAAGCGTCATAAACTCATTGCCTATCCTCCATCTCTCATACACTATGTTGTAAATCTTGTTTTGGATTTTTCTCATAAAAAAAAATCATGGAAATAGTAAATCTACAATATTGAATGTTTAAAACAATCTCATATCCATACAAATCAACTAAGATATACAACAGATTATTCAATAAATATAATATCTTGCCTTATCATAATGAAGCTGAACATGTATAGCCAAAACTGCTGCTGATTTGTAATGAAACTGTCTGGACATTTTGTTGATAAACATTTTGTCCATGCTAACAGACAATTCAACACAAACATTTTTTGTCAAAAATTGTTTTTTATTTTTTGAAATTATTAATTAGTTGACTGATATTGAACTAACATTTAGGTGTCACTTATGAATCTGTATATTTATTGTCTTGAAATATTTTCATTTCATATTGTAAAAAAATCGAAATATATGTTGATGATTTATATAAAATGAATATTAAATTTTATTTCAAAACTTGCTGAATAAACTATTTGTTGGAGAGGTATTTGGTTTGTATACTTGAATGAATGTGTTTAAGATATTTTAATAATTTCAAATGAGAATAAAATATCAGAGATCTATTTTTCTTTATCTGACACATCACCGATAACAAAGTATTCAAGGCCATTTGACTTAAAATTTGTATATAGTTTCAGGTGTAGGAAATCTAATAATGCATCATCATCAGTCTTTTAACGTCAGTCGTTGGACATAGACCTTCCCCAGGATTTGCCACTCGTCTCTATCATGGGTATCACGGAGCCAATATTTTCTAAATTTGTCTAGTTATTTAATAATGCCATGACCACTTTCTCCATTCTTAATAACCTTAAAATTTCTGGCAATCAATTTAGTGATGAGTTTATTTCCAAAATGGGCTTCCTTTCCTGATTTAAAAAAAAAAAAAAAAAAAATCTATTCTCTGATTAATTTTTCAATTGTTTTACTTTTTTTTTTTTTTTTTTTTTTTTTCAAATTAGAAGATTTCCAAACGAGGAGAAATATTACAAACAGAATCTTATTCCATGAATTGTTCGGTGTTTTGATCTTATTCTTTTTATTGTTAAACTCACGGCTACATTATTAATTGACTGGCAATTTTTTTATCACAACTACCCAGACCATTAGTCTGTAGCAGTGAGTAACCTGCTTGATTGGAAATGCAGGATAAGCTTGGGGCAGGACTTGGAAACCACTGAAATTAAGATGAAAGAAATCTTAGTCAAAATTTATTGGTTGACTAGGCTACATCTGATGAAAAAAAATCGAGATAATATTACTACTACTAACACCACTAATATATGTGAAAGCAATAACAAATATGGTGCTGAGTGATCATGGAAAAGTGAAAAATGGTTTCTAGTGTTAGATTTGATCTTCTGCCAGCCATATGAGCTTTGGTAGCTCAGTCAGTTGATCTGATACTGTACATATGCAAGTTTCCTAGCGTAAAATTGATTTGAGTTCAAGTCTTGCCTAGAGCTTGTGCTTTATATCCAATCTGCTCTGTTTACTCACTTGGACAATCAATCTATGGCAGTAAGTTGTGATGAAAAAACGAGTCGTGAAAACTCAAGATGAAAGAAAAGACTAGTCAAGAATTAATAATGGTTTACTATGGTTCTTCTAATGAAATGAATAAATCAAGATAATATAACTCAGAGCAAATTGTTCAACAAGTGATTTCACATTTTATCTGTGGATTGCACTCCAATCTTTACCTTGCTGAGAAATGAAAGCCACATAAGCCTGACTTATACATTTACCTACCAGGCTAGTGTCAGCTGCGTCTCTCAATTTTCTTACTTCCTATTTATTTTATGTAAACCTTAACCCAAACAACTCTTTGAATGATAAGGACTCCTTCCTATTCAATTAATATCATTTTTTGAAAGAAAAAAATTAATCTTTTTATATTTATTTGTTTTTGTAGATATCCACAAACAGGACTTACACTTGTTTTTTTACAAGAGCAGAACAGGAAAATCTAGAAAATTTAAAACAAGGTAAATATATATTCATGAATGGAAGTGTAATAACTGATTTTAGTTATACACTGATTTCAGTTGACTCTCGTCTTCATCTTGGTTGTTATAGTCAACGTTTTGTTTGTAAAATTGACGATTTTCCAGAACTCTGTTTTTATCAATTTGGCTTCGCTTAAGCAAATTAAATATTGTGTGTGTAATTGTATAATGAAGTTATAATCAAATATCCCTATCTCGCATATGTGAATCACCGTAGCCTGTGAACCGGATATAATTATCTAAAAAAAAAAATTAAAAAAAAAAAGATCTTTTATTCAAAATAATTTTTTAAAATACCAACGCAGGACTTGGGCATTGTTAGTCTCAAAATGACCTTAAAACCCCGAAAAGTCCTTTTGAAAAGATGAGGCATAATGGTGTACTCATGCAATTTTCATGGTTGTAGCCCCCAAAATGTGACCATGAGCCCCCAGAGACACACACATGTAGACATCCACATAAACACAGACACTCTGAGAGAAGAAATTGTTGCCCACTTGGCTGGTCGGGGTTACAGTGATTCGATATTGATGATTCAGAATCATGTTTTTGGCAGTTACTGTTTTTTTTAAAGGTGTACTTAGTTACATCAATAAGTCTCTAGCCTAATATGAAAATACCATTTATTTTTTACAATTTCTCTTCAAAATAACCCCTTTTCCTTGTTAATGCACTTAATTCAATGGTGTATATTAATTGCATAGATTGCCCCCAAATTTAATCGATTTGTCCTTAGCTCCTTACCCACCCTTCCACAAAATGTTGTATATTGAGAACCTTGGGAGATATTGTGTGGTCAGACTGAAAGACGGACAAAAATCAATACATATACCTTTCCCTGACTTAGTTGACAGAGGTAAATGAAATTGAATATGGAATAATTTCCATCTGCTTCCATGACCCCACCTCAGGCTTCTTTCATATCAAATCCAGAAAGTATTTGCCTTATTATGGATAACAGCCTTCACCTTGGCATAAAATTGGCCCTATTAATTTTATTTTATCTTTATTTTTTCAAGCTTTGAGTAGTAAATAATTAATACCAAATGTGCAAAATCCCACAAATATAATCTCTCCCTCCCTCTCACGCGCACTCGCATACACACACACACACTCATATATATATATTTCATTTAATTATTTATTTTAACTGATAGATGAGAGTAGTAATATGATTCCTGTGCCATTCCGAAATGACTGTAAACCCCTAGGCCTGTTGCGTTCAAAAAGTCTTGAAAATGTGAAACCTAATGTGAGAGTCATGTGGAAGTGTAAGGATTGTAGAATGAGACTGTGGAAAGTTTTAAATAGTCTACTATATCTTAATATTTAACCTCTTACATTTGAGAGAACATTATAGTCTACATCAGAAAATAAATGATGGTGACTGGCTGAACAGTTCACGGCACTCAGAATGAGATTAGGGAGCCGGAGTTGGAACTCGGCTTCTCTTAACCCTAATTCCTTTGGAAATGTCTCAGTTCCATCTCTTCTTCTCATCAGTTATAGGTAAACACTATAGCAAACTGGCTCTTTAGCCATGGTTAGCAACCAGTTTAGGAGATAGACAACTCTCTTTCCAAACCAGCCAGGAGAGGAATGGGCTTTGTCAGGGTATCTTATTCTCCAACAATCCTGCACTTAGTTTCAGAATATAATGCCCCTTCCCAAATGGAAAATTATGTCTTAAATATCTATTGGGTTGAGTCCAAGAAAGATAAAATGATGGTCTAAATGTTTATTAACTCTCCTACTTAACTTTTATGTTTAACATGCTTCTCATACAGTCTGTATTAAGACTGGTGCCGCAAAGTATATCCAGTTTTAGTAATAATTTCAATTGATACTGGGCAGTTGCTCCCACTCCTAGAATTATTCAGCCATTTTGATTGAAGGTTTGAAGCAAAATGTTTCAATAATAATTCATTTGGGCTTGCTAGTTTAACTTCAGCATGAATTTGAAGTAAAAAGCTCATTAGTAAGATGGTGAGTAGGAGATATATACCAGCAAATTGTTACCTTCAAGCAGAAGAGTCCAATGTTATTGATAGAAAAACAAACAGAAAAAAGTCCAACTAAAAATTATTTATATTTTTTTGTTTTTTTTAAAATCCCCGAAACAGTTACACAGTAAACAACAGATAATCCAACGAGAGAAAATTTACTCATAGTTCCATGATAACTAAGTGTATCTGAAACATAAAAACACAGATGATCACATAAATTACATCAACAGATATTAGGAAATAAGTGACTGAAGTGACCTCAAAAAAAGTTTTCTAATGTGTTTAGTGTTTGAAGCTGTAAAGTTTTCTAGACTAATAAATAAATAAATAAATATATATGTGTATGTATGTATGGTATGTGAATTAGTAAGCTTTTCAAACAAATGTCTGCTTTCAGACAGGTGAATTGTTTACAATTCTTGGAATTTTGAAATGATAACTCATTTGAGGGAATTTGTATTTGTCTATGTATATTTGTGTTTTTGAATATATCTATATGTGTGTGTGTAGAAAGGATGTATATAATTCCATGTAAAGTTGAAAGCAAAATCTACTCAAAAAACAAAGCTAATGTTATTCTTTCTTTTAAGTACATTATTGGATGTTTGGTGAATCAATAATCATGCTTGTTATATTCCTTTTGACATTTTCTATGGCTTGATATTTTTGAGGTTAATTTATTTGAACATTTGTTAATGTCTTCAGTTTTGTACAGACTGTTTCATCAACAAGATACATTTATTCATTTAATAAATGAATACAAATGTATAACTAGAAAACACTCTGAGAGCATGTACCTGAGGAGAGAAGAGATGTATTCTTACCTTTCCCGAGGGTATTAGTGTGAAGTGAATGCAAACAGCCTAGGTAGGAATTCAAGCTCTCTTTGCCGATTCCATTTTCCATGCCTGGTGATCATTAGGCCACACCGACATCCACCGATAGACTATTGAAACACTCTTGAGTCGTTCATGTGAATTTGAGGAATTGAAAATGCTAGATTAAAATAATGAAAATATTAAATTTGAAAACTTCTATCAATACTGAAAAGGCTGAAAAATACATTAGATGAAACATGTTAAAAACGACAAAAATGAAGATGTCTGGAAATGTGGAATACTTGAGATTGTGACTTGAGTGGGACTTTTAGAATGATATACTTATCAAGGAGTACCCCTGTTCTTCAATGTTGAGAATGGCTGCCATGTATTGATTTTGTCACTACTTTCAGGGTGTGTTGTGAATCAATCAAAGACAGTTTGTTTATTATAAAAGGGGCCGAGAATTAGTTGGGGCAGATCTTGATTAAAACATGTTCAAAATTATACTATATGCCTGACCATTAAAAAATGAGTTTATATGAGTATATGCCAGATGATTTAGACGGATGGTTTACAAGGGTTTTCGAGGACTACCGCATGCTGCATCTCATCTAAGCCTCATAACTATCAATATTAAGCTTTTGTACATGGCCTCTTAGCCATAATATCAGTACATTGGATACTCTGTGATATTTTGCATAGTTTTTTTAATAAATTAAGGGTCTGTTTTATATTCTGGCATATACAGTATCTTATTTTTATTTTCATTTTCATTATTAAACATTTCTTTTGAAACAGCCAAATATTTTAACCTTGTTTTTTGTGTGTATATGTGTGTGTGTGTGTGTGTGTGTGTGTGTGTAAAATATCTAAAATTTATTCTTTTACCAAATGTGCATTTGTTTATGTCTGTAAATATGTTTTGCTTGTATTCTGTTCTGCTTTTCTTTTTATAGTTGGTCCCCAAATTTTCATTTTATACATTGAAATCAACACCCAACCGAGTGAATCCTGACTCATAGGCTGCTCCTTCAAAACCGCTTGAATTCTTCTCTACCAGATGAAGAAAGGCTATTTTTCAAGAAATTTGATAGCAAAATAGTGAGTCACACATGGTGGGGCTAAGTATTCTCATCTTGTACAAATTAAAATCCCTATCAATTCCTCCATTTCATCTTTGATCTATGAACAGGTATATCTGTAAAAGCTATTTATTTAATTTTTTTTTTTTTTTGTAGTTTTTATGCCTCCTGTATGGACACAAAAAAAAAAATCATTCTTCCGTATATTATTCAGTCTGTTATTTGCATCTTGATTAACACAGCATTTTAGCCGATGCATTCTTTAGAATTCCATGGCATGGGATAATGTTTAATTGACAATTACTAATGTATACTGTATTT
Source organism: Thysanoteuthis rhombus (assembly GCA_963457665.1). NCBI lineage: Eukaryota > Metazoa > Mollusca > Cephalopoda > Oegopsida > Thysanoteuthidae > Thysanoteuthis > Thysanoteuthis major. The sequence continues at coordinate 74,772,144 of OY735201.1, read as the reverse complement.
GACTATAAAACAAATGGTTTATTGCTCTCCACAACTCCTCCAACCCCCATAACTGTCCATATTTAGTTTCGGTAGATAGCCCCCTAGTCATAATATCAGCGCATTGAACACAGTGTAATATTTACATTTTAAAAAATTTTTAAATTGTTTATATCATATAGCAGTATGTATGGTAGTCTGTTTGATCGTTACTCTGTGCCGCACATTTGTGGCCTTGTACCAGACTAAGTTAAGCTTAGTAAATATCTATTCTTTAAAATTCCTCTGGTTCTTTTTTTTTCTTTTTTTTTTGTCTTTTCTACTACAACATACTACTTCAACTGAATTGCATGACTGGATGTTAAGGTCTCTTGTTAGAATCTCAGCTATGGGAATGATTAAGGGTTTCCAGTGCTATAAATCAAGGCACTGGCAATAAGAAAGGTGGGCTAGATTAAAATCTATCCTGGTTGAACCCTGTTGTAGAAAGGGTCGAGAGGTTCCAGTGCTATGAATTCTAAGTGCTGACATCTTTAGATGAAACACTTTCTCTCAGAACTTCAGATAACCCATCAAAAAGAGTCTTCATTCTCAAGTGTCTGCGTTCTTGAAATTAAGAAGCCTTGAGATGCAGACTTTCTTTTCCATCATCTCTGATTTCATTTTTCTGCACCAAATAGAGACTTCAAATTTTTATGCTTTTGTATGGCACCCCCACTTTTTTTTCCCAATTTAAAAATATTTTTTTTTTTAGCTAAATAAACTTTTGTCTAGAATGTAAATACAGGTATCCCAAGCTTTTCAAAAATTCCACTCACCTCACTTGGTTTTACAAAAAAATGCAAAAATAGTGTTCAGTGTTTGGCAGCAAGATGGTATAGAGACAACAGGCGCTTTCTTCCACTCTCCTACACCTAAGTCTCTTGTACCTCCTACCATTTCAAGATGTGATGACTCATCACAACATAGCATCATCACCAATTTTTAGTTCTTGGAACTTTTTCCTTGTAAATTAATGGTAATTACTTTTTTGCTTCACCTCATTTTGGATTATAGAAGGTTTTTATAGGAACACCTTATTTTCAGATAGTGGGGGAAACCTATATTCTACTTCAAGAAAAAGGAGCCTAATTGATTGTAATCTATTCATAGACATGACTAAAGTGAGTTGCACAGTCCAAAGCTTCCTGGATTTTACCACTCGACATGTCAGACTTCTATTCTAGTATTACCTTTACCTATCAGCCTACTGGCTATTAGATGTTCTTTCTTTCAATATTCCATATTCAGCAGCAAACTCAAATTCAGCAGAGGATGGCTGTTGGTTTTGTCTGTTGTAAATACTTTCTTCCTTGAAGTCATTATTAATAAGGAAAGAAAACACAGAAAGAACAATAGATTTCCTTATCAGAAATTAACATTCGCTTGCTTAAGCATGTGTGTATGTATGGGAGGTATACAATTCCTTTCTTATAAAAAATCTGTTTTCCAAATAGCGAACCTTTTGACACACTTTTTCTGATGTTTTTTGTACCTGAGTAATAAGTGTTATTTTCTGATTGTACAAAATCATTACTATTCCCTCCAAACTTTGTTTTTGTGATCAGCATGTTATTTTGTTATTTACCTATTCTATCTCAGACAGCTCAAGGAATTACTTGAGGGCTGAAAACTCCTTATCTAGAGCTGTGATGGATTGTCTTTTGAGGCCTAATTTTTATGTGCAGCGGTGGCATCAACACCTTCCTGAAGTCAACCAGCAGCTTACCAGTCCCACCTTTGGTAGTGCATAAAGTTGCTCCAAAGGCAGAAGTAGTAGGGAAACCTGGTAAAATCGCATTGGAATGCTATCATTTTGAAGTCTCCTATGATCTACCACCCATACTCTTCATACTTCAAGGCATCTAGCAATGTCTTAATACTGTATTGTAGGTGAAATGGGGTGCCCAGAATTTGTTTTGATCCCCAATGCCGGAATATGCCTTGTAGTCCTTGCACATCTTAGCAGATGCTGCCACGGAGTGTTGTCTGAGTCAAAGGCAGTATATTCATCAGACCACTGGTAGAAAAGATCCTGGAGTGCAAGAGAAAGCAGCTTGGTACATCTTTGTCACTATGGTTCAGGTTAAAGTCCAAAAACTATGTGGAGCTGGTTGAGTGGTAGTGACTATAGTGAAGAAATACTGTAATGTGGCCCGTTCTGATCCTTGATAGCAACTCTCATCTTGATAAATTCAAGGAGAACATGGTTGTGTATTTGGAGGAGCAACTTGAGTGCTTCCACTGGGGTATACTGAACTTTGAATGCTGTTATCAAGGATCATATAACGAGAACATGATGAGAGATTATATTTTTGAGTTTGGTTTGTGAAAGCGAATTACAGTATAATTATATATCTCAAAAAATGCTCTCTTCTAAATCTTTTGGGATCACTTTTGTTCAACAATAGTGTAAATACTTGTTAATTTGGACTTGTGTACTGTTGCTTTTCTGTAAAAATGTGATTTGAGAAAGATATGTGAATAAAAATATGCAAAGTAACCTTTGTGTAATTAGAAATAGATAGGAATCCAAAATATCACCGTCCAGGTTACAAAAGCAACATCGAATGAAATAAGTCATTTTCTATACTTTTTGAACATGAACAATTAGGAAATAACACTCAATACCCAGGAACAAAAATGTCATTACACGATGTAATAGAAATGTTTTTTTGAAGTTTTCAAATAAAGCACTAGTATTTGATGGCATATAAGACCCCCTTCCTTATTTCTGCAGGGAATAAAGAAAAACATATTTGCCTGAATTTCTCTCATTTATCACCATTTTTTTTTTTCATCTCCTCCTTAAGTTTGGCTGATACGGGGCTAGACAAAGAAGGTTACATTCACCTTTTGAGCCAATTTTTTGTGGAGAAAAGTGGCATCTATCCACTTCTAAATACAGTATATTGACTATAATTCTCTTAGGACAATTGAATGCTTTCTTTATGTTCCTGAAGCAAATGAACTGATCTGGTTTTATTTTTTTATTACTACCTTTTTTTCTGCTGCTATATTTCTTTAAAAAAAAAGGTTCTCTTTTTCTTACACTTCATACATCTGATGTAGGCTGGCTAAAGAATGGATTAGCCAAAGCATTCTAACATCAATTGCACAAAAAGAGTTCAATTATCCAAACAAAATTTTGGAAAGTATATCCACTATTCCAATACTTTTTCTGAGTCTTTTTAACTTTGGTATTAGGGTCCCTAAAAAGAAGTGTGGTCCCATCTACAGGGCTAGTAATATTGTTTTAACACATCTCATACTCCAGTGCCCTCACCCTACCCCCTAATCCTAATTCTAACATGGCACAACAAGAATGTTGATAATGTTGTAGTATCAGATGCAAAAATAAAACAATACTATTAGCTTTGCAGGAATGACTGCTCTTCATTTCAGGGACTGCCCTTAATGGCCCCTTTAGATCATCTCACATATTTGAAGGGGGTCAAAGATTGAAATAATAATTAATGAATTTCAATCTATCTGTCTATGTTGTATACCTATTTAATTAGAAGCACTGGAACCTGATAAGGGGTCAAAAGTTGGGGAAAGTTTTCCATTTTAAGTTGCAAAAGTTTGAGGAAAATTTTCCATTTTAAAATCATAAATGAAGAGAAATATTTTTTCCCTTGATTTTTAACTTCTTACCCGGCATAGGTGAGTACTTAATTTAGTTAATAATCTTACATATGTGTCCAGACTTTGTACGTACCTTGTACATTAATCTGTACAAACTCTCACAGTTAAACTGATTTGTTTCTTTTGTCTTGGAAATCTGCATCAAAACTGTTTCCACTACAGGAAAAAAATCTTGGAAAATGGTCTGGCTATCATTCTGTATTTTACTTGATATGGGAGTGTTAAACATGGCTATATCTTCAATGCACACAAACTCATGATGATAATAATTGTTTATCTATTGATTTGAACAGGGCTGAGATTGAGATCATTTTTGATTGAAGCTAACCCTGATGTGTTTGAAGTGCATGCATCTGAGTAAGCACCAGGGAAAGAGATTCTGTTTGATTCCAGACTTTACAGCATTTATCCCTGACTCTCATTGAAGTCTCTTGACTACATTTTCCCATAGTAATTGATTCTAGCTTAACTCTTAATCCCTGACCTGTGTGATCATTCTTTTTTTGATGGCAGAAGGGGGAAGCAACTAGAATTAGTGGTTAAGGAATTCTTTTCTTCATCTTGAAATGATTTAAGCCTTCAAAGGAACTCAGTAAAGTTCTGTATTCTTTTCTTTCTATTCTTTTAACTGGCCTTTTTTCAGTTATGTTCACTATATCTGTTCACACACCAAGTCTATTATGGAAATTTTGGTGTGGGGATTTGCTTACAATTAAAAGATCATGTTAGGGTTAAGAATGATTTCCCACATCAAGGACTAGGTTGCATCACTGAGAAACTGAATTGTAAACCACTATCAACATGAAATGCAATCAAAGAGAATTCTCACATCATTACAAGAGGTACATTAGTTGTAACATTATTGTTTAGTATTAAATTTTGGTTAATATTGATAGATGCCATTATCAGTCAAGTTGTATGTGCATTTTTTCTATTGAAATATAATAGACAGGGAAAGATGACAGTTCAGTGTGAAAAAAGAAAGACTCTATGCCAACCTCAGTATGAATAATTCTATATCCCGTAAGATTAGAGAAGGAAACAATAGTTATTTTTTTAATCATTTTGGCCTCTGTTAGAATGTAATCGATAGGCCAGTTATAGGATCATCCTGTGATCCAATTTGTGTGTTATGCTAATATCAGGAGCTAAACTGTTTTCTGATACAAATAGACACATGAGAATAGGCACAAAAGAAAATTAAAAAGGATCTTTTCAAACAAGTGAAGCAGTTGTGTGTGTGTGTTTTGTAAGGGAATTTAGACCACACAAAAATTGCTTAATTCAAAGTTTTTCATAGTTTGTATTCAAAGTTCCCCACAAACTAATATGAATTTCACAAAAAGTCTAATTCTATTACCTGCTTTTGATGAAATTAGGAATGTTCATGTGATAGGACCACAAACCGATCTCTGCCCCCTTCGCCGCAATGCTGGTCAGGCCATAGTTGACTGGTCGTTATATCTCTGCTTCAAGTCATCCCTACTTAGTGTCAAGATCTGAGGGGATGCAGCCGTAAGCTAAAAGACTTTGCAGCACAGGAATGAAGACCCCCAGAGGCGTCACAAATTGAAAAGGAACAATCGACACTGGGTGTAAATATGCAACAAGGTTTATGTCAGTATTATTACAGGATGACTGGTCAAAATGTATACTGATGCGGATAAGGACACTATGTAATGACTAGCAGTTTGTCTTCAAGGTTATTTTCTTGATATGTCTATTGGTAAAACTTCAACAAAATTCTTGAGTTGAAATTATGAGTCTTTCGAGGAATCCAGTAGATGTCTCTTGGTATATCTATTGGTATAGCTTCACCAAAGATATAATCTTCTGGGGGTCAGGATTATTAGTGGTGATAAGGAATGTGGAATTCTATGCAGTGTCCTGGTCGCTTCTCTATGCACCCAGTCTGCTGCTACTCAAAATTAGCTGGCTTATATGATAGTTGGCTCCCTTTGTGTGTGGGGTCGATGACTGAAAGGTTTATAATTTATTTTTTTCCCTTCTCTGTTGGTAAATATTGAAATCATGCTAACCTAAGCAATCTCCATACCGCTCTCTCCAAATTTGGGAATCCATAATTTTCCTTTTGAAATATACGTAGGTGATTGGTGGTGCCAGATCTTCTGGCAATCAATTTACCTGCCCGGGAACTAGAGATATTTTCCTAACTCGGGGATTTTTAAACCTCTCCAACAAAGGCCATTAATCAAACATTTGTATTCTGTCCAGATCTCGCTCGTCTGACACTTTTTAGTGCAGAAGTATTTTCCCAACTCAGGGATTTTTTAACCTCTCAAACAAAGGCGATTAATCATACATCTGCGTTCTCTCGAAAATCCCATAGGTAACCGTTCTGATTTGTGAGTACACTCAACCTCGCAAGGTTATCTTATTTCCACTTACAGATTTTTCTAATTAACCCTTCATCTTCATCATATCATTTTTCTAATTAACCCTTCATCTCCGTAGTGTCACATTCAACCTAATGAGTCATGACTCTCTCTCTATTTATCTATCTGTCTATCTATATATATTAGTGAGAGAGAATGTACCATGTATAATTATATATTTTGTTGTTCATCATCATATTAGTCTACTCTACTTTGTCAAATTTTCAAGCTTAATCACTTTCAATTATCTTGTATTTAAAAGAAAAAAATATTTTTCAAGTATATTTTAGTGTCACACCAGAGGACGACTGAATATTATCCTAGTTTGTTCAATGGGGACCTTGAATTTATGAATCAACTGGAAGATTTTTCACATACTCATACATGCAATACAAAACACAAAAAATCCAGGAGTCTGGATTTTAATTCTCACTGTTATGCTTTTTGACTGAAATCTAGTTGAGAATATGAAAACTGATTTTTAGTATGGTTTAACAACCCTTTCCGTAGGGCAGTCAGTGTGAATAGAGTGGAATACTTGGTTGAGAGAAGGGTTGTTGTAGTAGATTTGGTATGGGAACCCAGAGAATTAATTTGATAGTTCAGATTTAATAAGCAAGAAAAATATACATGAAGTGTCTTGTGAGTTTGATATGAAGACATAAGAGTTTTATTCCTAAAAAATAATGTCTCTTTTAGGGTTGAGCTTAGGCGGACAGTACCAATAGTAGGAAAATGTTAATGACAGGTGACTGTTTATGAAAATCTATGACTCTGGTCTTCTGAAACTCATGGCTTGAAATTGACGTGGTTTTATAATTCTGCTGGTACAAAGAAATTTAAGCATTTGATTTTTTTTTAGCCAAGGATTAGATTAGCTGGAGTCGTTGGAGAAAAATATCCGTTTTCCATCTGAAAAGACATAGGCTCTCATCCCATGAGTTATTAACAAAATCTTGTTGACACTAGGAAAGAATAAATTCTGTTAGCCCGGTTAAATGAAGGATATTATTATTTTAGTTAAGGGACACTGATTAACCATGGTGGCTGGAAAAAAGTCTGTTTTCCATCTGGAAAGAAAAAGATGCTTGATCATTTATTTTTAATGAAATTCTATTTGCACCAGGAAGTGGTGTTTATAGAAATACAATGGCACAAAAGAATTTAGACAGAGGTCTCCGATTGGCCAGGGGTAGATAATGAGATGATGATGGCGAATAAGCTCATCCTAATTGAGTAATTTAGACCCTGGGCCAATCAGAACGCAAAGTTGCAATTGAAGGGGTCGATCTGAAAATGACCAGACAAAATATGGGAGATTATCTGAGAAGTGATTTCTTAGGGCTTGGACCTTATTAATTATAACCCCTGTGACCCTAAGCCCCAACTCACCTTGGTTGTTCATGTCTACTAGCAAAAGTGACCAACAGTAATTAAGAAAGTGGGAAAGGGTTAGAAGGACGAAATAAAGATGCAAAATTTTTTCTTTATTTGAAAACCAGCATTTTTCTTCATTCTAACTTGCTGTTGGTGTATCAAAAACATTTTTTGTGACTGACCCTCATATTGTCAGATGTTTCAACAACTCTGCCAAAAGATTTGTTCAGACCTTGAAAACCCAATGTGGGTGGAGAAGGCAATTGATGGGGTGGAACCAACTCGATGATGCAGAGTTGGTGTTCTCATACTGTTTAATGTTTATGAAACTATAATATCATTATGGTAAAGATGTTGGTGGTCTAAGAAGAGGAATCGTCTTACAGTAAAGCCTCTTCCCTGCCAGGAAATTCAATACAGAGAGATTTTGGTAGAGTAGTGGTTCTCATAGTCTCCACTCACATTCCTTTCCCTGCATGTTATCTGTAACATGATGGGTGTCACCATACTGGATTTTTTTTTTGCTTGCTTACTTGCTAAAAACACATGAAATCTCTGGAAAATATACTTGATTTTGGTAAATTGAAAACAAAAATATAAATTAAAACACAATGCCATTTTGGTTCCTACCTGTATTGTGATTAGTTGTCCTGCAGTGGGATCTCTCTATATAATATATTTCAGATGAGAGATTTTCAGTTGAAAGACATTATAATCATTACTTTTTGTTCAGCTCATTTGCTGTTGTGTCGTGTAATGCACAAGGCAATGATTTTGTCTGCATTTCTTGAACAATCCATGAAAACCCAATTATTGTTTATTGTGGTTGTGAGTTTTTAGAGGGCTGGGGTGCTTGCACAAGATAGACTGCCTTACTAGACTAAAGGGCTCCGACTGCCATGCTGTTTACCCATAGCTGGGCGGGGGGGGATTCATGCTTCTCTCAAGAGTATCAGTGCAAAGTAAATGCAAACTGTTCCGGCCAGAGATTGAACTCTGTTGGGAGATGTATGAGGCCCTAACCTTTTGGTTGAACAGAAAATTATTAGAAATGCTCTCCAAAATATGAGACTCAGTTCTAAATCAATATTTAAGATTATTCTTGCTTTATTGTCCTAAGTCTGTTTCCTTGAATGTACAGCCTGTAAAAATCACTGCAAAATAATCAATATGGTTTCGGTATTTTTTTTCATCTGAAATTAGTGACAGATGTGTAATTGAACTTGATGTAATGATGGCGGTTTTCATTTTAAATGTTTATCATCTTCAGTCATTGAAAATGTTGCAAAGCATTTTATTACATATCTCTGAAATTTTGTTTTGAAAACAATCTGATCTGCAGGGAAAAAAAGGGTAGAAGAAATAATTTATGAATTGAAAGTACAGATCTCCCCTGATATTCAAAAGTAGAGTGTCCCTATGAATCTAAAAGTTAAAACTGCTTCTGATGTGCAGACAAAAACATACATGGTTTCCTTTAAGAGTATTCACTAAACAGAACACCAGTTTCTCCTAGGTTATAGAGCATTCCTATAAAGCCTTTTGTAAGCCAAAATGGTATAAAGCTAAATTACTATTAATTTTTATTGGGAAAAATTTTGAGCATTCCCCAACACCCTAAAGTAATGATGATATGTTGGGCTGAGTTGTCAGCGTGGGGTGAGGTTGGAGTGGTTGAAGGTGCAGAAAATTGGCTAAGATGGTATGCAATGTTTCTATGATGGTTCGTTGCAAAACAAATGTGAAAGGCAATTTTCATAAAAGCAAAAAGGTTGCATAAAGCAAACCACTACTTCCCCACCTCTACCTTTCTTCTAGCATGTCCTTATTCCTTCTCCCTTTCCTCATGTCTAGTGTCCACATCTTTAGTTTTACTGTCTTTTACTTCAATCAATAAAATAATTTTTAATATGCTTATAGAGAATTCAAACAGAATCTAATTCCTATTGTCATAAAAGCATTTCTATAAAATTTAAGATGGGTGAAACTTTTAAAACTGCTTTGGAAATCTTTAATGGCTTCTATTTTGCATGAATTGTTGAACAAGGCCATATCAGTAAATGCTTTTTTGACTTTCATACTAAAAATGCATTGTTAAATTTGCTTTGCTGACACTTATGTATTTTTCTGTAAGGAGGAAAAAGACAAACTATATAAACTAACATCTCTTTCTCAAGATTTTACTACATACAGATTTCTCGCTCTCTGAAAGTGATGCATTCCTGAAAAAAACTCTTGTTAGCTAAAATGGTGTTGAGCAAAAAAGCAATTACTATTAAATGGTGATGATGGTATGTAAGTTGTCAGAAAATCAAACCCAGACCTGTATGATATGTTTTCACTTTGAAAGCATGCCATGCTTCCTCTAAGAATAATCTGACAAGGGTTGTAACAAAAAAAGTGTCTGAAAATCTATTCATTTATGATGTCAAACCCAATACAGGTATCCTCCATTGTTTGAAAGTAGAGTACTCCTATAAAAATCTAAGCTGTAAAGTGAACTTTTGAAAAGATGGGAATAGCTGACTGAATGCTATTTTCACTTTTTGCCTTTTTGCTTAAAAGGAAAAAAAGTGGTGTAAAATGAAGTTTTGAAAAGCTGGGGTTACCTGTATTTCATTTTCCTGCTTTGGTTTAAGTCCACTTGCTTATGCAAATTGTTCAGCTTCTGCCAACCAGCAGTATACATTGTATTGATTATTGATTGATACCATCTATTCTTTTTGGAAATTAATATTTTCATTATGAGAAAAGAAATGCCAGTTTGGTGTTGCTGTTTTCAATCCTTTTATTCATCTGTTGACTTTTATTGTACACTGATTTATTTGCTCTGTTGTCCCCTTTGTGGTTATTATAGTTGCAACGTTTCGACTATTGTACCCTTTGGCCTTCTTCAGTTGCCTTTTGTATTCTGTAATATTACTGGAATTTTGAACTCAACCCTTTATTCTATTGATGGGAATAGACTTTCCTATTATATTTTCTTTATGAAAGTTTTCAAAAATTACATTCCCTTTGCTTCCTATAATGAGAAGCTACAATAAACAACTAGAAGCAAAGCAAAGATATTAACTCTTACTGGTAACAAACATTACTCATAAAAATAATGACGAGATGAAATTATTTTCAAATTATTAAAACAGAGGACTGGAAAACACTTGCTCTCTTCTGAACAAAGAAGAATTAAATCTGGGTGAAAGACACAAAATGAAGCCATTGGCTTATCCAGTATGATTTACACATTTTCAAGAACATTCAATAAAAATAGAGCTACCAACATAGAGACAGCCACAGTAATTTGAAATTTCCAATTAATCACTGTAAATCTCTGTATAAAAGCTTTTTTAATATTACATTCCTTTTGCTTCTCATATTTTACATGCTGTGTCTGATTTTGTTGATTGTTTTCAAGACAGATTTTTCAAGAGGAAAGTCATGTTCCTTTTTGACTGGTTAATATTTGAACGTACTGTATTAAGTGACTTATATTTGTCTGATAACGTATTTCATGGGAGAAAACATCTGTAGGCCTAGAAATTAAGCACTTCTCTACAAATCACTTCTGGCTACATTTCATTTTTTTTTCTTCTTCTTTGTCTAATATGGTATGTGATACTCAGTGCATATTGTCGTTCCTGCTGGCTTACTGTGAAAATGGACGTTTCTCCAGTAATGGATGCAAACCAGATGTTGTTAATGGTGAAATCAATGCCCTGGAGGACAGTTGATAAGTTTTCTGAAACTATCATCTGAACACCTCTTTTTCTAGCACCCACCTTCTATGTATCTGATTCAAATACTTGATTATTGCAATTCTCAAGAACTGACTGCAAAGTTAATGTATTCAGATTGACTGACAGCTTTAGGAAGGAGGAGGATGACATAGGAAGAGGGCGTAAGGGGATGATGGATAGTGATTTGGAAATGGAGGAGAAGGGTGACAGACAGAGTGAGGGAAGGATACATAGTAATCTTACAAAATAACAATTACTGATTTTCATCCTTCCTTATCTCCCCCTTAAATGTCACCCTCCTCTTCCCTCCCCGTTCTGCCTCCTTCCTTCTGTGTCACCATCCTCTTTCTCCTCCCGTTTGTATCTTCACTCTCTTCTCTCTGTTCAACTTTTCACCTTCCTTTCTATGTTCCCCTCCTCTTTCCTCCTCCCTCTCTATGCACCCTTCTTCTTTACTCCATCTTCTTCCATCATTCTCTCTTTCTGTGTCCCTTCATTTTCTTGTGTTTCTGCTCCTTTCCTTCTTTCGCTGTCTGCCCCCACAATCTGCTATCACCCTACCTCTCTCCTTCCGACTCCTCTACCTACACTGTCAGTTTTATTCTATTTCTTAGTGATTACATATTTAGATAAGTGTGCAGTGTGATACTCTTCTAATGTTCCAATTAAATGATATAGTCTTACCTTAGTCATATTATTCAAAATTTCTCAAATGAAGCATTGTCAATTATTTACTTTTGTATTTCGTATTTCTTTCATTGTAATTTCAGTTCCTTTTCATTGCAACTCGTCAAATCATTCCACACTTGTTTCTTATCCATGCTGCACACAAATGACCTGGAAGTGACAATAAAAAGCAACTGGAATTATGATGAATGAAATACCGTTCAAAAATTTAAAATTGACATCATCCAAGAAATTCAAAATAATACGATTACGAATACTACAAATCTATGTAAATGAAAATGGTGGTGTTTCAGGCATTTGGGAGTAAAATAAAGAATAGCCTCATGGTTAGATGTGAATGGCTGCAGCCATCACTTGTAAACCAATTGATGAGGTATGTATAGTGTTGAGATAGGCTCCCAAGGATAAGGGATGTGATTTAGTCTCATCAAAGGCTAATTGTTTATTTCTTATCCTCTCTGTTTACTAACATTTGTGGTATAACGATCTTGAAGTTGCAATATGAAATTAAGACGAATCAAATACTAATAAAAAATTAATAATATTGATAATAATAGCCTTACTTTATTTCAAATGAACCACTTCATGTTGACATTTCCTGAAATTTTCTCTTTCATAACTTACATAGGGAACATAATCAGATAATAATTATACATACAGGTTTTCCCCTGCTAACTATGAGTAGAATGTTCCTATAAAAAAACTTTCATAAGCTGAAATGGTGTAAACCGAAGGAGCAATTGAGATCATCTTATATGGGAACGTTTTTTTTCAAGTTCCCAGACCTCAAAATGTTGATGATATGACCAGTTAAGTCAACAGGGATTCGGGTGGTTGGAGGTACAAGGAACTGAGGTGTTGGATAGAGAATGATGTTCATACTGCCTCTATAATGACTTGCGGCAAAACAAATGCTGAATGATACTCTTCTTTCAGCCTTTTTTAGTATAGCAACAAAATAGTATGTCACAAACTTTTGAAAAGTGGAGGATATCTGAGGTGTGTGCGTGCGTGTTTTTATATATATATATATATATAATGTGTGTGTATGATGATGAAGTAAGGATTTGCTACACAAACATGTTTATATAACAAATCTGTACTTCATCATATTTTAAGCTCTGCTCTAAATCAACTTAATGTTGAATCTATCGAGCACTTTATGAAATATATTCATCACACATCAGATATTATATTGAATTCCTGATCTGTATTATATATATATATATATATATATCTTTTCAGAGTTGGGTTTGTGTTGTTGGAAGGAATTTTGAAATAAATCTTCTAAAAAGAAAAAAAAAATCTCATTGTTAAGGGAGTAGACAAGCACTATCTGTGAAGGTAGTGTTATGGCTTCTATGACCATTTCAAACTATTTAAGCATTTGTTTTTCATTAGGTGGTGGCTATCAATTTGCAAACTAAACTCTAAAAGATGTGTTTAAACTGAGAATATATGGATGAAAGGAGTGTCGAAAGATGCCTAAAGCAAATCTTTACCTTTCAGCTTTCTAGGGAAATATTTCTTAAGGCACCCCATTTGTTGACAATGATGTTCTCTATTCCTTGAGGAAAAAATGGAAACTTGTAAGGAGAGGGGATTTCAGTGCTGGAGGGGCTTCAAAGACCACCAGCAGCGCCATCTTGGCTTGCACAGTCAGTCTGAAGGCATGGAAAAACCTGAGACGACCATGTGTTGTGCTGAGTTGCAAGAGAGTGCCAGATCATCTGTTTTTTGATGCCTGCCTATTGCAGCTCTCCACTGTGGATTGCCATGCTCCACTCAAAGACTAGTGGTGTATCACTTGTGACAAGAACCCCCCCTGAAGTGTCAGAGGGAGGCTAACAGATGCTACACTTTGCCAAAAGGTGACCTAGAACTGTACAAGTAAATGTAAGTTAACTTAATTTCAACGTGTTCTTATCTCTTCGTGCAACAGGAAAAGAGGAAAAATAAAAATTCAGTTGATTTGATGTATACAAATGGCATTAATTACATTAAGGCAGATAATTTGATATGGAAAGGGGGGAACAAGAAGAATCAAAAGCAGTGTAGTGTCTACAGCCAACTATACTCTTCACAATAGGGTTAATTGGTGTACAATGTTAATTGATTTGGAATTGTTAAGAGCCAGTAATTTACGTATTTACGGAAAACGAATAAGCTTGGGAGAGTTCCATTAACAAAAATGTAGAAATTGGAACAAAATTCATGCTAGCTCTCTGTTTAAAGCCTTAAACAGCACACTATAAAGTCTTCAGTTCTGTAGATTGGAAAGTGCTCAATTTTTTTTTTTTTTTTTGACCTTTCAAGAAGTGACATTTCCATTGTATATTTTAAGCTATTGTATACTTTACTAATAATGGCACCAATAGGTAAGCCCACCAAGATCAAGAGCAGTCATTACATACTCTCTATAACTGATCCTTTCTTATCAACCAGAAACTGAAGACTTGGTGTTCTTGAAGTTTTATAGGTATGTGTGTTTAGGTCTCCCATCACAAGATGTAATTTGAGAAATCTTGTATGCAAAGGTTTTTAGTTGTTGATTAAATTATCTAGGGTTAGGTTTTTCCATTGTTAACAGCAATTTTAACTGTTAATGAACGATATCTTCGCTTTAATTCTTGTAGCTTCCCGTTGTTTCATGTATTTTACCTCAACCCGCATTAAGGTATTAGCTCATCCACTCTTCCCTGAACAATCTATCTGTGACTTGAATGAAATATCATTGCCTAACAACAGTTGTAGCATGGAATATACAAAAAGGGGATAACTATTGAGAAAATCATTAAAAAAACAAGAAAGCCAGAACAGCCCACTTCTCACTGATTAAGATCTGCACTCTAAATTCTCCCGTGAAACTCAACAACCCAATTTGCATTTAACTCCTGTGCTGGTTATCATGATGACGGGATAACTGGTACACCTGAACTGCTTCCTATGCCTCTTCAGTTTTGGTGTAGATTTTACGAGTACTTTGTAGTTGATCTTAATGAAGGTACAGTTGGTCTAGCAGTTAGCATCTCAGAAAATCAAGTTGAGATAGTTTTTGTTCACTTTGCACTAATGCTTCTGGGGGAAGCATGGACCCATCTCTTCTCGACCCCACCTTCCCAGGTATGGGTGAATATCCGGGAAGACTGGGCTCTTCAGGTTTTTTGGTAACAAGTCTAGGAGAAGGACAATTGAATTCAGACCATTATGTATTGTTGATCGCGAAGAGCATGGTGTAATGCACATGCCCTGGTCATTTACCACATCTTGGTCTAGAGAATGACAACATGCGAAACAGTCACTCACTCAAATTTAATCCAAGTCATATGCAAGCCCTGACTTCAGACCCTTTCTACTCAGAACTGAAGCCATGGTCATCTTTGGATACAGAGGACGAACAACATCATCATTATTATTGGATTTATAAATATTGAGTTGGGGGGGGGGGTTCTGTGTGTTGTGCCATGAATTTTATAATTATTTGGAGTAACCTTGTAAGATAGCAAGCTGGAAGATAGAAAAAACCCTGAAAGAAGATAGGGCATCCAGCTTGACTAAAAATACTTTGTATTCAACAATAACCAAATGTAATTTGCTGAATGGAAATGAATTTTAAGAGTATGCTCAATAACAAAAAAAATAGAAATTGTCAAATAAGCTTGTGTGACCCCCAGCCCCTGTGAAGATTTTTAACTGGAAATGGTTTTACATTGACAAGCAAAGGATGTCTTTTTAAATAACTAAATCATTATATACACATCTTGACAATTCAAACTCTTGAATATACAGGTGTCTATCACTTTTTGAAAGTTCACTCAAAACTATCTTTTATGAGAGAAGAGGGTGAAAATCAGAGATAGTGTTTGGCAATGAGCTGCTTTAAATGTAGCATGCACCCTCTTTATTTGTCTCCTACTCCTCAGTCTCCTGTATCCCCTACAACTCTAACTACTAACATACCATCATCATTATTTTTCAAGTCTGGGGATGCTCAAAAGGTTTCATGTATGAATTGGAGGTAATTGCTTCTTTATGCCATTTCAGCTTGAGTTTTTATTGGAATGCTCTGCTTTCGGATATTGGAGAAAACCTGTATTGGGTTTAACATGTTATGAATAGTAGACTTTTGGCTATTTTTTTGTTATATAGTGAGATTCAACATATATAAACATGTATTTTTTTAAATGTAGAAACATATCACTGTTACAGGACTTAGTTTGCTTTGTTGGAAGAGTTGCATATTTTCCACTAGTTTATGTTCAAGTCCACTGAAAAGCTAGAATTTCAAATCCTGATTTTCTAAGGTAGACAAGCCCAACCCGCTTGAAAAGTTCTCCTAAACCTCCATTTAATCTTGTATCAGACTCCAGATTTAACAAATATTTATTATGCTGATAGCTTTCTGTGAAGATCATTTCCTTGAAAACTTTCAGATAGAGCGGGTGAGACCTGTGTTGAAATTGTATATCATAAATCTCTAGCCTACAAAGTTGGTTCCATAGAGCCCATGATTCTCAGTCTGCCAATGATCAGGTAGCAGATTGGTAAATGGGGATCACTGTTGTAATTAATCTCAAGAAGCTATTTTCAGGAAGGGAACTTGTTGAAAATCTGGCCATCTGGTAGGTCTCATTTCCTGAGTAATAATTGTGACATGCACAGAACTCCGCAATCCATTCTTTATGGAATGACCTGTTATCAGGGATTACCGAAAGAGACGAAGCAGACCAGATATCCACTTTTTTAGATAAGAGCTAAGACTGTGCTCGCTGATTTTTCTCAGATTGCTTGAAAATGCACTTTCTGGATATTCATCCAAATTTCAGTGTTGTTTCCCCTTCAGTCCAAATTCAGTAATTTACTTCCTTGAGGTCCTGGAAACAGTTTCCAGGGGCCAGGGATATTTAGTTTACCCTCACCATTCAATTTCTAAGTATGGGGACAGAGAGGTTCTATAACTTTTAAGCCACAAGCTTATTGTTGTCATTTCTAATTTTATTGAGGTGTGTTGCAAAGGCAATACGGTAATTCCTTATGATTTGATACTTTCTGTTAAAATAATCATTCCATGTTTCGAAAAAACTTCCGAAGTCTTAAAAAAAGAGACGACACAAGATGGTCTCATATAAGAGGCATAGACGGGGCTCAACTTGAGATTCTGATAGCTTTACCAAATATGACAGACCCCTGGAGATGGCTGAAACGTTGTAAATATTGAAATAACCAAGATGAGGTCAATGAACACTTCATATTGTTTATTACTTGAACCTGCCCTACTGTTAATTTCTTTATCAGTCCTATTGTGTCACACGGACATGTATAGACAGTGGGTTTAGTGGCTGAGTAGTTGCATATTTCCCATTAGTACCAGAAGTCAGTGTCCAAGCACAGATAAAAGCAGGATAATTAATGCTTATTTTTAAGGCAGACAGGCTCTCCCCAATTGGAAGATTGGAGAAACACTATCTTCCTACTTCTCATTTAACACTATATTAAACTGAGATGACTGAATATAAATGTGCTTTTTCTCTTTCTCATTCAGTTTATCCCTTACCCGATTATATAGAATATAAAATGATGTAATCTTTGTCAACTTGTTGATTTTTTAAATTTTTATTTTCATTTCTATGACTCTTTTGGCCTGTGGCATTCAAGTAGAGGAGATGAAAAAAAAAATGTATTTTAAGGACTGAACAGAATATACATTCTTTGATCTTTCTCAGGTGTATCAGTAAAACGTTGTGTTAATAAAGATGAAGACAATAGTTTGAATAATGTGGAATACTGAAAAGACTTTATCTCAGCAGTTGAGAAAACAGATGTGTAAATAACAGAGATGAAGACAAAAATCTGAAAATTCTGTGGAATAATGAAAAGACTTCACCCCAGAAGTTGAGAAAACATTTAGAAAAATGTGCTGATAGCAATAGAGATGAAGAAAAATAGTCTTGATATATTTGGAGTCTCTTCAGATTTATTGACATTTATATTTATACTACATTACTGTGAGAAATTAGTATATAGCAGGTTATACCCAAATTACTTGTACAAAAGGTTTGTACTAGCTGAAAAGAAATATCTAAGGAGTTCCACCTGTGTGGCAATGAGGTTTGATCTTTAGACCTTATGGTCTTCAGTTTAATACCTTAAACACTGAGCTATCTATCTCTAATGGTGCTATATAGATATAAATTCATTATATAAATGTTCACTGAATATTCTGTGCATGTATGGATGTACATAAGTAATGACTATCTTTTTTTTTTTTTTTTTAAATAATCTCTCTCCAATTCTTATCTTATTTTCTTTTCTTCTTCTCAAGTGGAAAAAAAAGGAAATGTTACCTGGGTGCAGGTTGAACTGGTGAGGCCACGAAATGAAAGTCACTGCATGTAACTGGTGTACGTCTCCTGTCTCTGACCAGTGTATGGCTGTCGTCATTACATCATCATCATCATCAGACAGAAATCGTCATATCTTCACAATCCCACTTCAGAAGAATAAAAGTCTTGGACAGAGTAAAAAAGCTCATTAAAAGGTCAGTGGATTTTTCTTTTCTTTTTTCTGATATCATTTAAAAAATGTTAAAAGAATCTATATACTACCTAATGTGGTAAAAGGTTCTGTTGAATCCTGTCAGTTGAGGATCCACATACATCCTTCACATAACACGTTTTATGAAGCATATATCAAAAGTATTCTCATTTCAGGAGTTCCTGTATGTCTTTATGTAACATACTACATATGGTATCTCTCAATGATCCTAGTTTTTATGAAAATTTTCTTGTACTGATGGTCAGGTTCTCCTCTACGTTGTGTTTTAAACCATCATAATGGACAACTGATGATTGTCAATATCTGGGCTTTATTTCAAGGGACAAGTCATCAATCAGCCTTGAAATACTTGAACAATTTTGCGGCAGAACGGCCAGATTTTGTTTAATTTCCTTTTGCTTTCTGGATTCTGTGAGCAGCTTCAGTGGCTTTGTGTCCTAGTTTGAAGTAATGTCTCAAAATTGTCGAAATCTCAATACTTGTCTGCCATTATAGAATCTCATGCTGATCTTATGACACCCCCTTTACATCTGAAAAATTCAACTGTGACTTCTGTACAATATCTCAAGATTTTGCCAGTGCATGTCTCAAATTTATCAAGGGAGGAAAAATGCTCATTTTATAAGGTTTTATTGAAAACTGGTGGCACAACTCAACTACAATGGTCCTGATTGGAATTCTCAGTATGAAATGAAATATAAATTTAATTTATTGAAAATGGAAAGAAGTAAGAATTCATGAAAGAGAAACAAAAGTAAATAGATTATTATTGCTTTGAATGAATTGTTTTTATAAATTGTTTTGTCTTGCACAATTCTCTCAAATTTTTAATAATTAAAAAGGAAAAGAAATAAGGGAACTCATAATAGAAATACCAGTAATTTGTGTTTAGAATGGCACTTTTCCTCCCTTGATAAATTTGAGAAGGCCAGTTGGTGACCCCTTCCAAGAAAAACATTTTCATCAATTAAAAGTAAAAAGTAATTGGAGAATTCATGAAAGAAAAACATATTATTGTTGCTTTAAAAATTTTTTTTTCAAATTTTTACCCTGCTTATTTATCTTTATTTTACATAGCCAGTGTTCCAGATTGCAATTCTAAGTTGTGCCAAAAGTTTTTGATAAAACCATTATAAAATGGGCACTTTTTCTCCTTGAATAAATTTGAGATGGACTGTGTGTGGAAATTTGAGACAATTTTGAAAGAAAAAACAAAACAAATATTTATTTATTAAAAATGAACTGTAAATAAATGAATGCAAGGAAAATTATGTTTCGATGGGCAGTTTTCCTCCCTTGAGAAATCCAGGATGGGTTGATTTCCTGATGGGCACTTTTCAGGATCCAATCTCTTGAAGGCAGATTCCCTGATAGGCACTTTTCTGGGACCCATTAATCACTACAAACCGGTTTATACACTTTTGCTGGGTCTAAGTTATTCATGTGTTCAAACCATTATATATTAGTATTCATCTATGTATTGGGACTTTGCCCAGTTCCAAGCGTTCAAAATAAAAACTTTGTATTCCATACACACACTCACACACACACCCTCTTGTAGTGGAATAGTTTTTTTTAAATCACCCCCCCCCCCCCGGTTTTCAATGTAGGATTCAATTTACAGTTTAAGTTTAATCCAAGTTTATGAGCCTTTATGGGCTGCGGTGATTCATAATTTCCTTGGAATTCTAGTCATCCTCAGTTTCTTAGTTATTGAGTTTCAAAAAGCATAACAATTGGGTCAGGTTGAGCTGAGTCAGCCATTTTAAAAATTCTTAACAGTTCTTCAAAATGCATGTTATTAAATGGTAGAAACTGCATAGATCTATCTTAAAACATTTTCTAGATATTGTGCTGTTCGGTGACTAATTGGCTCAGTCGCAAAGAAAACAGCTGTTAATCTTTGTTTTCTTTTATGCTGAACAAATTATTTATGCGAATTTTGAAAAAAAATTAGTTATTGATGAAAACCTGTGTGATTCTTCATGATGACAGTCAACTTGGACAAATGACGTCACAGACCTTTGTCATAAATTCAGCCAAAATAGTTGGTTGTTCGTGTCAGGAGACCATATTAGCAATGTAATCCCTGGTCGTCATTTCTTCCCTTTATTCAAAATCTCACAGACTGAGATTTTGTGTCATTCACGCCTCTACACATTTTTACCCAACTTATCCAAAATTATTTTTGTCCTTACCCAAAATTTCATGTTGACCCCTGCCTCCCCATTTTTTTTATTTCTAATCTCAAATTTTTTTGACCACCCTTAATTTTTAGATATACCACCAAAAATAATTTTTTTTGAATACCCCCTGAATTTCCCCCCTCCCTTTGCAAATGAAGATAAATATTTTTAAAAATTTTCATTTTTTTTTATTTAGTTGTTTATATATATATATATATATATATAAAGCTGAAAATCTTGGCCATTAATGCAGAAATTTGATTAGTACTTCGACTGGTGGCAAAAGGCCAATGCAAATCATGGATTTATTTTCTACATAAATTTAATCAAAAAATGTGAATTGAATTATAAAATTTTTCATTTCATAAGAAGGAAAGTGAGGGAGGCACTCAAAATACACCTGGCAAAAATTAAAAATCAAACAATCGTGAATTATGAAAATGGGAAGTTAATAACAACACAAATGTAATTCCCACTCATGAAAAAGGTGACAAAGAAAATTACGTCACGAAGATGACAAAACAATTCTGAACAAGTAATTTTGTAACGTTGCTCATTCAGTTTGAAAACAGCAAAATATTACCAATGAAAAAAAATTGAATATTTGCTGAAAAAAAAAAAAAAATTATATATATATTATTGAAATTCAAATTATAATTGTATTTTGTTTTCAGTCCCTAGTTTTTCATTTCAGCCAATGATTCAATGAGATTGTGTGTGTTGTATAATAAGTTGTATTTTGGTGATTTTTATATTTATGAATAAATTTTGTAATACTGCAGTTCTGTTATGCATCAAAACTATGCATTTTGAGGGTCTGATTTATTTTCGAATACTCCACCAGTCAAATGGTAGAATCTCAGTTGGTTTTGTCTAAAAACAAATAGTTTTTTTTACCAAATAAACTTTCTTTCTATTTACTGTTATATTGTATTAGTGTAATGGTCACCATCTTCATCATGTCTTCTGGTGACCATTGCCCACGTTGAACATCATGTTCCTGATTTTTTGTTGACAGCTTAATTTTTAGAATTTGGAAAAAAATACTTTTTTCAGAAGTTTCCTTCTCTTGTAATTGAAAACATTTTGCGTTCACACTGTTAGTCTGGGGAAGATTGAAAATACTTATTGGAAAAATCGTGAAGGCGTGCGAATGCAAAAAAAGTTTTGATCACTTTTTTCTCAAAAATTTCTGTCAATCTGTTAAGGTTTGGAAGGTAGGGTCGGGAGATACAAGTTGGTGTTAAGATAAGTTAGGGGTAGTGACAGGGTTGTATTGTCAAAATGTAAAAAATGCTAGTTTGTGCACAGAAAAAACAAAAGAGAAGCAAAATTCTACAAAATATTCTTTTTGCAAAATGCAAAAAATACAAGTTTGTCCACAGAGAAATTTTTTTTTAAGCACAAAAGCAAACTTCTGCAAAAAATTTTTCTTCAAATTCTAAAAACAAAACCGTCTGGAAAAAATAAGTTTCACCGCTGATGATGAACAGATAGTCAACAGAACCCATGATGGAGACAGCGGCCATTGTTCTAATACAATATAGCAGTAAGTGGAAAAAAGAAAATTGAATTTTTTATAAAACAAACTATTCGTTTTTAGCCGAAGCTGGCTGAGAATCTACCATTTTATCACTAGTGGGGTACTAAAAAATTTGACTCTTAAAAATGTGTACTTCAGATGCATTACAGAACTGCAGTATAAGCATAAATTATACAAAACCATAATTTTATAGAACACAGTGACAAAGCTACTGTGAGGTGGCTAAAATTTTGAGAACAAGGGAAATGAAGTGTAAGTGTGTCATAGAATTATGGTTTTATGAAATTTATTCATTAATATGAAACTACCAAAATATGACTCTTGATTATATCATATCATATTATAGATGGGATAGTCCACTGTGACACTTGCTTTAATTACTGATAATTTCTTTCTTTCTCAATTTCATGTACAGATTGTATGCCAAAATACTCTAAAACGAATTTTAGATGAAAAAATTGCAAAATTTTAATGTATAAACCTGTATATAAGACGAATATTCAATTGATAAAAACAGATTGTGTAAATATAACACTGCGTCCAATGCACTGGTATTATCACCATTTTCAGGAGCTGATTATGGGGCTCAGATAAATTGCTGTGTGTGGTAATTCTCCAAATATCCTTGTAAACCATTTTTCTTACAGTCCGGCATATATGTTATGTCTAATCATTCAATTTTATCTCTTACTGCCAGAAATATTTAGCCAGTTTTCTAATCAAAGTGCCGTTTATTTATATTTTTCTGGTTGCGGGGATTTTTTTGTAGAAAAAATTACATGGGGTAATCCATAGAATAGTTTCTGATTCGCTTTAAGGTTTGTATCCTATTATATAAAAGAGGGCAGTGCTTTTTATTCCTGCCACACATTAGTGAAATATTTTGATCCAAAAATTTTCTTAATACTACTAGTTTTCAAATATAACACTTTGGAATATTTCAATGCTAAAAGAAATCGAAATATTTTTTCACATCAAAATATTTCAATAATGTGTCTGTGGCAGTACTTCCATAGAAAAGATATCACATTTTTGGTGTGTATTTTGATTTTCTGTCATACTAAGAGAGGATCATGATACTGCAAACACACAGAAAATGGAATGATGCTGTGTCTGCCAAAAGTATGCAGTCATCTGCTGCTGTTAATATCACTACTACTACTGTCTCTTTTTTACCTTTCTGTTGCCTTAATAATGTTGCTTTTATATTAAAAAAAATAGAAAGTATTAAGAGTGGTTAAAATTGACAAAAAAAAAAAAATTTTGTTTGAGGCGTGCATATTTTTGTTTGCAATAAATACATTTATACTAAAATATATCTTGGTTCCCTGTCTGTAACAATAGACTCTCCCACTTAAAGGTAAGAATTTTGTGGATGGAACTACTTTCTGCCCACTATTTGAAACTACAGATTTTTCCAGTGAAACAGTATTTTTTTTTGTCATAGAAATTAAAATATACATGTTAATATTCTCCCTGGGATGCACGTTGTATAGCAATGATCATCAATCTGATCCTGTTGGATGTCGTTAGTGAGTTTCACCCTTATTTGATCTCCTACTATTGATCAAAAATCAACTAATGAACGTATTGTAACAATCAACAAGCTAATATTGCAGGCCATTGTGAGAGGGTGCAATCCTCATTGGATCTCTCAACATCGATGGTCTGATACCCACTTATCCTGAATAAATCTGCTAATCATGGATAGTGTAATCCCCCCCCTTCCGTAATAATGCACTCTTTTATTTAAAGGTACAAATTTTGCTGATGAAAATATCTCCTATCTATCATTTGAAATGATAGAATCTCCCACTGAAAGAATGCACTATTTCTTTTTCTCTAAAAAAAAATCATCTCCTTTAAATTCTATGTGAAATTTTTCCATGGGTTTTAACTAGTCTTAGTATAATACATATATATATATAGTGTGTGTATTTGTAAATATTCCCGTCATTTTTTATGAGTACTATGCTAGGAGTTATGTATTTTATTTTCTACTGGTTCTGTTCATCAGTACCTTACATAATGGACTTGGGTCAGTGATTATAAAACAACTCTTTGTTAATTACTTAACCTGACAGACCTTAGTCTTAGGTTATCTACATCAGACCTTATTAGTCGAATACCCATCCTTTGTTATCCCAAACCTATTCACATCTCCCCCCCCTCCCTTTTCCCAACATTCAGTGCAAAAATACAGCTGGGCCTAATGAATGAATGCATAATCTCTCCCGTTTTTGGTAATTTCCATTTATCTTCTATTAGACTGACAGGAAATAAATATAAAATAAATGATTAAAGGAAAAAAAGTTCATCTCTCTCCAATTGGTTGCTTTGTTGTTGCCATGGTAGCCAGGCCTCTCTGAGTTTTTTAATTACTTAAGATTAGAGTGCATCTCTGTTACATTCACAGTAGAAATGGTGATGTTTTGGTTTATTTCACATCTAAAGAATTAAAAAAAAGTCTTGACAGCGCGTTTTATGGTTATGAACATAGATAAACAGAATTCCATATAGAAATCCAACATGGTTGTTAATGAGACTATAGAACTGATACAATTATTTTATGAAATTTGTCCAAATTGATTAGAGTGGTTAATTATTTTGATATAGAACAAAGAAAATATGTAAAATCAGCTTTGTTTGAGATTTGTGCTGAATTTGTTATTGAAAGTTCATTATTGGAACTGCATAGATCAGAAATAAAGAATAATCTCTGGGCGGGACTTGAATGCACATTCTTTTTCCCTCAGAGATCCTGCCTATGTATGGCAACTTCACTACTGGCTGAGCTGCCACATCAAATCTAACCCTTAAAACCATCCTTTACTATTGAATGCGAAAACAATAAAAAATATAGATTGAGTTGAAGGTTTGATTTGATATTCATCCAGCCATAAGAGTTCTGGTAGCTTTGTTGCCATATATTGGCAGGGTTGCTTGAATTCATTTCACTTTGCACTAATTCTTTAGAGAAAGACATGAATTCATTAATCCCCCTACTGTGGGTGAATAGAAGGTAGTAGGAGCCCCTTAGCCCTATCCAGGTTAATCTGGGTAAAAGATGGGGGAGTTGGTCATGGGGCTAGCAACTCCACCCTGTAAAACCTACTTGCTATAGAAACTACTGCAGCATACCCCCCTCTAGCAATTGTCTGCTGAAGTATTACGATTGCGGCATAATGCTTCTTGGGGAATCTACTGGAATCTGGAAATAACAATCTGAAAATCAATGGTTTGGCAACTTCATTAATTGAGAATAATATTTGGGATCTAAGGGGAGTAACTCATTATCTTATATTGGAGACGTCCATGCCTTTTTTTGGTAATCCCTCTTTAACTATTTCATTGGGATCAAAATTTATTTAATGTCCTAGCAGAAATGAAAACTTTCTACAAAAAGTTTTTTTGATTTTTTTTTTGTTTTTTTTTTGTTCATAGATGTTTCATTGAGGTAATTTTTTTGCTTTGTTTATATGAAAAAGGTTATCTAGCAATCTGCATCTGGATTTTCTGTCACAGCTTCATTAATCTCTATCCAAAGCAGATTTATTGTGAAACTTTTTCATGAAACTTGAATAAAATGTTTCTGAAAGAAAGAAAATGATGTGTCCAACCCTATTTTGCAGCTAAAACTATCTCTCTAATCCAAAGAGTTCTCTAACAGTTCCAGTGTCAGAGATACTGGTTTTCATATGGTTTAGTGGCCATTTTGAATATTTAATTAGCTAAGGTTATCTAATTTGCATAACTTTGGGTTAGTTCCTGGAAGGATAGATCATAAGCTTTCAAAAAAGTTATAGTCTGTCGGTATCTTTCCCTCAATCTGGAGAGCTTATAAATAAAAAGAAAAAAGATTGAATTTGGTGTAAAGAGATTCTTCGTCTGGCGGCGGGGGGAGGGGGCTTGTGGAAAAAGATAGATTGAATTAGGATTTGTGCTC
Source organism: Thysanoteuthis rhombus (assembly GCA_963457665.1). Taxonomy (NCBI): domain Eukaryota; kingdom Metazoa; phylum Mollusca; class Cephalopoda; order Oegopsida; family Thysanoteuthidae; genus Thysanoteuthis; species Thysanoteuthis major. Next base: position 74,746,054 of record OY735201.1, on the reverse strand, counting down.
TAGTACAATTTAGTCAATGCTCGACATTTATCCTGTGTTGGTAGTACAATTCATTTTAACCTAAAATAGTTGAACTCATTGTTTTTATTCTATGTCTTCTCCAAGTGTATGTGAAGACACAGACTCTTTTTTCAGTAGTGTCAAGTAATGGCAGCAAACCAAGATTTCAATTCTGTGTCCCTGTTGAGCAGTGAAAGCCATGTTAAGTTCGCAATCCACACTGGTCTTATTCGAACATTTAGCTACCAAGTTGATGTGTGTTGCCTCTTTGAGTTTTCATAGGGGTAGTACACCTGAGGAAGGCCATAGAATAGATTGGCTGAAACGTGGGAACAATAAAAATAAGAATGAGTTCAGTTGTTCAGAACTCTTTGAATGTTGATGACTTCTCTCAAAATTATAGCCTATAATAGGTCTTGTGTTTGAAAATGATAGGGAAAAGTCAGCTTTGTAGTCCACTAAAGCATTGATCTAGAAGAAAAATTTAAAGTTGATATTGCAAAATGGATTCATGCTTTTCCCAAGAGCATTAGTGTGTGGTGAATTTAACAGCCCCTGTCGAAATTTGAACTCTGTTCACATATTCCGTTTTCCATACTTGTTATGCCATTCTGACCTTGTCGTTTCATTGATAGAATAGACTAACATGTACACAGGATTCTCCAATATTACAAGACAGATGATTTCCACGGATATATGTGCTGATTCTTATACCATTAAAAAATATTGTTTCTTGTTTTTATCAGAATTCTTGACCAGATCTGTTCTTCTGTTATATTTTTTTTATTCATTAAAATTTAGAATAGTGTTTACTTTGACTCATTAACTATACTATTGTTTTGATTTTAAATTTCTAGTAAAAAGAAAATTGTGCTTGAATAATCAGTACTATTTCCTCTGTTGTTTCATCTTTCGTTTTCATCCTTTCTCTCTCTCTTCTCGCAATTTTTCATTCTTTTTCACTTACAGTTTCTGTTTCTCTCTCTCTCTCTCTCTCTCTCTCTCTCCTTTCTCGTGCGATTTCTCTCTCTGTCCTCCCTCGATTTCTCTCTCTGTCCCTCTCCCTCATCCTCTCACTCTCCTCACCTCGCCCTAGCTTTCTTTCTTCATCGAATGCTACACCCCTCACTCTCTCTTCATCTCGTTTATCTCTACCATTGGGTCCAGCAGATTTCTTTTCTCCAATTTTCCGGCCAACATCATCACCGAATCCCCTTTTTTAACAAACAGAAAGTACTTATTAATGAATAAATATTAATTATTCATCCGTTCATTTTTGTGACGCTTCACTATCCCCCTCCCCTCCGATGTCAGCAACGTGTCGGTGAAAGGAGCGAGAGGTCCTTGATAGGAGTGATGGGGTCGGGGATGAGGGGTGGGGGATTGACTGAGAGGAAATGCCTGATGCCTCTAGCTGATCCTGTATTGTTTTTGTTTTACATTTTCACTCTTGCTTAGCAAAATAAAAGATGACTGAGTCGTTGTAGGTCAGCATGTTATCAAAAAGGCCGGGGTAGTGTTGTGTAGCTTCCCACCCGACCCTCTTTGTTGCCATGGAAACCATCATCCCTGTTAAAAAAAAAAAAAAAAAAAATGAGGAGGGCTTTCTACACTCACTTGCTTTTCCAGCTTAAATACAGGAGGAAGACGTGGAGGAAAACCTCTCTTTTAAACTTGAATATTTTCAAAAAATGCAATGATTGTTTTCAATCATCTTATTTGCTGACTCTAATTATTTGTTTTCTTATTGCAAACTGTTCACATAGGTTCTTCAGTTTTCAATTTGGCTGGTTACGTATCCATCACGTGTACAGGCCGTACCAATTGAGCTAGAGGGCTGAAAATTTGAACGTTTATTCTTAATTATATCTTGTAGAAAACGTTTTTGTTTTTTTTTCTATTCTTTTCAGCTTTTTGAAAAAGACCCCTTCAATAAGTTATTTAGGGAGAGTTCAATTTACAATGTAAGTTTATGCTAATTTGATCCTAGTTTTTATCCGGCAGCATTCACATTTTTGTTTTTTTTTGATTATTCAGACTATTTTAGTGATCACTGCCGAACGAAATGAGAGATAAGTAACTTATTCATTTATCACCCCTTTTTTCCAATCATTCAATTGATCTGGTTTCTATTGAGTTACTAACCAGGCCTGTTTTAAAAATCTGTTATGCTTTTAGATTTGAACTTTTTACAGAGAGATCTTCAATTTTTGAATTTCATGAACTTTCACTCTATTCACTGATTGGGTAGGATTAAGTTGGTGTCGATTTCCACCTCAAAGTTCAAGAACTGATTTATTTTATTGCTTTTGAATTCCTAGTTTTAAATTTTTTTAATCTTCAACTTATTTTATGGCAGGCAATAATTTTGATTTTGAAATATTGAAGTTATGTTGAGAATATTTTCACTTTGAAAATTTCACAAATTTCTTGTTGAAATTTTTATTATCTGTTTGCAAAATTTCATTCTTCAAGCAAGACTTTTTAGAAATCTTTGAAAGCTTATTTTAAATCAAAAATCATAAATTTCCAATATTTTCTATTCTTTTTCTTGCTAGAGGGGAAAAAAGCCCAAATTTTTGTCTAGTAAAAAAGAAAAAAACAAATTTTCATTATATTATAGAATTAGACCCTTTTTAGAGTCAGTGTTTACTTTTATTTGAAAGACATCAATTATTATGCCATATTCGATGCCAAGGTTTACTGGTAAAAAAAATTAAAACTCAATGATAAAGGATTTTTAAAAAAAATGTGATTGTCATATATAGATGATTTGATGAAATATAGTCAAGTTTTATCATTACTCAATTGAACTGCCACAAAATAATACCCACTCTATCTTGAAAAAAAAAAATACCAATTGAAAATACTTTTGGGTCCAGGGGAGGGTGTGCCTGACAGGTGTTGATGATTCAGTTCAAGATATTTGAGTGATTTTGCCAACTATTGTAAAATATGGCACTTAAAAAGGCAATAATTACGAGCAGTAACTTTCGAAAATGGTTCAATCTTAGTAAATTTTTATAACATCATAATGAGTAAAACTGTATAACAATTTGTCGGTTATCACAAAAAAGATAATTTCTTTCACAAAGTTCAGTTTGGTACTCTGGCCACAATGGAAAGAACACCTAATCTTAAGTGGAATTATCAAAAAGATTCTTCAGATCTATCTCTAAGACCATTTGACCGGTAAGATTTTACCAGATCCTCTATGGTCATTTGTTTTCAGAGTTTGATAAGCCAAACTTATTCTTAGTACAAGTCACAGTGTTTACTGCAGGCCTCCCCTGTTATAATGCAGTTGTTAGGGTCCAAGATAGCCCAGCATGTTATAACTGAGCTGTGATTGCCAATATAGTTATTTAGGTGCTTCATTAATCTTGAGGTTCACCATCCACCCACGTTATAAAGAAGTGGTCTGTATAATACTGAACCTCAAATAAATATTAATTCTATTGGAAGATGCCTGTCATTGGACAAACTGATGACTAATCATACTTATTACCATGACAACCACATTCCTAAGGTGAATAGCACTAGTGATATCCGGTGGTGGTAGGTTGTATACCCATCCTAGGGCAAAGGCTGGGTGACACACCCTGTTATAAATTCAAGGACCTCCTACAGTTGAATAGGTATTTATTGGATTGTACCAATTTTAGCAGGTGCAAGGCCACTTTTCCTGTGCTCTCAGCAAATTTACTATTCAACTAGTATACAACAATCAATGCTTTTTTCATCACTAAAAAACCTAAGCTTAGTAAATAAGAACAAGACATAAGAAAATTTGCGACCATCTTTTTTGATGGGGGAGAGGCTATAGTAAGCTGTGGTCTAAGGTCTAAGCGGTGCAAGTGGGCATAGTACCCTCTTCACTGCACACGTGCACACATGTTTGAGGATGGGAATTCCACTCTCTACTAATTTGTATGAATACTAGTAGCATTAGAAATAATGAAAATATTGACTTTGACAAAAAAAATGGCTTTATGGGCTCTTATCATGCATGGCCTTCACACACGCATATATATATATATATATATATATATATATATATATATATATATATATATATATATATAAACACACACACATATCGAGACGTTTCCACAAAAAAAGTTATCTAAGTTTACAGCAGCCTTCTAATCTATGTATAGATGCAAATGTAGTTTATGTAGGAAAATAATTAATTTCTGATCCATCCTTTTATTTAGAGTAAGTTTCCATGGAGTAGGATGTGAATGTGAGCCTTACCCAAAAGTATTTTCTTCTAAATTCCTACAATTTAAAGGCTGAAAAACTGATCCAATCAAATTATTTTTACAACGTAACAAAAAAATGTGTGAAATATCAAATATGGGATCCCCCTTATCGAAAACTGATGTTTTCATAAAAAATTTGGTATCTGCAATAGTTCCCACGGAAAAACTTCAATGAAAAACCTTGGCTACTGAAAGATCGCCATAAGAATGCAAATAGCTATAAAAAAAAAAATGTTGATACTGTCAATAGATAACTTTAAAACGTTCTATTAGATTTCATATCTACCTACTTAGTAATTTATTGTAACTGACCCCACTCCCTTCTGTGTGCCTTCACTGAACTGTAACACAAGAAAATGTTGGTACTGGAAAATTGGAATTTAGAAGTCTAATGCTGTCTAACCCAAAATTTTACTTAAAAAAATATACATATATATTCATGTATTCAAGAAATGAACAGATTTGGTCAGACAATGAATTATCAATTTTTGTATTATATAGAAACTTATTTGAAATGGAGTTTCAACTATGTCCATTTCTTATATACTTGACTGTCAGGTTGAAAGAGATGAACAGACTAAGAATTAACAGGATGAGTTTAGGTTTAAAACAGTTAATTGGCCTCTGCATTACTGGTTGCTATTTAGCTCAATGGTTAGAGCATCGCTACATTGAAGCGGATGCCCTACCACTGGCATGTATGATTCCTGAAGCAGCCCTATTTTTCTTTCTTTATTCTGTTTACGTTGTCTTAATTGAGTGATATATTAACGTTGTAATGATGGGAGATCATTTCATATAAGTTTCTATATAATACAATTTATAATTCATATATATATATATATTGCATGCATGCAAAAATTTCTTGCTTTTCCACATAATTTTCAGCGATGGTTACACCAGGTGAGAGTGATATCAACCAAAGCTGAAGAATCACTAAAAAATTCTAACCCCTTACCTTATGGATAACGAAATAAACTTAACAATATTTCCCATTGGTTATAAAAATTTTGATCTGGTGGAGATGAAAGAAAAAGTCCTAAAATGCTTTGCAGTATTGGGAGAATTTTTTTTATAACTAAAACTCTCACTTCGATAATTCATAGCTCACAGTAAAACTAGTCTGGTAACTTTAGTCAGTACGCTAATAGTTATAAAGATAGTGAATAAGACTGAGAAAAAATTTCTCTGAACTTTGAATTATAAGAACCCAGTTCTGATCTCACAAATTTTGGCCTCTCATTGATAAGTTCTGATCTCAAAAGTTGATTGCAATGAAAATTTTCATCATCATGAGCTGTTGCCTGTCAACGAACTGTAACTGTACCCACATGAAGGTGAAGAGATAATAATTGGTTGAGGTAACAAATAATTATTGTCCTGTTGGAGGTGAAGCACCAAATAAGTCCATTTTATCTTAGTGGTAAAAGTACAGAGTTCTTCTTGGAATGAGTTGAAGGAATAGACAGAACTATGCAAATCCTTCCTGGATAAAATCCCATTCCGAAGTCAGAGAAGCTTTCATCAGAATTGTCTTCTTCAAAATATATATTCATTTTCTTTTCTGCACTTGCTTGTTTTCTTTTTGATCAAGCTCTTTATGCATCCTGTCAACAGCCTGTTTATCCAATTAATTTTTTCGTGCGAGGCTATATACAATATTGACTGTATTGGTCAGTGTCAAACTCCCAATATTTAAATGGTTAACACAGTTCAACAAGTCAGAACTAGTTTGAACCATCTGAATCTTTCTGGAATCTCCGTTACTATCAAAGCACATGGCATTCGTGTTCTGGTAATGGTCATTTGAACATTTGATATTTTAAACAAAAAACAAGCTGATGGTTGCAATTTTAATCAAACATAATGGCAATGTGCTGACATCATCGTCTGGCTTCTGTTTCAAGGCTTAGTGATTCCACCATAGAAAAATAATTGGGAGAATTTTGTTTGTTTCTTTTTTCACCATTTTTTTTTTCTTTCATTTCGACTACAATTCCTCACAGTTAGTCAGTATAAGGCACCCAGTTTATACTTATCAAGAAATTTTGATTTCTTCTTGTGATTTTATCATTCTTGAAAGAAAATTGTTGTTAGTGGTGGTGGTGGTATAATCATCATCATCATCATTTGATAAATTATATAATGTTTAATCAAATATTTTTTGTATCCTTTCAATATGAATACACTCCGAATTCTTAGAAAAAAAATGAAGGCTAATTTTTTGGAATATGAAATAACTAAAAATTCTAAAGTATCCTGTTAATACCACTTTTTTCAAGTGTAGTCAACCATAGTTACCTGAGAGTAATTGTTAATCAAATGATAATTATATTATTTGAATGCATAGAGATAATTCAAAAATATTCCCTTCATTAATTATTTTTGATAGAAATTGAATTTATGCAAATTACCTGATACCATTTTATTTCAAATGTTACTTATACTGTATATTGTAGTCTTTTATGAATATATATTTGTATGTTGTAAATAACATCTGGTGAAAAAAGATTGGAGAGGTTATTTTATTTGTTTGCTGAGTTGTTCACACAGACAGACAACCAGATTCATATAGATATCTAAAAATGAATAATGAGAAATAAACTGTTTTTTCCCCGCTGACTTATATACACTTTCAACCATTATAAATTTAATGCAGAGTTCTCATTGGTCAGTTGGAAAGATCAATTGTTCTGGTTGATCAGGCTTTCCTGGGGCAAAAAAAGTAATGATCTCTCTGAGAGCTTATCTTTCATTTCTGATCTGAACTGTTACTTACTTAGTAAATTGACCATGTGAGTTAAGTTGAAAAAGTAAGTGAGAATTAAGAATTAAGAAAACTATTAAGTGAAAGACTGTTAAAAAAGCCAGAAACATTTTGAATAAACATGTTTTGAGAACATCCAGGTAATTATTGGACTTGATCCTTAAATTTTTTTTCATTATTTGTTGAATTAAATGATATACTTCTCCCCATAAACTTTTCATTTTATTTTGCCCTTTTGGGGCTGGGGGGAAATGAACCTTTCTCTTATTGACTGAGATTTCTCCAGGTTTTCACACTGATTTCTCTTATGACATACTTTTATCTCCAAGGATTTTTATTTATCCTTGTTTAGATTGTATTTTTTTTTCCTTATGTCCCTTCTTCCCCAACTTCGACCCAAATTGTTTTCAATCTGGACTTCACCCCTTGGGCCCATTATATTCTGTTTTATGTCGGTCAGATTCCCAAGGGTGATGCCTGCCACTTCCTAATCCTGCATCTGTTCCTTATCTGGGTTTGGAACTCAACTTTACTGCACCCTGTGTTTCTATTTCCTTCGCATTTTAGAGTGGGGGGATGTAGGGGGGAGAGGAGTTGTGAGAGGATGTCATGAACTTACACAGTATCTCCAGTTACTACCTTGGGGTAATCATCTCCTTACCTTCCTCTCAACATAAATTGGTCTTTAATAATAGGAGTTATTTTTAACTTCATTGTCAATTTGCAAGTGAAGTTTTAATTATGTAGGATTTTCTGTATTTCATCCTGAGATGACAAAAATATTTCAATCTCTCGTACAGTTTGATTAGAACAAACAAAAAAAAACAGTCTTTTCACAGCAAATTGAAAATACAGCGAGCAGTTCAAGCTATGAGGTAATCAAATAAAGAGATTTTCAATTTTCAAAATTTTTGATTAGAGATAGTATACTGTAATTATTTGTGCTGCGATGTGTATAAAGATATTTCCTCATTTAACATGATAAACTATTTTTCTTGCTTACCCTTTAATTATATAAGATTTTCTGTATCTCATACTGAGAAGGAAAAGTACTTTGAATTACTCATAATTGGAGCCTCTGTAATCTGAATAATGCTAAATTTTCTGAGTTCTTACTATTTTTTTTGGCTGACAATTTTGAATTTAATTGAATGTTTATAAATAAATGAATTATATCAAATTTGTGAATATTGACTTACATTCTAATAATGGTATACAAAAAAAAACAAGTTATTTGCAATCTCATGTATTGTTAATTCCTGTAGGCCCCTCATGGTACATAGGGCTACAACTCTTTGGTAAACTACTGGACTAAAGGGCTCCAACTGCCCTGCCATTAGCCCATAGCTTGGGAAGAAGTGGGTACATGCCTTTCCCAAATGTAGTGTCCCATTGGGTTGCATCTCCACCAAATTACTGGTGGATAGCACAGAAAGATCCACAGGAGATTACAGTACCTGATGTGCACCATTTTCCAGATTGGATGTGTTATTGTTGAGCGGGGTTGTCTCTTAGATTTTAAAGACTGATTGTGGTTGTATAGCACATTATCAATACTTTCAAGGGTTGTTGATAAAGGTCGTGGATAGCTTGGGCTGACTTGTGGAGAGCTCTTCTCTTTATGTGATAAAGTCTCTTTCATGTAGACAAGCTGGCAGTTATAGGGTGCTTCTGATTGTCAGGGTCTTCTTGGTCAGGACTTGTAGCCTCAGTTGTAGTTTCATATACCATTGGAGGAGACGCGGGCAGTTTGCGGGGTCTTTTATGTCTAAACTTCAGTCCCCAAATTTGACTGTGTATCGTTTCATAAAGTTTATTCTTTAGCAGTGCTATTACAACAATCTTATATTTTCTTTGTTCATAAATTTCTGGCGCTAATTAAATTCTTTGCCTTGAATTATTCAATAGTTGATATATTCATCTTTCACAAATCATAACAAACACTGGCTCACTTTTTTTGCAAAAAAAATATTTTTGCTTTGTCGATCAATGACTTAGTGTTCTTAGTTTTTGTAACTCTTTCTGACTGAGAGGCTAGCTTAGGGCATTAGGGCCAGGGGGATTGCTCTATAATAGAAGAGTATTAGTGCAAAGTGAATGCCAATTCTGTTTTCTGTGCTGGTAACAGTTATGCCTCCTTGCATCTCCTGTGAGTTTCATCTCGGGCCCTTTTGGTGTCTTCAAGAACCAAAGTTGTCAACACTGCTCAGCTGAGACAAGATCATTATTTGGCTTGTCCATCATTGATTGGCTTGTTAGATAATTGTCAAACACTTCTATTTGCATTGGGAGATCTTTTGAGGACAGAGAAATTGGACCAAGTCAAGATTACTTTTTAGTGTTTACATTTTGTATTTCATTCGAATAAATGAACGGTTCCTTCACAAATCAGTGAAATGGTGTGCTTGTGTGGTCTTTATCAAAGTCACCGAGATTTATTGCCTATGATTTTTTAACTGACAATTGTGTGTAGTAATACGGGCTTCGAATGGAATGGGAGTTGTCACCTCTGTCATCAAATAGACTTAGTATGTAGTAAAATACTGCTCAATCTGGAATATTGGGCTTACAGGATTTAAAGGAAAATTCTGTTTTTATTCATGTTTTCTTAGCAATAATACTGGTAGAAATTTGGGGGGGGGGAGTCCATCAATCACCCTCTTAATATTGTTAATCCTGCTAGAATGGGGGATGCCTGTAAACAGTTGAACTGAACTTGTTCAGTAGGGAAATAGGCATATAAGTAAGCTGAAATACAGATCTTTTTAAAATTGAATTATTTCTCTTGACTGTAAACTAAAACATCGATTCTTTTTGATATTAAGGTAATCTTTTGATGAAATTTTTTTTAGTATTTTGCATTTTGGTCTCTATTTGCATTTTAAATTTTCAAAAAATCTATTTTGCTGATTGAGATAATAGATAGAATCTCTTAAGGTAGGAGTTTTAGGAAAATAATTCCATTTTGATTTTCAGGATTATTTTCCTGCAGCTAAATTATGCAAGATGGATATTTGATCAATCATGTCAATATTTGAGTAGCGAATTTTAACCATTTCAAATATCAATTTATTCTTGTTTCTTTTGATAAATCCATTTTCAATTTTTTCGAAGGAGAGGATATTAGCATCTGCCATTTATGAGGTGAGTCTTGTAATGTTACAGGTCTTATTCATTACAGCAGTAACTGTTATTCTTACAGTTATGGCTTAGTGTGAAAAATTAGGGTATAGCAAGAATCAAAAATTATCATACATATAGAAACAACTGTGTCTGTCACACTTATAGTATCAGTAGCTCCTATCTCTCCCTACTCTCTTATGAAACTAAGTTTATTTCTCCTGTCTCCTTTGCTACCGTGTCTCTTACACATATGGTATTAGTAGCAGCTATCAGCCAAGTATGTTGTTGTTGACTTATGATAAAGCGATGGGTTATGGAGTAATTTACAGTAGGAAAATAAAGGAAATTGATAATTTTGAGCAATTTTTAGAACCCTGAGAGTAAATAACATTTTTTGGTTCAATAAAATTATTCTAACAGAAAATGCCGAAGAATTTTTACCTGATGTAACTTATTAAAAGTTATTTTTAGAACAAAAATCTCTGAAACAAAACAGCAATTACCTGTGAGCTAAATATTTTCAATTTTTACTAACCAGACCCATTGTGTTGAATATTGATTTATTAAGCAGTAGAGGATTAGAAAAAAATGTCTGGTGCATATCTTACCATGTAGGGAGATCCTAAGAAATATAAATCCTGAGATGTTTACATACATTGCATTTTATTTATATGGAATAGAATATATATAGTCTAGAGAGCTTTACAGCTTTGAACACTAAACATTGAAAAACTTTTTTCAACAGATTTTTTTGTGTCACTTCAGTCACCCATTTCTCAATATCTGTCAATGCAATTGATGTAATTTTCTATGCTTTTTCCCTGTTTCCCTTATACTTTGTTATCATGGTGCAATGTATAAATTGTCTCCTGTTGGGATCATCAGTTGTTAATCATGTAACCGTTTTGGTGATTTTAAAAAAAACAGAACATTAATATTAATTGATCAAACACCACCTCCCTTTCTTACTATACAGTTCATGCCACGTATGTCGTTTGTCATTTTATGAGGTTTTATGTGTATTGTATATATTTATATTAATTTATACTACATATCTATTTTTTGAAACTAGGTTTACTTGCATAGAGTTCTTTGAAAAGGTTTTCAATGGTGAGGGATCAGTAGTATATATGTGTGTATGGATAAATATAAACAACCCCTGAAAGCATCTTCAGTTTGCCTTTTTTGTCTTGCTTGGAGTAAACGATTTAAAAAAAAAATTTTTTTAATGTTGTGTAAAAATGGTCAGTTATGGACAGACATGCATATCAAAAACCTACGAGAAAGTTGAAAAAAATTGAACAAATTCTTTCCAAATGATTGATGACTTGGCATCAAGATGATTGCAGAAATGATCTCCATTGATGAAGAGACTTTTTGACCTGCATTGACACCTACAGCACAACAAAGAATCAAAAAATGATATCCTTTCAACCTTCACAAAATCTCTTTTGCTACTCAAACACAAGTTCCTGTTGAGATACATTCATACCTGTTAACTACACTTAAAATTTCAAAAAGATTCATTAGGTGTTTTGTTCAATTTCGCCAGAAGTTTCAAATTGATGCAATGCTCAATTTTTTTCTGTTTTTTTAATTTTTATTTAAAAAAAAAATCTTTTTTCATGGCATGTCAGAAAAATCTGTGTACTTCAAGTGATGTTCAACATTGAACTGTAGACACAAACTTTCAGGGAATATTTATGCTTGTCCATTGGCCAATGTATACCATGTGGTTTGTACATGTGCTCTGCTCATAATTAAATAACCATACTTTATATATCGTGCAGTATTTTTCATATACTATTCTACTACTATAGTTGCGTATTGTAAGATGTTCTAAGCATATGTGGATTAAAGACCGAATTCCCAGAAGCCATTCACGCTTCTCATGAAGATTCGTGTTTTTTGTTAAAATTTGATCATGAGGTTTGAGAATTGTGCAGAATCACCCTTGCTCTGTTTTCTACAAAGGCCAGAAGAGGACAGAATAGAGAGGTTTGGGTTCATGCCTTTATTGTCTGGTATCTGTCCCTATCTCTTATCTTTCAACTATTTTGCACTTTTTGTTCTTCATTCAGTATATTGTTGATGTCTGGAAAATTTGGCTTATGAACTCCCTGCTGTTGAAAATGGTATAGCAAAACCCTTTCTAATTAAGGCATATCTTTATGTACCTGGCTGAAATAAGGTGTGTTTTATATGCCGTCACATTCAATATGCAGAAAAATTGAAAGGCTTATCTCTCTGCAAAATTTACTGTCTTAGAAAAGAACACTTTTATTGGTTTCTAATCAGGAAAAGTCCTAATTGTTCCCTTACAAGCCATTATTGGATTGAATTAAGCTTTTTGTCTGTCAATTCCATTTGATAAATGGAGCTAGATAATTTTTATTTATTTTTAACACCTTCAATCTATTAGAGCCTTGAGTCCAACCCAGGATCTTGACTTGTGCTTCAAGATTAATGTGAAGCTCTTCAAGTTCAGAAATCTATGAATAATCCTGTGCAGTTTGCCTCTGCTGAGTGCAGCCTCTTCTCTTAACAGACTTGGTTTCATTGTAAGAAGCCCTAACAAGAACCCTCTCTCCTGTCAACAAAGTTAATTCTCTGTAATCACTGAAAATTTGTAGGCCTTCCTCAACAACCTTGATGATGTAATTTTTTCTTTCTTTCTTTGCCTTCCTCACCTCTCATTGTCCTTTAAAATAATGTTTGGTATTTGCTGTTCTAAAAAGTTAATTTGAAATCTTTGGTTAACATGCCCGTATACCTGTGTATAAGTAAAGTTTCAAATCCAAATTTTTAGCTAAAGAATTTGGGGACCAACTTAAGTGTGAGAATGACCAGAAGCAACTTTTAGCTCCAGACATAAAAAAACATTTACTACTTACACAGAAAAAATACATTGTATTTATACTTTATCCATCCTAATTAGATTGAAATAAATACTTGAATGTAAATGAAGAATATTTTTGGTAAAAGTTCTTGCATTTCAGTGTAGAGTGCCAAAATAATGGTAAACCTTTGACCTTTGGTCACAGTTTATAGGAAGGAATTGGAGGAGTTAGTTTCCTGTAATGTGATTTATATATCATAAAATTTTACCTACCTTAATTTGTTATTTTAATGAGTTTAAAAAAAAAATTTGTTGACCTATACTGTTATTTTATTATTTTTATCATATTTATTCATTTTGATGGAAGAAAATAACTTGAGTTTAACTTAGCTAGTTCAGCAAATATTTCCCTTCAATTTACATGAATATTTACTGAGTCTGGTACCGGACCACAAGATTGGGACATCCTGTACAAATCAAACTCACCTATAAATTTGTTGACTATCACTTCATTCTAGGTGACCAATATACATATTTACCATGCTTAGCTTAGTCTGGCGCAATCAATGGCTGCAAATGTGGTACACTTATGAGGATTGAACCTATTCCATCAGGTAATAGTTTGTGAGACAGTTTGCTAATCATTATGCTATGGTAGGAACCCCTTTAACAGTTTATATATAAATAGCAGGGATACCTGGCATTGCATGGGGGAAATTAACTTGAAATAACACTGGGGAAAATACGCTCTTCCACACAACATGGCAAATAGAGAGAAGATTATGCATACTGACCGCTTATTCTTTACTTCTGACCTGCACTGCTTATTCACTGTTGTAGAGTGATGGCTTAAATTGAGATATGATAAACAATATGGTCTAGATCATTTTACTAGTTAACATTGGGAACAATTTTTGTATCAGAATATTCTCTTATCATTATTGCTATAAATGGTACAAAGATTTCTTACAATAAAAAAATTACTGAAAACTTTTTTGGCTTTTGCTGGTAAAAAAAACCCTAACTTGAAAACAACTAAAAGGAAATTAAGATGATTGTAATGTTTAAAATTGTTTTTCTGATAAAAATTGAATAATGAATACATACAGTCCTGGACTTACGATAGGGTTATGGGTGGAAAATATGATCAGAAGTTGTTGCATGAAATGGAATATTCTTGTTAATTTGGTTTTATTAGCAATTTAAAAGAAAAGAATATAACTTTGGAATATTGTGAGTCAGGCAATCGTAAGTTGGGGAAAATCTATAATTACTTTCAACTTGGAAATAAATTTCCTGATTTTTGCTTGCTAATATATTGAAAATAGGGAAGGGATAAAAAGCTTCCTCCGTGAACAGATTCAGACACTGGGTATGTGTTATTACTATTGCATGATACTTTTTTTTTTTTTTTTTTTTTTTTGGTCAATATGTGATGAGAAAAGAAAACTTGTACAGAAAAAAAAAATAATAGTTAGAAATCTTTGTACCATTTCTAAGAATAATGGTTGGAAAATATTATATAAAGATTGTTTCCAATGTTTAGGACTAGAGATTAGCTAGAAATGACTGTTGACCTCAAGTGACTTCTGAGTACAATCTCATTTAGCTTATGCCACAAGTCGATCTTTTGAGAGTGTACATGCCAAGTATTAGATCAGTAGGTTACATAGTTTTAATGTGCAAGAGGTATGGACTAACAGAGGCTGAAATATTAATAAAGATATGCATAATTGAATGAATATATATAAATCTCCTCTTTACTTTATTGTTTGTGCATTGTTGAAGATGAAAAAGATAACGACTGTATTGCATGGTAGTATGTTTTTGTTTATTTCTGACATTTTATCCCACTTTTGCAATCCAAGAATTACCAGCCAAATTGGTTGTGAAAGTTATGAAAAACTTGTTTTATACATCTCCTTCAATTGAAGCTTTCTGCTCAAGTGACCATTGCTAGTTTTACCAATCCACTTACAGCAGGAGGTACTACGAATGACCGTAAGTAATTTCGCTGGTGGTGGTTGACATGATCAATACATATACTATTTTTAGCAGCATCTGCTTAACCTTTAACAGGAAGCTATAAAATTTGCATAATAAACCTGAAACTTGGGCCATTTTCCCTACACCATAATTGACATTATTCACAAAATAGATGGGGAAGGGGAAAACACTCCCAAACAATTATCTAAATTAACAAAGGTCAAAACTTACAATTGCCACAATTGGTTCTGTAATGTAGCCTAATCCAAATGTTAAACTCATAATGTTTCTTTTAACAGTGTCAGATTTGGTCATAGTTAAGCAATGTTGTAACTGGGCAGTATTGGGATGAGTTTTTATCTAAGAATAAGTTACTTGTAATGAAAACCAGAATTTGAGGGGATTTCTTCTGTCAGTCTTTGAGTAAATTTCTCCACTTCCTATTTCCTTCGATTCGTGGTGATTATAAATACAAAACTTCAAACAGTCACTTCAGTAGCAATTGTCATGGTGATAGACTATCATATTGGCCACCTCTATTCATCAGGTGGTTACCTCCCTTTTAGGAGAGCTCTTACAAGTATGGGAATCCATACAGATATCTCACTATTTTCAAGGAAAGATTACATTCCACCAGCAGTAAGCTGGTGGGCGACGCATTATCGCCCCACACCAATCTCCTGATGACATCAACAGAGTGGGGGCAGCCTTGTCTGTCTAGTGCTTGTGTGTGTGTTCGGGGTGGGGGGCTTCCTTCACCCCATTAAGCTCACGCTAATCACTGACTGCATCACTCTCTTCTGGAATTTCATGAAATACTGTTAGATCCAGCAAGATGGCATCTTCACTCACAGGGGATACATTGTTGATGTCTTCCACTGTGTTGATTGAATTCGAAGAAGGCTGAATATCATTAAGATGATGTTGGATTCCACCAACTTCAATGGATTGTGTGCTGATTATTTCAGCGACCTTCTTTAATAATATTCAGATGTGCTGCGGTTTTGAGATGTTTTTTTTGTATACATCATGCTTCACCTCAAGTCCTGATGAGGGCACTGCTTTGATGCCTTTCTACTGAACTTCATGTAGACCTCATTACCAGGTGCATTTGTGGTTGAGGTGTCATTTTTAAGGTTTAACCAATTCCAGGGATGTTTTGAAGCCATATGGGTTGAGTATTTGGACATATTCTGGATGGTTTTTCTTATCAGTGAATTAATCAAATAGAATTTCGATTGTATATAGTGATGAAATGCTATTCCCCCTCCGTGAATGCCGTTCACGCTTATTCCTTTAGCACTGCATCACTGGTAACTACCAAAGCCTCGTTGCAGATTTACTTACGTGTAAGAATCATTTGATTCCAAGTTTAAGTGATAAGTATTTGTAGTCAGTTTGCTTGTATTGTTTCCTACATTAAACTTAATGAATGTGAGATTTTAGTGGTAGACTTGGCAATGGAACATGTGACTTTTCCTACGGCTTCATACAAAGGACATTTCACAGTCAATGATTCACCAACCCTCTCCCTGTTATAAAATTTCAGTCAAAGATCAAAAAGCAAAATGAAGAAAGGTTGTTTGTTTCATATCTTTAGAGAAAATAAGTTTGACTCAGCTCATACTATGAAAAATAGAAATATATACTTTTAACAATTTTGAACCCCAATACCCAATAAAAGGGGCCAAAATCTCATTAAAAAAGTATGGGAATACCATACTAGGAAATGTAAAATAATTTTCTGTCCATTGTATGAAACTATAGCTTCAAAGTATTTTGGTAACTTCATTTCAGTGTTACCAATTCAGGTATAAAATATATAAATTAGATAATTCTAAAGAGCGGAAATTTAGGGAGATAATTTGAGAAACCACGAAATATTTGTAATTTTTTTCTATTTGTGTTGTATAAATTTCTCAAGAACCACCGATAGAAAAAATTCAAACTCAACACTGCACTGCCTTATGTGCTGACTAATGTATCTGGTGAATGTCAACTCCGTGCAATGATCAGTTGTTGAGTAATTGCAGTGTATACAAATACAGATTTCTTCAATCATAGTTATAATCCAGTCAAATCAGAGTTGGACTTGGAAGTAAATACACCTTTTGTGATTTTTTTTACATTAAAGTTACTCCATTTCTTGTAGAACAGCAGAAAAAGAACCCTAAACCTGAATGTTAGAGGAAAAATTCTTATAGTACATTCAAAATTATAATATCAGTTGTCAGTTTTGGCTATTCAATAAAAAATACAAAATCATCAATAATGATGTAAATATTGCCAGCACGTTAGCACTTTAACTTCACCAATATCTAATACAAGTAGATTATAATCAATATTGAATATTGACTGACCGGTATTTCATGGTAAAAAATGACAATCTGGAGGTCATATAAGGCCATATTGCTAAATTTTAAAACTGTCTATTGGAATGTGGAACATTTTCTTGTGTGGAATCTTGGCAACCAGGTTAAATAATATCAAAAAACCCATACGTATTAGAAAAGTAATTGTTGCCAGTTTTTCTCTGAACTCGAAGGGCAGCCATTTTGAAATTCAAAATAGATGACTGTGAATGTACATTTTTGACTTTGTCATTGGATCCATCCCTAGATTCAATCTCCTCTTCCGTAGCTTATTACCCACTCTTCAACAAAATTTCATTGAAATTTATGGGGAACCTCTGGAGATATTGCTGGAGTAAAAGGAGCTTATTCAGAAACGTCTGAAAAATAATGCAAAAATATCTCTCGCTCAAAAACAAATTTCTGTATGAAGTTTTGTGGAAGGATGGATAATAAGCTGGTGGAGAAGTGATCAAATCTGGGGATGGATCCATGTAAAATGAATTTTGAATTTCAAGATGGCTGCCCTCAAAGAAAATCTAGCAACAATTTTTTTCTTGATTTTAATGATTTTGAGGTATGACTTAATTTTTTGGAAGGAGAATCTTAGCAACCTGGTTATCTCAGAAAAAGTACCAGATACCTATATACTATAACGACTTTCAAGAGCTTCACTTTGAGATCAACCTGTTTGTCTACAACAATATGCACACTTTGTATATTGTATCTGATAATTTGCTTATTTACTATGGAAGAATGAAAACACATTGTAAAATAAGAATTAATCATGTAGTTTGCTTTTTAAAAAAAATCAGGATAGCCATTTTATGGTCATTTACTGTTGGTTCTAGCCAACTGAAAGGCTGTTTGAATTATCCACCATAAAATTGAACATCATCTCAAATTTTTTCTCCACTCTAGGTTTTGTGGCTGATCAGTCTGATTACAGAATGACTATGCTTTCTATTTTTCAAAATACCAACCTTTACATTAGTGATAATAAAATTCTTTCTCCAAAGCCTCATGCATTGGGATTTTTTGTTATTAACTACATAAAACTGTACTTTGTTTGGTACCAAATTTGTTAATGGTGTATTTACTTCTAAATTTGACCATTTTGGGGGGAAATTTCGCAGGTCTATTAGAAGATATAAATTTTTGAACACGGCGATTTGTCATAAGCTGTACATAGAGTATTTTTATGCTGGAGTTCCTTGAGATATGAAAGTTATTTCAAGGTTTCTTCCAGTCTAAAAACTGAGACAGATGGATACATTTCAAGTCTCCTCATAGGTGAGGAAGGAATGTGATAAGTACTGATGAGTTGTGTCCAATATTCATTATGTTGTTGCTATCTTTTTCCCCATCGATCCGTGGATGTGGTGTCTATGACGAGAGTAAAAGTAACATTTTCTAGATTATAAAGAATTCAATTCTGCCCTCTGCTCATCCCCACTCAGCTTCTGTATGCTACTAGTACAGAAACACATCGGTGGGATAAGGAAAATTGTGTTACGCCAATCTTCCAAGTGGGCAGATTTGAAAATCAGCATTTGTAATCCTAGCTTTTTTTTTCATTTGGCCTCTCCCAAACAGAGCAAACACATTTTGTAAGCATATCACAACAGTGGTTTGCTATTGCCTAGTGCCATGTATTTTTCTCCAAGCTAATGAAAACTCATTTCCATGGATTTGAGATAAGATTCTCATCCAAGCAGTGCATTGAACATCATTCGTTTCACCATTATTAATTCTTTATTAGTATTTTCTTTCATCTTGAATTTTTGGTTACTTCTTATCACAACTTATTCAGACTGTTCATCTACGGCAATGAGTACAGACTGGAAATAAAAAATAAGCTCTAAGTGAGACTTGAACTCACATCCCCTCTACCTTGGGAAACTGCCTATGTATGGCACTGATCTACCTAATGAGCAACTACAGTTCTAATGGCTGGCAGTAGATCAAATCTGTAGATTGTTTGGCACCATATTTGTTACTGTTTTTACAAACACTAGTCGCAGTAGTAGTTATATTAATTGATTTATTATTTATTTGATGAAGCACTGTCGACTATTGTTCTGAGCACAATGCTTCTCTGAGATATTTTGTAATGTCGATTCTTGAAACATCGTGCTATCAAAACCTTCAAAATTTGTAGAAAATGATGCAAGCAGTTTAAAAAGTCAAAGAAAAATTACTGAGAGATGAGAAAACATCTGAATTTCTTCATTTCTAAGCTGCAATTTATTTATTTTTCAAAAATTATGGTGAGAAAATGCTAAAACTCCCCAGTAAAAAAAAAACATTCTTGACAAACAGCCATAAATTCTAAATGCAAAGTTATGTATTTCTTTTGTTAAAGATGAAGAATGAAATACCAAGGAAAAAAAAAGATTGCATTTTAATTAGCTTCATTCATTTGATGAATGGAAAGTTTTATTTTCTTACCAAACAAAGAGAAGAAATGATGACCATTATTTTTGAGGTCTAAAAACAAAAGGTAGAAAAAACAAAGTTATTTCCATGTAAAATTCTTGGTTTAAAACTGAGGGTAGTAGGTTTTGTCTGCCAAACTCCCTCAGATTTTTTTTTCTCGCAGTGCCTAATGGCATTTTGCGTAATTGAAAAATTGGCTCATATCTATCTCTATAATGAACTGGGTGACTTCTTGCTTGTTTTTTTCTATTTCTCTGTCTGTAAATTTTAAGTGGGAGAATCAATTGTTTCAGATGGTGGATAGGTCTTTTTATCAGTAAAATATAAATTTCATCCTACTTCTATTAATCCTACCATTTAAAACACTAAAACAAATTCAGTCATTTTTATTAGAAATTGATAAGACCTGAATATTTATTTACACTGTTGAAAGCTTTGAAGTCTGATAGGGAGTATGAGAATGAAGAAATCACTACAACTCCATAGAAGCATAGATATTTTTACCTAATGCATTACAGCTTTATATATATATATATATATATATATATATATATATATACTTTCTTTTCTAAAGAAAAAAAATCATTGCATATGAATTCAATTATGGAAGTCCTTTTATATAAGTTTTGTCTTTATTAGTTGAGTGGCTCATAAATATCACTAACCCAGCAGTACAATCATGATTAACAATCTAAAATTTTTTACTATTATACAATACTTCATCTATTAGGAATATAAATTGGTTTACCTGCAGTACTACATTTTCCTCAGTGCTTTGACCAGTTTACAGTTATTATAGTTATTAGTTTCAATTTTTGAACCAATGTGTTCTCTCTATCTTTAGGTAGTATGGTTTCTATTTTTTTTAAAAAATATTTGATGATAGAATTTACAATTTTTCCCAAAAGAATCTTTCAGTTTCGAATTTAAAATAAATTTCATTTTGCATTATGAAATTTTTTAGCCAAAGGAAAAGAACTTTTGTTGTGTTATTGATGATTTTGCCATTGCCATTTATATTAGAATTTAATATCATAAAAACGAATTGCTGAATAGCTTCTGCCTACAAAATGGTAAAAATCAAAGAAGGTAGAATCAGGAACAGAATAGCTTTTGGTAATGATCCAACGCTATGAATATAAACTTCCTTGATTACAGCTGACAGTTTTCATCCAAAAGAGCATTCTAAAAACTTGTTTCTGTAATATCTGTAACTTTCCACTTTCTATCCTTTCTCGTGCAACCTTCATTAAGAGAGTATTGTCCTTCCGTCAACTACTTCCATCATTCAATGCCTGATTGAAAAAGACTACCATTCATAGATTTTGTTCTTTGAGATGAAGAACTTTGGAAAAGAATAGCAGATCTAAATGCGGTCGTTTGCTTCGCCCCCGTGACATTTCGTAAGACCATTGAAAAAATCGGGCTTGAGTGATGGGGAAAGGGACATGACTAAGTAAGATAGCAAATATTAAATCATTAAATATGATTCTTTTCGGTTTCTCCCCCCCCCTTTTTTTCTCTTGGGGTTGTGGGGTGGTCTGTTTTATATTGGTTTATTTCTGCTGCATATTCCTCCCCTTTCCTCCAGCGTACTTCCAATCTAGCCTCACCTTCCATTGCTCTCCCTCTCTTAGTGATAATGAACACTTGACAATTCTTCTTTGAAAAGCAGTTGATAATAAATGGAAAAGATTTTGGTAAAATTGCTGTCATTTAAGATGTTTTGTTGTGAGATGAAAAATAGACACATAATGAATAAATAGCCGAGAGACGGACGAAAACAACCAACTTCATTAGATGTTATAATGTATAGTGCGTAAATATGTGTCTGTATCTGAGGATATATGTGTATACATGTTGATACGTAGATACCTATGTATGCATATCATGGTTTGGCACTGCTACAGAGACTGTTCACGTTATCTCTGCATAATGTCCTTGGGAAAATCATTAATCCATATCTTCTTTCCCAGGTATAGGTAAATAGCAGGGCAGACTGGGATCTTTATCTATGGCTGGCAACCAGTCTAGGAAACAGACAACTCCTTCAAGCAGCTATCTATTTATCTATTATCTATCTAAATTTTGCTAGACAGGGGTGTATTGATCATTATGAATGATTTTCTTTCTTCAGTCAAACCAATTAGCCAACAGAGCATAGATATCAATAGTATCTGGGAGCTTCTCACCGTAAATAACTTCTCAAGAAAAAGCAAAACAGATTATCCAATGCAACTCAGAAGTACCCTGATAACACAACCTGAGGATACAAAAAAAGGATATGGCATATCCAGTCCAATCCAGCGTGTGCTCTAAGTAGTAATTCCACATTCGAGAACCAACACCGAGAAAGGCCGTAGGATACACGGTTGGAACATTGTGAACAAATGAATGAGGAAAATAATCTGACCATATCGTGCATAATCATTAATATCACAATCGATTGGAAAGAGAAAATATGATGTTCCTGGCCTTATTTGTTAGCCAAGAATGATCATTATAATAGGAAAAAAAAAAGGCCAAATCTAGTCTTCAGAATTTTGTAGCTAGATTTAAGAGGAAAAAAAAAATTTCTGATCCTAGTATAAAACACAAAAAAGGTTTTCTGGCAATGTTTAGATACCAAGTTCTGATTGGTTATAGGCACAAATGACTCTCGGAAAAGTAGATTATATTCCAAGTGTTTTCTCAGAAAGTTATCTTTGTTTCATCATAAATCATTATAAAAAAAAATTGTATCAGGTATTGAAAACGTTGATCTTCAGAAAATCATTTTAGTTTTGAGATTACTTCTGTTCCATTTTTTCCAAACCATTTCTAATACTTGGGCATTTGGAAGGCCATCAGACAGAAAACTGGAGATACGCTTAACTAATTACCATAATATGGGAAATGTGAATTTTTTTTTTTTCTTCTAAAGTTTATTTTGCCCCTTAGAGGGCATGAGGTGGGGGATCCACATTCTAGGTTAGATTTCTTGCTCCCTTTTTTGGTAGTGTGACAAGGAGGAAGAGGAGTAGGTGAGTGTACTCAGATTTAAATCAACGCTACAGTAGGTAGAATAAACAAACCTCTTAGACACTTAGCTAGTCATATGTCCAAGTGTCTGGAAGCAGATAATTATCTAGCGCATGCATACACATACATGTATCTTTATATATAAAGGAACAATAATAAATATACAAGTGTGTGTATATGTATTAAGTAGATCTCGGTTCAGAGAAGTGCTCGATACCATTGGTAGAGCAGTTATAAAATGAGTAAAGATTTTTTTTCAATGGCTCATTACAAATTGTACATACTTTTTCGAACAACCCTAGAAAATCTTTTTTGTGTGAAACAATGTACAATCTATAATGAACCAATGAAAAAATCCATATTCATTTTTTTTTTTTCAACACACACACACACTCTCTCACACGTGTGTGTGTGTGTGAGTGTGATGCCCAGCATAGAGTGGTATTTAACATGCTATTCTTGCTAGACTATTTACTAAGATACTGATTTATTCCTCAGAGTATTCCTTGCTCACATGGCTCAGTATCTGACTAAGCTAAGTCATTCTCTCTCTCTCACATATACCACTTACATATGAGCACATTTATGCCTGTTTGGTAGATGTGATAGTTACATATTTCTCTCTGACGTCAGTGGGTGGTGATCAAGCTCTGGTAAGAATAAAACTGCATCTTGAATGCTGATTTTCTAGACAAGGCCCACCCTTTGGAGACTGTAGCAACACAATCTCTCATTTTAAGCCAGTTTATATTTTATATCTATATATATCAGCAAGCTGCAATTTTCAACAACAGAGGAAGCTGCTTGCTGTGATCACTGGCATAGGGTCTTTTCAATTACCATAACCAGCTAATAACATTGTACAAAGGATATAAAAGTTGGATTAGTTTATATGCATTGTTATAAACAAAATTA
This sequence comes from Thysanoteuthis rhombus, assembly GCA_963457665.1. Classification (NCBI taxonomy): domain Eukaryota; kingdom Metazoa; phylum Mollusca; class Cephalopoda; order Oegopsida; family Thysanoteuthidae; genus Thysanoteuthis; species Thysanoteuthis major. The sequence continues at coordinate 74,722,348 of OY735201.1, read as the reverse complement.
CATTGTGAGAATATTTGATTATAGTAAGGAGGTAATTTTTAATAATTTGAATTCGTTTTGAATAAGGTGTTTGCGACTGACTTATTTTGATAACGATAACCATTTGATAACATTATCTATGATTATGAAATGTCAAAAATTCTTCTGTGTTTAACATCAGGTCAGCAATTAAAAAACACTGGTATGAAATTTTAAAGAAAAAACACTGGTATGAAATTTTGAAGAAAAAACACTGGTATGAAATTTTGAAGAAAAAACACTGGTATGAAATTTTGAAGAAAAAACACTGGTATGAAATTTTGAAGAAAAAACACTGGTATGAAATTTTGAAGAAAAAACACTGGTATGAAATTTGAAAGGAAAAAAAAACACTGGTGTGAAATTTGAAAGAAAAAAACCACTTTGGTATGAAATTTGAAAAAAAACCCAACAAAAATACTGGTATAAAATTTGAAAAAAAAAACAAGAAAAACACTGGTATAAAATTTAAAAAACAAATCACTGGTATAAAATTAGAAAATCAAAACAAAATACTGGTATAAAATTTGAAGGAAAAAACACCAGTACAAAATTGAAAAAACAAACACTGGTATAAAATTTGGAAAAAAAATCTCAATTCTTCTTAGCTGGATTAACTCAATCTATTTTTGTATGCAAGTAAACAAAGTCAATACAAGGTGACATTTCTTGGATTTTAATTAGAATTGTATTACAGGTCTCGTTAGTTAATCAATAGAAACCATCACACAATGCCGTCTCATGGTTGCATGCCATGTTTAGGATCCAAAAAAAAATTACAAAAATGGGTGAACAGTGAATATGTTACTTCTCTGGTCTTTTTTTGGGTGGTGATCTCTAAAAATGTGTGAATTTTCAGAAAAACAAGCGTGAACACTACTGGATACAAACTAATGACCAATTTAGCATGAACATATGTTGTGATATGACCCCCACCTCCACAGTGGATGGGATGATTACAAAAAATATAAACAATGAACTTTTTCAAGACACAGTAAGGAGTAAGTATTTTGATTTTCAGCCCTCTAGCTCCTTAGGTGTGGCTTCTACACACAACACAAACTTAGCCAGCCAGACCCACTTAGAAACTGACGAAACCTATTAATGATGACTGTTTCTGAAAATGGGGAAAAAATAAAAGCTTTCTATTTACCTTTATAAAATGCCATATTTTACTCAAGCAACTTTTACAAATATATATATATATATATTGTACTTTATTGTAATTTTATTTTTTAAAATTTCTTTTCAAGGAAATTTAAGAAGAGTGATGGTGCTGTAGTTGCCTGACAAAGATCTCTTGGATTTCATAGTCAGAACTACCAAGAACATTGATGTGTATCTCGGATTCATTGAGAGTGATTCTACTAGAGATATTGTCCTCTAAGATTCAGATCTGCAAGTGGGTCAGTCAAGGTAAGAAAACTTATGATTTTGTGTGGAGCCTCTACAATGTAATGCTTCATGTGATATGATTTTTCCACTTTCACAGAATTATTCGTTACTGTCTGTATACAGAGGAAAATAACACAGACATATCATTCATGTCTATATCTATAACTACTCACCTTTCTATGTATATTATACAATGATAATGACCAAGTATATTTCATTGTTTCAGATAGTGAGTAGTTGTATTACAAGCGTCCCCTGATTTTTAGAGGTTCACTTTATGCCCATTCTTCACTTTTGTGAAGAAAGGCAAAAAGTGAAAATAGCATTCGGCTTTTCTACTGCTACAAGCTGTTATAGAAGCAGTCCACATCTTCTTTTTCTCTCTCTCTCACTCCACAGTCTTCTGTACCTCGTACTACCGAAAATTTCGACAACTCAGCCTAACATATCATCATTACCATTTTGAGGTCTGCTAATGCTCAAAGTTTTTTCCCATAAATTAATGGTATCATCTAGATTTTAGGATAGAGGCAAGAAATGATAAGATAGATCTGAAAACTTTCAGCTGGCACATTAGCACAAAAGGAGGTTTGTCATTGGAATCAGGATTCAATTTGTTGTGGAAAATATTTCAAAATTGCAATTAGTTGAGCAGAGATTTGGAGAGTATATTAAATAGTATTTATTTATTTTTGTAGACTCCTTGTAGAGCAGAGAGTTGCAACCACACCCTGTCTGCAGATCTAGATCTGGGCAATGCTCAATAGCTGGTCCCATGTCAGCCCATCTGCCTATGCGTAACTGCCTTTGATATCCTCTTGGTCTGCTCTGGTCTCCTAACTCTTTTATCCCCCTGTGGATAGATAGAGTTCTGATGTTACAGGTCCTTATCTTTGTTGTTAGAAGGTTGTTCAGCAAATTGGCTTTCCATGGGCTTTCAAGAGCAGGCATCAAGAACCCTTTTGAAAAGGAATCTTTCCAACCAGCCTCTCACTGAGCTGAGCCCTGCTGCAGTTTCAGTGCAAAGTAGGTTTTATGGGCTGGAGTCTCTAGTCCCATGCCTAAACCTTCCTCTTTTACCAAGGCTTGGGACTGGCGAGATGACCCAAAAAGGACTTCCTCAGATGTCACATCTGATAATCCTTGGAAGGTTTTGAAGATCACATCTCATTTACATTTGAAAAAGAATTCTGTATATTTTCATGATAGACAGCAGCAAGACTTGTAAAATTAATCGAAGCTGATCTGATATATTTGCTGTAGCCCAGAGGAAGATGAAATGGATATAATTAGACACGCTGAGACAACATCAGGCATCAAGCAGAAGTCTCCAATATTGTTCAATCCATCAGACACACCAAACATAGATGGGCAGGTTATCTAGCTTATTGCCACGATAAAAGGTGAACCATCAAAATCTCCAAATGGACACCTAAAGATAAGGCTAGAACCTGGGGGTGACTGAAGACAAGGTGACATGTTGAGGTAGTGCACCACATAGGTCCAACATAGAGGTGTACTGCCAATAATAGACATCTGTTGGATAGGATGTGGGACGGCTTCTTCCGTCGTGAGTGAATGAGTGATCATTTTCTGAATAATTCATGAAATAATGGCAGTATTTCACCTCAGACAACATATTTTTACTTGATTTTTTTTTTCTTGTTTGTTCTTTTGAAAAACACAACCAAATATCAGAAAGCATCCGCAACACTGATCTACAGAATATAAAACAAACAATTCCAGCACTGAAATTCTTATTTTCTATCTTGTATCCCATGCAGCATTTTTTTAAACCCGTAACCCAGCAACACATTTCTTGAATTCTCACTTCAGTGCCCATCCTCTTTGGATTAATCTATCACAAAAGCCCCATTTACATTTACAGCACTTTTTCTTCCAAATGAATTCATCTGACCTGACTACGTTGTTTAGCATTATTTATGGCCTCAACTATTATGCTACTCTACTATGTCTGCTTCTCTTCTCCTCATTAGAAACAGTCGATCATTTTTCTTATAATGATAAGAAGAGGTCAGTCGAAAGACAAGCAAATTGTATTTTACGTTCTATTGGGTTGAAAGGCACATCCTTCAGGCTTGCTAGTCAGATTAGTCAATATCCAAATGAAACGTTATTTTCCTTACTCTCTTGGAAAGAGACTCCAAGAGGAAAGATTCTATGAATTTATGGTAGTGGCATTGGTCAGTCTCACAAGACTATGAATTTGCTCCCGGGAAGTCTTACCTTCAGTCTCTCTAGGGTGCAGACCTTGGCAAGGTTATATAAAAGGCATTGGTTGCCCATGCAGCAAGTCTCCCCTATCCACAACACCAATATTGTCCAGGTCTATTGCTGATTCAGTTTGGCACCAGTCTCGTCACAGGAGCTGCCAGAATTGGGCTGAAGACAACGTTCGATAGCCTTAGAGTTTCCAGCTCTTGGTTTTGAATTCAGAGCTGTCCTCTTAGACTGGTTAACTTCTAAGGATAGAGCCCTGTCTGATCTGCTGTTTTACTAATAGCTTTGGACAAAGGAAATCAATTATTGCCTTTCCAAAGGGTATTAGCACAAGGGGAACAGCCTTAGCTGTAGTTTGAACCCAGCTCACCAACTCCTTTGTCTACACTGTTAACCATTATGCCAACTGCACCTTCTTAAGAAATCAAAAACGAAGTAAAAAGATCGCAACTATACCTAAAAGTTCTTCTACATGTCTCTCAACAATTGGCTTGAATTTTAGAGCAAACAACTGAAGCTTGTTAATCTGACTCCAAAATTATCCTGACATATATCTTTATCCTTGTTGCTTTTATAGAGAAAAATAAAACACATATCAGATCAACTACATCCTTGAGGAAGGCCAAGGAACATATTGGCTGAAATGCTATTCAAACAAGGATGAGGATACTTGTTTGGATAAGTCTGACAATTACTCATTGTCAAATTTTAGACAACGATTCTCAAAACATGAGCATTGAATAGAGATAAGATTCTTTTATGAATAAATCAAGCTCATTTAACAGTAAAATACATTTAATGTAAACTCCATTCAGGTCTTTACATTATATCTGACTTGAATCGAGACCCCCCCAATATTCAACAGAAAATTAGAAAATATGAGGTCTGTTTAAAAGTATCTAATTATTTAATAACAATGAAAAAATAGCCTCCCTTAGTTCCCTTCAAAATACTGTCCTTGGGATCTCAAATATTCTAATCTTGTACATGATCTGAAATCTTCCTTTTCAATGATGAAAAGTCGGATGTAAGAAGCTAAAACTGGGTTGTAGAGGGGCTGACGGACATGGATTATGCAATTGTTTGCAAAAAAAACCTGCATGAGATGTGAAGAATAGGCGAGCTCAGTCATTGTGAATGCGATGGTCACACTGTAAAAAAAAAAGCTCACGTGCACAACTAGATCCACTCCATTTTCATTGCTGAGTTTTTATCAAGGCTATGCAACCTCTTCTTGAAGTGTTAAAAATGGCTGGATACTGTTTGGACAGACCTTGTATATTATCAAATTGGACAAGTTGCAAAATGCTGGTAAAATCTGCATTGCAGTATTTCAGTAGTTGAACATTAATTGATATTATTGATAAGAATGGTTTCTTTTGAAGCAGCTGTTGTATAACTACAGCAATGAAAAAAAATGTACCTTAATACTCCACCTTCTCAAACAACATTTAGTAATAAGATGATTATAGAGAGAAATAGGTTTGCTTGAACTAAGAGCATTCTTTTTACTTGAGCTTATGAAATTAGAGGAGAGTTTTTTTTAATTTGAGGAGAATATTCCTGTTTGCAATGAAGTCATTGTTTTCCAGTTCAAACATCATATGTCTGAAGTCATTTCATCTACAACAACCTTGTATTGAAAAAAATTAGATCCTAGCTCTTTTAGATTTACAATAAGGCTTTAATATTCCAGACCTTGAATTTTCCAATTTATGCCTTTTCAGTTTTCTACTTTATTCAAGCTGATATATTATGACATTTGTTATAAATAAAAACATGAGCCACTTATCTGAATGTAGCAATAAATGATAATGAGAGATTTTTTCTTATAGATTCCTTGTAGAGCATACAGCCATAATTACTTTGCTGCAATTTCAATAGCAAGTAGGTTTTTACGGGGATGGGGTTGCTAGCCTCATGCACAACCCCCCTTCTTTACCCTGGCTTGGAACAAGCTATGGTGACTTCCAAGCTATAGTTCTTTTCTCTGTCAGTATAACTTCCTCTTAGACTGGTTTACAAGGTTGAAAGGCGTCAACTATCTCGCTATTTACCCATAGCTGGAGAGAGAAGTGGATTCATGCCTTGCCCAAGGGTATGTGCAAAGTGAATATAAGCAGCTCCAGCTGAAACTCAAGATTGGTCCACTGATTCTGTTTTCTGTGCTGCTAACCACTGCACTTCTCCACACCTTCTTTCTATAACATGACTAGTTTAGTGGAAGTGAGGGATGGTGCTTGACTTCTCTTTGGCCTTTGATTGGAATCTATTTCCAACTGGCTGATATGGTAATTCCAATGATACTAACATATTGGGAATAAAGTCTTTGGTTTTAGCGACGCCTTGTATGATAGGCAAATCGGGGAAACGGCAGTGTGATAGTCTGACAGAAATAAATTCACTCTGTTTGGTTATATTGGCCAAAGTAATCATTTTTTTTGTTCATTTATTAAAAGTTGTATTGATGGAAATCTTAGCAGTCGTATTTTGTCTGTATCTGCATCATTCCTGCTAATAATTGGCAGAAGGAGCGTTTTCACTGCTTTTGGGTGTATGTCTTCAATGAGATCTGGGTGTGCAATACCTCACTATGTAAATCTATAAGTGTCTAACCCTCCTCTTGGATAAAGGAAGAACTATTCCTCTATTCCAGAAGGTAGTTAATTTTTCCAGTATAATTCAACCCATTTTGTATAAACTCTGATTTGAATTACTTTCTAAAGAAATTCATGTGTGTGCAATCATATATCTACTAAACTCTGCCTTTCTCTTTCTTTCGCTCAATTTTTAATTTATTTTTTCATTCATTTATTGGGGGGGAGCTAACTTTTGTTTTGGGTGTTTAATGATATATTTTCGAGCCGACAGACAACCGGTGGACATCATGACTCACAACATGGATCCCCAGAGATCACATGTGAAACCAAGGCCAACAAAATTCAAGATGGAGAGATGAACTGGACAATTTAGAAAATACTGGCTCCGATGCCCATCATAGAGAATTGTGGCGAATCCTGGGGAAGGTCTATGTCCAACGACGGATGTTGAAAGATTGATGATGAAACTCTGCCCAATCAGGCACAAGGCCAGATAGGGAGAAAGGAGTGATAGGAAGATTATATTATGCTCATCTTCCAAGTGGGGAAGGTTTGCCTGCCAGGGAATCAGCATTTCAAATAATGCACTGGATAAAAATTAATCTGAAGATGGTTGTAGAATAGCTGACCAAAATATTGTTATGAAAGAAGAAAAGAATTAGAATAGAAAAAAAAAAAAAATGAACAAACCATTATCTAAATGTTTTTTTTTCCTCTGATTTCAATGTGTCTTTGAGGAATATAATTTGGGTAATTCTTAGAGAAAGGACAAGTAGTACTGTTTTTAGTGTTGTGATAAGTGTGTATAGTAGCTGCCTTATTTCGCAGAACTCCAATGCTTTTTGCTGTCAGAATCAATATGGCAGTTTGATCAGTGAGTGAAAACATTACTCTTCATTCCAATATTTACCTAGAAATAGTATGATACTTTGATTAGTCTTGTAGTGTCTTCTCAGCAAAATATGTCGAAATTTTATTCATTTTTTGATAATCCTCCTATTGGAGTGTTTCTTACATGTGTACATGTATTTTAGTCTTTGGTAAATGCTTATAGGTAACCGGCCTATTTTTCCAATGTATATATAGAACTATGAATGATGAATAAATAAAGTATAACTTGAAAGTTCAAAATATACTTATGTAACCTTGATAATGAAATGAAATTGAAAAGTTTGTGTTTTTCAAAGTTCATAGTGTGTCACCAAAAAACCTATGGTGTGTCACTGGTTCACAATCACTGGTCTAGATAATTTTTCACTTTCATTCTATTCATTAAATGAAAACATTCCTTTTTTCAACCTCAAACATGAAATTTCTCCACTATTATTCAGTTGATGGTTTTCATCTTGCTTGCTATTTAATCAAAATGTCTTGGTGATATATTCTTTGGCTTTCCTCAGATGTAAGTCGCGTTGAGTAATATTTCAGTCATCTAATCCTTTATGTTTTATATATGTGATGCCAGCTAACAATAAATTCTGTTTATACACACACCCGAACACACGTATATATGAATGTATATATGTGTGTGTGTATATATATATATGTATGTATATATGTGTGCGTGTATATATATATATGTATGTATATATGTGTGCGTGTATATATGTATATACGTGTATATATGTGTGCGTGTATATATGTATATACGTGTATATATGTATATACGTGTATATACGTGTATATATGTGTGCGTGTATATACGTGTATATATGTGTGCGTGTATATACGTATATACGTGTATATATGTGTGCGTGTATATATGTATATACATGTATATATGTTATATATATATATATATATATATATATATATATATATATATAGGTACATGTGCGTGCATATATATATAGATAGGTACATGTGCATGCGTGTGTATATATATATATATGTACGTGTGCGTGCGCTTGTATATATGTATGCGTGCGCGTGTATATATGTATATGTGTGCGTGCGTGTGTATACGTGTACATGTGCGTGCGCGTGTATATATGTATACGTGTACATGTGTGTGTGTGTGCCTGTATATATATATATATATATATATATGTATATGTGCGTGTGTATGTATATATATGTGTATATATATATATATATGTGTGTGTGTGTATATATATGCATATGTGTTTATATGTATATATATATATATGTGTGTGTGTGGGTGTATGTATTTATTTATGTGTGTGTGTGTATATATATATATATGTGTGTGTGTGTGTATATATGAGTGTGTGTATATATGTGTGTGTGTGTGTGTATATATGTGTGTGTGTGTGTGTATATATGTGTGTGTGTGTGTGTATATATATGTGTGTGTGTATATATATGTGTGTGTGTGTGTATATATATGTGTGTGTGTGTGTATATATGTGTGCGTGTGTGTATATATGTGTGTGTGTGTGTATATATATGTGTGTGTATATATATATATGTGTGTGTGTGTGTGCATATATATATGTGTGTGTGTGTGTATATATATGTGTGTGTGTGTGTGTGTGTATATATATATGTGTGTGTGTGTGTGTATATATATATATATGTGTGTGTGTATATATATTTGTGTGTGTGTGTGTGTGTATATATATATTTGTGTGTGTGTATACGTATGTATGTATATATGTTTTTGTAAATATATATGATCTGGCAGTTTGATTTTAAATTGTGTTATATCATATTGAATCTATCTGAAATGTTTTCCCCTGAATGGTTAAGAGGCTAACAGATATTAATATTTAATGTATGTCTATATTTATGTTGATACATGGATACTGTGCTCTATGCTTATCCTGTCCATCTGCTATGGGCTCTTCTTTTGATCTCCCTTGACATATTTATATTCAAAATCACACACCAATGGTGAATTCATTAATTTTTTGGTGCCATCACTCAGATTTTTGCTCTGACATATCATACTCACAATATAGCATAAATCTAATGATTTAAAAGCAACCAAGTTTCCATAGGCTCCTCATTATCAATTGTTTTTTTTTTAGCCTCAAATTTTATGTCTGGCTTAGTCAGATAAGCTGGCTATGTAGTGTGCATAACTGATAATCGCTTACCAAGCAGCTGCTGTGTGGAAGACTGTGCCTTGGAAAAAGTTTGACTATGGAATTGAAGGGTTAGTTAGAAAAATTACACTAAAAGTGAGGGTTAATAGGAAAAATCTGAAAGTGGAAATTAGATAACCTTGCAAGGTTGAGTGTACTTACAACCCGGAATGGATACCTATGGGATTTTTGAGAGAACTCAGAGGTATGATTAATCGCCTTTGTTTGAGAGATTTAAAAATCCCTGAGTTGGGAAAATACTTCTGCACTGAAGTGTCTGACGTGCGAGGCTTGGACAGAATACAGATGTATGTTTAATCGCCTTTGTTGGAGAGGTTTAAAAATCCCTAAGTTAGGAAAATATCTGTAGTAAATTGATTGCCAGAGGATCCGGCACTGCCTATCGCCTACACATATTTCAAAAAGAAAATTATGGATTCCCAAATTTGGAAATAGTGGTATGAAGATTGCTTAGGTTAGCAAGATTTCAATATTTACCAGCTGAGAATGGAAAAATCAACCATAAACCCTTCAGTCCCACGCACAAAGGGGGCCGACTATTATATAAGTCAGCTATTTTTGAGTAGCTGCAGAGTGGGTATAAAGAAGCTGCCAAGACATTGCATAAAATTCTGCGTTCCTTGTCACTATTAGTAATCCTGACCCCCACAAGATTATATCTTTGAAGCTATACTAATAGATATCAGGTAGATAACCTAAAAGACAGACTGATACTCATTCCATAGTATCCTCACCCACATTAATGTATTTTTGACCAGTTATACTGTAATAATTCTGATATAAATCTACTTACATATTATACACCCAGTGTCGATTGTTCTTTTTCAATTTGTGATGCTTCTGGGGGTCTTTGTTCCAGGGCCACAGAGTCTTGTAGCCAACAGCTGCACCCCTTTGGATCTGGACACAACGTGGGCAAGGTGGGGGCGACTTGAGGCAGAGACACAGCGACTAGTCAACTACGGCCTGACCAGCCTCGTACTTCACCAACCGATGGAGAGGGCGGAGACCTGCTTGGGGTCCCATCACAAAAGGAGAATTGATGTCCAGAGGAAACGCTTCAAGGACTGTCTGGAGACTTCCTTCAAAGGCCTTGATACCGACGTCAACTCGTGTGTGAGGATCACAAAAGAGACCAATGCAGCAGAAGCTAGGAGATTTGCCGAAGGTGAGAGGAAACACAAAGTGGACAAGACATGAGCTGATATTGCTCTATCCACAGTGTCTCCCATCATGTCCCATATATGGGAGAGACTCCAGAGCCTAGATCAGCCTCAACAGCCCCCTCCAAACTCACTGCAGCTGCTGCACAACTCAGAACTGAAGCCATAGTTGTCCTCGACGAGGAAGGATGAACATCATCATCAGCTTTTTAGAGTAGCTTTATGAGCATTGAATTATGGAACGATGCTTCAGGGAAGCCTTAACTAAAGATAAAAATTGATTCCATTTATTTACTCATTCTTAATTTTTTTTTTTGTTCTTCAAATATTCTCATCTTTCCAGTCGGAGATTTTTCTACTTTGGTTTTTTATATTTTCCCTGTCCTCCTGCCTTCATTATAGTAATGGCTTCTACTTGGCCAAGCTTTCATTAGTCTGAGCCTGTCCTCCCACGCACCCTGACACTGTCCTCCTCCACCACTCCGCCACCACTTCCTCAATGATTCCAACCTTGAGGCACCTGCTTCAAAGATGTCAGATTACTCTTTGGCTTTCTACCCAAGAATAGCCATTAGGATCAATCCACTTCCAAAAACTGCTTTCCTTTTACAATAGCCAACATGTAGGAGTTCAGATTCAATATCAAATGTCTGGCTGACATCCCCTCTATCTCTCTCCATGTCTCTCTCCCTCTCCATGTCTCTCCGTATGTCCCTCTTTCTATGTCTGTCTGTATCTCTCTTGAGTAACTTATATCATGATTATCATTTTATTTACATCCGTTCTCCATCATCTATTGAAATCAAACAACATTAGTCAATAATTCAGTAGTGGAGACATATACAGGTACCAATTAGTTCATGACATGACTTGCCATTGACCTGGCCAGTGTTTCTCAAACAGGAGGGCCCTGGCTTGAATTTTCTCAGGAAGGGAATTTTAGCCAGAGGAGGAACATATAAAGGGAAGTATAATGGTCAGAAAATTAGATGGCAATTAAAAATGGGATCACAAGGGGAGGAATGTGAGACTTCGAAAACCACTGAATCCTTTTGATGTGAAATATAGTATGTTTGGCAAGTCAACGTAAGGTTCCCAACCTTTCATTCATGTCTTTCTATCTCTATATTTGAATAATCATTCGTCAACTTATTCTTACTCTTCTTTCTTTTATACTTTACTTTCATGTGAACACCCACAGATTTCTGTCTTCCTCTATAGTGATTTAAGTATAGCTTAGCACATTAGATGTCATGACTTTTTCCTGCTAATGTTTAAAGACTGCTCCAAATGTGAATGTGCAAGCTTAGGCTATTTGATAAAACAATTAATTATTATAGAAAAGAATTCACAGAGAATTCAGAAGACAAATACAGAGTTGACGGTGGTCGTACTTTGTAATAAAAAATGACCATGGCTTCAGTTCTGAGTGATGAAGCTGGAATGGCCGATGGGGCTGATCTGAACTCTGAAGTCTCTCCCTTATCTGGGACATATGATTGCAGATGCTTTGGATGGATTAATGGCAGCTCCAGCCTTTTGCACTATGTTTTCTCTCACCTATGGCAATTCTCCTGGCATTTTCTGTGTTGACCCTCTTTATGGTCTTACTTATGAAATTCAGAACCTTGCTTAAAAATCCAAGAAACTGTGACATGACAGTGAAGTTTATGGTGATTGTTGCACTGAGAATCATTCCCAAAACTCTTCGGTGAGATTGAGGGGATCAGAGATTTAGGTTGAGATTTTCGGCTATGGTAGTGTTGAGGACATCAAGTGCATCAATAATTGCTTTGAAATAAGTTATGATTTACCTCTGCTAACATAATTGAAAGAGGCATATGTGTTCATATGTGTCTATTAGTCCACACAGTAGATATATATGTTCACTTGTGTCTGTCAGTCTGTCCACCCAATATCTCAAATAGTTCTCAATGAATTTCACTGACATTTTCTGGAATGTTGTGCTATTGAATAATGAAGCATTTGATTTGGGGGCAGATCCAGGAATTTTTTTTTTTTTTGTACAATCATGCATTCACTCCAGTTTGTCTACTCAGTATCTCAAAAAGTTTTCCATGAATTTTAGTCATATTTTGTGGAGGGAGGGCTATTGGCTAAGGAAGACTTGATTGATTGGGGGGGTGGGCTGATCTTGGAATTCATTTCATAGTTACCTTCCCTGCATCTATTTATGAATTGATTTTTATTCGGTTTTTAGTGACAATGGCATTGACAGAGGTATGTGGTCTCTGAGTGCTTCCTGGTTATAGATTGAAGTGAAGAATTCAGTTCCTCTACTTTAGAATTGCAACCCTGACCTTATTTGAAACAGCAATTTCTGTTTACACGCATTGAAATTGGTTGCAGTCATTTAAGTTGGTGATTTTTAAATCCCTTCATCTCTCAATCTATCATCAAATTCTTTTTGTCCAATTTAATTCAATGCTTCTTTTAGCTCCATCAAATTTCCAGCTGCTACTTCTGAATTATATTCAGGCTGCCATCTTGTGACCACCATTAAGAGGAGACTAATGTAATTCTAATGTTTTTAAAATAAATCTTCTTTTTGTTATTTTTAGAAAGGTTTGTTTGTTTTTTTTAAAAACTCATTTGTTCTTTGAAAAATCAAGGGAGATGAAAATCAAACAAAATGAGCCTCAGTGCATATTATTTGTTGAAGATATGGAGTGGCATAACAGTTACTAGTTTGGAAAACAAAATCAGTGAATTGAGTTCCAGCTGAGGCTGTATGTTCAATTCTCACTAATGCCCTTGGAAAAAGCATTAATCTACTTCTTACCCCAGCTATGTGTAAATAGCAGAGCATTTGGAGCCCTTTAGCCCTGTAAGGCAATTCAACTAAGAGAGAGAGAGAGTTACTCTGACAGAAAACCATACAGCTTGATATTTACTATAGCTGGTCCCAGTAGGGTTAGACATGGGGCTAGCAAATCCATAAAAACTTATTTAAAACGCCATAAAGTGGTCGCAGCCCTATACTCTAGAAGGAATTAGCTACAATAAACAAAAAAAGATCGTCTTTATATGTGTTGATTTATTTTTTTGTTTCATTCTATATTAGTCCAAATACATGTTATTGTGTGAATATATCCACGTGGACTTATGTTCATTACGTGTGTATTTATATCCAAGTGTTCAAGTTCATATAAGTGTTTGTGAGTTTGTGTAATAGAAATTTGGCTAGGGTGAATGTTTATGTTTTTTTGATTGAAAATAAATCCATTTAACAGGCTAACTTGTCTCTCTGTCTGTCTATCTCTATTTGTTTCCATCCATCCCTCTCTCTGCATTGAAAACACAATTTTTTTTCCCCCTGGAATATGTCTTGGAAATTTACTCTGTGTCCTACAGGTTGAAGGTAACTTTTTTCTTTCTATTAATTCTTTCAAAATTTTGCTAGTCAAATTTGGGATGTTCCTTTGAGTCTTGAGTGTCTTCGATGCAGGAAATATTATGTGTGTGTATGTGTGTGTGTGTATATATATGGAGATACTTTACTGTGGAACTACAGTTAACAAGCTAGTCTAGCAGACCATTACTACTACTGTGAATTGTTGCATCTTTAGTGGGTGCCCCACTCTTGTCATCTTGTTTCAGACTAAGCTGAGCATAGTATGTTTCTAAATTGTATCCATTTTTATTCATATGCATGTATAGCAGCTTCATTATGAGATGATTTTATTTGTAAAAATGTATCCCCATGAATTTTTCAAAAATCCAAGTTGAAATCTCTCTACGTGCATATTTGTGTATGTCTGGTTTCCTCTCTCTCTCTATGTATATTCATATATTTGGGTCTGTGTTACCCTGTATATCTATATAGGTCTATCAGGTTTTATTAAGGATGACAGACAAGGATTGCTTTATAAATATTTTTAGTAAATTTCTCTTATCAAATATATCTAGAACACTGGTTCCCCAGACTGAAAATTTTTTTATTTAATGTTGATTTTTTTTGTTTTCATAATAATTGATAAACACATTTGTTTGCATGCACCACCACCCGACTGAAAAATAAACGCTTAAATATCACAACGTTCATAAGAACAAATGCTTAGATGGAAAACAAGTGGCATCTTGGTTTTTCTTTATTCTAAACATATAACATGTTTATTTCATGTTCTTGTTAATGAGTAGAGAAAAGTTGGAAGTGCTAGAACTCATACTTATGGACGATTCTCACACACTTTGATCCAAAATCTGGTGAAATTTACTAAAAAGTGGAAACAACTATCCTTGTCTCTCATATTTGATACAACCTGCTTAAATGAAGAATTGTGTAAGTAATGAGTGTTCTATGAGTGCACCACTGGGCATGTATAAGCACTTCCATATGTCTCCAGAAACTCTTCTCTCCACTGAACCCATAGTTAAGTTTTCCAGGTACATATGTGCCTATCCACGTGTTTGAGGTGTGTTCGTTTCCTTGTCAAGAATATCCTCGAGAGTTGTTGACCTATTCAACTCCTGGCTTCTGGGAATTTAGTTCTTGCTTCCACTGCTGCTGCTTGCTGTTGGCTGTTCACAGACAGAAGGAATGGTTCTTGTGATTAAAATTCTTCCTTCCTTTCTTTGTTTCTTGCCAGCACTCCTTCCAGATGGAAGACAGATGGGATTACTTTTCCAAGGCTCTTCTCTTTCTTTCTTCTTCATTTGGTTTTCCATGAGTGAATCAAGAAATGCTTCCCTTAATGGAAACTACCACCACCCCCCTTTCTTCTCTCCTTCTCCCTTCATTTTTTTACCTTCTTATTGTTATTTTAGATGTCCTTTTCATATGTGTTTTTTTTTATTGCTTAATTTCATTTTAATCTGCATTTTTGATAATTTTGTTCAATCTAAATTAACATAGAATAAGATGTTCCTATTTAAAACATCTTTCCTTTTTGTATTATTTTGTTTTCTGTTTTTCCACTCTTTTCTCTCCTTCCTACAAATGTTTCTTTTTATCATCACAGACAGGGTGTTTCTGTCTTGACATTTTTTGGCTTATATCTGTTTGATCACCGGTACAAGTTCGGTAGATACAGGACACAATTTTAGATTTCCAATGAATTTGTCGGAAAGGTTTATCATAAAATTTACTTGCATAGTACTTATCTAAAATATCAGAATTTTTTTTTTACATATGAATTATACAAATGTATATTTTAGTATAAATGTATTCATTGCAAACAAAACAAAAAAAACTTGTATCTCAATTTTTTTTTTCCCTCTTGATTCTTAAAAATGTATTATTGATTTACAATTGCTTATGCAAAAGTGTTTGGAATAAGATCAACTTACCTTTTATTTTATGTTTCATTTCAATACCTTGGACATTTTGAATTTGACCATAATGTCCCAAATGTTTTTTGTTTTATTATATATATATATATATATATATATATATATATATATATATATATATATTCTTTTTTTTCTTTTTTCATCAAAATTAGTCAGTTTTACATAAGCAAAATTATGATAATTTTTATGTAAATCTGCCAGTGTTATGGTGAAACCTAAACAATACCAGTCTAATGGAACAAACCTATCACATCATGGTTTATGTTCTTCAAAATATGCAAAATTGAGCACCATTCGGCAGCGAGCTGAATGTCACACACACACACATTTTACTTTTTTAGGAAATTAATGTGTGCACAAAAGATTTCAAATCCTACATATAACTTTGTACATTTTTATTAGAAAAATATTGATTGGCCAAGTCAAATTTAAAAGTGTGCATATGCTGTTGTCTCGGAAGAAAATTTGCCCAACATTTGCCCGACTTTAATTCTTGCTGACTACAAAAGATTAGAGGGAACATTGTTTTATGGGCTTATCATCTAACATTTTTCTTTTTTCATTATTTAATTAGGAATTGCTAACTGTTTCTCTTGAAGGTGACATCAGAGAAGCCCTGTTTAAAACAAAATCATTAGTCCACTTTCTTTTTATCAATGGTAAACAAGATGGTGAGACAAGTTCAGAAAGTATTGGCTCCATGATAGAGTGGTCTGATGAATCCTTGGGAAGGTCCACGTCCAGTTGACAGACACTAAAAGGCTGATGATGTAAAGAATTTTTTTTTTTTAATTTTTTAATGCAAAAGAAAATATTTGGTACTACCTACCCTTATAAATGTATGTACACTGGATAAATCCCTATTCTCCCCCCCATTTCTTTATCCTTTATTATTTAACTGAAGTCTGCCTCTTATTCCTCTTTTCCTTCGTATTAGGTTTAATTTTTCATCCTTTTTCCCCTTTTGAATAATCATTGAATACCCATAATCATTAAATCAAATTTCAAAGAATCACACTACATTTTTTTTTCTTCTCCAACCTGACTCCATGGAAAACCTTTTAAAATCGATTCAATTCTTTTGTCTCGATCTCATTATTGAAATTTAAATTCTTTTAGATCTGATGTCAGCCTTATTATTTTTACGCACTTGAATAGTTTAATGGCTTATATGGAAAGATGCTTGAAAGATTGACAAATCAGGATCGTTTATCAGTATTTACTTAACTTACTCAGTCTTGCACAAGGCCATATAATCAAAATTGCTTACCTGGGCAAAATAATTTCATTTGCCTTACTGACAGTCTGTAAGAGGTTTTCTGAAATTCTCTGGAAAATATTTCTATTATCACCCTCTGCCAACAAAGTTGAAAGATGTATATGTATTCACTAATGTCTGTGTCTTTGTCCATACAATATCACCTAAAGTTCTCAATGAATTTCAATGAAATTCTCTTCGATGGTGGGTCATGGGGTAAGGAAGAATCTTTGGGTTTGACCTGGGAATGTTTTATTGATTGAGAGATTTTCTTTCTCCCCCCCCCTCTCTTCCTACCTTCTTATTAAATTATCTTTCTTTTCTTTGTCTGTCATACTTATATTATCAGTAATAGCCATTAGCCATGCCTGTCGTTATACACATGATAACCATCAGCATGGATTAGTATTTAATGAAAATAAAATGGTATACTTGAATTTAATTACTGGTTGATAACATAAGGCAAATGGTATAATATAAAGATTGGAACTATTTACTTTCATTTGTATAAATTCATTGTTACCTTATTAAATTCATTGTTATAAACAATTTCACATTAAAAAAAAAATACAAAATTTATTGATGTTTTGTAATTAATTTTCAATCAGGACTGACTTTGATAACAATAACCGTTTGATAACATTATCTGTGATTTATAAAAAAATGGCTTTCTTTTTATTCTATTCTTTCACCCTATGCTGCTTCCCAGCTTAGTAAATATCTATAAATTCATGTATTATTCACACACATTCATATATTATTCATATGTATTTACACACACAGTTTTTTTTACTTATCTTGGCATAGTCTGGCAGAAGGCTGCAAAGTAAGGCACCTCATGAGAAACTTACTCACCTTAATGGTTAAATTGCCTGTGAAACTAAAATCCTAATTTTAGCTCTATGGAAGGCATCAATATCCCACACATGGGTATATATTCTACGCATGAATACATATATGAGGTGCTATCCAAAAGTATGGGGAATTTGACTATGAAACATCTACTTACTGTCATCTCTCTCAGAGTATTGTATACATTCCTTTATTATGGACTATGATATCCTGGAAAAGGAACATCTCTCGCGTTCAATTTGCACGTACTTATCTGAATTTGTAATGCCCAAGTTTGTTCAACTTTTTACCCCATTCATCTCAATGAAAAACAAGATTTATGTAATTTACATTATGTTTAAAACTCAATGTTAAGAGTAATTTGAGATTTAAACTCTTTGTCACACATCATCACTTCACTTGGACAATGATATAACTTACTTTTTGTCTGGCTATCCTGAATACTGCCACACACTTAGCCACAGAAAAAAAATGTTATTAATTCTCATATATATATATATATATATATGTGTATATATATATATATATATATATATATATATATATATATATATATATATATATATATATATATATATATATATAACGCCCACTCTGCAAGTTTTAGGCTCAAAAGTCTGGAAAAATGTGCATATTATGCGCAAATATATCTGGTAGTCTCAATGTTAGCTGTGGTTGATCAGCCTGTTTACAACTGATTGATTGATTTTCATTATTCGAGAAAATCAAATTCATATTTCCATTCGTCTTTTGTTCTTACTATTCAATCCATTTTCATCTTTGTCTTTAAATTAAATCTCTCTGTTTCCTTCATATTGTCCAGAACTGACCCATTCAATTTTTTTTCCCTTCCTTTCCACAAATAGACTGACTAAATAGAACTTTTTTGTCTTCATGAATGCCTTCATAAGGAAGAAAAGTTAAAATAACACCTGACTCACGTATATATGCATACATACATGCATGTACACACACCTACCGACACATTTACCTTTTCTTTTTTTTTTTCTTATTGAGGAGAAAAGTGAAAGGTCGTCAGATTGGCCGAGAATATTTTAATTTTTGCATTAATAGATGTTTCTGAAATACAAATATAGATATTTCTGAATATTGAATGGCATATTTTGGCATATTTAAAATTATAATCTTGGTATACACATGCTAGTGTGTATTTGTATATGATACATTTATATATGGGTTTTCATATTTGTGTTTCTATGACATGTATATGTATGTATGATACGTTTGTTTTTTGGTTTGGTAGGTAAATCTATGTATGTGTGGTGTGTATGTTTATAAAATTAGAAACAATTAAGTTGAATAATTTGTCCTTACTTGATTAGTGATCATCTTTTCAAATATCTTATTAGAAATAGCTTCATCTGTTTTCACACTTAGATTCTTGGACGTCTGAAATACTACTGTTGGATTAATACTCACATAATCAGGTGCAATTAGCCTAAATTCATAAAATCCAAGATACTAACTGATATATATATATAAATATATACACTTTTTCTATAGTCAAAAAATGAGCAACTATTTCACTTAGTTCACTAAGAAAGCTCAGTAAAATGAATCTGGCTTTTGAACAAAGTCAAGGTATCATAGAGAAGTGGAAATGGAGGTCTTGTTATTTCCCTGTCCATTTTGATTCTCCTTTTGTTGGAGCCTCATCGGTGCTCAGTTTACTGTACATTTTGAGAACATATCTAATTTGTCTTTGACTCGCCTCTTGCGATGCTGGACTAGAGGTAGGACTTTTTGCGGTTTGGAATCAGGGTAGTCAATCTGGACTAAATGCCAGCTGAGGCTGAAAAGCTCAGTCTGCTCTACTATTCACTCATAGTTGAAGGCAGGAGAGATGGATTCATGTCTTTTCCAAGGGCATAAGTACAAGTGAACACGAATTTGATTAGGTATATCTTTCTTCTCTTCTAGATTCTCATTTTGTAGATGGTTTCTCAGCCTCTGAAATGAAGTCTTTCCATTATTCCACTTATTATTCTCTATTTTTGTTGTTATTAACACAATGCTTCAGTCAATATATTCTCGGGTCTTTTTCATCTCCATCAAATGCATCGTGCAGCTGAGGGAGGTTGAGGAACATATGAACTAAAACATCATTAAAAACAACAAAGATAAATATATTAGTTGAAAAAAATGTGAGGAACAATCTATGCAGGAGTTACATAATATAAGAATGGACTGGTGAAAAAAATTTCTGATTGGAAAAGAATGTTATTCTCACTATTTATTTTACTTCAGTCATCAAAATAAAATCAATTTAGATTTTTGTTTTCAATCCAAAAAAGCAGAAGGGAATAAAATGGTATGGATTCCCTCCCTTACTTCTAAGGTCATCATGGATTTAGATGCTTTCCATTGTATGAATTTCTAACAGTTGCATCAGTTAATTTTTAAGGTAATGAATATTCCTTTATTCTGTGTATTAAGGTTAAAAAATTACTACTGAATTTGAATTCTTCATCACGAAGATAATTTATCTGTGTATTGTGGAATGTCTTTCTGCAGAAAGGAGTTATTGTTTTAAGAAGTAAATTTTAGATAAGTTTTTCTACAATTCATTGATTTGTACATTGAAGAATTTGATTTAATTTACATTGATTTTTCTCTAAAATGAATGGTCTGTGTTTTTGTTTTAATAATATGGGTCAGCCAACAAAAAACAAACTATGGAGTTAAAATGATGTTCTTATTTTGTATTTATTTCTTGGGGCAGTGTTTAATTCAATATTCACCAGTATGGTAACTGTTTTCATCTGTATATTTCATCTTATTGTTTTTGAAATAACAGATTTCTACGGGTTTCAGTGGTAGGTTAATAATCATCACTTAATTTGTATGTAAATTATGATTACTTTTATTTCAAGTCAGATTTCTGTTCTCATCCATCAGAAATTGATTCGGAAATAGTTTCTATAAATATATACGCAAATCAAAAATATCTTTTCTCTTCCAAATTTTATGCAATGTAAGCAATCAAGTCGATCTGAACTCAAATTATTTTTCTAAAAATAAGTTTTGTCTTTTGTGTAGCCAAGACAATCACTAATTGTCAGTGTAGGGACAATGTATTTGTAGTTGTTTATTATTTGAGGCTCAACTGGGCCTAATGCTTGAATGAGTGTCTGTGATGTCTATTAGAGTGCCCACCATGGGTATCCGCTGGGGTTTACGAACCGGCCATGGGTGGATGGGGTTGAAAGTTGGAACCTTATAGGGGCATGGATATCAATGGGTCTCTATGAACAATGACAGCTTCGGATGAGTCACAGCATAGGTACTCTCTAGTCTTTTATCTGATAACCAACATCCAGATACATCTTTTCAAAGATTATATATACATGTGCAAGTGATCAATATGAATTTGAATTTATTCACTTACAGGAAGTGTTAACCTAGGATGTGTAGTTGGAATTAGATTCGATTTTGGATTACTGGAGGGAGTCAATAAAAATGTACCAACTCTCACTGTATATACTTGAACATAAGTTGAGTCAAAGTAACTAAAAATTGAGATGAGGATAAAAAGTAGTCAAAATTAATAATTAAAATATTATGCCTTGCATATTGTGTGCTTTCGATCAATATACGAAATATATATAATCAGTCTAATTACTAATAGAGGAGTTGATAGTTCCATAAATTGAGGAGTCAGTCGATGATACCCTAAATTGAGTAATCTTAGTTGAAGGTTTTGTGTACTGCCTCCACAATCCTGATATTAACAAATGGCTTCATTAGAATTACAGAAACTTGATACAAATCAGGAAGTGCTTATTCATTTTCAATTTTCATTGTTACACACTCACATATGTGTGTATAATGGATATATAGTGTGACTATCGATGAGAACTACAGCATTGGTATGTGAAACAAATGGTAGACATTAACCAATAGTCAAGCATAAACAATCTCAAGAAAATTTCAATCCACTCGCACCTTCAGTTAACTGTTATACATCGCTTGCAGTAGACTTCAAAGAGTCTTTTGGATGATTGGACTCCTTCTTGTTATTTGTATTGTCAAAGTGACATTTTGGCTGATTCATTCTTCAGCCTTCTTCAGGTGTACTATCCAAATCTGATGGTGGTAAACAGAATTTTATGTTGCAAGTAATTCAGAAAATCCTAGTATAGCTGAAGGAGGCTGTAGAATGGAACGGACGAAACATAGTGTTAACAACACAAAGAGTTCAATTGTCCCCCAAACTCTTTGATTGTTAATGACCCTTCTCAAAACTATAAGACAATAAATTAGACTGATGTCATCAAAAATGGTCTGTGCAAAAATCAAGCTATATATCAATTGAAATTTTCTTGTAAAATTGAACAAATAGACTTTTGAACTTTCTTGTATGTTGACTTGAGTTTTATTGGGGAGAATGCATGTCACCTTTACATGTGAATGAGTGGCGCAAGGAATTTTATGAAAGTCGAGAAGATGTTGAAGAGGATAAATGTTGTTCATGTTTAGAATTTTATGTGAAATTTTCTCAATAGTCTATTAATTGATGAAGACCATTTCCTCAATCATTTGATGGGGAGTTGTTGGTCTATTCAAACGATTTGTTTGATATTTTTTTTTTTTTTTTTTTTTTTCCGTCAGCATTCCCAACTGTTCTTGACATGCATAGGCATTCACGATCATGGTTTTTGGCGTAATATTGCAGTCTTCCCATTAAAAACTCATTTGGTTACTTGACTACTCTTTTATAGTTTACGAATAGAAAAAGTCCGCCCTCAGCAAGCTGCCCCCTTCCCCCTTATTTTAAGACTTTATTTATTTATTCATTTACTAGCAGGGACACTAGGCATTGCATGGGGGGAAAAATAACTTGAAATATTACCAAACCTGAAAAATACGTTCTTTGATATGAAGAAATGATTATCTAGATGTGAAAATGTAGCCATAACAAAAGAAATACTCTGATGCCCTAAAAAGAACATGATGTCGTCAGTTAGTCGGAGCATATGATCCTCCCATCGGGCATCTGGATCCAACCCTAGAACAACCAATATAGAATAGCCCTAGGAAAAGCATGGAAAAGTCAAGTAAAGGCCTGTGATCTTGATCCCTGTTACAATTTCTAGAAATTAATTAAGGTGACCTTCAGTGGGGTCAATCTCACATTGCCTATAACTAATGTGAAAATTCGTCCTTATCAAAAACTTCTGCATTCTAGGTGCAATATTGTGACCAACGACATGGAAAATTTGCCAGAAATGACATATGATCACCTTGAATGACCCCCATGCCAAAATCACATTTCTAAATACTTTGGCAGTGAAAGAATCTATCTCTTTGCCAAATTTTGCTTTCATTGGTACAGAATTGTGGCTAAGAACATGGAAAATTGGCTAGAATTGACCAAAAATAATCTCAGAGGTCACCTGAGGTCAATATTGCATTGTTTTTGACCTTTGCCAAATTAATATTTACCCCTATCAAATTTCAATTATGCAGGTGCTAAATTCTTACTCAAAACTTGGATAATTGGATAGAAATGACTGGAATTTTCCCCTGGTGACCTGGAATGACCTTCAAAGTCAAACTTGCTCAGCCTGTTACTATCAATGTGGGATGATGTATCTATGTGCTCAATTTCAGCATCCTTAGTGCAAAATTGTGACCTACAACTCTGAAAATTGGCTAGAAATGACCACTGGCCTCAAATGATGTCATTGGTGAACTCTGTGTTGGGTATGACCTTTGTCATGGAGAGATGTACCTCTCTGCCCTTCTTCAGTTTCATAGGTGCTGAATTGTATCCCAAATTTTGGAATATTGATTTAAAATGACCTCTGAAGTCAACGTCCCACAGATTTTTGCTATGAGATGTATCCATGTGCTGAATTTCAGTATCTTTGGTGTAAAATTGTGGCCCACAATTGAATATTGGCTAGAAATGACCTCTGGTGACCTCCAATTACCTCTGAGGTTAATCTCACATAGCCCATGTTTCAAGTTGACCTCTCCTCTGTGTACATACAGAATATTAGGTTGATTTGCATTTTTGAGCAAGACAACCAAAAATTCATAATTGACCTAATTTAACAGTAAGGCAGCTTTGAGAATGGTAACATTTTTATCATAAGCAATTTATCCCACCCCTACCTCCTACACCTATGTAAGGATTATGGGGAGGAGGTATTATCCTGTTCCCCTCACCCTCACCCCCCTTCATCCTGGAATGTAATGCATAATGTTATCCTGTTTGTTTAGTTGGCTTGAAACATTAATCTTATTTCTTTCTCAATGGCAGTTTCCCTTATAAACATAAAAAGCGAGTGCTGCTAGAAATTTTCTTATCTCCCAAAAGAGGGATGTCTTTGGTTGCAACTTCCACTTGGTGGGAACCTAAAGTGAGTCAGCTAATTAACGACTTCTTCTAGAATCTTTTTTTTTTCTCATCTTCATATTAGTAAACTTTTTTTTTGTCCTGCCTTTTCATTCGGTTTCTTAATTTGAAAAAAATTTTTTTATTCAATTTTGAGCATCTCTGTAATTTTCATCTGGAATTCTGAGATGAGAAATTATCTTTGTTATATGCTGAATTATTCTGATAAGTGTCCTCATCTTGGTTGTTATGGTCACATTTTGGCTGTACACTACCGTGAATTGGATAGAGAGTTCGGTCTGGAATTTCCAAAGGCTACTCACTACAGCTGACACCTGAAGAAGGCGGGGGAGCACAGTAACTGGACCATTGTGATTAAGAAAGCAAAGTCCGATCACTAATACTAGTCTGAGTGATCAATGTATAATTTGTATTCTCATCTTCAGGAGAAAATAAAGGTTTAATTGATGATCCCTACTCATCAGTCATGAGTGTGCTTTTGCTTTAAAATTTTGGAACTGGGTCCTTAATCAAAAAAAAGATTTTGGTTCTATGCATCAGTCTACGAGATTCAATTGATGTGTGTCAAAGTGTTGCTGAAAAGTGGGAAGGATACTCTTTTCTGAAAAAGTGATTCTGCTGCATTTATGTAGTCATTAAATCTAGTAATACATATTTCCATGCATGAATCAGACAAAATATTTATATTTCAACAAAACTGTTGCATCACCAGTGTGGTTTTTCAATCAATAAGTCCAGCTTAAACATAAGGACAAAAAACCAAATAAGAATCCCTAGCTGGAATAATTTTAAACTAGAAAAGATTTAACTTGACTTTTTATATTTTGTAGCTGTCATTGTTCAGTTGTTGGGACCCCAATCGTGCGTAATCATGGTGTTAAATAATTATGAAGTAAACAAAGACTAATTCATTTCTGTTGAATAAGAATTTGAAGAAAAATCAATCTTCATCTGTCTAACATTACAAAAATATCAACTGTAGATGTCTTTATCTGAGAGAATGAATTTTACCTACATAGTTATCTTCCCTAATACTTAATTCCAGTTTTATTCATTTACTAGAGAGTCATGTGACAATGTTTCAATGTTGAGAATATACTTTTGCCATTGTAGGTAATATCAGGTTTTGTCGTTTCTTGTTATCCATAATTTGGCCGTCCTATGAGATGCTCTTGATTTAAGTGAACTCATATGGATGAGGAAAGCTGATTGAAAACCCACTCGACCTTTGAACTGAGTTGACAGGTAAAGAAGTGTATTTTTCACTATATTTTTAAGTGAAAAGTAAGTTGTACTTTTTTCAAAATTTAGTTAAGTAATCATTAGAGGAGCTTATTTTCATCAAATCTTATATTTCTTTAGTGACTACTTTATTTTGGAGATTTTTACTTACCGAGTTTAAATTTTTCTGTCAGCAGACATTGATCATGGTGTAATTTAAAGTTGATTAAGAATAACAAAAATTGACATTAAAAAAAATATTAGACCTTAGTACAGAAAAAGTAAGTTTTTTTTTCAAAAACTGATTTTCTTCCATTTTTATTGTAATTGAACCAAAAGTTGAATTCAAGATATTAGAATTATTACAATATGCTTTAAAATTTTTTTTTGGTACTTACTTAGTTGAGATGCACAACAAATGAGTTATACCATTTCATGTGGACGTATTTTAGAGTTATGTATGCAAAATGTGAAAAGTGTATTTGGTCTACACTCTTAGGTATTAGTATGTAGTGATGGAAATGGACTTTCATACGTGGAGATTTTTTTAGTTTCCTGAAGATTTTTTGCCAATTTGTATTGAACGAACAAGACTGACCATGATAGTTCTGATTTGTATGAAATTCTTTTTCTTTTTCTCAGTGAATGTTGCTCTTTGATTAAGTCTTATATTCTGAATACAATAGAATCTTTGACTAGCAGATTACCAGCCCATTGGTTTTGTTTTTAAGCCTTCCCCAAGATGCTGAATTGCTTGATTGTATCTATGTTGTTTCAATTCATAGTATGTGATGTCAACTTTAGAGTAGTAGACAGATTTTTTAATTCTGATAATTGAAAATTATCAAAATAAGCAAATCATGATTTGTAAATTGCAAAAGGATTGTCTTGAAATTATTAAACTGATTTTGATGATATTCAATA
Source organism: Thysanoteuthis rhombus (assembly GCA_963457665.1). Lineage (NCBI taxonomy): Eukaryota > Metazoa > Mollusca > Cephalopoda > Oegopsida > Thysanoteuthidae > Thysanoteuthis > Thysanoteuthis major. The sequence goes on along the minus strand of OY735201.1, from coordinate 74,695,907 downwards.
GATTTTTGCATCAAAGTTTATGAAAATACTTGTTCACATATGCTGTCAAAAATGATGGCAGTATTAAAATAATTTTGCAATTGAATTGTATGTGAAAAATATCAAAAACATATAGCTCTGTATTTTCTTCTTTGTTCAATCAGAATGAACCTGGATTTTTTATGCATTTGCAAAAAAAAAAAGAGATGAATAAATGAGGGAGACTAATCTATAATTAACATTTATGTTATCTCACTTGGAAAAAAATGTCCCAGACAAAAAATATAGACATACACATGGCATGTTATAGAAGTCGATAGAAGTCAATGTTGTATGATGAACAAATTAGACTAAATGTCTTTAGGTTATTGTCACTGAAATATATTCACCAATGGTAATTATCTAGAAAAAAATAAAATGCTCTCCATTGAAACCTCAAGTATTGTGATTGGCTGCTGGCTCATAACATTTATATTCGTTATGGTAATAACTGATTGTATAGACAAACAAAGAGATTGCTTGAAAAGAAACGACCTCATGATTTTATTTTTTAAAAATGTTTACTGGTGTTTACATTTTTTATGAATTGTATTTTTTTTCTTTTTTTCTTTTTCTTTATAGATGCATTGACACATCTCTATAAGACACTTTTGGTTGGTGTGTCGGTTTCTAATATGTCAAGTATCAGTTTCCTCAGCATATTGTGTTGTATGGATATGAAACTTGGTTAAGATTTTCAGGTGAACCATCCTCATCTTCCTATTCCTGCACCACTTACTACTACCACAACTAGTTATGCTAAGTACAATTTCCTCAGCCATATCACGTAGGATTGATATGAAATTTAGTCCAGGCCTTGAGGTGAACCATCCTCCTACTGCTGCTACACATGGTAGATGCATTGTTGAACTTAGGGTTCTTGTTAAAACTGTATTTAGTAGGTTTCTACAGAACAAATTTCCTAAACATTCACTTCTCTCACCCCCCACCCCCATTTCCATTCTACTACTCTGCAACTGAAGCAAAGTTGAAATAATTGTATTAATGAAAGAAATGTTTTCTTTTTTGTTCACAAAGGGAAAAAAAATGGATATTTCATTTGATTATCTAAAATTTCCTCGGTAATTCCACTGTTTCTAGAAAGAAAAAAAATGTTTAAAGAAAAATAAAAAAATTTTCCACTTCTTTTATCTCTCAGAATTTAATTGCAACATTGTCTCTAAATTAATCACATCAAACTTAATTATTATTTTCACTTGCTGAAAACACACCCTACAGGGTGGGTTTCCAGCTTATTCATGTGGAAGGCCTAAGTATGGCCTACCAATATTCAATCCTGAAATAAATTATTCCATTTAAACAGTTAAATCTATTTCTTGTCTTGTTTGAAATTCGTTTTCTTTTTTACATGCTGCAACTCTGTTCAACTTTAATAAGGGAAAGAAAATGATTTCATAAAATGAAGAATGGGTTCTCTGAATGGCCTGGATCAGTGGACTATCTGTTGTGATATATTCCTTCAATCGCCTTCATTCAATGAGTCTTGACCTCCCAATGCATTGTCAATGGTTGGTGAATTTTCTCCCTTGGACCATTGCAGATTGGTACTCACCACAACTGAATGTGAGCATTCCACAAGCTGTGCTGTTTCAGAAATGCTTTGATGTGGTCATAATACTTTGGCTTTTATCAAAGTCACTCTAATCTTTCTTCTTGCCCATAACTTAGGCTTTCGACATATCAAAATGAAGTACTCCAGAATGACTTACTTGCATATATACCCCTGACCTTGTCATATGCAGTTATTACAAAACAGTAATTGCTTAGTTTAGTCAGGCACAAGACCACAAGTGTGGGGACCTAGTGAGGCTTGAACTTACTATGATAGTTATGATTTGCAAGATTAGCTTGCTAACGACAGATTCACGTTGTCCATGTAGGTATTTACTAAGTTTAGCTTAATGTGGCACAATGCCACAAATGTGGGGCACCCTGGGAGGATCACAGTAGAAATGATCTGCTGGAGTAGCTAAATAACCATTATCCCTGGATGTGATATTCGTGTCTGTCCCTATTGCTTGCATGTATATATATATATATGTATATATATAATCCAAGTAGAATGTTTTCAGGGAAACCGTTCTCAATAGGGGGGGGGCATGTGGCCAATCTAAGAGGGGTACCTATATTGAAATAATGATAAAAAAATTATCTGTAAGTGTTATATCCGTGTTTGTCAGATGCATTCATAGAACCTCGAGAGGTGTTTTTCAGGGGACCATGGCCAAAAAAAGTTTGAAAATGGCTGTTTCCTGGGATCCAGCAGAAAACTCTTGAGAGAACCCTGATTAGGAAAGACACATGAAGGGATCCCCAACAATGGACTCTGCAACATCAGTTTAGTTGGTTTCCCTTGTCTAATGAGAGGATGCCAGCCAATGTGGACGGAGAGAGAGAGACAGGGGAAACAATCAATAAACTCCAGTTTCCAAACTGTTCACTTTGTTCCTCAGCCAGACCTATGTACGTCAGCTGCCACAACTACCCCCCCCCCCTCATCTCTCTCATTCTCTACCAAACCAGTACCGCCTATACTCCTTCTACTACCACCACCACTTCTTCCATGTGAGCTGCTATGATTTCAACATTACTCCCTTGAACACTAATACATGGTTGTAGTAACAGTAATGGTAATTTATAATACTAGTAATGGTTTAATAATAGCAATACTTGTAGTTCCATCATGGGGTAATGTTTGTTGCTGTAGTATTAGTGGTGTAAATTTGAATAATATAGTAGTTGTGATTTTAGTGAAGCTATAAATCTTTTAGTATTAATAATATTGATTTTAGTTTGTACAGCAGCAGTAGTATTGGTTAACATGGGTAATAGTAGTAGTGATTTAATAGTCATGATAATGTGGTTATTTATTAATCTGGCACAATGCTACTGTAGAGGTATTTCCAGTGAGAATTGAACTCGCTACACAAGCAAATGTTTGCTAGACTAGCTTGTTAATTATTACATGGTAAGCACCCAAAAGTAATGGCAATGTGTAGAGGTGTTAGTGATAGCTATAGTATAATTTATTAAAACAACATAGTTTTTACTGATACAAAGAAAGCCGTTTATTATAATCATAGATAATGTTATTATCAAAATCTGTTGGTCCCAAACACTTTATCTAAAATGAATTGAAAAAAAATAAATTCCATATTGATTTTTTTTCTAATGTAAAGTTATTTATGACATCAAATTTAATAACATAATAACAATGAATGTTAATTGTTCCAATTTCATGTCTTTTGTGATATATATCTCCTTTCTTTGTGTTATCAGCTGGTTATTGATAACTGAAAGACCCATGTCTCGAAGTGATCACAATAAGCGGTTTCCTCTGTAATGGTTTTATTTTGTGTAGCAGCATTGGTAGTGTTCAGCTATTAATGTTTATATTGCTGGTGGTAGGAGATGCTTAGTGTGTTGAAATACTGAACCAAGATGAGAGGTGGAGGAGGAGACGTAGTCACATGATTTTAAGTTGCTTTTTTCTGGGGGGGGGGGATGTTGAACTTTCCATTTATCCAATCTTTAGTTCCTTTTCCTTTTTCTCTTTCTATCTCAACAGTCTTGTTTCCATTATTGACTAGAAAGAATTCTTTTATTCGATATTTTGTACCATCTAGTCTTTGAGACATTTTAAAGAATTTGGTCCTCTTTTCTCCTACTGTGTTTCTCTCTCTCTCTCTCCTCCTCTCTCTCTTTTTTCACTCTACCTTTTCCCCCCATCTCTTTCTTTCCATATGAAGAGATTTGCATAATGACCTCTGCCATTCTACCCAACAAACGTTAACCAGACAATGAGCATTGAAATATAAGGCCTCTTTGTTGTTCAGCAACTGCAAAGGTAGACCAAGGGTTGGTATTGGCTCATATGATAAAATCATTGATTTCTTTAAAAGATGTCTCATGGTTCAAGCCAAAGGGCAGGCATTTAAACATCATTTTAGAAAGTCTTTTTCATTGTATGCTTATTGCGGTCAGATTTATAAAGTTTTTAATCACTATTATTTCTTTCTTCTGAAATTGGGTGTTAGAAATGACTTGAACAATTTTGTAAAATCTAAGGCATAATAAATAGCAGAAACCTCATATCTTCGAACAGATAAGTTTGGGTTTCAATTCTTAGACTGGAATGTAGAACAGTACTGTCTCTAAATATCTCCTCTCCATCTTCCCACTCTCTTTCTCTGTCTCTCTCTCTCTTGTATATAATTCAGTTCCAAATACTTAATGTAAAACTAATTAAAAATTGTTATAAATTCATTTTATTTTTATTATGTAAAGTTGTTCATGACAATGCTTATATAACTTTAATGTTATCTGCAAGACCCTGTCCAAAAGTGATCACACTTAGTGGCTTCATGTGTGCGTGTGCGTACATGTATTTATGTATGTGTGTGTGTGTATATATATATATATATATATATATATATATATATGTGTGTGTGTGGAGAGAGATTTATACTCATATGTATGTGAGTGAGTATAAATCTCTCTCCACACACACACACACACACACGTATATATATATATATATACACACACACACACATACATAAATACATAAAATGGAAGACATATAGACGTATATGTGTCTTCCATTTTATGTATGTATTTCTTACTTTCAAATGTCTCTGAATTGGCGTCGTTTCAATGAATTTCTTTTGTCGCTCTTCTCTCCCATTCAAACCATCTCAATGTTCGCCACCCCCCTTACCTGAGGTTCCCATTCCAAAAATGGATTCTTTCAGTTCTTCCCTTACCAATACAGCCTCATTGTAGTTTGTATTTTCGATTTAATTAGTCAATTCTAAACTTGTAAAATCTGATGCAGTCAAGAGATAATCTCCTCCACCTCCCCTACTCAGCTCATTGCTACATTTTTCTTTATTTTAAATTTGGCATATTCTACAGAAATCAATCTTTCTGACTGTGTTCTCAATGTGGTCAGCCCTATTGAATATCATTTGAGTTGTCTGCCTTTCCATATAGATACCATTATACTTGTGAATTACACTTAGTAATTAGAAGCACTCAGAGAGCAGATACACTTGCTAAGAACTGAATGAAAATCAGTTAATATGTAGCTATGATGGAGGGGAGATATCTAAGTTTTGATTTTCAATATTTCAGATTATTGTTCATCTCTTCTGAATATATGAAGAATATCTTTCAATCGGAAAAATTCCTGGATCCTCCTTGAAGTTTGACCAACTCTTCCTTAACCCATCCTTCAATAAAATTTAATTGAAACTTAACTGAGAATGCTCGGGTATATTGTGTGGATGAACGAACAAATAGACAGACTCTAGCGAATACATAAACCTCTGAAAACTTTGTTGACAGAAGTAATAAATGTTCATAGTAAATAAAAATTTGAGTTTTCTGGGTAATTTATTTCATTTAAGCCTCATCTGATGAAATATTTCACATACAGTTTGAAAATCTTCTGTACATTTTGACAAGTGGGTTCTCTAGTCTTACTCGTTTTTTCTTTCTAATCTACCCTTATTTACTGTTCAGGTGACTAGGATTACCTTATGGTTTACAAAAGTATTTGAAGGACTACTGCTCACTGCAACTCATTCAAAACCCATATCAAGCCTTGATAGATGGCATGATATCCATAGCACCAGTGCATTGGACGCAGTTTGATATTTGCCTATTTTTTTTTTAAATTAAATTTTCATTGTATATACTCACATATACAATATCTTATTGAAGGAAGAAAACAAACAAAGGTCACTGGATGTTGATGCACACATGCTGGAGGCTGGGGAGCCCAATGGCTGAAATTTAATAATCAAAACAACAAAGATAATGATGCTTGCCTGAAAAATTCATTGAATTATTACTTTATGCTTGAATGGATGAAGGACAAGGCTCATAGCTCTTCTGATAAAAGATCTTTTTTAAAAACTAATACCTTCATACTAAGAGCTTCGTACCCACATTTTATAGATTTTTTTTCTCTTTTTAGCACTATCTAAAAAAACTTTGTATTTATGTTTTGTGAGTTTTTTTCTTCTTTAGCTCTATCTAAAATCAATCAGTCGTATACAGATGAATCAGCTTATGGTGATCAATTTCTGACTGGGTCTTTTAGATTACAATAACTGACTGGTAACCTTAAGCAAAGGATATGAAAATTGGTGCAATTTACATTCATTGTTATAAATTTATATTCATTGTTATAAAAAAAACTTCACATTATAAAAGACTGATATGAATTTTTGATTCATAAAAGCTTGTCTCACAACTGATGAATTTTTGGACGTTTTGACGATCTAATAGATATAAAATTGAAAAGAATGTTAGAATTATCTGTTGGAGTTTGAACTTGGTCAACAGATGTGATTTTCTATGCCTGTAACCCAGTATTTCTCAACCTTTCCCATCTAACATGACACTTAGCTACATGGTAATGCCCCTCTGTAATTTAAATATGAGAAGTACTCTATACAGACTTTTTCGAGACATGTGTTAGCTTGTCATTATAAAGAAAGTCATCAACATTCAGTTCAAAGGTTTATATATGTTATAGTAAGTATATCGATGAATTTTTAATGAGTGCTCATCGTCAAATTCTGGCTGCAAGGCAATCTAAAAGGTTTTTCAAAAGTAAATTACTTGAAAGAGTATATACAACATAGATTTTTTAACCTCTAGTGTGAACTTTCAGCTTAATAATTTTTAATGAGTGTAGCAATGACTGGCTTGTGCTTTGGCAAAGAGTCTCCTGCCACCACGACTAACAATATCCAAGTGGTTTCTCTTTTCAAGTATGTTTCACTGCACAATCTCTGTTCTACAAGGAGGGAAGAGTAGTTTCCCCTACTGGTGCAGCCACATTCAATGGTATTCTCTACAATCAGATTTGTTTTGCTTCTTCATCATCTTACAGCTCAATAATTTCTTCCTGCAAGGCGATTTCTTATTTTTCAACCTTGTAAATGAATGACTTTGAACCCAGACAGGAATATTCATATCAATCAAATCTTCAGAGTACTTCTCAAAATCATTTTTTAGTGACAGCTGATATGTACAATATTCTTCTAAATCTTGGCTGGAATAACTATCTTCCACTGAGCTCATGCTAGAAAACTGTGAAAAGACTCTTTTGCCAGTATTCTATTTGAACAAATCCAGCTTTTTAACGTAAGTGCATTATTAAATTAAAATTGTCACCTTGAAGTTGCAAATTTAACATCAATTTTATTGTAATATCAGCAAGATATGCTATATCTCCAGGCAGATGTAGAATTTTCTGGCATAATTCATTATCAACAGATTGCAAAAATTCGATTACCAAAGCATTTTAAGCATGAACCTTTGGAGAGACAGCACTTCAGTGTGCAGAAGAAGGCGATCAATTTCTACTTTGCTTTCTTGCCACAGTTGGCAGAATAATCTGACATTTGATGAATGTGCTTTAATCTTGTTAACCACTGACATTGTGACACAAAGAGTTGAATAGAGGTGCAAACTAAGCTTTTTAGCAACAAGATACAGACAATGAATAATACAATGGCTTGCAAAAAGACCAGGAATTTCCTTTTTCATGAATGCAATAAATCCAGCATGGCAAGCTATCATCGATAGTGCCTCATCTGTTGTACAAGCATTAATGTTCATTATTGGGATATTATTGGTCATAAGATATATCCTGAGCTATTCATAGAGTACAGCATTTCTTCATGTGCTTTCCTCTTTTTGATAAATTGTGCATAAGCCATTAACAGAACATCGTCTCGTATAGTTGATTCATCCAGTTGTATTCCAAATCTATTTTTGCACAATTCAGCTCACAACTGACTTTCAATGTCATTTCCCATTTCATCAGTACAACATGATACAGTGCTGTTATTGAGTGGAATAGATTACAGAACATCAGCTGCATTCATCTTGGGGACAGTATTCAGAACTTTCAATATATATGGCAGAACTTTAGTTTCGGTGACTGTTAAGAGATTTTCTGCATATTTAAGAAGAAGTATTAAGATCACTATGAAGTTTAAAACCCGATGTTTTTTTGTTTTTTTAAGATTGAAAATGCATGAGTAGTGAGCTATTCAAATGTTTCCTTCAGTTTGTGAAATACTGCAATGTCACTACCTAACTGGAAATGATGTCTCCGTCACTACCTGGATATTTCTTATGAGCATGAAGTTTCGATGGATACATAGCCTAATTGGAAATAGCTTTGCACATGTGACACAGTGACCTTTGCTCATCTATTGGTTGTGGGACTGAAATCTTACTGCAAGTAGTTAGCATTATACTGTTGAAATTTTCGTTTTTTTGCAGAAGTTGAGTCTAGGCTTGAATGCTTTTTTAAGTACTTATCCTTGAAGTAAAAAACATACAGTATGATACACATACAGTAATGCGCATGCACGAAGCACAGAAAAGACATAAAGACGGATTATCATTTTCATTGGGTTGATGCAAAAAAAATTGAGTGTTCTCACCATCAACTTTAAAGCAGTATACTTCAACTTGGAATAAAAGCGGCTAATTGAAATAAGAACCTTCAGAATCTACATATTTTTACCAATTCTAAGAATTCTGGGGTCCTGAAACCAATGAATTATTCAAAGGTGTCTTGAGCTGTTGTTTGTTTTTTGAGGACTTTTCCTTACAGGCAGTGGTCAAAATTCTTGAAAAAGTACTAGTTGATTGGATATTGGTCTGATGAGTCAGCTGAGTGAGATAATGTTTCATTGTCAAGTTCATTCAATTTCCGCAGGGTCAAATTGTGATTGAGTAGAATTGGTCCTTCTCGATTGACTAATAATGGATGTAAATGTTGTACTTCTTAGTGCATTTTTGCAATGCTTCTCTGCTTGGATGGTTTTGCCAGGATTCAAGAAGTTGTAATGGATGATTCTTCTTGCTGACCACCAAACTGACCATAATCTTCTTTTGGTGCCAGTTTGTTTTGAAGAAGTATTTGGAAGTTTCAACTCTGTCCAGTCACTGTGCAGAATGCTGTCGATTGTTGTACCGAATCCATTTTCCTTACATGTCACAATATGATCTGGGAAATGGGTTGTTTTTGTTGTGCTTAAGAAGTGCCGATGAGACTTTGTAACAGTGTTTAAAAAAAAAAAAAAAAAAATTGTCCAGCTTGTGTGGAATCCATTTGGACTGAAACTTGCCACCAAGTTCCAGTAATTTAGTGGTAAGAATGGTTGTGCATAAAGCGAGCCACCCTCTGGTATAGAGGGTTATGAGTTTAATTTTGACCTAGAGTCCATTTTTATGCTGATCTGCACCATTGATTCATTTACTCATTGCTGAAGGGGAGCCAGCCTGAGTTTAGTTGCAATAAAAAGCATGAAGATGAAGGTAAATAGTAGGGAAAAAAAGATTATTTATAATACTTCATCTATTAAGATAAATGAAAATTAAATCAGAATCCATTTGTCAAGCCTTTGTCTTTTTCAATTTGGTGCAAATTTTGAACAACTTTTGAATGGTCAACATTGAGTTCCTCTGCAACCTCGAGTTGTTTTGTATGGGCCTGCCTCAATAATGGCCCTTATTTGGATATCATCAATCACAGAAAGATGTCCACAACCCTTGTCTTCAAAACTCTTGTCACAGCTTTGAAATTTTTGGAACCAATGTTGACGTTCCACTGGCCAAAAACTTGGTTGATATTATGAGCAGTTTTCACTGTTTTATGTTGACTCTTCTATCTTTGATTTCTTAACAGCCTCGAATAAACCAGAATGAAAAATCAGAAGAAAACTTTTAGCTTGAATAGAGTGAAATTCATGCTTTAAAATGGTATATTCCATGGATATTGTTAGAACAGTTTATTGCAAAATAAGCATCAAAGTTTAAAATAACAAAAAACGCAATTTTTGTACCAACTTGATAATAGTTGCACATAGTAGTTCTACCAATAACTGCACATTAGCATGCTTTATTCCCATTATGGTACACTAGTTTGAAAACAACAGCAAGGGATTTAATTTTAAATGGTTATCTCCATTTATTGATAGAATAACAATAACACTACAGGCTATTGAACTCTAAAGTTTGTTACTTACTTAGTCAACTATTTCTTACATACAAGTAAGCATTTAATAACTGCCTAATGCTAATTCTTCTCGTTTGTAAGAAGCTACTGCTAAACAAAAACCTTAACTGTAAATCAGGATCATAGATATCTATAGAATCTCCACAACGCCTCCTCCCTCGGTCCTTAGTTACCTCAATGCCTGGAACAACTAATAACAACAGCACTGTTATGAATGTTAACAACTTACAAATTAGGGGGGAAAAAGCAGTTTGAAATTAAATTGATTCGCAGGGACCTTGGAGGTTAATGCCAGCTATCCTACGTGAATCCTAGACCCATGTACTCAAATTTGCAGCCCATAGTGTGCAGCTATCTTCCTGAGGTTTAAAAATGTCAAAGTTGACCTGACCCTAAATTGATCTTATGAGTCAACACCACCTGTCTCATGATGATCATGGTGTCAAGTTACCCTAGTACATAAATTTTCAGCTCATAGGGTGCAACTGTTTATGGGTCTATAAGACAAAGATAGCTAGAAACAAAGTTGGAATGAAACACACATTTGTTGTGATTATATTATTAGATATGGATACACACAGTGTTTTATGTGGATTCTGTTTTATCAAGCTTTTTCTTATGATTTCTAATCTTGGAAGACCTCCCTTCCCCAATATAAAACATGGCCCACAGTGCCATAAGAATACACAATGACTGACTAATAGTGGTGGAGGAAGAGGCGGAGATGGAACTAAAATTCAATTTCGTAGAATATTGATTTATTTTTGTCAAGATGTGGAGTAAAGAAGTTGTTGGGGTAAGGGTGGAGTGAAGAAATGAACCATTTGTTTGTATTTTTTTCCTTTTCCAAACAAATGCAGACCCCATTTTATTTTGCTTTCTCTGTTTATCTAGCTTGAAAGAAACAAGAAATGAAAAAATGAACCTGATTCTAATTTAATCCTATAAAGCCCCAAACAGACATCTTTCTTCCTGCTTTCCACTGCTAAGCCGCTCTTCATCTCTGAATTTAATAAATTATGTAACATCAGTAATATGGGCAAAAAACACCTCTTCCTTTTTCTTTCGGATCTATGTCCATTTATCTCCTCCTTCAGATATCTCCCTCTTTGTATCACAGTACCATCTCCACATCAGCAACTGGGCACGAAATTTTCTCCCTTTCCCTGAAGCAGATTTGTTTTTATGTTTAGCATCGTAAATATATCTCATTGTGATATATCTAATGTCTGTCTGTCTCTCAATAATGAACAGTGTAACTTTTTCTGTTCATTCCTTTGTTTTTCTGTCCATACACTAAATAATAAAAGTGAAACAAAATTTATATTCTGCAGATAGAAAAATATCTCCCACCCATGTTTGAAGCAATTGCTTTTATAAAACCTCAGATGAAATTGATAGGACAAACCTTAATTGACACTAATAACAGCTTTGAAGTAGTGAATTATTAAGTCTTGAAGTGAATAAAAGAAAGTGAAGGAACCATTGAAACTCATGGGTAGATATTTTTACCAAATGCTTTGCAGCGTCCTGTATATACATGCTAGCAAGGAATTGCTGCGTTGCCCGGAGAAAAATAACTGAGCATCTGACAATACTGAAATAAAACATATTCTTTAACTAATGTCTTATTGCACAATGCAACCAGGTAAGCAGTTGGTAGGAGCCAAAAATGTCTGGCAAATTGTGCGATTGAATCTTGGCATGGATGTTACACACCATTTGGTAGATTCGTGTACATTCATGCAGAGTGGAAAGTATATTCTTTGGTATATTTCTTTTTAGTTAACGCAACAAATGGGAGTGGAGGTAGCAAAAAGTATTAGCAGATTTAGTACATTTATGGCCCTCTGGTGCCTATAACCCCTGTGAACGGCAAGGATAACTGCATGTTATATATAATATATATATATATATATATATATATGAAAAAGCTTTTTAATGTTTGTTGTTTAAAGCGGTATAGTTTTCTAGACTAAATATAGCTACATTGCTCTACTTCAATTGTTTATGAATGTCTATTTCAAATAAAATGGGTTTAAACATATCTCCGATAAAAGTAGTTGGCTGCAGACAATTTCTCTTATTAATATATTCGTTTTTGTCTCATTTGGGTGCATTCATTTAAAGGATACTTTTTGTGCCATGGAGAGAAAAGAGATTTTCAACAAATCTCTGGTGGAAATGTTCCTAAATTTAAACTTTACTGCTGGTTCACAGAGATGCTGCTCCACATAGAACTGCAGTTTTTACTTGGATCAGGCTTTTTGAGGAAGATATCAGGGACAGGCCAGAAGAGGTGAGACCGTCAAACTCAACAAATGGAGAAACTGTTGCTGTTAATTTTAAGCGTAACATCTCGACTGCAGCAGGTTTTCAGTTATGTGGGTGCTAAAAATGTTGCATGAAAATCTGCTAGTTGAAATAGCTGATCTTTCCATTAATTTTTTAAGTAAGATCAAAACAGATGAAGATGATTTTATGGAACGAATTGTAACTAGAGATCTATCTATATCACCCTCATAGCAAGATCAAATCAAAAACAATGGCCTATCAGATTCAAGGCAGATGGGGTTAGTTCAGCAGGTGATGGTGACTATTTTTCAGATTCCAAAGGGATAATCTTGATAGATCTTCTCAAAGAACACAGGAGAGAATCATAGCCATATGAGTCAGATTTGGACATTTATGTATCTCTCAGAGCACCTCCCTTACTAGTAAATTTATGAACCTGATGATACTCAATTTTAGAAAATTTCAAACTATAGATACATGAAATTTCTCCTGAAACTTGAAAGTCCATCTAGACTCTTGAAACAAAATATCAGGTTATTGGAATCGTAGCAAAAGTTGTTTGAGACAGCTTTATTTTAGATTAAATTAGAACAATGTTCAAGTAATGAAAATTTGAGTTTTATCTTTTTTCCTGTCTCATCCCAAGAGAAGATAAATATGATCAGAAATGATAGATTCTTTTCTTCACACTTGGTGGCATAGGAATGGTTTCCGAGTTTGAAATGTAATGAAAGAATATTTAACCAGTCAACTTGAGAAGGGTGTGGAGGTTTCTAACAAGCTGAGGAGTTAAGTGTTTAACTATTGAAATTGAAAATTTCTATAAGATAAAGAAGAAATACCTGAAAATATGAAAAATAAACTCCAAGAAATTATTCATTTCTGTTACAGGATTTATATGAAAACAAAAGATATTAAGCTTGTCGGTAAAGACATGAGGACTTAGGTAGATATTTTGTGGACAGACATCAGACTTTAGGCAATATTGTATGGTGTTTACATACAACTACAATGTAAGGAGAATATCTGTGTGTGAATCAGCCCCAATATTTAATCACACATTCCATACACTATTGTTTGCGTTTCCACAAAATGTCATAGAAATTCATTGAGAACTTTTGGAGATATCATGTGCACAGACATTAAAGTTTGGCGGTATTGTGCATGGATCTACCTGAAAATTTATTGACTTCTTTTATAGCCTATTTTGTATGCTTTCAAAAATAACTTGTTGAAATTCATTGGGAACTTTTGAAGATATTGTATGGGCAGTTGTGAGTGTATATATATAAATGTATGAAAAAGAAAATCGAATAAATGTCTTTGACAATCAAAAAGGTTTCCCTGGATCCGCTCCAAAATTTTAATCAATTTATCCATACCCCATTACCCACCTTTCCACAAAATTCCATTGAAATTCATTCAATACTCTTGGAGATAGAAAGACTGACAAAAAGGCAGATGGGAAGACATGAAAATATACAAATATCTCTCCAACTTGATTGGCAGAAGTATCAACTTATATTCAGAGGATGCTCTTTAGGATTTTCATTTGCAAACAATAAAAATTATCTGTATTCGAACCAGAGAGGTTCTCAATTTGGTTGAGCATATTGCACCACCTTAGTGCTGAACACATAGGGGGGTGCCACCTACCACCAGGGTGTGGTACCAAAGTGCTTCCACCCAGCAAAAAAGACTTGTAACAGTCATGTATATGCATACCAGTTTTGGTGCTTATAAAGCAAAGTGCATAAAGATGGCCTTTTTTGGCCACTTATCGACTAGACTATATAAAGGCCAACTGACTGCCTACCCAGGGTGACTACTTATATATTTATATATATTCTGGTGCATTGTTCCTAGTATGCGAAGTAGTATCCTCTGATTTTACCATTCTCTAGAAGACCAAAAATGATGCTGGCAGATTCATTTGAATCTGAAATTAATTCCTTGTAGAAATGCAATTGTAAAGAAGTCTGTGATTCAATTCTAGGATTTGCTGCTCAAGGACATTAGAAATTCTATTTAAGGTTATATATCATTCAAGAAATGTTTGAAATTTATTCATGAAGTTAAGATTCTTGATACAACCATTGCTACAACCATTGTGCAAATATGTCAGACTAAGATATCAGATACAATCTTGAATGTTCTTTGCAAAATTTGCTATTGATTACATTTAAAATCAATGATTAGCTTGAAGCATCTTACTGATGAATGCAGATGCCTTTAAAGTTTGGTTTTGTATTTTTTATCCCATATGTATGCAAAATAAATATCCTACACCCTCAAAGTCTGCATGAAACCATTCCAATAATGATTTTAATCTGATGAGTGGCCAGCCGTCCTCCGGACAACACTTCCCCATGGTATTTGGTAGAGGCACACCTTGATGTCTGTTGCAAAGATAGAAAGTCTCTGAATTTTTTTAGCTAGAAACTCAATTGAATATATTTGCCATTGATACTCTCTATAGTAAACATTCAAAGAGTTTTTAAAAAAAATTGATTTCCTCCTGGGATGGCTGACCACTTCAGTCGAGAGAAAGGTGAACACTATCCTCTCTTAGAAGAATCCCATATTATAGATGGAACCCTGTTAGAAACTGAAGAAAATTGAAGAAGCAGCTTACATTAGCATGGTGGCTGAGTGTATAAGGCTGACAAGTGTAGAATTCAACTCAATGTTGCTTCCACTACTCAACTGGAACAAGTCCTGGAAATCCAGGCTTAATTAGGGGAAAAACACCTGGATCCTACGTTACGAGTGTTGTTGCTTTCACAGTATATAGCACACCTGAAGAAGGTTGTGGAATGAATTAGCTGAAATGCTGTGCTTACAACATAAACAATGAGTTGGTCTGGGAAACTCTGAATGTTTGCCTTCTCCGTTCACTCTCTATGGAAATTTTGTTTGTTAGCTTTTAGTTTTGGATGTGTCACCATGTGAGCATTATCAGAGTGAAATTTATTTTTTCTGGAAATCAATTTTGTTGACATAGTGTAAAACTTGTGTGGTTATTTCTAAAAGCTTCCAGAAAATCCATCCTCCAGGCAGCTTTTTATCTAGATATTTAATTTAATATTTCCAATAATCAGCTATTCCTCTGGGTAGATCACTCACTCCAGGTGGCTATTCTGCTAGATAATTAGTATCACTGACCATCAGTAGTACAATGATCCGGGGGGGGGGGGGGGTTGCATAGATAGTAATCCTGCTCAATTAACTTATCCGAGAAAGATCCAGGTTTGAAGAAGTACTTTATATATATTGAATATGGTGCATGTCTGGGATTCTATATAGTGTGTCTCTGCAGTTCCAGATTTAATCTTTGAAATCTTGTCAGAGGAATTTGAGATCCATGTATGATACTTGATATCCACGCCAATTTTGATTCAGATTAGGCAAGTAGTTCTTGAATGATGAATTTTGGGGACATGTATAATATTTCTGTCCATTTCTCTCTCTCTTCATCTGAGAAGGCTTCCTTTTCGTTACTGCTAAAAACACCACCTTCCTGACTACCTGCAACTCTCTTGCACTGACTGACTGCTTCTCCCAGCATTTTTCCCTCAGGGTCCCTAGAGGACTGACTGCTTCTCCCAGCATTTTTCCCTCAGGGTCCCTAGAGGACTGACTGCTTCTCCTGGCATTTTTCTCTCGGGGTCCCTGGACGGCAGACAGCTCTTTTACCATGTTCTTTCTTGTATTGCAATTGCTCACTCACTTCCATTTCTCCTCTGTTCTTATGTGACACATGGTCATTTAGGGGGGGGGGGCTGTTGGTTAATTCATAGTTCACTTAGCTGTAGCCACAGACATACTTGCCTCTTATTTGTTCTTGTTTATGTATTTGAGATCTGAGCATGATGTATAGTATCCATGCCAATTTTGGATCAGATCGGCTTTGTAGTTTATGAGTTATGAATTGTTTTTCAAGATCCTTGCGTGATATTTGGTATCCATGCCAAGTTTGGTTCAAATGATCAGAGTAGTTTCTGAGTTATAAATTTGGGGACATATCTGCAAACTGCTCCATTATAATAATAAGTGTAGTTACAAATACTGACATTGCCTTGTTTAAAGGGTTTGTAGTCTTTCTTCAATGTACGAACAAAAAAGTCTACTTTCACATCTACGCACATTGTTCCATTCCTCAACCCCACTTTTTCTTTCTTCTTTCTTCTCTCGCAGTTGCTTGACATGGCATTGTCAGATTGTCTTTTAGTCTTTTCTAACACTCACTGTGCAGTTTCGTCATTTTCTCCATCATTCAGAATTCATTACCTGAAGGAAATTCATGTTTATTGACATGGCTTTTCACATTCCACTTGGGGTTTCTTTCATATACTAACGATGAATGCTGAATAGAGTTGAACATTCCGCAAATGATAAACAAATGGAAATATGTACACACTAACACAAGTTTACATGCACATACATACACTCATTTACACGTGCACACGTAGCAGTCATCTTGAAATTTACAGGAAATTTACTTTCATTGTATCCATCAAAAATGGAGAAATGTTTATTGATGCTCTCTCCTTCCCTTCCTCTCTCTCCTGATTCTATTGAGCTGTGGAAGGAGTGGTGAGAGGCAGACTGTCAGCTCGCCTTCATGATGTGTTGCCCTGATCTGTTTGTAAAGGTCTAGATTTCTGTGGAAAACTCGGTGATGCAGATGGTTGAAAATGTAGTTGATGTTATGAACCAAATTATTGCTTTTGTCCTTTTGTTTTTTTAAAAATCGCTTGTATTTGAGGTGTTGTGGGGAGGTGGAGATACTGGTCATATTATTTTGTCTATCTCTTTTTAGAATTTTTTTATTCTATTCTTTTGTAAGCACATAATTTATTATAATCCACGTCTCGCTTGCTAGGCCAGTCGAAACTTCACCAGAAGCCTGTTGACCATACATTTTTGAAACCTGTTCTCTACTCTGTCTATTGTCAGCCTCTTACAATGCTGGATGGGGAACTTGACTTTCCTAGTTTGAATAGCATTGTCTGTCTCCTGGTGGTATACCAAGGTTGAAGAGCCCAGTCTACCCTGTTCTTTACTCACAGCTGGAAAGGGGGAAGATGGATCCATGTTTTTCCCAAGGGCATTATTGCAAAGTGAATTTAAACTGTCTTAACTGGAGTTGAATTCTCTTTGCTGAATCCATTATCCATGCTACTTATTGTGAGATCACTTAGCTAAAAGTTGATGTGATTATTTGAATAAATGCTCTGCAGACCACACACAAATCAAATCCCAGCCAAAATCTCATAGAATGAATTTTATTGGACTGATGAAATAATGTGACCACCGTCTCAAGCTCCCCACTTTACCTTGAGTACAAATGGAAGATAAAAGGAAGAAAGAAAATAACCTGTTTGAAAATTATTGATCACTTGAGTCATACCCAATGAGTATATGCTGAAGTTGAGAATATCAATGGCTGTAAATAGAAATTCTAAAACCGTTTATCTTTAGACATCCATAATTCAGTTAGTAGGTATACCAGACATAGTCTATTTTTATGTAAGTTGTGGACTGGCTGAAAGGGCCATTTGAAAAAAAGCTTTCCCTCTAGGTAGGGGTTCACAACCCTTTTATTCCTCTCCACTTTTTAGGTATTCTGACTAATTCCCATCAACCCCTAAAAATTAAGGATAAAAAATTGAGTTCACCTTCCAGTTTCAAGAGATTAATTGTGTGATTGACAGTTTTAGATCATGTGGTTATCAAATCTTTTCATTGATACGAACAGAAACTTTAGCTAATGCTCAACGATGTTCAGGTGTTTTGAGATTTGATCTGTGGATAAACCCCCAATGTACTCCATTTGAAGTGCAAATGTACTCATGGGGTAAATATACCTCAGGTTGGGAAACCTTGCCTTATGGTAAATAGATTGTAATGAACCTTGGACTTCTCTTCTGTTCTCCATATAAATTATTCTGCTTTGGTTAGTTCAACTTGAACGCATTCAGGTTACATAATTTTATGTCTGTCTAAATACCATATAAGCCAGACTCTGAAGCTGAATGGTTTAAAAGAAGATTTGAAGAAAACTGCTCTTCATTGCCGATCATCCAAACCCCTTAACTGCCCTTATGAAGCTTCAGTAGACGACTCCCTTGTCATAATAACAGCGCATTGGATGCAGTGTAATATATGCATAGATTTTTCTTTAAAATTTAATATCTATTTTATATACTGGCATATACAGTAATTACATCTGTGGAAGACAGTGTATATTTAATATAATTTTTTTCTACATTACCAAGATTGTGTTTTTCTTTCTCACTCACTTTCAAATTAGTGGAACATTTCTTTTTTCTGTTTATGCTTGGTTATTGCAAGCAACTTGAGGGCTTGAATAAATTTGGCTACAATAAAAGCCAGTCTTTCCTTCTGCATAGTAGGTTGGTCTGTTTCATTGGTTGCACCATCTGCTGCTTTCACAGTTTTCTATATCTCTCTCCCTCTCTACACTCTTTCCCTGAAGCATTCATTCTATCTTCCTTCACACTCTTCTTCCACCTTCCAATTCTTCTGCCAACCTATTTCTGTGTTTTCTACTCTTACTTCCTCTCAACCCTTTTCTTCTCCTTCTCTCTGCTTCTCCTATTCCTTTTGACTCTCTCCCTCCTTTTTCTTTTCGTCTTTCTTTCTTTCTCCATTTGCTTCTTATCCTCGCCTCATTATCATCACTATCCCTCTTTCTATTTCGCTCCTGCTGCCTCCCTCTTCCAACCCCCTTTCTTCCTTGTTCCCCGTCCCTTCCCCCTTTCTCTCTTTCTCCCCATTATTTTTCTCTGCCTCCCCCTTTTTTCTCCATACTCCCCACCCACTCATTGCTTCCCCCATCCCATCACTTCCCCCTCCTATTTTCCTCCCCGCTTATCCCCTCTTATTTCCCCCTTGCTAACTCCTCTCATTTCCCCCTCCTCTAATTCCTCTCCACTTTCCTCATCTTTTTCTATTCTTCCTTTTCCTCTCGCTTTTTTCCTCTTCCACTTCCTTTGTTTTCCATCTTTTTTCTTCCCTTTATCTTTTTCATTCCATTTTTCTTTAATAATGAGTGTGTATGTGTGTGTGTGTAATACCACCTTTGTTCAATTCTATCTCCTGTTCTTCAGTTTTGGGTTATCTTGATTATCACCATAGTGCTGCTATTGACAGTTTTGTTGTTATTGTTTATTAGATTTTGTCACAGTAACTTACTGCAGCCAGGATTTTGCAAATAATGTTACCCAATAAGCCAGGAATATTGATGTACAAAGTGTTAAAAATACAATCGAAGGAAGCCGACAGAAAATTGGTAAAACCAGGCAGAAAATATTCTGGAAGAAAAAAAAAAGGAAAAATCTACTGCTCCAAGTTCTTCAATTTGGGATTCCACAATGGTTAATGAAGATAATGGCCGTAAGGAACATGGAGTGTGCTTTGTGTTAGGGTCAAGAAAAGCCATCCTAAAAATGAGGTCAAGAGCTGGATGGAGTGGCTAGGATATTGAGCTAAAGAGATAGAAAGGGTTAAAGCCATCCATGATGATAGGCCACTAATTAATAGTGAAGCTCTTCTTCTGAATCAAAATGATGGAAATGCTGTAATGTCCGCTAGGCATCTTCTTGACTCTCTTTTTCAAAAATATTCTTTACCTCTCAAATGTTTTTGAAAAATTCTATTGCTCGAGTGATTTGTTTTGCAAGATGGAGTAGTTTTCCAATCAAATGACAGATGAAAAGAAGAGTGGAACAGAAATAAAAGCAACATAAAGGAAAATTGTAGTCAAAAAGTTATTAATAATGGCTTACAATACTTCATGTATTAAAAAAATAGTACAGAAACAAAATTTGATTTGAACTTTTGCTGTACCACAGAGTCCCTGTAGCTCAGGCGGTGAGAGCAGTTTGGTGTTTACAGGCTTCCCTGTGGCAAAAAGGACATGAATTTGAATCTCATTGGGAACTTCTTCTTTACTTCAGATATGCACTGCCATTGGTCAATTGTGCTGAACAGCAATTAATAATTAAGATGAAGGAAAATAGCAGTCAAAATTAATAATAATAATTTATAATACTTCATTTAGTAAAAATAGAATAATAAAGGATAATGAAATGAATGCTCACCTCTCATCAGTTTCAAACTTAGCATTATGAATGTCAATGAAAATATTTTCCTAATCTAGAACAGCCAATAGTTTCTATCTATCTAAAAAACTATGTTAATGCTTCACAATGAAAATGTTCCATCCAAATCTTTTTTTGAAAGTGAAAAGGTGGCTTAGATAAGTGTACTAAATTCCAAGGGGAGTACTTTGAAAAAGACCAGGCTGCCATTGCCCTAGGTAGGCTATTTTTGTTAATAATAAATGACTGTATTCTTTCCTGACAGACCTCATAAGTGTGCTGATTTCAACATCTTACATAGTTCTAGTATTAATGCTTTCTTTTTGTTCTAGTATTGAGGATTTTTACACACGCAGTATTCCGGAATGAAAATTCGCAGCTGTAATGTCAGGTTCTGTAAAAAGAATTATATTCTGATAGAATCTGTCCTTGGTTATGTATTGGGGCAAGAACCAATTGAGAATTGTTTAGATAAAAGAGTAGACTCATTTCCTCTATGTGATAGATTTATTTCCACTTTTTGTAATAAGATCTGAAAAAAATGGTCTTTGCAGCCAAATGAAGAAATTTCACTGGAATACCAAGGTCTCATCTGAGACACATGGTATTATGTCTATGTCTTATTGCTATATATACTATTGTGTATGCTGATATATAAGACAGACTTTTGATTGAAAAAAAAAAAAAGAAAAAAAGATTCTTAATATAACACTTGGTCCTATGCACTGGTATTATGATTAGGGGGCTCTCTTACAAAGCTTGATATGGACAGTTAAGGGACTTGGATATTTTGCATTGAATGGTAGTCTTCTAAATATTCTTCTAAACCATATATAGTCCAGCATGTACAGTACCTGTTTAAGATGAAGAATCATGAAATTGTTTAAAAATGTCAAGTGGTATTTTAAGTTTCTGTATGTTTGATACAATTTATATTGAAGTTTACAGCCACATCAAGTATACTGCCCTGGTGTATACCATGTTATTGGGAGAGGAGATGGGCACTTTCCAAGTAACTCTACTGAACTTAGAGATGCCTTAAAAGACACAGTATGGTATCTTGATGATCTGCAACTAAACAACCAGTATTGAAGGCAAATATAGAGAAAGTGTTATCAAATGGTCATTATCAAAATCAGTCAGTCTCAAACACTTCATTTAAAGTGATCACCGTAAGCAACTTACTCTGCATATCATCTGCCTAATGTTATCAGCCAGTTATTCTTATGTAAAAAACCCTGGCCCAGAGTGATCACAAAAAGTAACTTGCTCTGTATCTCAAAATGTTAGTATTGTGGATGTGAAGTGATCTGACAGAGTGTACATGAAAATGACAATTGGAAGGTGGAGAGAAAAACTCAAAGAATGAAAATTCCACTTGAAATTAAAAACTAATCAGTGTTGGTTAGAATCTTGAACAATTTTTTGAGAGAAAATATAGGAAATTATAAAGTGTGCATACAATCTGCTTAACTTCTCCAAGAATGACTTTCAAACTTAGTTGAGGTTGTCTCTGTTCAGAACCACAGCAACTAACTGGGAAAAAAAAGAATGAGGCTATGGGGAATAATGGTGCATAGAGCTGTGAAGGAAGAGGAATTGTAAAAAGAACTGTCCTCTTTCTGCCATTTCCTTCCATCTCTCAGAAGCATTAGTTAGACAATGGTGAGGTTAGTGGTGCTGGGTGGGAAGTATAAAGCTGTCATGTGACTGCCAGATGACTCATCAAGCTATTGACCAATCAGAAGTCAAGCAACTATAACCTGAAATGAAAAAAAATAAAAAAAATTGTTGGTTGGCTGAGTTTCTACCAACAAATATCTGCTAAACTCTTTGCTATCACTAATCACACTCCAAAATACTTTTTATAATTTAGGCCTAAAATAAACATTAGGAATATATATATATATATATATATATATATATATATATATATATATATATATATATATATATGGCACTTACATTAGTAAGGTTTAGTAAGCTCGCTTCAAATCTGCAGTGTCCCATTATTGTGGCCCTGTGCCAAGCTAAGCTTAGTAAAAAAAATATCTATCTTAGCATATATATCATAAGATTAGACAATTTATGTCTGACAGAACGTGATAGTTATTGGAACAATTCATTTGGAAACATATTTTGTCCAGCTCTGGAATTAACCAAGTAGCAAATCAAACAACCAACCATATAAATGAATAAAGAAAATGTGCGCTATGCGAGATGGCACTCATTTTCACTATTCACTTAATTCCGGTGCCAGACAGAATATGTTACTGAATAAATTGTCTCATTCGATAATTTTCATTTATATAAGTGCACAAGTAAATTCAAAACAGAACAATAGTTTTATCTGAGAAAGAATTGATTATTTTTGCCGCTTTTACTTTTGACCATGTGTTCATCAGTGCATAGCAGTGTGTGTGTGTATATGTATGTATGTATATATATATAGCGTGTCTGCGTGTGTAACACTTTTCAGTGACCGCACAGATACTATACTCTTGTCCAAGGCTGAGTTCCAGTGAGCTACACTTTGATTGTAGGCACAGTGCGCAGATACTACACACAATCATTCATTTTTGACAAGTATTTGCTACTAATTTTCTGAAGACACAATTTGCCGTTTTTGTCTATTAAACTCTGAAAATCTGAAAGGACTCTGACGAACCACTCAAAATATTAGAAAGTATTCAAAATGGCTGCCACTCATCTGACTGAAAATAAAAATAAAAATTTCCAACTTTGGAACCGTCTTATCTTCTTCTGGTTACACAAAGAATCTTCCTCCAAATTAAGGCAAGGGTCATCATAGTTCTTTTAATTTTGAAGCATTCAATTTAGTTAAAACAAGAGAAGCATCTTTAACAAGTCATGTCTAAATCTCAGATAGAAAATTCCTACCAAATTTGAAGGTTTTTTCCTTCAAGGTTCTTATGTACATTTGTAGTCTGCTCTTTGATTTAAGGAAATAAGAGGCTACAGTGGTTCTATCTCTCAGTCTTTGTGCTTCAATGAACAATTGTAGGCAGATTCATGGCTAGGTGGTTAAATGGTTTCTTCTCTCTCTATAAAGTATGTTGAATTAGAGAATCGTTAGTGTACTGAATGAAATAATTGGCTATGGTCAGTAAAAGCATACACTGCTTCAAAACGCAGTTCAATCTTCAATAGGAAATGCATAAGCATTCATCATGAAAATGTCAATGGTGTCTGTTTATTTCCTCAACTGACATCAGCGCAAATCAAAGATGATATTGCTATGAATATTTTCATTATTCCTCGTTGATTTATCTGTCTTTTGTTTGATCAACATTCCTGTAGATTGTGGAACATGGAGCTGGAACCACTTTGCTTCAGTTTCAGTAGCTAGTAGGTTTTTGGTGTTCTTAGCTCTACGCTCGAATCCCCTCTCTCCTTCCTTACCCATGTTTTTCATCAACATTAAAATAAATTAAAACGTGAAAGAGGAGCATTGAATTTCGAATCTCATTTATGGACCATTTTCACCTTATGGTGTGAAGTTTATGATACCTATTTGGTTATAAATATCCTATATGATATAATACCCCCTTTTTGAAAGGAAAAAAAATTTAAATGGTGCAAAATGTAAATGTAACCTTCATCATCCAGTCTCACATTGACCAGAATGAAGAAAGGTTATAAAACCAGGTGATAAATGAGAGGAATTTAGGGAAATACATTTATTCCTAATATTCCCAACTGAAGTTGAATCTTTTTCTTTTTTTTTTTTCCTCTTATACTTAGCATCAAATACGGTAGCCATTTTGTGTTGTTTCTCTTGTTATTATGAATAACATTGGTGAATATGAAGCATGCATCTTTTTTTTTTCCTCCAAATGGATGGTTTGTTTTGGATTTTTTTGTCTTAGGGGACTTGGCTTGATATTAAGCAAACGTTGCCGACTTGACATAATGTAAGATTGTGTTACAATATTATTTTGCTTATTTGCAGCTGTTCTCTCTTGCTTTCCTTCTTTCATGTTATTTTGGTGTATGTATACGTGCATAACTGCATATAAGTGTGTGTATAAAAATGTGTGTGCATGTATACATCAATAAGTCTGCTGACTGACATAAAGTTATTAGCTAAATTTTCATCTGAAGTTTTCACTTTATGATGTTTGATCTATTTGATTAATATTCACCCTTCCCCTTCCCAATCATTTACCCACTCTCCTCCCTGCTCCCCCCCCATCAGCTTATAGACTTCTCTTCTTAGACCCATCTGTTTTTCCCTTACAAGCTTCTTATTTGAGTTTTTCTGAAAACAGATTTCTATTTATTTTTCTTTCCCTTTTTCTGCTTTTAATATAACTGATTTTTGTTTACATATTTCAAAATTTATACATTTTGATGAATTTTATTTTTTCTATCCTCTTGAAAACAAACAGCAGCTTTTGAAAATTAAAAAAGAAATTGTTATACAGCTGCCATTACTTGATTATCAATCTTTTTTTTTTTTGTTACACAACAAAAGACAAAGTTGGTTTGTGGTAATTTTAAAAAGCAAAAAGCAATTCTTTTATCAAGTAATCCAGAATTGATATATTCTGGCAGTCATTATTTGTTGAAGCAAAAGAAATTATAAAATGGCTCTGCTAAAAATATTAATTTTATATCTAAATCATTATCTATAAGTATCTAACTATCTATCTAGTAAGCAGTGAACTTATCTATTTTGTTTCTTTGTTTCTCTTTCTATAATACATGATAGAAGTTAGATGAGGTTTATATTTTGATCGTAAAAATCTCCTACCAACCATTTGAACCAATGAACTCTTCCACTTGAATGGGTTCAGTCACTTTTTAATAATATCTCAGAAAAAGTTAAGACTAGCATTTATTCATGCTATTAGCAGCTTTGAAGTATTAAACTATGTAGATGTGAAGAAAAATGCTTGAATTTGGAATATATATATATATATATATATATATATATATATATATATATATATATAAATACATATAAAATCATAATCTATAACTATCTAAGTATGGTGATTCCAAACAAGAGAAAATTTACACATTGTACCATAGAAACAAGTATATATTAAACATAAAAAAAGAAAATTACATAAATTACATCAAGACATTGGGAAATAAGTGATTGAAGTGACACAAGAAGAAATTTTTTTTTCAAGTTCTTATCTGTGTTAAGTGTTTGAAGCTGTGAATCTCTCTAGAAATATATATATATATTCTCTGAAAAACCATCTCATAGAAATTCAAATATATCCATAAATTTCCCTCTGTAAGAGCTAGTATATACAGTAAATGGAATAATAGAGTTGAACTGACCTCCATTAAGGTGGACAGGACAGTCGATTAAATTGAATTTTACCTGAGAAAGGGCATTTTTTACTCTTTTTTTTCTTTTTTTACTCCTCCGCATTAAGATATTTAAATGTCAAAATAGCTCTAATACAATATTGAATATAACTTAACAGAATTAACTGAGTTGGTGAGTTTCATGGAAAGAGAACATCTTGCTTCAGTTGTGTGCCACTCAGATATTGTTTCTTAGCTAAAATAGTTCTGCATTGCTAAAAAAATGATCATAGTAAGAGACAATCTTTCAATTAAATTCAATTTTTCTCCCACATTCAAGTTCACACATTTTTCTCAAACTTCAGTATCAGTTGATGCCATGAGTTGTAAGGATTGCGAAATTATTTGATAAATCAACTAAATATTCAGAAATTGTGGATGATAACAGGATGACTAAGTCAAAACAAAGTGAGTGGTGTTGAAAGTGTTTTTGAATTGCTTATATCCAAAATTTAGGTGAGAGAAATCTAAAAATATCTAATGGTTCCAGAAAATTATCTAAAAAATTATAAAAAAATTGAGGCAAAAAATGTCCAAAAATATTGAGGTATTCTAGAAAATTATCTTAAAATACACAACATTATCAAGTCTTCATTCACTGTATGCTATATCAAAATACAAAAAATAAAACTAAACATTTAAAGATTGTGAAGAGAAAATATGTAATATTTCTTTTAATTTTGATATTTTGAATAACTATGACCTTCATTTCATCAGGAAATTTCGGTTTTGAATTTACGTTTTTGAAAAATGCTTTTAATATCTGCATTGATAAGCTAATCGGGATATTGATGCTATACAATCTTGCTATGTCTCAACTACCAATCCTGTGTTTCTAAAACTTAAAATCTCTACAGAATATATCTATCTATCTAGTGATATGAAAAGATTTTTGACTCGTGCTCTCTGTTTTTCTCTCACTGTTTTACTTGTTGTTAAACGTAGAGAAACAGCAAGTGAGTGCCACACTTGGGATTTAGCAAAACTTTGATGTTTTGGTAAAAATTCAGGGCCTGGACTTTATCGAATGTCTAGAAATAACAAGATCTTGCTAAAAATCTAAATATATCAAGATTTTGCAAAATGAATCTAAAAGTATTTGAATCTCATTATATAAACTGATATCCAGAATCTGAGAACAATTTCTCATATCTAAATGTAGCAAAATATCTAAATTCAGAAATAAAATAGTTCTGTTAGTAATGCTGAAAGCGAGTCTAACGAACACATGCATATACACATGCCAATATGATCAAAGTGTCTGCTAAATCCCCCAAATATCATATAAATGTCTGTCAAACCAAGGGTTTACTGTACATATTTTTATGCATTGCTATTTTTTAGACTTTCTTCCCCCGCAATGTACTTGTGATGCATTATGATTTTTGAAAAGATATATTCATAATTTTTCTTTTTGTGTCTTTCAGATTCTATTGGATAGTCTCCCGAAGGAATTTAAAACCGTGGGTTCAGTTAATCAAGTGGAATGTCTTCAAGAAATGAAGAGACATCAAGCAAAAAGGAACGACGTCGTAGTACCAACAGAGTTCAACTAGAAGAAAATGTATTCACAACCCAGATCTCACACTACCATCAGACGATGGGGTACTATTCGGGTGTGGGCCCAACGTTCATACCTGACCGAAATTGTTATAACAACATCAACTGGTCATCACGGGCACCTCCTTGGACGGGGTGGACGCCACCTCCTCCTGGAACTTGGATGACAGCATCAGTAAGCAATGGAGGTATGGTACCACCCCCACAGTCATTCCCTTGCAGGGTTCCTAACCGTGTACCCCCATCCCCATTCAATCCTCCTGCTATGCCTCCACAGCCAACACCTGTGATTGATCCTCTCTTGGGGTCAATGCATTCTCCAGCATCAAGTAACCTTCGAGGGTGGTATACCAGATACCCAAATGACATTCCTATCCAAGAGGTGCCTGTGGTGGTTCCATCTGGGCGGTTGGACAATATTGAATGCTTACGGCACGTTGGAAACCACATCAGGGCAGACCACAACTTTGTTGAAAAACATTTGGTGCAGAAATGTGAGACAACAGCATCGGTCTGTGGCACTACAGTCACACGGCGCTCATGGTACAAGATGCCAGAAAAAAGCCCACCACAACCAAGTAAAGAGAAAGCTATGAAGACAAGCGAGAAAACGGACAATATCAACATTGAAGACTCAGCAGTATTGCCAAGCAAGGTAAAGAAAATGGAGGATACTGTGATCCTATCACCTGATTATTGCTCAAAACTGTCTGCTGCAGACCCTTCTTCAAAATCTTCGAACTGTCTACCTGAGGTGCCAAATCACAACTCCTCGTCCAGTAATTTTACTGAATATTTTCTCAAAAGACTTATGAAGAAGCATCAAAAGGAGTCTAACATGAAAAAGATTTCTGTTTCTGATGCCATGACCACTCACACTCAAAGTGCAAACATTCAGGCCCCTAGTGAAATACCAGAGAAACGTGTATCACGTGTCCCGATTTCCAAAAATCACATACCGAATTCACATACTTCTAAAATCAGTAGTCGAATCATTGAGGATGTAATTGATCTGTCCCGAGACTCACCACCATCTTCTGCAAGTGAGCCAAACAACAACAATACTAACAATAACAGCATTAACTGTCAGCAGAACGAGGCTGCGTCATGTGACCTCGTCATCACTAACAGTTACTCCTTGTCATTTTCTGGTGTGCCTAACAAGGCCGCCAACCCTTCGTCCTTGACTGGTGCTAGACTTTCGCCAACAAAGCGGAAACTGCCTGATGCGAAACCCGCAACACTTGAAGATAATCAAAAGGAGAATCTGATTGTCTCCGAATCAATAAGTGATTTCCAGATGAAGTCAAAACGTAAGAAATATGAGCCCCGCAAACGGGATAGCTTTGTGCTTGAAGAGGACACTTCATGCTGGGTCTCGGGAACAATGAATAAATTGATAGATTCCAATTTCCATTCAAATGACAAACATGTCCTGACCCCCAATATCATCGAGAAAACCATTCCCAGTGATCAGTCTAACAAGTATTTGAATAAGATTGACAGTGATAACGCCCCTGAGTATTGTGATATTGTTGATATTTTGCATTCCTTATCAGAATCAGGTCCGAATTCTCAGGGGGTGCATGCAAGCAATAAACAAAGTCTGCTACCAAAAAAGGACTCTGTGCTGGAAAGAAAAGTCATTCAAACAACGAACCCCTTAAGAAATGACAAGTGCATTACACTGGACGACACAGATGACTCAGATGGCACCCAATCTGGGGAGACACTTACTCCATGTACTGTCATACGCTCTAGGCAGTCTCTGGACACGCTCAGCACTGCAGACAACTCTGTAGACTCACTTCATGATTCTACCATCAGTTCTAGTTCTTTGGACAACAACGATGAAGAAGAAGAAAGAATACCTGAAAAGGAAATACACTTTTCAGTTGTGACTAACAAAGCTAATACCAAGCATCAAGCCAATCACAGTTTCACCTCTTCGTCTGTGCTAAAGGAAAACATTTCTTTGGCTAAACAGAAAGTCGAGGACAAGCAGTTGTCACCTCAGATAGGTTCTAACAAGGAACTGGCAAAGTCAACATGGATGACGCTGAGCCTCGCCAAACCAGTCTGCAAGCTCCCTAAAGCAATCCTTCCAATCAAAAAACAGCCAATAGAACATAGAATATCCGATGAGGAACTGGAGACATTAGAAGGTTCGGGGCAAAAAGGGTCTAAGGAAAATGTTGCTGTTACTACTTCAGCTAGCAATCTGAAGAAGGAGAATTGTTCTCCAAATAAAGAAAAACCCGAAAATGATGTGATAATCATGTCAGACACCCACACTTCTGTTGTGTCTGAGGAGACTCTCACAGAAAATGCTAGACCCATCAAAATTTGGAATTCATCAGAGAATCCAATAGCTATCATTGATGATAGGTTAGAAAATTCTGAAGGGGCTTCTTCTGTCGGTAATGAGAGCGATGACAGTTTGCCTAGTGGCCATTCACTCTCTGAGAGCCCACTCCCTGATGGGATTGGAAAGGCAGAAAAGGATGGTAAGGAAACTGCTGCTGCTAAGGCTAGCTTTATCAACCAAGATACTGAAAATCTCAGTTTAGTGAAGACCAAACAAATTTGGGATCCTGCCCTCGAGGTCAGTTCTCTTGCCGATAAGTCTGGGCAGAAAATTAGAAATGCCACCAGACCAAACAACTTGTGTGACGAACCAGTTGATCAAGATCAAAGTCAGTGTAATGCGCCAAATGACAAAGTGATGATACCGAGTAGAGTTGTTGATAGTCTGGAAAGCCAGAAGCTCCAGCAGAAGCAAACGGTGTCACAGCAGCAAGAAACAAATTCTTCTTTCAGCAATTCTGTGCTGCACGTAGAGCAAGTGAAGAAATCACTTCTCTCAAGGAGCAGCAACAACATCTTCACTCTCACAACCTCCCCACTCAAAAGTAAAACCATGACTTCTCTAATGGACTGTAATGAAACAGCTCCAACACCCACTCTGCAACAGCCTGGATTGGAAGTCGTAAACCTCTCCAAGAAAGTTTCGTCGTGTAACAATTTGAAAGAAATAAATCAAACACCATGTCTGGAAATTAGTGAGAATGGAGACATGAAAGTGATCGCTATTGTAACCGACTATGAGGAGTCCGCTTGTGATAGCCTGCTCGGACTTGCTGAGACTGAGGGTGTGTTGGGTAAAAATTCAAACGTTATTGTCACGTCAATCGATTCATCGAAGAAAGATGCTGTTTTAGAATATTCAGAACACACCAATGGCTCTCCTTTCAGGGAATTTCACAAGTCTAAGATGTTGAGTCTGACAGAAATTGACAAATGTAAAAACACCAAAGAAAATGGATCACTATTTTCTTCCTTCTTGAACTGTCATAAGGAGAAGGACCTCTTCACAAAGAACAGTAATGGTGACATTGTTGTCTTGAATGACCCTACACCAAAGGTGAAACTGCACACGCACTTCTCATCCCAATCTGTTCAAAACAGTGGAATTAGGGATAAAGTTTTAGGCTTTGAAGAACCCAATTCCACTATTGGCCTAAATATTGTGTCTGTGGAGCTGAAACAGCCACCTTCTACTATTGATTATTCTGCTGATGAACTTGTGGTTCCTCTTGTTTCCTCTATGGTTGATAAATGCGCAAACAAAATAAAGTGTTCTCCTGTAATCAACAACCATTCTGTAAAGACCCAGGGAAAAATCCTGAAAGACCCAAAAACAAAAAAAGAAAAAATTAGCTGTGCAAAATCACAAAGCAAAGCTAAAATTAAAAACTATTTAAAGAAATTCAAAAGGCCGAAGATTTCACAGGAAAAGTGCCACTCAAAAAAAATGTACCGACAATTCAAGAAAAAATACATGTCTCTTGGAATGAAGAATAATGTTGTAGAATTCCAAGATCCATTGGCCTCATGTAATCAAAAGGAAGACATAGAACCACTCACTGACTCTAGCAAAGATGGCAAAGTTCCGTTGCCGCTGGTTTCTACTATTGGTTCTCGGACTCCTTTGGCCAAATACGATCTAAATATTTTGCGAGCCAGGATCTCAAGTGCGTGTCCTGACAGACGCGGACATATATTTCGTTCTCCCCAACAGGAATCTGCTCTGATCAAAGATGAGACCACTGACTCCGTGGCCTCTCTAGACAAGCAGTGTCAAACGAACAGTCCTTTTTATGGTTGTTTGACACACGCTTTTATTGGTAGCTGCTATCAACAAACTGAAAAGAGGCTCTCCTCACCCATTATCCACAAGTTTGTAAAATTCCATGGCCACAAGCTGTTATGTGTTATCATTAACGTGAAAAAATATGTCATAGTTAGAGAGCTTGTTCAAAAGTGCTTTCAGGGAAGGAACCAAGTTCACTTTTATAGAACTAAATACCGCGATTACAGTTTTCCGTATTTAGAGCTTCCATTCCATATGAAGTCTTTTGCTCTGAAATATCTCATTGAATCTGGATCTCTGCTCACTGGGAACAGAGCTACACCATTGGGTATTATGTTGCTTAGTGATGCTGAAATTATTTATCACTTTTTTTACAGCTTCAGAGAATGCAATCTAACGGCTTGTGTCCAGGATTGGGATCCAGATGATCGGGGTGTTTATGACCGCGATTGGCTCAAAGTGCTGGATACAGCACCAGCAGTATCTATGAAAACAGAACCTCTGGATACTGTCACAGACACGGGTTTACCAGGAAATTATTTGTGTACATGCAATCATGCTAGTAACAACTTTGCCCCTGCTTTAGGACATTGTAGGGCTGTTGCTCGCAAACCAGTAAAGCGTCCCATGTCAGGTATATTTGAGCCTTCCTTTGAATCTCCAGTCTTTGGAACAACCTCATCTTCAACCCAAACCTCTCCACTAGATACTAATTCTTCTATGCACCCTGAACCTGATGATGTTACGACAAAGATCATCAAAAGGGATGATTCCGATCCCACTTTAGAGTCTAGTTGTAGTACTGTTTCTTTAGAAGAGTCCCTTATGGATTCAAACTCTCTTGTGACACTAAGTAATTCTGATTTGGTGTCAGCTTCTTCCGATTACTGTGATTATGTTTCCAAACCTATTTCTGCAGACTTTGTTTCTGAAGCACATCGAAATGACGACGACAACAGCTGTGGTTCTGAGTCCCCAACCTCTTCTCACTTATCTTCTGGCTTGCCTTTGGAAGATCCCCCTGAAGGCAGCCAGCACAAAACCCATTTTCCTCTTTCTGACCCTACACAGACACATGAATTTGTTCTGGGCGGGATGACCTTGCTTGACGGCAAGGTTGTACGCTTTGTGGAATTGAGTGGCCAGAGACATTTTCTTCTGATTGACATTAACAGTTCTTGGACTCTCTCTAGCATCCTGGATAGGCTCCTTGAGAGTGAGATCATCGTTCAAAAGTGCTCACCTTCTCAAAGGAGTTTTCTGTTGAATCTTAACCGTACCCTACCTCAGACAAATGCTGATGAAATGTTATTGGTAGCCGACGAGTTTTTTCCTAGACTCAAGACATGTCTGACTCTAACCTCGTTTAATAGTTCATGTCACAGACCCAGCATGGTACCTTCAAAGCCAGACCCTGAACCTCTGACCCCTGAGCGGCAAACACACTGCCCCAATGAATCACAGTCTGAACAGAATTACCTATTCACTGAGAAGCAAAGATAACATGGGAGTGTGTGCATACATTTATAAATGTACATGTGTGTGTGTGTGTGTGTGTGTGCAAGGAGTGAATAATATTTTTGGCCTAAGGTACAAGGACATGGGTTCCAACTAATT
The DNA here is from genome assembly GCA_963457665.1 of Thysanoteuthis rhombus. Classification (NCBI taxonomy): domain Eukaryota; kingdom Metazoa; phylum Mollusca; class Cephalopoda; order Oegopsida; family Thysanoteuthidae; genus Thysanoteuthis; species Thysanoteuthis major. Next base: position 74,662,711 of record OY735201.1, on the reverse strand, counting down.
TCATATACAGTTCAACTCTTTGAATGTTTACACAATATTTGAAGTTCATAAAATTTTTATTTTTTTTGTTCTAGACAACTGAAATTTGAGTCAGCTCTTGTTGAGAAAATGGACAATATCACCCATCATGCATTGCAGCTGTCCACTTTTTCAACCATAAAGGAGCATCCTTTTGAGTGTTGTTACCATGTCCTCGTGGATCTCCTGAGGTGAGAAGCCCTTGAGTGCGAGGTAATGGAAGACTGCACAATGTCCTTGTAGCTTGGGTCATTAACTTATCAATCACTCTTCATATGTGTAGTTGTTTATCTGACTTATGTTGTTTGTGAACGATTGAGTGTATGTATGTGTGTGCATAAATGTCTACACATCAGCACACAAGATTTTCATTTATGAATGAGTATGGATGTATTTTTTTCAATTTTTTTTTTTTAGATTGAAGATGAAGTTCAACGTTTCTTCCCTTCTTTTTTCCTTTTTAACAGAACATCGACTCAACTTCTCATCATGTAAAAATTGTCATACCAGTTTTTGTGACTTCACAGACCACAGCATTAACAAACTGAAAAAGCAAGAAAAAATATAACATTTCTCAGACGAAAAGAATGAATCAAATCTTTTTTATTAAACATTTAATGAATTTTTTTTTTTTAAGGGAAAAAATACAATTTTAACCTTGACAGATGTTACTTAAAGTACTCAGCAATGTCTTACTCTTCCTAAGAACAAATTGACGTACCGTATATGCCGGAGTATAAGACAAATGGTTTACAAGGGTATTTGGAGGACTACTGCTTACTGCAACCTATCCAAGCCCCGTAAATGCCCATATTGAGCTTTGGTAGACAACTCCCTTGTCATAATATCAGCACATTGGATGCAGTGTAATATTTGCATAATTTTTCTATCTAATTAGAAGTCTTATATACCGGCATATATGGTGCATGGAAAATGCTCCAGACTTCAAAAGAAATTCATTTTATTTATTTTTATTCCAACAAAATGCCATCTTCTTTCCATAATGTGTTGCTTAAATGTAAATCTGAAGTTCTGAGGTGTTATTTGATGAATCATTCTTACTAGTAGCCTTAACTTTGTTATTTGATCCCTTTATGATATGGCTGGTGGGTTCTCAAGTTTTCCTCATGTGTATGTTTTATTCTAATGGTTGGCAAACATTTTGCCTAATGAGTGGAAAGTGAGTTTGAAATATGGGAATTATCTATTTAAATGCTTATAATTATAGTTATCCTCAAATCAATTAATGACAATGCTGGAAAGTCATCTATCATTGGTTTATTCCTAGCATGTGAGGATCAGAGGGAGATGGTCTGTTTAAATTCTGCAGGTATGGAGGTAGTAATGGAGTCCAATCTGTGTTGTTTAGACCTTTCAACAATTCAGACAAGGGGAGCTCCGAATTGGTGTTTTTTTGTTTTTACTATAGATTTTTTTCTCGCTGTCTGCCCTTGTTGTTTTTCATTGTACAGATTCGCTTGTGCTCCTTGCGTCCACTCTTCAGGCTTGGTGCCTTTCCTCAGTGGTTCAGGGATCTGCAATGGCCATATTGACTTGAGCTTTTGTGTAGTCTTCTCTTAGATGGACTGCCTCACAGGGATGAAGTGTTCAATCTGCCCTACTATTTTGACTATAACTGGGGAATGAATTCATGCCTTTCCCAAGTGTTTTAGTGTGAAGTAATTACAAACTGCTTCAGCCAGAATTTGAAATCAGTTCGCCAATTTTGTGCTGTTAACTGTTAGTTCAACTATGCATCTCCACCTACAAATGGCTGGTTGACCATTGCTCTAAATGGTATCTGTAGCTGTGAATTGTACAGTTACCCATTTGTGAATATTTTTCAAGTGGGATGGTTGTTGCAGAGGAATGATCCCACTCTCTTGGCCTCCATGGTCGTTTTCCAGTGGTATGATGGGACATCACAACTGATGGCATTTTTAGCCATAGAAGTTGCCAGAAAAGAGTTAGTTTACCACCAGTCTGTCTTAAGAGCTTCACTCCTGGTTTGGAATCGGATCTGTCTGTCTCATACACTGGTTACTAACCAAGGTTAGAGAGCCCAGTCTGCCCTATGCCAGTTATAACACGAAAATAAATGAATAAACATAGTTTCAGTCAAAAAACATTGCTTTTTTTAGAGCTTTGAAAAAGATATATACCTTTACTTTGATTTTTAGACATAATGATAACAAATGATAGATGAATAAACTAATGATCACATTTCGATTATGTCCATTGAAACTTGTGAAATCATTTGTGCTTAACAAAGGATGTCAATTAGTTATCAAAGAACTCAATTCATTTGCAATTTATTTCAATCAAGGAATCTTTAGATCTTTAAAGTATAAAAAGTAAGCATAATGTCAAAGTGTTTGCTTGAAGCCCAATCAGAATCCCTTCACAGACTAGATGGAGCTTGCAGGCTATAGGTCACCTACCCTTGTTCTATCCAGTGACTTATTTTTTCCAACTTTTGGATCTAACTTATTCACTGGTCCCGTGATCAAGATTTGTTTGTAACTGTAAATTATTATTTATCTGTGACAAAATTGAGTTTAAAGAAATTTTTGAAAAAGCAAAAGATAACTGGATATGATATACTCCTGAGGTAGGCTGGAAAACTCACTAGTTAAAAGGTAAGAAATCAAAATAACAAAGGTGAGGATGTTAATTCATTGAATATTGCCAATATTTATCCGAATCGGGTAACCATTCATTAAAAAAAAGGTTCACTGACATTTCTGCACAAGACAATTCCATGCCAGGCCCAACAAAAACAAACCAACCATTTTTCTGGTAATTTAAGCCGCCAAAAAAGCCGCCAGTTGCATTGTGAGTGGGATTGTCTGTGTGCAATGACTCTCCCACTTTAAAAAATATTCACACATAAATTGAACTAATTTATTGATATACAAACTTATTGGCTCGATTTTGATAGCAATTAACTTCTTTATTCTCATTATGAGTGAAAAGTATCGAAAACTCTCTATTAGGACCAATATCCCTGTGCACTCAGCAACTAATTGAGCACACTGTAAGCAGTGTGATTAAAGAAAAAATATCCTTTTGGTAGAGTTGAATCTTGCCAAGGGGGTTGTCATAAAAACTTATCACAATAAAGTCCTGGTCTCATCCAGACTTGAAACTTGCAAGGATCACTAAGCTGGTGCATACAAAGGGAAACAAGATTCATATTCCAATGGGAATTATCTCTTAGAAGGCAGATACTTTACCTTATCTCTTATTGCTGAATGAGTTTATAAACAAACAGGAGTTGATGAGTTTTATTGAGATACAAAGATCAAAATTATTTTTTTGCATTGATAATCCTTTCACTCTTTCCCTGATAAAATAAACTCTATAAGGACGAATTCTTGAAATTCAACTTGAAAGGAAAACAATACCTTTCTACAGTTGTCAAATATGATTAATGTCGTGCCAGAGTTGCCAATATATATATATATATATATATATATATATATATATATATATATATATATATATGCACTGAATTTCCTTTGAAGGGAAATGTTGGCTCTGAATTGTCTTGCACAGAACTATCAGGTCACAAAAAAATCCTATCATCGAAATAATTTTGTTGATGTATGGCTTTTTTTTTAGCATTTAGTAGTTTTATGTATTCAACTGATTTAAACATTTCACTTGTATTGGTGATATTCTGTGAATGAAAAGTGATGTTAATCTTTGAATACTGGTACAAAGCTCATGAGAGCTGGTTTACAGTTTATAAAAACTGTTGAGTACTTGGTGAAATTTCTGTCTTGCAAACACCTTTTACTACTTAGTTTAATGCTGCTATCTTGAAATGAGAAAAAAATACTACTGGAAGTGAGACTGCTACCCACAAAATCCCTCTTGATCATAAAAAACAATTTTTACTTAAGAGAAAAAAACTAGATGCCCAACAAATTTTGTGTGTGTGTTCTGCTGAAATCTTCCGTATGACCTTTCTTTGTAAATTATGTATTATTATTAATTGTAGCAGTTGTAGAAGAAACAAGATTGTGTCTTGTATGGTATTGGGGTGTATCAAAAGTATTTTTCTTTTTTAATCTCGAGAGCTCCTGTATATTTTTTAAAGCTTATGTAATGCAATACATACGGTATCTTTCAATGATCCTCTCTCTTCTGAAAGGTTTCAAGTGCAGGTGGTTGGGTTCTCCCCTATTTTGCATTATTGACAACTGATGTTCATTAATTTCAAGGAATGAATGGAGACCCTTGGAATGCTTAAACTAGTTTGGGGCAATATGATCAGGTATTGTTCCATTTCCTTCCACTTCCAGAATTCTTTGAGCAGCTTCAGCGACTCTGAGGCCCAGTTCGGAATGGTGCTTCAAAATTGCCATTTTGTTGTATCCACATCTAAAACAAAAGGCACAGTTGATCAGATAATGATATGATATAATTAAAAATAACATGATTGAAATAGTGGAATCATTGATTCGTAATAATCTGAAGTCTGTGGGTAGGTGGGTGTATTACTTTAACATAGCCAAAACAACACATCAGAAAAGTTTGGTTAGTGAAATGACCCCATAAGGCTCCAACTTATTAGAAAGCAATTCCAAGTCCAATTGGGCCACTGGTTTTCCAGTAATTGATTTAATTAAGGATAACTTGACAAAAAAAAAAAAAAAGAAATCTAAGGGAGGTAATTCCTGGTTTATTAATTCCTAACTACTGTTCTTTTTACTGCTTATGAGAAGAAATAATCAGAATAAGCAAATGATAAATTTATGAATTATATGAATAGGAAGTGATTCAACATTGCGTTTGAAGGCGACTTTTAGGCAAGTAATCTTTAGATATGTACATGAAATGAAAATGCTTTTGATACACCCTAATGAATTATTGGTTCCTTAAGCAAGTCTCTCATGGTTGACTGTAATAAGCATCTGGGCATTGAGCAAGTCTTTCATATGCCATATTTCCCATGCCCAACATTTACTTACTTGTAAAATCCATGGCACATGACAACATATCAGCATTATTTCCTTCAAACTTTGCACCTTTTGAGAAACTACATTTCTTCAAGACATTCATTCATTTTTCCATTCTTTGACTTCCATATACAAACATTTATTTTTTCAAAATTAAAAACCACTTCCAACGATTCAGTAACTCCTTGGAGTGGGTCTGATTTATTTTTTTGTATTTTTATTTTATTTTCCTATTTATCTTTTAGTATTTTATTTTAAAATATCCAGACCATAACGTAAATTCCTCTGTGTATGTACCATATTTGATGGTATATAAGACCTCCCTTTATTTCTCAAAAGGTGAACATAACCTTCATTGTCCAGAACTTGGGGAGGAATTTTAAAAAAACTGGATGATAACTGAAAGGAATTCAGGGAAATGCATTTTTTTTTCTTAATATTCCATGCAGGAATAAGGGGGGGGGTCTTATATGCTATCAAATACAGTAAATTAAATTTGATATGGTGTAATTTTTGGTTTAATGTATTTGTAAATAAGATCCTCTGAAATTTGAAATTTTTACTGGGAAGCTTAAATTCTTAAAATGCATAAAAATTAAAGATTTTTAAAATAACTTTTTAATGATTTACATGTAGTAAACTGGACAACAATTTTGATAGATGAAACATTAAAAATATAATTTAGGCAAGTTATTTTCTTCTAATAAAATCACGTCGCTACTTGATGACACAGTATTAGAAAATTGAAATTTTATCATAATTTAGAAAATGAATGTATGAAATATTTTGTTGTAGCATTATCATTTACATGGTGTACAACTACTGGCTGTTTATCTTATCAAAGTTTGAACAGGCATATCTATTGAAAAAGGAGTGACAGTTTAAAGTCTCAAAGAATTGAATAGAAATTATATATCGGTGACCAAACTTTTAACGTTTAATGTAAGAGGTACTGATGGTAAACTTCAGATACTTGAAAGCCGCAAGACAAAAATAAAGCTTGCACGCAATAATATTTATTCATGCATGTAGTTTTTTAAACTGTCAATTTATATCAGTTTCAGAAATTCTAAAGTACACACACATACACAGAAACACATATATACATATACCAAATGATTTAAAAATCCTGACTAATGATTGTTTTAACTATATTAAATCCTATATTAGGATTTAATATAGTTATATATTTTTTATCTACCATGAACATTAAACTTAGTTTTAATCAAGTGGGGTCACAGTTCATACCAGGTGAATAATTATAAAGCTTGAAATGTTTCTTCTTTACCTTTTATATTAACTGTAATGTGGAAGGGGTCTCAGCCAACATATTTCCATGAGCCACACATTGAATGTCAAAGAACCATTTTGCCAACCCTGGTATATATGGTGAAACGTTATGATTAATTTTTCTGAGACAAGAAACAAAAGTGTCTTTCTGAAGCTCTCCAAAAGTTCAAGTATGAAAATAAAGACAGTAGTTATAACAAGCTATGAAAGTTTTGATAGGCAAAAAAAAATGACCTACTTTTCCTCTGATTATTGTATTGAAGCAATATCTGTTTGTTGTATGAAGTAAGGACTTCAATATGCCAATGTGACTATGATTTGTACTGAGTTATCTAATATGGGATTTAGTGTGATCTCTGCTGTAGGCCTGCATTTATCATCTGATGTAAATCTTTAAGCATAAAGGCAACTACTTTACTACTGAGTATGGATGAATCATCAATTGAATACTAAAACCAAAACCTAAGCAAAATCTATAAGATTGTTACAGTACTTTGATGCTGTAGATAGTTAGTCTATAAACCCCAGCCAAGCTAGCAAAAGCCGGTTAGCAGATATACCAGTATTTATTAGCTTAGTTGCACGTTTTATTCTAGTGGTTCAGATGAAGAATATCCAGTAGCCCACAATCTTGAACAAAAAATCTATTGAGGGAAGGGCTATGAAGTTCATTGGAATTGTGGAATTTTTAGTTTTTTCTCAAATTTTCTTTTCAAGTACATGTCAAATACTGGTGCTAGTCTTCTGGTAATTCATCAAGAACACCTTGTAGAAAATAGTTTTAATTGGTTGCTTGCCATATGATCCTTAGCACAAAACTCTAGAATGACTAATGGTCTGCATATAAACAAAATCTCACTGATGTACATTGAGGCATTTCTCTGAAATTATGATGTCAAAATATGAAAGTGTCAATATCAACATCTCAGCCTGTTCAGCATTTATATATATCAGTAACTTGATCATACTAACCACTAGGATGTATTTTTGATAATGAACTATATTAAGGCTTTGTTCTGAGAGTATGATGTAAAAATAACATTGATTTAGACACCTTGGTAATTTTCTTGTGTTAAATGTCTCAATAACTTCATATTTGATATCAAATTAATGGTTAGTCTTGGTATAACAAACCTACTGAGGTAACCAATGTTTTTTTTTTTTTTTAATTTCATTTTTAATTCTGTTTTTGTATTTACCATATTTGGCGGCATATAAGACTCACCTTTTTTCCAAAAAGGTGACTCAAAAGGTAAATGTAACCTTCATTGTCCAGCCCTATATTGGTCAGAACTCAAGGAGGAGTTAAAAAAACCCAGCTGGGTAGTACCTGAGAGGAATTCAGGGAAATGTGTGGTTTTGTTAATATTCCGTACTGAAATAAGGAGGGAGTCTTATATGCCACCAGATATGGTACTTTTCAATTGGCCATGGATCTAGAGGAATCTGAGTTTTGAATTGAAAACATGTTCAGTATTTAGAGAAAATACAAATCTGTATGATAAACCGACAAAATATTTTTAGTTCAGAAGATATTGATCAGATTATTTTGAAATTAAGAATTAAAGGAAAAGAAATGAAAATTGTAAGAAAATAGTTTTGAAAAGTATTAAAGTTTTTTTCATTTATTTAGTCGGGCAGTTAAGAAGTTTGTTTTTTCGATATAATAGGATATTCAAAGATTCAGTCTCGAGTTTCAAGACCTTCATGGTGCAGATCTAAATGTCATGGGATTAACTTTCATGCTGATTCTGAGAGTCAGGAAATCCCAAACTGTTATATTTGTCAAAATTAAGCTGGTAAGACAATATTAGAATGGAAAGTGACTTGGTATGAGAAATATCAGTAAAACAGTAATAGGGATGAGAACAACACCAAAAATATTATCTTGTACATAATTTTAATGTATAATCTAACTAGGGACTTAATTTTACCAAGTAAAGTTGTTGGTCATCAGACCACAAATAAGCCAGTGAGTTGCTTAATGTAGAACATACAGGGTTTGGACGATTTAACCAGCAAGATCAGCATTTGAGGTGACCAAGATTTCTGAATTTTGCGGCTTTCTGGACTAAGGCTTATATTGATATAAAAAAAACAATGAAGAGAAAAGAATGAAATTGTATTGAACAGATATAGATAAATACAATGAGGGTCTGTTTGATCTTTACCTATTCATATAAAATTCTTATAATATAGGATAGAAAATATACAATGAAAAGTTGAAGTAAAGAATGAAACTTTTTAACATATATGAAATGCAGGGTCTTCAAAAACGGTCTGTTCAATCAATATTAACCTCGTATTTTTCTGAAGACAATTCAACATCAGTGAACTACTATGAAGCCTCCCAGCCTCACAATCAGCTAAAAAGCTGATTTTATGGTAATTCCAAGCTGCATAAATGGTCTGGTACTGTATTTTGTGTATGAGTCTTCTAATACTACCAGTGTAAATAGATATGGCAGTGTAGTGAACATCAAAGAAGAAAAGAATATAGGTATATAATTTGAATGACTCCTGCTGGTTAGCTTTCATCATAACTCAATACAGTAAGGTACTGTCATGATAAAATAATCTCCAAAGGATAAGGGATGTGAGTTCAAATCTTTGGAACTGTAAAAACAACAAAATGTGCTCGATATTTTAAGGTCAATTAGTGTCATATGAGTGCGCAAAACACTGAGAAAGAGGCCAACTTTATTGGATGAAGTTTACAGTGAAATTATTCATGAGTCAGCCAAATTTTCAGTGGTTAACAATTTTTGTAAGTGTTCCGCACATTCATTGCATTGTAAATAGTGAGTGTTAAGCTAAGTTAGTGAAGAGATGTGAATGTCCCAATGGTGAACAGCATGGAAGGTTGGAAACAGTTTGCATTTTCTTTGAATAATACCCTTGGTAAAGGCACGTGTCCACTTCTCCCCCCAGTAAATAGCAGGGAAGTTGGAGACCTTTAGCCCTGTAAGGCTTGGGCATCTGGCTAAATGGCTAGATACTTCCTTGACAGACCTCGTGTTCATATAATGTTACAAAACATTTTTTTCAATAGTTATGGATTGAGGACGTTTAGTCAATTTTGACAATCTGCTTGTTTAAAAGGATCCATATATTTTCTGAACAAAGCTTAGTGAATGTCAAAAGGTATAACTTTCCTCTGTAAAAAAAACAAAAAAACATTGAATTTTTCAGAAAAAGAATAAATGATTGATACCAGTTCTAGTATAAAGAAACTTTCCTAACCATTCCCACCAATTCCTGTAAATTTAGATCATTTGTACTATGGATTCTCTGTGTTTCAAAATTTCAAATATGCCCAAACAAAGTAAATGTGAATGGGGTTTGAGCCTCTTTGTGATGAACCAAGATTTTGACAAAAGTCATTTTTCCGTTTTATGCAAAATTAAATGACTGGTAGGGTATCGACTTAAACAGTTTTGAAATCTACCTGCTAACCCCTAATGTCAATTCTAGTACCCTGAAGTAAGGTATGAAACAATTTCCCTTTTTTTTCTACCACTACTACTTGTTTCAGAGTAAGACATTACAATATAAAGAAAGTGAGGATGATTTTTTGTAAATTTTCTTATTTATAATTTGAAGTTCCATATGAGGGCATAGTTCTCAGTCCTAGGTCACATTCCTCCCCTTGTGATCCCAGGTTTCCCTGGTTCCTCCCCCATTTTGAATTATTATTGAGTAATTTTATCACCATTATACTTTCAATTATACATTCCTTCATTGATTGAAATTCCTCCCTGGGGAGCTGAATGCCTCCCATTTAAGAATCACTGCTATAGACATATTTGGAAAGGAGTGAAAGCTGCTGATTTGAATTTCAGGATTCGTGTGAAATCCCCTTTACTTTTCAAGTTGCTTTTTTAAGACTTGATCAGTCTTTTTTATGTTCAATGTCATTTTGACAATGTTCTTCTAAAATCAGCTCTTCTCTTATAATTTAAAAATCTACTTTGTACTTTTTTTCCCTCCAATTCAACTCCAATCTAAAAAAAATGATTGGAATACATCAACGAGAAAATTCATTTACATTTAAAAACTTCCAGAAAAATCTTCCTTTGATTACAGAAATATTGGGGTGTATCAGAAGCGTTTTTCTTATTAATCAACTCAAAGGCTCATTCATAATTTTTGAAGCACATGTAATTCATTTTCAATGATTTTAGCTCATGAAGTTTTTGAGTGCTATTGGTAGGGTTCTCCTTCACCTTGAGTTTCAACTCATGATAATCTATTTCTGGGCTTTATTTCAATAGACAATCACCACCTTTAAAATGTTTAAACGTGTTTTAGGCAGTATGGTTAGATATTGTTTTGTTTCTTTCCACTTCTCGTATTTTGTGAGTAGCTTTAGTGGCTTTGAGGCCCAATCCAAAATAGTGTCAGAAAATTGCCAGAATTTCAATACTTGAATCTACCATTATAAAATCTGAAACAAAAGGTACAGTTGATTGGTATTGATAATGATATGATATATATGAAAATAATTATAATAATGATAATTATATAGTGGAGTCCTTGATGATCTACAGTTGTGTATATGAAATAAGCCTCGGAATAAAGATCTGTAAAAAGGCCAAAAATACTTTTGATACACCCGAATAGAAAATCAAAAGCAAAAAGGTACATAATACATTTTATTCTGATAATTTGTAATTTTTTGATCACAATAGATTTTTTTCGCACTTTTGGTCGTTTATATTATGTTGGCTGAACAATTTGTAATATTTAAGAAAAATCTTCCAACAAGGGTTCCTCTTGCCAAACTAGCTGTTTTGGAGTACACTTTGTTGAACATTCAGAAACTGACAACAAAAATTCACTGAATTATGACCAGTGATATCGAAGGAAAATTTTGTATAAGTCTGGATTAGTTCTTGAGTTTTGTGGAATTGAATGCTCAATACTTAGCTGGTACTAATGGCAAAGCATCTTCATGTTCCTGGATCTGCTAATAGAGCAATTTGACCTTTTTATAATGCTCATTTCCTGTCTGGTCTATCTTTTTGTCTTCAAATTCCGCCAGAGGCTGAGCTTGTTTGATAGAGGAATTGCTATTCCAGACAGAGACCACCATGCTTCTGATTTTTCTCTACTTCTGGATCAGGGCCATCACATCCATATTCACATTGATTGCATTTCAAGCAGGCTATGCGCTATGAAACCTTGCTTTTGCAATTTATTCTATGCTACAAGAAATAAATGAATTGGATCAGTGAATAAATCGAATCATTGCACACTCCTAACCTCCTCCCTCGATCTCTGGTCTCAGATGTCCCAAGATGCCAATGTGTGCGGCAAACAATTTTTTCACCGTCAGATTCGGCACTGGAAATTTTTGCCAATGAAAACAATTTCTGGAATGAGTAGATTATTTGGGGACAACAACAAAAAAGGGTATTTAGGAGATGGAACCACTGTTGGAGAAAATGTTTAATGAGACAAATCTTTTAAAGATGAAGACCTATCTTCTTTATTTTCTGAAAAAATTCCTTTATCATATTGAGAAAAAAAAATGTTATTTTTAGTTTATTGAATGAAAAACCTTTTAAAATAATGGGCAAAATTACAAATTTTTTAGTCAATGAAATATAAACCCATTGCATTTGAAGTAACAAGACTTTATTTTGATACATAAAAAAACAAAACCATGCTTCATTTTACCCAATTTCACAAAGGCTCAAATCATTATTTAAAAAACTCATTTGTGAATTTAAAAGAAAACTCCATCAAAACCTGTGTATAGGATTATATTTCTGTATATTTACTTTTAAATTTGTGTGAATAAATCCTGTAATATAGTAACACAAAATTGTCCTTTGCCGACAACCGATCATGTGAGGTGAGACATAAGCAGATATCAATTATCCAGGTTTAAATTAATTCCCTCTTTATTTTTAACATTCTATACTCCAAAATGTTATCATTTTTCTCAATCCAAAACAATTTGTGATGATTTTATTCTCTGATGAAAAACTAAGAAAATGATCTCTTCCTTTTTCTTTACATTGGAGGAAAATGATTTTATCTTATTTTATTGAGCATCTTTACAAATTCAAGCAAGTTGATTAGTGTCATTTCACCAAAAATATTTTAGTCACTTTGTGTCAGTGTCACATTTGGATATTTCAAATTTTTTAATTATCATCATATTGAAATTAAGCCAATTGATAACCATACTATGGCCTTCAATTGAAAAGAAAAGGATTTAAGATATTACATTGACTTTGTTGACGAAACAGTAACAGAGGTTGAGAGGATGGACTCCAATTTCAAAAGAAGTTCCACTGAAGGTAAAATGTTATCAAACATCATTGCATGCTACTGAAATTTTTCATGAAAGGAAGGGTCAGTCTTATTTTAAGAAATATCCACTGTCACCCCAATCTTTAGTAACCACCACCCTGATCAGTTCGTAGACATCAATGTAAAGGCTAGACCCTCCACCAGCAAAAAAATTACAACTATCTGAAGGCTCAAATGATGATTAGTATTTTTTAGCTATTAAATGTTATAGGGTATATAAATAGTTTTTGGTTGCTATAATGCTATTGCACACTTGATAGACTCGAATATTGTATATGTGAACATAACTTTCATAAGCACTGGGAAAACAAATAATTTGTGTGACTCGCTGTATTGCGATATTCACTTCAGGTCTAGAATTTGACCTCCAATATCTTCAAGGTATGCCTGTAATAGCAAAAATTGAATGAAAATTTTTTTTCTTTTGTAATAAATGATAAGTAGTGGATATTAAAAGGTTACCAGATTGTAAAAACGACAGTGAATCCAGTATCATGCTATTAGTTACTGTTTTGAAAGAAACAGAAATGAAATATGTTAACACAAAATTTTATTTTTAACATATCAATAAAAACAGACAACTTCTGGATGTGAAGAATTGTTCCCTTCAAGATTTTTCAGTTCCACCTCCATACAGAAGGTTTTTTTCACTATTTAGCTCTTTATTTCTTACAAATTAGTGACTTAGGTTGGTAGCTCTTAGAAAAATTTCCAATTTTTAATCCATTTTCTCTATTACTCAAATTATGAGGCTTTTTTTTTGTCAGGAAAAAAAAACTATAAAATATTTGTACAAATACTTTTTGATTGTATAAAGATCAGGAACTTTGTGATATTTTACAAGAACAGAGGTTTTCAAACATTTTCTTCCAGCATACTTATTTGTCTTACATTGCACCATAATGTTGGCATATTCCTTGTGAAAAATATAGTGTGAGATGTATGGATACTGTAAAATGGACAATAGACATGTAGTATTTCTTAGTAATTTCATTTAATTTGATGTTACGTTCCTAATTGGATGAATGAGCTTGGCTTGTTCAAAAAGTTAATTCTAGGTGGAGTTTCAGAGAGACACATCTGAATATTCTCAATTGACAGTTTTAAACAAAATTTTTTTGGTTATGCACAAAATTCCTGAGCTTCTACAAACCTTGCATACCCCTGTGATTTTTCTTGCTTAAAAAAACCCTGAACAAGAAAATATTATCCTCATTTTCAGTTTGTTTTTTTTTTGTAGGAAACGAGGATTTATGTTCTTGAATTTCGAATAAGGTCTCATCTCACAAGAACGAAATCAATATAAATATTATTCAGTTAATCCCTCCATCAATATCCGATAACATACAAACACATATCAGATCTACGCATATCTCTTCAGAAGATTTCATAGATATATTTTCGTATTTAATAATTTAGCTCTTCATTTGAAATGTATGAAGTCAGTGTCATGTTGCTATTTACCATGTCTTAAAGAATGAAAGCAGTACCGTTTTAATTTATCATTATTGTGTTGATCTACACGTCACTGAAAATGCAATACCAGAAGATACGCAAATAATGAGACTATTTAGTAAAAATTCTATAAATGTTTCAAGTCTTGAAGTATTTTTAATGCAGTTTCCAATTCTTTTAGTTATTTGTTACAAAACATTAACATTGCTGTAATCAATGGATGCATGATAAAGCATAAAAGAGGAGAAACTTTTAAACATTTCTTTTTTAAGTAATCCTCATAAGCTTGTTTCATCTGACGGCAATTTTTATTTCTCCCTCTTCAACAATTTTACAACTCCAATGTCCCTTCCACCTTGCTCTGTCAATGGAACATGGCACTCTAAGTCCATCCAGAAGAAACTGGATGGGTTTGATATGAAATGCCTAAGGAAAATACTAGGCTTTAAGTGGAATGACTTTATATCCAATGAGAGAGTTAGGTAGCAAGCCAATCTAAATCCTATTTCAAATGAAACCCATGAATGGCTCATAAAATGGATTGGCTGTACAGCTAAGCTCCCTACTACTAGGCTAGGCTTGCATTCCAAGTACAGTGTTAGATTCCCTATGGAAAATGAAAGCAAGGCTTGCCAAAAACCAACTGGCTATGAACAATCTGAAAAGATCTCTGATGAGTGAACAGCAACCTCAGTGTCATTTGATTGCTGTCTGCTCCTCAATCCAAGTGAAGAGTATTGACAATGCTAGAATATTGATTGATTGATTGACTTCAACATAGCCGCTATCTTTCGATGGTCAAACTGGGAATGCATTGCATATTGATATTGCTTTAATTGCTGTTATTCTCATCTTTATATCCTTCAAAGAATGACATTTTGATAAGTAAGCAAATATTTGGGATGTGACCCCTATCCAAAATTCTGTGTGAAATCAATGAAATGGCCATGCAATCCATTTGTTAAAGACATCTATATCATAATGATCGGATTTCTGTATGTTTGTTTTTATGTTTGTATGTTTTTCTCCTTAACACAGTAAAAAATGGCTCATGGTGGCAAGATATTTGTTAATGCAATACCATTAAAATGCACTAACTTGAAGAATAAAGCAAATTCCAATCCAATTTGCAACTTTCGTATAATGTTGATTTGAAAAAATTTAGGTCAAAATAGGTGGGTAGTGTATTATACTCGAGTGTAAAAAAAACAGACATATTGATTTTTTTACTATAAAAAGTGGGGTTATATTATATTTGAGGTAATATGGTAATAATAATATTGGGTAGGGTTTACATCATGCTCACCTCTCTAATTTATATTATAATGATCCAATTTTCCAAGGGCGATAACTCCAGTTATAATGAATGCTAGTCATTGAGTGGTTTCTGTTATTTATTTTTGTGCAAATAATTATGATATAAATTCTATAAGTAGGAAGTGACTCCACATTGAGTGCAATAGCTTCAGGAGGTAGCTTTTGTGTGTTATTTATAAAATATAAATACTGCATCAAAAGAAATCGGATTCACGTAGGAATTATTATAGAAAATTTAAGAATTCAAGTTTTATATAATTTTTACAAAAAAAGGTAAAATTTAAGTTTTATATGATTTTTACAAAAAGGTTCTATCCTTATCATAATTTTAGTTATTAAATATTGAAATCTGGTGCAGGAATCAGTGACCATCCTGTATAATTACACTAGCAATATCGTACTTGCATTCCTTGTATCAATTGAAGAAAAAGACAGGACATATGAAAGTGAAGGTTTGTCTCTATCGAATTCTCGATATTGAATTGTCTAAATTTGTGAAATACATCCAAATTGATATTATTCTATGACTCATTCATTATGTCTTACATCCAAAAAATATCTCCAGTTATCTCTTTGTCTCCATAGGTTGTACCTCCCTATTGTATTTAAACATGAAGGGTCTGGTTCATTGCCAGAGGTATCCCAAAAAAGGAAATGCTGAGGGAACTGGACAATTTCTAGAACCACCCACATTTATGCAAGGTGGAGCCCACCTTAAACTCGATCTCGTGTCACATTTTGTCCTTGTTGGGTGGCGAATAAATACCACCTCCAGCTATGATCAGCTTGAATATCCAAGTCAGATGGACAGATAAACACTGTTGTAGTAGGCATTCTCCCTATGACTTTTTAGTCCTTCTCACTCTATGTCCAGGAGGGGACCAGTTTGTTATATTCGAATTTTAGGGTATGTGACTTTCTCAAAATTTTGTAGCGAAATCTGTATATAACTGTTTAAACTTTTCATTGATGTCTTGATAACGAAAATTCTGCTCTTGCCACAAAAAGAGAGCAGATACTTGTTGAACTTGACATTTATACATGTCCCTCACATGATACAGACCAAATTTTGTATGGGCAGTTTAAATTGCCTGCTGCATTTTGATAGAAACCATATATGTCAGGAAATACATTGATTCCCTCTTTTGAGGGCAATGAGGAATTTTGGGGAATGGATCCTCAGTGTCAAGGTTAATTCTTTGGCAACTCTTAAGAGTGAGAGTCGAAAACTGCAGCGGGTCATTAAAACCATTTAAAATTCAGAAATCCCTTGATTAGTGCGATTCTGATCAACTATTCTATTATCAACAATTTTTATCCCCCCAAAAATCAAACAGCCTACCCTAATAATTAATTAAAAAATTATTTCAAACATTATTTTCTATTTTTTTAAAATTTGAAGTTCAGGATTAATCACATTACTTACAATAGGTTTTGATTATTTTCCAAGTTTGATTAAATGGGTTTTGATTAGCATAAAACTTCTTGAAGATGCGTTAATATAGTTTATTGTACCCCAAATCAGTGAGTACTTTCTTTTTAGTACAACGGGCAAATAAAATCTGCATTTCCATGTTTATTGTGGAAACTAAAGTAGGATAATCATGGAATATACCATCAATTTACATTTGATACACTGTGAAATCTTGCTGTGTTGAAAGACAAAATTTTTAATGTTAATCTTCAAGGCAGGCGACCCCCCCCTATTTAGAAAATTGGCGCTACATAATCTTCTCACTATCATTTAGCCATGTACCATTTTAAGCAAAGCTTACTAAACATCAGGTAGACTAATGCTGTATGATATTGCATCAATAATCTGTACGTCAGTATTATTATATGATGATGTAGATAGTAGTATATGCATTAATGAAAAATAAAACTACTTGACTACAATAGTATAATCTAATTGCACATTTCTCACCTACATAACTGTTCAAGACCAGACAAAGGCCAGAATTTCAAAACATGGAAGTTTCAAGGTATGCAGATCCTTTGGCGCAACACAATCTTCCTATCTATTTCCTCCATTTGACCTTGTACTGGACTAAACTAAACTTACATATTGGCTCTAGTTTATGAAAACAGATCCTATCATTTAGTTGCCTATCTTGTACTTCTATAATTTGCAATTCCCATGTGAATAAAATTTCTCTCCATTTTGGACAGACCCTCTTGATAGCCTTGCCCTTGAGTGGGACCTGCTATCAAAAATGGCTCACCTCTCACTTCTTTGTAGCCACCATTCACTTTACCATTATCTCTAAAAGTGCCAATAAACAGCTTGCCTCTGCTGGAATGTGGCCAGCTATTATATCTCTTTTCATGTACATTATTGCAGGGCAGGAGGATGGAGGTATCTTCACCCTGAGGATAGACATGTTTTTCTGGCATCTTTCCAGAAACAACCCTCTCTTCTAGTTTTAACACTCAGACTCTATGTGCTGAGAATCAGTTGAGCCTACCTCTTGTTTGTTCTCAACACAAAACAATCTTTGATCAGGATCAGCGTCGGCCTAAATCAATTTTAAAAGACAAAGAAATGGTCAGCCTTGATTTCCTTGTCTTCAAGTTTTTTCATTTAATTCTTCATTAATTTTTTTTTCCAGTGTTCAGCACTAAAATCCCTGAATATTGGCGTACGTGATCAGCTTATTTCCTCTCAGCAACCTTGTAGCTGTAATTTTTTATTATTTGCCTCCAAACTTTCTGGCTAGAACTGCTAATTGATGTCTCAATCACTAAAATACAACTCTTAAAATGCCCTAAGGCATAATGTATAGTCAATGTGCAATGACCCTTCTATTTTTAAAACATGTACAGGATGAAAGGCATGAAATGAGAGAAAACTTAGAGAGGAAGTTCCATCAAACAGGTGTTACTGACCAAGCTGTTTTTGAACGAATTCAAGGGAACTGTATCTATGAACGTTTGTCATCAATGATTTGGGTCTAAAAAAGAAATTAACAAAATAATATGTTGAGCAATTGAAATGTTATGAATATATGGGTATTGGATAGAAATTCATATTCAATCTTGCTACTATAACTATTTCTTCCCAATTTCTCCAAAATAGATGGTCATTTTAGGGAGACCATTAATACACTCACACATGCACCAGTGGTACATGGTACTTTTTGTCTTTGGTGTGCTCTGTACTATGGATGCATAAAAACGTAACAATATTTCAGTGTATGTAGGAAAGGTAGTCCCAATTGTAAAGTTCCACTCACTTGCTCATTGTTACAAACAGTGAACAAATGATGAAAAAATAAGAGAATTAATGAAAGAACAACAAAATTTGCATTTGACACTATTGTCCGCTGATCATAGTTGCTAATCCAAATTCTGTTTTCTATTATTTCTTTGATTCCTACCCTAGGGACCACCTTCTGTACATTCTATATTATACATTGTGCCAGAAAGGCTTTAACTGTCAATTGCTTTTTCAGAATCTAAAATATTTTTACGTTTTTGTACATCCATAACACAGAGCCCACCCAAGAACCAATGTAATGTATGCCAAGAACACACACATTTTGTCCCTTCAGTATTTGCCAGGTTAACCATGGTAAATGATGAAGTGACAATGGTTATGGTTAATTGTACTTGGTTTTTGAATTCTACCCTCTGTGTTCAAGAAATGTGTCCGAGGAAAACTGTATTTTTATTTATTCATTTTTTGTGGAATTCGAACTGTCCAACCTGCTGGGTACATCCAAGATAAACAACTCTGGTGCAACCATCACTGATCTCTTGTGTAAAAAAAAAACTAATCTAATTAACAAAAAGAGCTTACAGATTAGCAAGTGGGAGATCAAAATTTTCAATCTGATAGTGAAGAGGGTATTGTTTAGGATTTAGTCATTGTTCTCGTTGAATATCTGTCAAGTTGGAGGAAATTCTTTGATCCTGTAAACAATATATTCTATTTGAAGATTTTGGACATGGCTTGTAGGACAGCTACTGCTATAATATCAGATGATTAGTGTTAACAGTTTTATTTCTATAGACCTTGTCACATCCACTCTCCTTTAGTAGTGATTGAACTCACAAACCTTTTCTCTTAGCAATGTTTGTTTGAATATTCTTCATCTGGATCAGCCAAACCCATCTTTCTGTAAGGTTAGAACTTACAAACAATGAGGTCTGAGTTCCCAACTTCAGGGAGTTTTCATCACCACAACAAACTGACATGGATAAACTAACCACCTTGCTCTTAAGACGATGGTCAATGATTATTTATTGTTAAACAAATATGATATTTGTACATTCAAAAACATGCAATGTACATTTAATATATGCTTTTACAACTATTTGGCCATATGACTTGGAAATAACTGGATTAATTATGCTGTATTTACTGCCACATAAAGCATACCTTTTTAAAAAAGAAAAACAACTCCAAATCACCCTGCATCTTATAACCAGGCAATTAGATTTGGAACCCCTAAGCACTCCCATTTGACACTAGACCCCAATGACCACAGCATCAAAAAAAATATGATGAATGATTAAATCTTGATTACAAATCAAAATGATGAAAAATTTTCAAAAATGTTACCCAGAAGCCAGAGGTACATCATTCACTCTTAGTTTTTTCCTAAGTATTTCTTGCCACTTTATAGATGCATGTATTACAGTAGAAATACCCTATATATATATATATATATATATATATATATGAACTTAATTAATTGAATTTTTCTTATTTTTAAGTATTTTTTCCTCATTTCGTCTAAACTGAACCCCAGACATTTAAAAACCCCTGATCTTTTTTCATTGGTGCTTGTGGATTACTGCTGAAATATGGAAATGACAAGAATTTTCCCTGCATCTGATTATTTTATTTGTCAAAATGTACAAAGGTTACTCATGTACAGCTGTTGCCTATGATTAATTACTTCAAGTAATAAAAAAAATCATTATAATTGCTGCTTCGAGAAGTGTCACAGTATTGATTATTAGATTTGCTAATGCTAAAATAATCGATACATGACTCATCAAAAAACATGATTGGAACTGTTCATGAAAACATGTAATACTCCATCAGTTTACATTTCATACTCTAAAATCCTACAGTGATGAGAGACAAGATTTTGAATGTCGATTTCCATGTCAGAAAAGCATTGCTACTTGGAGAATAGGCACATCATAATCTTCTAAGGGTCTGTTTGATCTTTACTAATCCCCTCAAAATTCTTAGAATATAAAATATATGATGAAAAGTAAATTAAGTTTTTACGCAGAGTCGTTTTTAGCAAACAAGTTTTTTTAATTGTTTGTTTATAGGATTCAGAAAGGATTTTGCACTTTATGATATTTTTTTTTTAATTTTTAGTGGAAATCTTGAATCGAGTGAACTGATTGAAAAAAAAAATGATGTTAGACTCTGGTTCTGCTTTTTCTTGCTACATGCAATACTTGGCCATCTATCCAGTAAGCTTTGGACCAGAGGTCATTTGGATTTCTGGATTTTCCAGATTTCTAGACCAACACTTAATATGTACTTGAAATATAAAATAACAATGAAATGTGCAGAACAAAATTGTATTCAAGAAATGCAAATGATACACTTCTCGTGCAAGTTCTGTTTGATCTTTTATTAATCCACTCAAAATTCTTGAAATATAGAATATAAAATATATGATGGAAAGTGAATAAAGGAAAGTAAACTTATACAAAGTAATCTGCTTCCAAAATGGTCTATAATCAATATTGATTCTCTAATCTTCATTTGAAAACAATTTAACCAAACCATGAAGATTAAAACAAGGAATGGCTAAGCAGCAAACTACCATGGAGCCCGCCATATTCAAAAGTGGACACTTTAAAAAAGATTATCAGTTTTTTGGCAATTCTGTTTTTCTGGATACCAGATTAATGGTCCGATACTACATGGGGTTGGCATATAAAATTCATGCTTTGCATATTATCAAGTGTTACCACTGAACTTCTACCTGTAAATTTTGAAATGTAAGATCAGTCAATAGATTATTGTCTGTGGTTTGGTTGGACTATCTTCCTCATCTCTGTTTATTTTTTCTACAGTGTTTCAGCTGTGCATCTTCTGGTCTTCTTTGGGTGTCTGTTATGTTCTGGAATGTCAAATCTGGTTTTGGGGTAGCATGTGCGTCCCCTCATATATCATGTCAACGTTTTTGTGTTTCTAGAATTGTCTTCTACTGACCTCTTTGCTGGCATCATGACCACCTTTTGAAAAAATAAACAAAGATGAGAAAAGTAGTTTGACTAAACCAGATACAATGATTAAAACATCTTGTATAGGAAGACTAATACAAGAAGTGTCAATAGAGTTTCTGATCAGATAAAAATCTTCTCTTCCAATTGCATCAAATATTATAGATATTTTAGGAAGTGTTTTGTGTCAGTATGTTTGCACAATAATTTGAGATCAATGCAAGGTATTGTTAACTGAAATTCAGGTATTCAGTTTGTATTAAACTTAAAACAATTAAAATCTTGGAGACATCGACCTTTGAACATTTCTGAATACTTTTTTGCATTTTTGCTCAAAGTTTTACCCAAAGAAAATTTTGAGTTCTACTTAATGGATTTAAAATGAGAATCCTGTCTCTGAAAGCCTGTGATGGTCAGACCCTTTTTTGGAGTTTGAAACACATAAAATATCTTATCAACCATAAGAATGTTCCCACAACTAGCATAAATGTTATCTTCCTCAGAGGTCAACCCCACTTGACCTTCTCACACCATTAAGGCTTGAAGTACACCCCAACCCCTAAACTTTGTTGTTGTGTTGTTAGTGGGATCAAGTGGCAGTAAGCCCTGCTAATATCATTACATCACTCACATATTGTTGCATATTTCAATCTCCATTTTTTTCTTCAATTTTTGATATTTTATCTCATTTTTTTTTCTTTTAATATCCCAATGAATATGAAAAAATCAGTTAACAGTTTTTTTTTTCACCCTCTGTAACAGTTCACAAAATTTTTTTTAGTTTGAAATTTTGTGATATCGTGTTTAGTACTACATTTGTCCCTCAATAGTTGTTACATTCAGTAATAATTTTTCATCTGCTAATGTAACAATTATTATGGGACAGAGGTAGTTTCTTCAAATGGGTTACCTGCCAGTATTTTTCAAGAATAATATTTGTTTGTCTACTGTTTACGGAAAACCAAAGTGGGAAAAAGAACTAAAATAATCCCTGAGTCTAAGACAACGAATTGTCACATTTCAAAATGTCAATTATAATTTTAGGAAGAAACATGAAAATATTCATTGCTTCAGTTTTTCAAATGTTCTTCATTGTGTGCTGTTATAGCATCATGTTTATTCCTTAATCTATTCACTTTATACACTGGATTCTGCTTAAGTGGAACACATTGGAAACACAAATTTTGGTTTGCATTGGCTGTGGTTCCTTTTAAAAGGATTTGCATAAAGTTTGTGATTATTACATATGTTTGATTCTGTTCTTACAAAGTGGCTATTCCTTGTAATCAATGTTCCATTTGACCGGAATATATATTTTCTTTTGTTTCTGTTCACTTTACATATATATAATGTGCACAATCTGTAGTCTGAGTTTCAGGTAATATCTCAGGTCTGGTTCAAATAAGGGAGAGGGGGCTTGATATCATAGTCACTCTTGAAAATTCATGTTATTATCTGTCATATGTATTCAGATCAGTGCATATTTCTTTATTTAGAAAAAGTAAGCAACTGTGAGCTTCTGAGTCTTGCAAAAATATATTTCTCATACGGTTTCGAATCAGTATTCTTGATAAGCTATAAATAAAATACAGTAGAATTCTGAAAATCTAGACAGCTCGGGGATTGAGTCAACTTGGATTTTCTGGCTCTACATTTTACTGGGGAATAAAGAAGAGATGAAAAGGTCAATTTTGACAGTTTATTTATCAGCAAAAGACTCAGTTTAAAAAAAGGAATGAAGTCAACACTTGACAAAAGTATGCACAAACATTTTTCACAACAGAAAAAGGGTGTGTAATGCTTGAAATCATGTTTATAATGAACATTATGAAAGAAAGATACATTAAACAAATGTACGCCGAAGTTATTTCATACAAATTGATTATTTATTTTTAGTTCATGAACAAAGAATTTCCATAATACAACGTACAAAAAAAAATATTTATTCATTCATTTTCACAAAATTTTTATTAAATCTAATGAGTTAGGGAGTTTAAAAAAGTCTGGGTTTTCAGATGATCTGTATTCCTGGTGACTGCATTTTTGAACTGCTACTGTAGATGTATAAAATTTTAAGTAAAGCTTTTACCTGTAGTTAATCAGAATGAAAGTGGAATATGTATAATTATTTACATCAATCAAAAATTATAAATGATTTGGACAAGTTTGATTTGTGATCTACGCTCTAAGAAAATTTATACAATCTAACTGTTGAGGGCTGTTTGTATATTTTATATTGTTTTGGTTGTTAATCAAGTCTGTGTTTGAAATTGGGTGATGAGGTATTATTTTATTCAGGAAAGAAAAGAATACAGCATTTCCTTTTTCAATTGCCCCAAAGTATTTGAAGAAAAAAGATTAAGCTCTCAGAACTTTCAAAATATCACAGTTTAAGAAACAAGATCATTCATGGTGAGTGAAAATGCCAGTAATATTAATATACATCATTTAAACACCTACTTGTCTGTAGGCTCATCTACACCAATGCAGGAATGAATTTCTGTGATTACTTATGTTTTTAATTATTTATGATACTGTAGTTTATTTACTATTTTATACTAAGTATTATTTATGCACTTCATTCAGAGGTCATATATACAGGGGTTCAGATTACTGTCACACGTAATTACCTTCCTCTGGGATTAGGATGGGCCGATGAAAAAAGTAACCTTCAGCTTGTAGGACACAGGATAAATTTTTGAGACATACTTAGTGGAAAAACATAGTGTCTTCAATGCCATAGTATGTTCTAAAATTTTCCAAATGCCTGCTGCACAAATAAGATGAAATCTTTTGAAAGAAAAGCATTCAGTTTGATAAGGTATTCTAGATTGTAATAACAAATTGTTTAGCTTTATATGATAATCAGAAATATATAGGGTTTTCAAAAATAAAAAGTAAATGAAATACAGTAAACCCTCGCTATAATGAACTAATCAGTGGGAGGGGTAGTTGTTAAAGCCAAAAGTCATACCCAATGATTACCCCTTGTTTGGTAAATAACTAGTAAGCTGGGTAATTTGCTGCATTTAAAGAACATCGCTCAGTAAATCCAAAGGCCGTTCAGTTTTATTTTCGATCTTACCTCTTCATGCAAATGACTAATGTTATGTACAGTTCTATAAAATATCGGTAAATAAGAAGGGAGTTTGTTGTGATCCACTTGTTTGGCCCATTTATATAATTGATGTGTTCCCTGCATTTATTGAACTTTGTTCCATAATTAAAAAAGTTCGTTATAGTCCACATTTGCCACTTTCATCAAACTTTTTTCAGTGAATCCAAAGTCAGTTCAGATGGATCAACGAGTTCGTTAAAGCCAATATTCGTTATATCGAGGGTTGCTGTAATCACAAATATGAGAAGAGTTTCACTTTCAAGGATTCTTCATTTTACAAACAGAAATCTGGTCAAGTTTTAACATTTCTTTGAATTCACAAATGAGTTCATTCCAAATTACTTTTATTTTGAATTTAAAATTTTTACCCCAGTCAACACAAAAACTTGAGGATGTTTGAATTTATAACAATCTGACAAATATAAATCCATAATTTTGAGAGGAGTCATTAACATTCAAAAGAGTTTTTCCAGACAATTGTATTCCTTCTTGTTATTTTTGTTCTTCCAACAAAGTTTCAGCCAATCCATTCTATGGCTGTCCTCTGGTGTGCCATCAATATCTAACAAAAAGAATCATTTTTCACAATAGTGCCAAGTAACGGTAGTTAACGGATTTTTTTTTAATCAGCTATGCTTGTAACATGGGTAGCAGATGTTTGCAACTCTTCTCTTGGTTAAACAAAGAATTTCATTGTGTTCCTGTTAAGCCGCATAAACAAAATCAAATTAAATTCCATGTTGGTCTCATATTCTCAGCCAATATGTTGATGTAAGCTGCTTCTTTGAGTTTTTTCTCTCTTCAACAGCATTTTTATGTCTATTATTTGGACTTCATCCTGGAAAGGGTAGTGTACTCTCCAGACAAAGGAAGCCATAATATAGATCAGCCAAAATTCTGTGGGAACGACAAAAATAACAAGAAGAGTGAGTTCAATTGTTCTGAAAAACTTTTGAATGAAACATAAATCCAGTTCATTATTTCGTTTTGTCATTAACTTGGGCAGAATCATTTTATTCTTCTTCAAATTTCTTCTTAATTCTTTAATCAACAAACGTGACACTGGAATTGCTGAAAAAATGGCAGGTTCATATTCAATCTGTAAATAAAGTCTGTGAAGGTCTCTTTAAATATGTTTATATTCTTCTTTTTAAAAAAATGTTTATGACATTTCCATTCACTTGTTCAATGATTTCAGTGGCTTTTTTTGTGTTTGAAATCTCTCCAGTGTTTTATTGTTGATAGACTTTTTTTACTCACAAATCTCTCTTCTCTTCTTTCAAAAAGTTGTGCAGTACAGGTTTGATGTAAAAACACGTTTGTATTTTTTACAAAACTTTGTAAAATTTCTTGTATTCTAGTCTCTTTTCTCACCTTTTTTCCCTTCGTTTTAATGTGTGTTAGGGTCACTTCTGTCCCACTTTGTGCATTGTATATCATATATGCCAGAATATAAGATGAATGGTTTACAAGGTCGTTTGGAGGACTACTGCTCACTGCAACTAATTCAAGCTCCATAACTGTTCATATTGATGTCAGTAGATGGCCGTAGTCATAATACCAATGTATTGGACGCAGTGTTATATTTGCATAGTTTAAAAAATAATTAAATTACCATCTTAAATACTGGCATGTATGGTATTTCTGTTTGTGTGTGTGTGTGTGTATAGCTTGAAAATCAATGACCAAATAAGTATTTGAAAAATAACCAAATAAAGTATTGAAAAAAATTGAACAAAACAGAAATGTTTTTCTTTCCTCACAAATGATATGTAGCTTCTGGTGTTTATTGCTTTCTATATGCAACAACAACAACAAGAAAAAGATCTATGTCTGGAGAATAAACACTAAAGCAGTGTTCATGATGGTGCTATCATGGTAGCTTGTATTCATGTTTTGGTTCTTTTTTTGTCATTTTTTCAATATTTGACCTTCGTTTTAAACAATCAAACAAATGAATGAACTAAAAAAAAATTAATAAACCAAATAAAACTTTCACATTTGTTTTTCTACTTATTTTGTAGAAAAGAAGGTCAGTCTTCAGATGTTTTTTTTTTTATTTCCATCTTACTGATCTAGTCATCAAATGCTCAAGTCAGGTCAGTCAGCCATCAACATATTTTGGATAATTATCGTAAAATCAACTGCGTTATCAAATTTTTTTTTCAGTGCACTATATTGCATTGAACACTTTTAGTTAATGTATTGTGAGGCCCCTCATCATATAAACAGTATTGCTCATTAGTATTTGAACAAGCATAAACTCTGTTTGTCTTGCCTATGATTGCATTCTTTCCATATTTATCTAGCTTAAGGTTATTTAACTATTTTGGCAACTCTTCCAAATAGCAATTATAGCTAACCTTCTCCAGTCTCCTTGAACAAAATTTCTTCAGGACAGACAAACAATACTTGGTTTAATCCATTCAACAATTCATCTATAAAGAAAAATTCCAAAATTTAGCATTGAAAACCACAAAACATACCTAAATGTATTTCTCATTGTGCTGATTGCAATAAAATTTGGTCCTTATGTAAAGTTCCTATTTTCAACTCTTAGATGCTTGCATAATATTTTGTTTGTTTGAATACTTATGAGCAGTATTATGTATGTACTCTAATGCAATTCTTAAAAAGAGGTCAGACTTTTTGGTATGCAGAGCAACCTGCCATAATTGTCATGTAAAATAATTTTCTGTCTGTCACACGGAATTACAGCTTCATAGTATTTTGGTTACTTCTCTTAAATGTCGCCAATTTAGATATTTCATATCTAAATTTAGATAATTCTAAAGAGCGGAAGTCAATGGAGATAATTGATAGAAACTATAACGAAAGATCTAAAATCTTTTATTTTTTCTCAATTTTATTAGATTTCTCAAAGAGTGCTGATCCAAAAACTTTAAACTGAACACTTAATATATCTGGTGAATGTCAACTTTTTGCAATGGCCAGTTTTTGCATATACACACAAACAGATTTCTTCAATTGTAGTTAGATATCTATCTTTATTTTTGTGGAGTTAGAGCAGTTTCTTCTCATTCTCTTACTTACTTTAAAACTTAGTTGTTCACTACTTCAAAGCTGTTTATAGTGTGAATAAAAGTTTGTTTCATCAAATACATCTGAAATTTTATTAAAAAGTGACATTCAATTGGAAGAGTCCATTATTTCAAATGGTGGGTTGGATATTTTTATCAGTAAATTTGGAAGAGTCCATAGTTATAGATAATTGAAAGAATGATGGGAGCTGAAATTCTATACTTTTGAGAAATTTAAAAAATTTCCTTTGAATCAAGACTTGGAAACCTAAATGAAGGTAGTGAGGGGGAGGGGATACAGTGAGCCCTTGGTTTAACGAACCCGATATAATGTTTTTCAGATTTAGTGGTGACTTTGATTGCGCATGCACAGAACAATTTTGTTTCCTGCATTGCCAATTTGGATATTTTTATATCTATATTTTATATCTAAATTCAGATATTTTCATTGCGTTTAGGTATATAAAAATCTTAATCTTTAATGAAGCTTATTTATAATCTAGGTATTTTTAATATTCGATAAAGTTCTGACTTTGAATCTTTTACCAATCTTCCAAAATATCAAAATTCTGCTAAATCCCCTGAGTGGCACTAATGTGTTGTACTGTCATCTGTTTTTCTACAACTTATAAGTAAAACAGAATGAAAGAAACAAAATCAATGAGACAAAATCTTTGCAGATTGCTAGAGCTAGATTTATAGATTCACTACTTGGGCTGAAAAATAAGAAAATCATTTATGTCTGTTTGCATCTGAGCCATGTTTATTTCTTGAAAAAATTGTTTCCCATTTAATGAATTTTGTTTTACTCTTTAAAAAAACAAACATTTTATTTTCAGAATAAATATTAATCTTATATCAATTTTAAATTTCCCCCTTTTTTTTTCCATTTTAAATCTGTACCAAATGTAGTGGGTTTCATGGAAAAAACAATACAGATTCAACAAAATATATTTATAAGTGAATATAATTTGAGATAAACTTGTAAATTTAGGTGTAACATAATATGATGTTTTTTTAGGTTGGCCTAAGTAACATGTTTTTGAGTGTAGAATTAAAAGAATCCAGGTTGGATTAGAATTCTTGGTCAAGATTTGTTTCTTTCAACCTTGCAGTTTTTGTAGGAGAATTTTTTCTAATATTTCAGTTTTAGATGTTTTCATCCAATGCACCCGAGAACCTTCTGGAAATTTCTTGGCTTTAGGAAAAACGTCTTTCAAAAATTTTTTGCATGGGGGGCTATTTACAAAATACAAAGCTAAACTAGACTCTCTATGCCTGCCATTTTTATTGATGTGTGGCTTGCATAAATTATCTTCGGTATTTTCAAATAACCATATTTCAACATGAATTCCCAACTGAATCTTCCTCGAAAATGAATAAGGTTATAATCATTCAAAACATCAAAATTAGATAAAAAAACAACTTTCATATTTTTACTTTACAAACCTTGAATTTTTGGTATTATTTTTTTAATTTCAAATGAAGGCTTAATGTAGTTTATTTTTAGATAATTTCTAGATAGTT
Source organism: Thysanoteuthis rhombus (assembly GCA_963457665.1). Lineage (NCBI taxonomy): Eukaryota > Metazoa > Mollusca > Cephalopoda > Oegopsida > Thysanoteuthidae > Thysanoteuthis > Thysanoteuthis major. The sequence goes on along the minus strand of OY735201.1, from coordinate 74,633,453 downwards.
TCCTGGATTAACTAGATATGTTTGGATATTTTTTGATTCAATTTTGTATAATGTTTTAGATGGACCAATTAGATATTTTTGGATTTCTCTTGCCTTTGTTTTGACTTGATCATCCCTTTTTCGAACGTTTCATCATCATCATCATCAGTCTTTCAACGTCCGTCGTTGGACATAGACCTTCTCCAGGATTTGCCACACTTCTCTATGGTGGGCATTGTGAAAAGTACTTTCTGAATTTGTCTAGCTCATCTCTCCATCTAATACTCTGCCAGCCTCGGTTACAAATGTGATCTCTGGGGATCCATGTCGTGAATTGTGATGTCCATCAGTTGTCTGCCATTCTTGCAACATGGCCAGCCCATTGCCATTTGAGTTTTTTAATGGATTCTATGATGTCCCTGACTCCTGTCTTCTCCTAGATGTATTGTGCTGTCTTGTGATCTCTCCATGTGAAGTTGAGCATAATTCTTTCAAGTACACGTTGCATGATTTTCAACTTGCGGATCTGTCTCTTGGTTAGGTTCCATGTTTCCGCTCCACAAGTGACTATTGGGATGATGCATTGGTCATACACCCTTCTTCACCTGTATTCATTAAATGATCTTGTAATCCTTACAACTCAAAATGGCATCAACTGATACAAAAGTTGGAAGAAAGCATGTGAACTTGAATGTGGCATAGAAATTGAAGTAAAGTGAAAAATTTCAATGATGTACATTTTTGGCTGTACAGAACTAAAGCTGGATGATTACTTACATTTAAAAACAAATTCTACCCACTCACTCTGTACCATACTAAAGTTAATTTTGAATTAAGGTATTTGGGTTTAGATTTCAGGTAGCATTCGATTTACAGGACAACCATCCTCCCCTATTAGTCTATTAAACCGAGGGTTTACTGAATGGACATATGGTAACTCTAATGAATCCAAAATTAAAGCAGAGACTTGTATCTAAAAGCAATTCTGTTGTTTGTGCCCTGTGGCCTCTGTCATTTTCTATGATCTACTAAGTAATTTTACCTGAGGATTATCGTACTTCAATGTATGTAGTATATCTCTGAATTTTTGAGATGAGGTATTATTATTATTTCTATTGATATTCAGACCATCCTCATCTTGGTTGTTTTTCATACAACGTTTCGGCCGTTGCACTCTACGGCCTTCATCAGGTATCATCTGGTAGGTGTGGGGAAGTAACAAACCAAACCTTTTATTTATCCGACGGGGGGGGGGGGTATATTGACCATACTCCCCTCTTAGTATTAGTAGTATTGTTATATTGTCTCACACTAGGATTGAACCTAGAATGTATTCAATGTATGTATTTTTACTTTGGGAATCTTCTTGTAGGAGTTTGTAATCAGTATTTCTAGCTATTCTATTGCATTATTACCTTGCAAATCATTCAATATCTATCTTGGCCACCATCTGTTGCTATCATCTCCTGACCTCTCATGGTACACAAAGGTGTGTGCATGTGACTGTACATAACTGCAAAACATCAGTTTCCATACTTTCTTTCTATAGAAATCAATCCCAGATAATGTTTTAACTCTTTTTGCAACTTTTATTTGAAGGATTTTGTCAAGAGACAATTCTGTTTAAATCAGACAAAACGTGCTTAAAACAGCGAAGTAGAACTGTCTCAAGAACTCTATTTGATGCTAAATGGTCATGGTTTAGCTATGGTTGGTGATGAGTAGGCAATGAGTATGTAATTTTTTAACTCTTTCATGACTAACCTATTAAGGTGCTTGATGCTTGAATTTTTAAAAGGGTATAAAAAAAGCCCAACGCATGTTTTATTTAATGGTTTGAAATAACTATTGTCAAACTCAAAATTGACTTTGATATCACAAATAGTCAGATCTGGAATTTAAGATGTGTGAATTTCAGACATGGAAAAGAAAGAGTGATTCCATGACACTGTCTCAACTAGTATTTCCGAGTTCTTGGTATTTGGAGGGGGGGCATTGAATTTCTGTTATGAAAAATATCATCTTTAAATAATAACTAGTATCTATATTTCATTCATTTTTCTTTTTGATGAAAATTACCTTGCTACTAGGATGTCATTAAAACAGTTGATATGATTATAGCACCATTTAAGAATTTTAAAAAGGCAGCAGATATTCATCCATGTTTTTGTGGTCTTTGTCTGACTGTGTTATTTATAATTACAAATAAATTACACTTTTCAGTTGTGTTTCTGTGGTGCAGTGGTCTAGGGCATTCTGCCAGATATCAGATTTTGGGATTGAATCCAACTGGGAACAAAACATTTTTTTCCTTGCTTTTGAGGTCAGTGGCAGATTACCTGATAGACTGAGCAGGCCTTTCCTTTCTTTCTTACTTTTGATGCTTGTGAGTGGATTGACCATTAGGATGAGTGTTATTTTGTTTTTTTTTGTCAAACCCTCACTATTGAGTTTTGACTTTATTTTCATATGTAACGATGACAGAGGATGACAATGACCTGAAGAAAAACAAGTGATGTCACACACAAATAACACTGATGTACGCAAAAAATGACGATAAATTCACTCTCACTTCTAAAGCCCGACTCAGGTCAACTTGTTCTGTGAAAGTTATCAAATCCTATTTACAGGAACTTATAATAAAGGAGTTGAAATGAGACACGTAGTTTTGGAATGATATTGTATAGAGAAATGAATTCTGTTTTTTTTCACATTTTAGATTTTAATGAAGCAAGTGAGTTTGAACTTAGTTCAGCCAAGCTTGTTCTTTTATTTAATCAAAATTTTTCCATATTTTGAAGACCCAAAATCATCCCAGAACAGATGGAAAAACACAGAATTAGCCGATCACCTAATTTAGGTATCTTTTCAGTTCAATCATGTAATTAAAACTAATTTCTCAGTGGATTTCAGGCTATGATGATATTATTGTCTGCGGTTGTACAAGCCAGGAGCTGTAGTGGATAAACCCTGAATTAAGTTTAATGGAATTACTGAGATTCATTTGTACGACAGTTTCTCATTACAGAATTAATTTCTCAAATAGGATTTCTCATACATATTTAATTCATATTTCCACATCAAACTATCTTGTAATGAATGCCTGATTTGATTTTTGTGAAGTATAGAGTATTATTTAACTGTCTGCTTATATACATGCAGGGGATGTTTCATTGCAGGAAATATTACAATTATAAGGATAATTGTGATGAATATAAAAAATCAGAGAAGTAATATAGTGCTGTGGCATCTAAAATGGGAAACAATTTGATTCTGGAAATGGATTAAAGAATTCTGGTTAAAGATTCAATTCTTAAACTTAGGTCCAAGTAATTATCTTGGCAGTTTTTATAACCCAAACCTAAAATAGTCATTCTACATAACGTCTCATGACACCTGTATTACACAAATGCTATTAATGTCAGAATATTAAATTCCAATTCAGAAAAGAAAAAGTTAGATACTGAAAAAATTCCAAGATTGATTTGAAATTTCTCATCTCTCAATGATAATTTTTTTATTTCTCTTTATGAACTCTGTATGAACTCTTAAGTCTCGAGCCCTCCTCTTCACACTTTCACAGTTCACAGCAGTGCTGTGGATTACGGTTTCACTCCAGTTACTTGGCAGTTATTGCTGAAGCCTGAGTGACTGTAAGTCTTTTCAGGTCTCAAGCCTTCCTCTCATATCATTCACTTATTACTGCAGCCCTCTGATTTGTGCCACCTTCACCCTGCCTTTTTTTTGCTGTTAGGCCATTGCTAACAGCTGGGGGTTGTAGGTCTCATATTTCCAGTACTCTCCTCAGTATTGGTGTGGTTAGTATTTATTTGTTTTTCACATCAAGGGAAATTTAAAAAAATTATTTCAGATGTTCCTTTATTAAAGAGTAATTACAAATAAAATAAAATAAAATGAAGCTGCATTGTCATCCAAATCCTCACTGCATGGTCAGTTTCTTCTAAAATTGGATTTGGATTTCCTGTGGGTGTGGCATAAGGATAATAGAAAGCTGATTTCAAACCAGAAAAAAACATGTCCTTACTTGTGATTCATTTTGTTTTAATGAAATCTAAAATATTTTTAATAGGAGCATGATAGAATATCTATGGTTGGTTATAAAAAAGGTTTATATGATGTCTGACAATATCTTACAATCAAGCAATATTTAGCATGTTTGTCTCATAAACCACAACCCGTTTTGTAAGTCAAGTCTTTACTGGATGCCTCACTAACAGAGCTGTAACTTGAGTCAATCGGTCACCTTATAAACATACTTTTCATAAAAAATGTTTTTCTCAAGTTGTACTGAAGTGATTCAAGGCAAAAATGGAAAGCATAGAAAGGTAGTTGAAATTTGAAAGGACAAAATATTCCTGGAATTCTGTAGGAGGTCAAGGTAAGAAAGAAGTAACTAAATTTGTGGGTGGATTCAGTAGAATTCATTTTGATAGAGAGATATTTTTTCATATTTTTTTCATACAATGTGATTTAAACCTCCTGGATAATTATTTCCTGTGAATTAAAAAAATCTAATATTATTTTTCTCAATCTACATTAAATAAGCTTTCCAAAAATTAAAAGTCTCAAACTTTAACAAAAAATTCCATGGAAGTGCTATTGACCCTTTACATTCAAAACTTGAACTTGAATAAATTATCAAGATTATAGAACATTACATAGTGAAAAAAAAACACTTCTATTATTGATTCTTGATATAAAAGTTACAAACATTTTCCTTCAGAAATGAAAGTCAGAATCAGATGTAGAGCAGTTGGTTAATAACCTTAACTATTTGGGAAACCTTTTCAATGATGAAATTTTCTAGGGTGCCCCTCCAAAAACATCTCCCACTTCTACACACACACACACACACATATACATGTATATATATTTACAAATATATGTAATGATTATTATCTATGTACTGAATATTCTGAAACTACTCACACTTCACTCGTGAGGATTGTTCATCTGAGGGAGTTTCTTGGTCAGGAACAGTGATGCATGACATATCATAAAATATATATTTTATTCGAATAATTATCAAAATTCAAAAAACAGAAAACTGAAATTACTATTTTCAATGATTCATTTACTTAATGAAGAATTATTGAGTATATTGAGAAAATATCACTTTATTTCTCGGAACCCCTAGGGTCACACAGAACATAGTTTGAATGCCACCAAAGTGGATTTTCACCACTAATTCTTGGTGCTTTCAATCCATGACTTCCTTTTCCTCAGGGAATTTTTCAGTTTTGAACAAGTTCATTTTTTTAAGTTTTAGAGGGAGGTTCTATTTACAATGTAACTATAATGCCAAAATTAACTGAACCATTCTTTTCGCCATTTGTGTACACAAGTTTTGAAAGATTACTCTTTTTTTTTAAAAATTGGTTTTCAGTTTCAGGGTCAATCTTTTGATTAAGTCCCATGTTTCAGCTCCATATGTGACTATCAAGAGGATGCATTGATTGTAGACTCTTCTTTTTAGAACTAATGGGATTTTTTTGTTCACTAGACTGATTCTTCACTAGATTTGTTCTTCTTTTGAGAGTTTCATTGATATTTGTTGTCCTAGGTAGGTGTTGTAGTCTACTTTTTTCAGGTATGCATTTTCAATTTAGATTGTTGTGTCTTTGTCCTCAACATCTTTGTTAGATATGACATTTGTTTTTACTGAAGTTCATGCTTGACCCAACTTTCTTGCTCTTTTAGTTCAGTTTGTCCAGCATTACTTGGAGATCGTGGAGGTTTTTTGTGAAAAAATCTAATCTAAGGTTAATTAGGTATTCACCGTCTTTTTCTGATTCCTTTGTGGACCCAGTCTAGATTTCCGAAGATCATCTCAAGTCAGGCTGTGAAGAATTCAGTTGAGCGGATATCTCCTGGTCTTACTTCCTTTTTGAGCTGAAAGGGCTCAGAGTCTGTATGTAGCCTAATAAATGAACTGCAGTGTAGGTATATATGTTGCAAGACTCTCACATATACAGGGTCTATGCCTTGTTGTATGATAGTGGAAATCCCCAAGGTCATCGATGCTGAGTTGAAAGCCTTCTCAAAGTCAACAAATGTTATTGCTTAGCATGAAATTGTGATGGGCATAAACTCAGGGTTCAGTTCTGCATTGTAATCATCTAGTAAGTTGAACCCCCAAGTAAAACATAATGTAATGGCTGAAAACCATCCTGCATTGTTTTATTCTCTAAGTTGGATCACTCTAAAGATAAGGGGATAGAAAAATTCTGCCTACCATGTGCAGTTTCTTTCTGGGTTACAGTTACATACATACAGAAAAACTATCATCATTGTAGAGATGATTTGTAAAATAACTTTATCATTATCACTTTCATATCTAGCTCCAATAATCGAACATAATTTTTTATATCTCGAACATCTGCTCAATTTCACATTTGATTTTTGTAGGTTTTCTGTCAAAGCTATGTCTTATTCTCATAATGTTTTGATTGAACAAAACCATTTTTGTTTCTTCTTTTCATCTATTATTGAGAGCAAGAATCATAAATGTAAGAATGCAATTCTAATTCATTCAATTCATAGATTTTGTTGCGATTTTTCAAACAAATAAGAAAGAAAGACTTTAATTCTTCCCTTGTTTTCTAATTGTTTGCAACTTTGGAGATATTACAAAAGATTGTCATAATATTTTGGCCACAAAAATCAATAAGTCTAGTAACTTGATCAAAAAGTCAAGTTATCTTATGTGCAGTAGGCAGATAAGAGACTCAAAATTCTAATGATATTCATGGATTCTGTAGAGAGAATCCTATATTATCCTGCATGTTTGTGGGTGTACCCGTTATGCTTTCTGATTATTTAATCTCTGGTGTCTTCTCACACCAATAAAACAGGTTATATAGTTGTATTACTCTTTTCCCCTACTGACATTTTACAATGTGGGTGAAGAAAGCAAGAATTCAATTGCTATCCAGGGTAACTAATGTATAGTATCTTACAGCATTAAAATTCAAGTTCTCCTCTCCATTTATCTTTCATTCTTCCTCTTCGCTCTCCCCACCCAGTGTGGTGAACTTACTTGAAAATGATACTCAATTGGGAGTGAAGGGGTCTCAACCTCCGCTATAAGTCATTCATTCATTACTCTTCCCTCACAAGTCAGAAGCCCAAATAATCAAGTTATAGCAGTGGTAGACTACAGGAGAATAGACAAAACTAAAAAAATATAAATATTTTGGTTTCCTTTGCCTTTGCATGTTATTATTGTTAATATACAAAAGCTATTAAAAAAAGAAAAATCTTTTAAAACAATGCGCCTTTCAGATATTTTGGGGTGCTCACCACTGTTGTTGTGTAGCAATGACTTTGACCTTTTGCATTAAAAAAGATATATCATGCCACATTGGTTTGTATTTGAGCTACACGTGTTAGAATGAATGTGTGTGCAGTGTGTCCGGCATTTTTCTTTCCAAGTCAACAGATGATGAACACATTGAGGAATTACATTCTTTGATCCATGAAAATGGTTGCCTGATTGTCCATGGAGTTTTCAAAGAGATGAGAATCTATAAAAATCAGTGCTTCTTTAGCATCAATATGTGCATGTGTGTATATATACATATGTGGAATAATGAAAACATTTCATCTCAGAATCCTATTCTGTTGAATATATGAGTCTCAAAATTCAATCACCTGAAACTTGTTGATTTCATTCTCTTTTACTCTGTGATTTTCTGTTGTCTTCTATTTCTTGATATTGAACTAAAAAGATTTCCAAGATGATGATTTCTACTTGTTTATAAATGAAATCTTAAATTTAAGAAAAAAAAAATCATCTTCAAAATAGTTTTTAAGGTTAAAGAGGGAAAGTTCGAAATACGGTATCCCCCGTTTTTTTTAAAGTTAATTTCATGTCACTTATTTACTTTAATGAAAAAAGGCAAAAAGCAAACAAATCAAATTAGGGTGACAAGATGAATAAATATTTGAAAACTGTGAGTAAAAAAAAACATGAAATTAATTCTGTACCCAGTTTGCTCCCTCTCAGTTGAAAATTAATCAGTTTTACAGAGTTTATGCAAACATTGGTACGTTTTGTTATCTGTACACAACTCCTCTTTTTTTAGGCATTCCTCTCATTCATCTTCTTATATTTCAACTCCTCAAGCTTCTATTTGTTACTATCAAACTGTAGAAACATTCCTATTAAGGGATATATTGCTTAAGTATCCATTATCTATTCTGAATGTTGGCGGGGTTACTCCACTAAGGGGGTCGAATGCAGCTGGTTTTCATCACAGCAAAAAATGCTTTTTTTGCTTTTTTTCTCAAAAACTTCATCAAAAAATTACAGAATCAAGTAGAAGAAAATTGAAGAGTTTAGACACAGTTTCCTCTAAATGAAGACAAATATTTCCTTCTCTGTGTAGTTCAATTAACAAGATACTCCTACCTAGCATCAGAGATATTTTGGTTTCCTCTCCAAGACTCTGCAGCTGAAAAAACCAATGACATAAACAATTCTCCATGATGTGGAGAACTCTTATCTTATATTCTACATCCGAGCAATCAATACAGAAATTGTTGACGCAATTGGCAGACATCTTTCCTGGTAATGTTGGCACAGATTTTAAGACGGAAAAAAGTTTTTGATTCTTTATTTTTTTTTTTACATACGTTTATACATGAATGAGAAAATAGGATGTTTATGTATATAAATATATCAAAAATGTATAAGATTGTAAGACAGATGAATTGATATGAAAAAGCTGAGATATAAACAGATTAATAGGTTAATAGATAAATATATATGACCAGAATGAAATAGATACATTGATAGAATTATAATAATTCCACTTCTTTCATAATACATTTATATATTTAAGAGTAAATAATGTGTTTATAGATATTCAGATTTAATATCTACTTATAATGAATAAATAGATAAATAAATATAATAATATATACAATTAAGAACTCTAAATTGTTGTGTTTTTTCTTCAATAAATATATGTATAAGAGTGAATGATGTGTTTATGGATATTTACGATTAATACATAAAATGTACGATTCAAACATATATTTGTGTGTGTCCTGCCTAACCATGAGAGTTTTATTAGCTCAGTGGTAAGAGCCTATGTATAAGTCTGCTTCCAAAATGGATATGGGTTTGATCCCTGCACAATGCTTATTTCTTTATGTATTTACATGATTTAAAGCAGCCCAATTTGCTCCTGAGTAACAGTGGTACCAATTCAATGTTTCTTTATATTTATCACATTTGGTTGGGTGTAAATTGTCCATTTACTGATATTTCATATATCTATATGATATACTTGATTAAAAATGAAATTAAACTAGACATTCGCATAACTGAAAATCTACAGTGATGCTATTCCCCTTTCTGATCCATGCAACCAAATTTCTGAGCCACCATTATATGTTTTTTTTATAAAGCACTTCATCGTAGAAGCTTCATTTTCATGGTACACCAATTTACAATCATCACATAAGTACAGAATAAATCTGAAATCTGAAACCCCACATCATATACCCACCCTAAAACCACTTTCATCATGGATAAGAAGAGACTTTTCAAACCTACCTCAATTCAAGGAAAGGTGACTCTGTTCTCCTGACAAGATGTGATAGCATTGAAATACCATATTGAGAAGTTTTCCCACATATTTTTTTATAATCATATATATATATATATATATATATATATATATATATATATATTATAAAAGGTCTGTGCAGGAAATATCCAGCTATTGATTATTGATTAAAAAAATAGCTTACCAAGGGCAATAGCACCTTAATCCCTTGTAAAGTACTCCCCCTGACAATTATGCTAGCATCCCATGTTCTCCTTAATCTCGTTCACAGTCTAAAAACATTTTTGAAAAGTTGCAGGGAGACAGACATGGACTGTGAGGAGGCTGACAGTCCTAGGTAATGCTATATGAAGGCAAGCTGAATGAGAAGTGAAAAATGACTCTTACGTGGTTGAATTCAAATTTCCACCAGTGTATCGCATTTTCCCTAAGATATTGGTGCTAAGCAAAAGATATTTCCCTGGGGCAGGTTTTAAACTGTATTTTCAATGAGTTTTGTGAATCTGGAAGCAAAAAAGGGTTTTGTTTGGTCTGGCTCAGCACTAATATCCATAATTATAAAGTATGGAAACCTAAAAAGGAATATCTGGTTCTTGATACAGAGAAAAAAATTTTCATATCAGAATTTTCTATTGATATTCCGGATTAAATATTGGTAGGCCCCATTAAAGTAAAAACTGTTAGGAAACATAAATGGTAATGGGCTGGACATGTTGGAAGAATGTCAGACAACCAACAACTCACAACGTGGATCCCTCAGAGATCATATGCAAAGCTGAGGCCAACAGAAAGTAAGGTGGCATGATTAGCTTGATAAATTCAGAAAGTACTGGCTCCACAATGCCCACGATAGAGAGTTCTGGTAGATTTTAGGGAAGGTCAATGCTCAACAATGGATGATGATGATGATGATGATGAATGTACCGTGGAGGCACAGAAAAAATAAAGGGTACAGGAATCAATGAAAAAAGGAAAGTCAAGCTTTCTTGGTTTCTCTCTTGAAATGAATACTGACATACATATACATAATAAACATACCCTACACTGTTGAAGAGCTGATGTAATAACTTCTCAAGCTTTTTATCAATACACCAGTGTCCAGTTTTTTCAAGAGTTCAACCTTATTTTTAATTGATTTCACTTCACAGCACAGGATACCCTTCCTTAATTGACTGGAGCCATAACTGGGGTTAGATAAGAGAATATGATAATAATAACTGCAGGGAAACAAGCAGGTATCACCTACTTGTGAGAGAGCTCATTAACAGATCTAGTGCAACCAGAACAATGAGCAGCAGGATATTTAAAATCAGTGTCAAATTAGTAAAGAATCTGGATTACAGGTACCAGGATTGGTGGAGGTATACTGTCTGTGAGAATAAGTTTACTATGCTATAGCAAAGCAGACACCATTCCCACACCCATTCTCTATCTACTTCTAATATATATATATATATATATACATATGTATGATTTAAGAAATGGACAATATTTGGTCCAACAGAATGAATTATAAATTGCATTATATCTTAGAGAAACTTATCTGAAATGATTTCCTGTTGTTACACGGTTAATATATGGTTCAGTTTAGACAACATAAATAGAATAAGCAATTAAAGAAAATTTTATTGCTGCAGGAATCAAACCTTCCACCAATGGGTAGCCATTTCAACATAGTGATACACTTACCATTGTGCTAAACAGCCCACTGGTAATGCAAAGGCCAAATAACTGCTTTCGACCCAAATTCCCATCTTGTTCATTTTAGTCTTTTTTGTCTCTTTCAATGAAACAGCTACCTATCGATGGCAGGTTTGATTCCTGCAGTAGCCCTATTTTCTTTGTTTATCTTATTTATATTATCTAAATTGAATGACATATTAACCATGTAATGACGGGAGATCATTCCAAATAAGTTTCTTTATAATATAACGTCATTTCTAATTCATATACATAATAAATAATCATATGCACTATTTTCTTGCTAATTTCTGTTTGAGTATGAGCATATAGTCACATCAATAAGTCAACAGCCTCATAATGAAAAGGGCATTGATTCTACATAAATCTTTTTCAACGTTATCTCTATTTTCATCAATATACTTAATTCAGGAGTGAATATTTGTCACATAGATTATACAATGAATATTTCAGATCAAAATACAGCTAATACTACATGTACGGCTACTAATCAACCCTTGTATGTGTTGGTAATTGGCTTTTGACAATTCTATGTCCATGTAATGTCGTGTTTTGTTTCATTGTCAGAACATTTAATAAGAGAATTATATGTTTCACCTCAGAGAAAGCCACTCACAGTGATCACTTTAGGACATGGCTTTTTAAATAGCAATTAGTGGCTGATAACATAAAGTAGAAGATATCAAAATTGGAAGAATTTTGATTCTTTGTTTTTGAATTCATTGTTATGTTTTTAAATTCATTGATATAAACAACTTTACATTATAAAAAAGGAATATGATTAATATAAATATTTTAATCAATTTTAAATAAAATGTTTGGTACTGATTGATTTTGATAATAATAACTGTTTGATGCCCCCCCCCGCCCCCGTATTTTATTTTTGCCATTATTTTTATGCCTTGTCATTTGTGTAATTTTCTCATTATGAGTCAAAATGTCCTTTTAGGCTTATGGGCAAGGCCATTACTTCTGCTACTGCTGCTGTCAAGATAGCCAACCATTTTGGATTTCCTCTTCAGGTCAGTACAGGTGAGTTGGATAGCAACCACACCTGCAACAGACTGATAAGAAATGTTTTTCGCTTTTCCAGAGTCTTCTTTGGGGAATATTACTTCCTCTGTTCATACCACAGCTAATTCTCCAAAAATGGAGGCATGGGATCAGTTTTTCTGTGGAGAGAAGTGACACCTTCCATTTGTATTTTTTTATTTTCTAATTTCAAGAAAATTAGAAAAGAAAAATTGAAGACGTTACTTCTCTCCACAGAAAAAATTGATCCCATGCTTCCATTTCAGGAGACTAAACTTTCTTTTCTTGCAATCACCTTCTATTCTTTTTCTCTCTCTATTTAACTTATTTTCTCCTTTTCTTTCTCTTTTTCGCTCATTTTCTCTCTCTATTCCACTCATTTTCTCTCTTTCACTCATTTTCTCCTTTTCTTTCTCTTTTTTACTCATTTTCTCTCTCTTACACCTTTCCACTCATTTTCTCTGTCTCACATCTTTTTTCTTTCTTTCTCTTTTTCACTCATTTTTCTTTCTTACACCTTTTCCTTCTTTCTATCTAACATATCTCTCTTTCTTAAACCTTTCCTCTCTTTCTTTCTCTCATACCTTTTCTCTCTTTCTTTTCTCTCTTAGTTTGTCTTTCTCTTTTTCTTTCTTTTTTCTCTCCATTTTCTCTCTCTCTATCTTTCTCACTCCCTTTCTTTATCATTAGCTTTTTAGCTGGTCTAGCTCATGCGTACAAACCCCATCAATGGAGCTAAAGGGCTGAAAATTTCAATATTTACTCCTTATTATGTCTTCAGAAGAAATTTTTTTCAAATTTTCTTCCATAATAGGTTTTTAGTGGGGGAGTCAATTTGCAAAATAAGTTTATGCTAAATTGGCCCCAGTGGCTTTCATTCTTGTTTTGGGAAAATTCAGACTTTTTTGTGAGAAAAAAGTAGAAAAGTAACTTATTCATTGACACCCTTTTTTACAAATTTTTTTTAATTGATCACTTCCAACATGGCATGCTGACAAGAGATGTTGGACATGAGCTGGTTTCTATTGAGTGACTAACCAAACCTGTTTTATCTTTTTCTCTTTTCACTTTTTTCTATTTCCTTTCTTTCTTTCCTACTAAACCTTCTTCTTAGGAGGTGCTGAGTGGCGTAGTAGTTACTTGATTGGAGAACAGAAACAGCAAACTGAGTTCTATTGCTGGCCTGGGGCTGCATGAATTCACTTCTCAACGATGCTCTTGAGAAAGGCATGAATCCATTTCATATAAAAGTACTTAGCAGAGTAATTCATTTTGGGCATGAGGCAAGCCACATACTTGAAAACATAAAGTGTACTTACTACTGAAACTGCATTGCAGCCCTGTGCCTCACAAGGAGTCCACAGGAAAGAGAAAATGCCTTATACCTGATTCTCCTCTCTTTTATTGATTTCTCCTTTTCTACATTTTTACCTTTTCTCTTTACACATTGTCTTTCCATTTCTTCTCCTCCTCTTCTTTTTTTCATTACTGTTTTTTTTCTTCCTTCTCCAGTAATCTTTCTTGTTGTCTCTTTTGTCTTTCCTTTTCTTTCTTTTTTCATTTTCTACTCCTCTTTCTCCATTACTTCCTTTCTTTTTCTCCTCCTCCCTATCTTTTCCTTATTTCCACTTTCTTTTTTTTTTCGTTTCGTTTCTCATTTCTCTTTCTGATTTCCCTCTCTCTCAATCATACCCTGTCTCTCTATTTCCAACTTCTTTCCTCTCACTCCTTCTTTCTTTCTCCTTCATTCCAAGAGATATTTTGGAAGAATTTTCACTTGGAGGAATTATGCATCTAATAAAAGATTAATGAAGTAAAAAAGAATTGGAACCTTATTGTCTGAGTGTCGGGTTTGCTATAACTATAATACATTGAATACTTATGAACTCATCATTTGCGTACAATATCAGGTATTACTTGCCACTGCCAACAAAAATGGTGTATGTATTCACTTATGTTTCTCTGTCTTTCCAACCCATACATCCGTAAGAGCTGAACGAACTTGAATGACATTTTGTGGAAGGATAGGCCATGGATTAAGGAAGAAGTGATTAGATTTTGGGGCGGATCAATAATTTTTTACTGACACTTCACCAGCATTGTAGCTATATGTTTGTCTGTCCAGGTCATATCTCCAAGAGTTTACGATTAATTTAATTGACATTTTGTACAACTGTTAGTCATGGGGTAAGGAAGAATAGGTTAATTTTTTTACAGTTACCTCCTCTGTAGAAGTAGCTATATCTGAGCTGATTTTTATTCAGAACAAAAAACTCAAAATGTAAAAAGAAAATTCTGAATAAATCTTCACAAACACACCTGTAACTAGTGTTACCAACCATCCTAAACTTCAATTAATTATTCTATATCGTATATTATCTTGTAAATATCCTATATTCTGATTACTTGTTCTACATTGACTTGTAAATGTACTGTGGTCCCTTGAATTTGCTTGCTGAGTAAAATTAGCAGATGATTATTTTTCAAATTTTCTTATGTCACCAGCTACTTCAATTAACAAAGATTATTGTTCAGATATGCTTACAGTATCCCTAATTATTTAAGTGTGCTCTTGAATTTCTTTAAAAAAACTCAGAACAAAAATCCAGGCAGGGTAAAATTTAAAGCATTTTCTCAGCCATTATCTGATTCCCCCCAAACACTAGGGTGCTTTGTGACTTTCCCCCACCCTGTCCTATACTTCCATTTTCAAATGTTGGCAACCCTACCTCTACGAATAGATGTAAAACAGGTTTGGTTTGTCAAACTAGAGTAACTGTTATGTGACCAATGTCTTTTAGCAGCACATTTTGTTGGGGGTAATCAATCAAAAAAATTGAAAAAGGGATGATCAATGAATAAATTATTTCTCTCAACTTTAGCTCAGCGTTGATCACTAAAAAGTCTGAATTTAAAAAAAACACAAACCAAGTGATGAATTTAGCATGAACTTACATTGCAAATTAAACCTCCCTCTAAACAGGTGTTTAGTGGAGAGGAGAATTTTCAAAAAATTGAATAGAAATGTTTCTTGTAGACATAATGATTAGTAAATGTTTAAATTTTCGGCCCTGTAACTCCATTGGTGCTGCCTATATTTGTGATTGATACATAGCCAGCTAGACCAACTTGAAAACCGAAGAAACATGTTTTGGTAACAATTTTGGTTGACTGTTTTTTAGTATGAAGCGGGTGATTTCTCTAAATATTTTGGTCGAGAATAAAAGGTTGATTCTGAACATGTCTAAGACTGTCTGCAAGAGTTCTAGCTGCTTTTAAATTTTCTGTAGAGAGTTTTCTTTCTCCCTTTTTTTTCTCTTTTGTGCTCCTCGCTGTTTCCGCAATAGTCATTTTTATCTCTTGTTGCACTGCTTCAAACCGTTCTCATGACATTTTTTCTTTCTCTTCTCGGTGTATTTGGTGGCAAATCCTATTTTGGCCATTTGGACACTGTCCTCAGTATTGCATGGATCCTGCTCGTAATGAATAAGCCAGTTTTTAAAAATGCGTGGATTACATTATTTTCTCTTTTTTCTCTAAAATCATATTACATGAATTATTTGTGTTTCATCCTCCGTATTCACCTGACATTTCTTCTACAGATTATTATCTTTTCAAGTATTTTGAACTTCATATAGGTAATAAAATGTTCAATGATGGGAATAATTTGTGCTTTTACTGATTTTGTGACCATCAAACCTAGAATCATTGGTTTTAATCAAATTCGATTAATTAGATTAGAACTAAAAATAATCCATGACTCAAAATGAATGGTTGAATGAAGAAACAAGCATGGCCAATTAACCTGATATTTGGCACGGGAAATCGATAAAAATTGTCTTCTAGCATAGACTAAACTTTTAGTTCATTCAAGGTCATCAGAGGTTATTCTCTGACCAATCTTTGGTTCTAAACATCAGAAAAAATTATTTTCATGCCAGAATTTCTATCATCCATTCTTGAATGGCTAGAACATTCTTAGAACAAAATAAATTTTCAACAACTTTTTGTGGTCTTTCCTCAACAAAATTGGAGGGCCGACTATATCTTATTTATTTTTTCAAGCTGAAACATTGTAAACCATTATCATACATATTTGGGTACTATTTACCTTCACCTTATTTCATTTGGTTGTTTTTTCAGGTTAAAATTTATTTCAATAGTGAACGCCAAAGAATGTATTAATATTTTTTTCCTGATTGAATTATAGTAACTTGAGTTTGTGTATAAATCTATTTATGAAATACATTTCTAATAATTAATTTACAGGTTTACTAGACATAAAATTGGAGAGCTGACTATATTTCATTATTTTGTCTTTTCCATGAAATATTCCAAGCCATTATTATTCACTTATTACTAATACTTACCTTCAGCTTATTTTATCATGTTTTTTCTTAGGTGAGAATTTGCTTCAACAGTAAAGGCCAAAGGACGTATTATCAATTTTCCTCCGATTAAATTCTTGCTGCTTCCAATCAAACCTCTGTTACCTTTAGCAAAGTGTCATTTCTGAAAAAAAATTATCTATGTTCAGGGTGCTGTTGGGGTTCTATTAATGATTTAGCTAAAATGCTGAACTTGACTCTTAGTTTTCTCCAGTAGTACAACTATTCGAGATCAGTTTTCTTGTACACAAAACTGTATCTGAACATAGTTACAGATGAACCCATCCCATCCCAAAACAAGAAGAGGAAATATGCTTCACAACAGTAGTAAACAAGGTACTTCTAACCTGTATTCTTCTACTATGGATAGTCATGTGATGAGTGGGAAGTGATTGTACAGTTCAGATTTATTGTCACATTGTAAATACAACCAACCCCCATCAAATCTACATTTTTTTCCCGAAAATGACCCCTTTACACAGATAACAAAGGTCTTATTGCTTGAAAGCACCAACTATTTCATCCGGATTCCAATGGTCAAGGACTCACACTCCTTTTGTTATTTTTGGATATATTTATTGGATATCATTTGATTTCATGTATTCTTATATTCAAAGTTAACATTCATACATATATATATATATATATATATATATATATATATATATATATACATATACATATATATATATATATATATATATATATATATATATATATATATATATATATATATATATATATATATACTAGCTGAGATATGCAGCATTGCCCAGGTGAGAAGACCGTGAATATAAGAATAGATGAAATTAAATGACATTCAATAATAATTCAGTAGATATTTCCATTAAATGCATTATGCCTTCCAGTATGTATGTTTTTATATATATATATATATATATATATATATATATATATATATATATATATATACTGGAATACATAATGCATTTGGTGAAAATATCTACTTGTGATTCTTTGGAGTTTCAGCGATTTCTTCACATTCTCTTACCTACAGTAGTTCATAATTCTCCTACCCACCATTTGGAACAATGGACACTTGCTCTTCAAGTTATGTACAGGGATACATAGTTACAGGAAAAGTTACAGTGTTCATTATATATATATATATATATATATATATATATATATATATCAGTTCCATCCCTCATACGTCTGTTTGACCATAGAATGGTACTCTCCCATCTATTGGTCTAATGTCCGGTTCATCAGATGGCCTCTACACCTGAACAATAGCACTGACCAAAGCCCTGGCCTTTAATGATGAGCTGTCTAAACCAGATGAACATCAACCTGGACCCTTCATCCTGATATCTCAAGTCCAAAGAAAATTAGAAATGGATCAGTGCCATTATTGATAGAAATATAAAAGCAAAGTCATCTGAACTTTTCTGTTGCTAAGAGGACATTTTCCTTAATGAAGGAAAGATAGAATTTAAGAGTATCAAAAAAATGAATTGTTTACTCAAAATTACACATGCAACCAAAAATTACAATCTTATATACTCTCAAATGTCATAATTCAAATGGGAAATTTTGTAACTGATTCAACTATCATTACTGAGACTTTTATAGCTTTTTTTCATAATGGCTGATGATCATTATGAATCGTATATTAGACCTTTTGTGATAACTTTACTTTTTTTGATGGCAAGTGTAACCATAAACAGACTTTGTAAATGAACAATGGGTTGTCTTCAGTTGGAAAAAAACACACATTCACCTTACAAAATATTATGACCACCATATATATATATATATATGTATATATATATATATATATATATATATATATATATATATGAAAAAAATATATTGAATATATTATAGGTGGTAAAGACTTATCAATGCAAGAAGTAAACAGAGGCTTCCCTGCCAAGTATGAACCAACAGAAGGGCTCCTGGAGCACAACTGCAGATAGTTTTAATCAAGGTGAAGGAAAGAATGCATCACAACACACAGTATATCCTTATTACATATTGGACTGCATAGATGTGAGCCAATCAGATTACAGTGCTGAAAGCATCTCCAATAGGCATGTGAGCATTAGAATTGAACCTTGTCTCAAAAGAAGAAGGTTGCCAGGTCTGATGCCTTGTTTTCTCCTGAATTATGTGGAGAGGGTTTATATGCATCAGACAACAGCCAACAGTTGTAAATAGCACCAAGTTTCTATAATGGCTTTCTCAAATAGCCAGTGCTTTTCTGTCTTCTGGCAGGCTACTGAAGATTGATAGTCAAAAGAGGTTATATTGTTAGTTTATGATAATGAAAACTTAATTATACTATGTACATAGTGAAATGCCTTCTCATCTTTGCACATTGCTTTTTACCTTCTTCTCTCTTACCCACAACTCTTGCTCATGTTTTCCTCAAATATTTATTTTCCTCCTTCTTCATCTCTTTTCTTTTGTTCTTTGTACATTTGGCCCTTAGCAAAAAAATTACGACCCCTTGGAGAGCCATGGACACTGCAATGGAATACAGTGAATCTTTGCACACATACATGTGTGTGACCTATAAGTATAATAAGTGTGAAATGCTTGTATGTGGATGCAAAGTATCAGTATTCTGTGTGTATGTATGTGTGCGTATGTATAGCAATCCACCCCAAAACAATTTAACAGTTTCCCTTCCTCACATTATTCCAACAAGATCAGCCCCCCCCCACCCTTTCCTCACCGCTCAGTCAATGAATCATTTTTGATCAGGGCTGGTTCAAGGTGAACTGAGAAACTCTTCAGACTCTCTCGCCTGCCTTTACAAAATCAGTTACTGACACCAAAGGAGGTTTTTATTTTTGTTTTTACCTGCAATAATGTATGATTTTGTTCCTCATTTTCTTTTTCTTTGGCACCTACATTTATTTCCATCGAATTTTTTGCCAAATGTTTATCTCAGGAAATTCTGGATGATTGAATTTATTTAATTTGTTTTCTAAGCCAAGCAATTTGATTTTTGTGATAACCTCTGCTCGTCACTAATTAGAAATTAATGCAAAAGAGAAAATTGCATTCAGCCAATGATGATGATGATGATGATAATGAAGGGGTGAAGTGGGTCAGGCAGAAAAAATATAATGACAATATGAGAGTGTTTTAGAGGAGATAATATTGATGAAACTTTTGATGCAATAATAAAAACACAAGATAAATAATAAAATCCAGATGGGACAAAGTTTATATTAATGAAATATTAATAAAATAATGATGAAATAGTATAACTGGCAGAATTTATGGAAATTCCATGGTGTATCTTTCCAATTTAGAATGACAACACAAAGTAATTAGTATATTTTAATAATATATAAAAAAGAAACCTTTTCCTTCTCACTTTGAATTGTGGCATATCCATTAAATTTGTATACTTTTGAGATAAAAACAATCATCTTAATTTTCCAGAACTTCAGGAAAGATTCATTATGTATATACATACATAAGAAATAAGTAATAGAAGAAAAGCCAATCTGGTTAGAGATTATTTTATATCAAATAACTTGGTTATATGATAAAAAGGGTTTGAGTTCATAGTCGTATTTCTCAGCTCGCAGAAAAGAATTTTCTGATCAGGTTTCAAAAAGATTAACAAGGAAGAAATGAGTTTCTTTGGGGTGATGGGTGTTGAAAAAAAAACAAGGATCCTGTAATAACTGTCATCTGTGGCTGGTGTTCTTTTTATATATCATGGTATATGGTCAGTGTATAGGAAGTCCTTAGAATTAGGGAGTGATGAGTTTGGGCCCCCTCCTGTTTTCTTGAGTCCATGGGAAATGGTTGTACATCCATCCTTACAAAGATACATGCATAACTTCACATAACTAGAAAGCATGAGAGAAGCTGATATAGACATTTACATACATATACATACATACATAGACACCCATTCAAATACATATGTACATACATGAACATACACACAGAAACATACACACATATATATACATACATACATATACATAAAAAAGGTCTTCATATTTCTAGTATGATAGTGTCTGTTTTCACTAGTTGAGGGAATTATTTGTTACTAATTAGATGCATTCATTTAACTATCCCGATATAAACCAATACAAGTCCATACAGCTATACACGCACTTATGCATACAAATGGGTACACAAGCATATATACACACATATGTATACATCTACATGCATGGTGCAGAAATATATGCGCATACAGTATGCATATGCAGAATACACATTTGCATACATACCTGTGTACCCCTTTATAAGGTGTATATGTCAGTTCACACAAATATAAAACATGACATGACACACCTGCAGATATGGGCAAAATGTGCACACAAGTGCGAAATAACTCAAGATGGATAGTTAAACCCGAAAAATGACTAGAATTGACAGTACAGACAGAAATCTAACAAATATACATACGCACATACATACATGTACATACTATGATTAATACGGGGGAAATAGGATGGTATTAAAGATATGGTGAGTGGTATGAGGAAGAAGAGTCAATTGAGAGCCATTTAGATGAATTGGATGAAGTGTTTCATGTGGTGGATTATAAATTGAAACTCTACATCTACTAATAACAGTTCAAAGCGGGTTTGAAACATTTGATGGAAATGTTTTCAGTTCTTCTTTGTATAGAATTGTTTGTCTTCATTTACCTTCATTTATATGGGAAGAATAAAAATTAAGTTCTGAGGAGGTGCAGTCGCTTATATGCTAGCTGACTTTTAGATATCTAGCTGATGGATCCCTGACCTGTTTTTGCACTGTTGCTCTATAAAGTTTCCGTCATTTTTCTTCCCTGCATCCCTGGCAAATTATGGCATAAATGATGTTTTTTACATTGCAAGTTATGTTGGATTGGATTGTAAAAGTTTTTCCACACTTGAAAGTATATACATTTACCTTCAATAGATGTGAATAAAGTCTACAGTTAAGATGATTGCATTTGATTATTGCATCCTCAGCTTCAACTTTTTCAGTGAATTTGTTGTCAGAAGTTGTTTGAATTCAGGAGGTTGACATTCACAGTTGATTATTGTGGATTTTCAAGGATATAATTCATATGAGGGTCTCTATTTAAGATGAGAATGTCTTGTTTTATTACTTTGAAAATGTTTGGGTTTAATGGGTTGTGGATGCTAATGAGGGGATAATAGTTATTTTGTTTCATTTAGTTCTTTTCAGTTAATAATTGTTGTCTTTCTAACCTCTTGGCTTTGTTGATTAGGTTGTCTTAGCAGTAATGTCTGTGAATCTGTAAGTTTAGAATTTAATGGTTCCTGTTTAACTGAAAGAGATCTTTTTTTGGTTTGGTCCTTATTAGGAAACAATCATCTAGATATTGTTTCCATGATTCTTTGAACTATTCTGAGAATTCTGTTCTGAATTGTTTGGATATTTTGTTGCATAATTTTTCATCTATTTACCCAATAGTTAATGTAGCATAGGTTGCGGTAACTTTGGGTCCCATAGTTTGTCTGAGGAAGTTGTTTTTAAATGGGAAGTTTTTGTTTTCAAAGATAAAATTCATAGAATCCAGGATGGAATTCCTGATGAATCTGTTTTGTATCTCATTGGGATAGTTTATGTTTAAATATAATGATTCAACATCAAAAGAGACCAAACAGGTATTATTGTCTGTTGTTTGGGGTATTTTGTGTAAAAAATCTGTTGCCTTAAAGGAAGCTGAATACTTGTTTGTTTGGTGGTTTCAATAAGATATCTAAAAGGTTACTCAGTTTCTTGGTTAGACATGAGGGATCTGCTTCTTTTGGCTGTAATTTTGAATCTTTGACTTTGGATATATTCACATCTGAAGTGGTAGATTTTTCACTGGCTGTTTTGATTCTTGTGTTTTTATAGACCTTTGGAAGGCCATGAAATTGGCTTTGTTTTACCTCAAAATTGTTTGAGGTATTTGTATTCTTTCGCAGTGAAACATTTTCTCTCTTCCTCTTTATGTCAATTGTAAAGAATCTGGTCCTTTTCATTGGCATCGATTTCAAGTTTTCTGTTATAATTCTGGTCCATTAAGAAATTTTCTGCCATTGACATAGTGCAATTTGTCCATTATAACAACTGCATTTCCCTTATCTGCTTCTTTAATGATGATTGAGTCATCTGTAGAGAGAGATTTTATTGCCTTTCTCTTGTTAATGCTGACGATGTGTTTAATATGTTGTGTTGTATGCGTGTCTAGGGGCATATATTTGCACATTCTTGGCAAAATTGTCCAAAGCAGGATTTCTGTTCTTCGAAGTAATAAAAAGACTTTTATTCTTGTCTATGGCATTATCTCCTTGGTCTTTTCCATTAAAAAAATTCTGCATGTCGTATTTTTCTAGTGAATTTGAGTAGATCCTATTTGATTTTATCTGTGTTTTTATTGGTTGATGTAGGGGCAAGATATTTTTTTTGGCTGTTGTGTTTTCAGGTGGATAGATTAATGGTTTTTACATTGACCTTTCCCTTGATTGGTTCAGAGTTATTTTTTGTTATCTTTGGTGGTTGAAGTTTCTTTGTTTGGTTAAATAAAGATTTGATTCTCTAGATTTGGATGATCTTGTTGGGTATCGTGTTTGTGTTCTGATGTTATTGTGGTTGGTGGTGTTGTTACAGTAGTTGCTTTTGTTGTTAATAGTTGTATGCTGAGGCCTATGTAAAGACTCTTGTGAGGGATTGTAAATATTTCGGCCATCCTTCTGGGTGGTGGTATTGGATGTTAGTGAATTCTGGTTCATTGGTGGGTTTGTTAATATTTTGGAAATATCCAGATGAATTGTTACTGGTGTTGACTTGTCTAGATTTTACTGCTGCCGTATAACATGACTTCTGGGGGGGGGGGGGAAATTTATTTTGAAGTCTTCCTCTTTAATGAAAGGGTTCCTAGATTCAAATTTTTTTTTGAATTCTCATGTTAGAAAAATGGATTTAGATCTGACAAGATGATGTGAAGAATATTGACAATTTGGAAAAGAAAAAGACTGAGGTTGATTAGTGGTATTTGAATAAGGAATATGAGAAATATTAATCAACCCCATATATATATATATATATATATATATATGTATATATATATATATATATATACACAAGGTTGATTAGTACATCTCATATTCATTTAACTGACACTGATATATATATATATATAGCCTGACTGTATCTATCCATTTCTATATTGTCAAAAAAAAATAGCTTATTCAGGGTAATAGCACTTTAATACCCTTCAAAATATTCCCATTAGAACCTTACAGAATTATCCCAGCATCCCTCCCACTTATCAAAACAGTTTGCAAAGTCTTCTTATGTGGTTTTAGAAGTACACAGTTGCGGAAGTCAATAAGTATAAACAAATGAAATTGTTTGGTTTTGTTAAGCTAAGGTATACATCCTTCAAAATATCATGAAGATGGATAGACATTCTAATTATAAACAATATTGAAAAGGGATTTTCAAGTTGAAATATAAACAATATTGCGCAATTAAAAAGATGGATGATGTCATCACATGACTTGGGAACATGTTGCTAAATACTTCTCTAAATTCAGCAAAGGATAATATCCATACGGGCAGATGTGGGAGATCATTTGGAGACCCTATGTCTGTCAACCATAAGTATTAATTTATGAGCAGTATTTTTTTTACTTAATTTTCCAGTTGCCTTTTCTTGTAACTCTACTCTAAATATTGAAATGGAAGACAATTCTTGTAAACAAAAAACAATAATCATAATATCTCTGCAATCTTTTCTTTAAAAGGTTATACACCAACACATTTGTGCCCATGGGACTTAATCTATTTATTTGCATTTTTTCACACTTCCAGTATGAGTTCAGTGTAAAATTAAATTACAAACATAAGTTATAATCTATTCAAATGCTTTTTTCATGGATGTCAAACAATTATAAATCAATTATGTATGTATATATTTATACATATAGATTGTGCCTTATCGCCATATGAATATGTTTATACATATATGACATACATATGAGGGTAAGTCAGAATGTATTGCTACTAGTGTTACAGCTCATACATGGATGAGTGAATTCTAAACAAAATGGATCTTTGGGATAAGTGGTTCACTACAGACAAATTCTCTCTTTAAATCATTTGTATGTGTCTAGTTAGGGGGCATTCATAAAAAGGATCCTTTTTGGAAGAAAAAAAAACGATTTTGAGGTCAGGGCTAATATCGAATATTTACCAAAACTTTAGTAAAAGTCTCCTGAAACAATTGAAGCTTTGCAACAGGTTTTAGATGGATCAACCGTTTCAAGGTCAGGAAGACTTTAAAGATGAACCAAGGGAGGAGAGATCATCAACCTTGATGAATGAAAAAACTGTGGCTGAGGTCCAGAACTGGTGAAAGAAGACTGTTGAATTACCATTGATTCAATAGCTACTGAAGTTTGGATTACAAATGGTTTGGAATTTTCAATTTAAATGAACATTCTTGCCTTTGGAGGCTTTTGGCTCAATGGGTATCAAAAGCATTGCACAAAAATCAGCTTACTCAAAGATCTGATCTTTTCATCAGTCTTTTAAGCAAGACTGAAGCTGATGAAGACGATTTTATCAAACAAACCATAAATAGGAATGGGTCTCGGATCTACCAATATGATCTAAAGAATGAGGTCTTTTTTTTTTCAGAATTTCTTTCTTCTTTTTTTTTTGCCCCTTCATTTTCTTTTATTCTTTGATTCAATTTTTATTTTCTTTTTCCTTTATTTTTCCAGTCTTCTCTCTTCACATTTACTTCTTTATTTCTTTTCTAATTAAAATTTTCTTCTACTCTGATTTCTTCAAATTAATTCTACATTTTAATTTGCTCGGTTTTGCTTTCAGATCAAAGCAGTGGTTCCCAACCTTTACATTAATAAATGCTCCTTTTAAAAAAAATGAGTTATTCTGTGAACACCAGGAAAAGATCTGCCTAATCAACTAGCTCATCGGCTCCCAGTAATACCTTTGCAGTTCCCCAGGGGTCTGATGACCCCAGTTTGAGA
The DNA here is from genome assembly GCA_963457665.1 of Thysanoteuthis rhombus. Lineage (NCBI taxonomy): Eukaryota > Metazoa > Mollusca > Cephalopoda > Oegopsida > Thysanoteuthidae > Thysanoteuthis > Thysanoteuthis major. Next base: position 74,607,746 of record OY735201.1, on the reverse strand, counting down.
ACCATTGGATTAAAGTCTTCATCTTTTTCCTTTCTCTTTCTTCTTTCCATTGTGTTTCTTCTCCCTATCTCTCTCTCTTTCTTTTTAATCAATATTGTCATTCTTTCTTCCTTTCTTTTAAAAATTTCATGATAACTCGTCTTTTCTTTCTCCTCCTCCAACTTGATCACTCCCTCTCCCACTAAATCCTCTTCACTATCCCAACTCCCCACTCACATTTTCCCCTCTTTATTTCTTTTTTATTTACTCCATTTCCCCTTGTTTTCTTATCAGAGCTTCTGCCATCTTGGTTTTGCTAACACCAGTTTTATTATTCCATTTTGGTGGATTTGTCCATTAAGAGACCATAGCCTGGACTGACATTCTTCATCCACTTCTCCCCCCCCTCCAATCTTTCCTCCTTATATCTCAACTGCTCCTCTAATGCAGTTGATACCCTTCTTTCTTTCTTTGTCCCTGTTATTTACTTTCTTTCATGTTAAGAACCATCAACCAAAACTGTCAACGTAGGTTTCTTTAGTTTTCAAGGGGGTCTGGCTTGCCAGCTATGTGTGTATGTATGTATCACAGAATACAGGCCACACAAATAGAGTTTGAGGGCTGAAAATTTGAACATTTACTCCTTATTATGTCAACAAAAAAAACGTTTTTTTTCTGTTTTTGGAAAACTGCCCCTTCCACCCAAGAAAAAATAGGCTTGTAGTGAAGGGTTAAATTTACAATGTAATTTTATGCAGTATTAATCACTTAGTTCATGTCTGATAGTGCTTGCTTTTTTTGAAGATTCAGACTTTTTGTAGTGCTCACTATCAAAAAGACGAGGGAAGTAACTTATCAGTTGATCACCTCTTTTTCCAATTTTTTTCACTGATCATCCCCAACATGGCATGATGCCGAAAAATATTGATCATGTTACGGCTTCAATTGAGGGACTAACCAGATCTGTTCCTTGTTTCTCTTCATTCTTTCATTTTTCTTTCATTTATTTTACCCTTTCTTTTTCCTCCAGCCTCCTATCTATCGTTCGTTCTTCCTTCCTTCCACTTCCCCCCCCCTCAATTCTCCTGTCCAAAACAACTTATGCCTTCTGTAATGCAGTTGATACAATAACTCCTACCACTACCCCGAATCTCTACTGTTGTCATAGCCAACTCCCACAACTATCATTGCTGCTTAGGCTTGCATTTCTTTGTCTTGTGCATCTTTCTCCCAAGAACTGGCTACTATTCGAATGCAAAGCCAACGTACGCCACTAGACCAGCATTCATTGCAAATAAATTAACCCACGACCCATCCCAAAATTCTCAAATATGACTGGGGTGAAAACTAACTGGGAACTTGTGAATTGAAAATGATCCGAGAGGAATCAAATCATTATTTTCCCTCATTCATTTGTGTGAAATTAAAGAGAAAGAAAAAAAGATTAAGAAAAATGAGACATTTTCTAAATAATATTATGCTGTCCCCAAATTAAGGTGTGTATAAATATACATATATATTATTTTTTTCGGAAATATTTAGTGTTGACGGATATATCAATTGATCTTCTCAGAGTTGATTAATTTATTTGATGTCTTGCTTTATATATATACATACATATATATATATATATATATATATATATATATATATATATATATATATATATATATATATATATGTATATACATGTATATGTATATATATATATATATATATATATGTATATACATGTATATGTATATATATATATATATATATATATGTATATGCATGTATATGTATATATATATTATATATATATATATATATGTATATACATGTATATGTATATATATATATATATATATATATATATATATATATATATATATATATATAGTTCCCATCCCAAATTGAATTTTCTTCTGGAAATTCCTTGTTGATAAGTAAATATCATTTTGTAATGCAAAGGATTCCATTTTATTCAATCTAAATCTTTATAGATATAAATCTTGATGTCTGTTTTAATGTTAGTGTGCACATCTTAAAAGAGAGGGAGGGGGGCAAAAAGAAAAATGTCCCTGACAGGCTTTGGTGGGAACGTTAATGATAGAGTGGGCAAAAGAAAAATGTGCCTGACAATTCTGGGTATGAACTGTAATATGGGGATTGGCAAATAAGCTGACTGGCTTGATTATCCATTAGATTTGGCTGATTTATTTCGCAAGCCCCCGACTGGCCAAGTTGGGAACTTTCATGAGGGAATGGCAGACTGGCTGGATTAGCCATTGGACCATTTCTTTTCAATTTATTCAATAAAAATCTATGAACAAACCATACTTGGCAACACTGTGTGGGATAAGAAAGAAATTTTGTTTTCTTTGTGAATTTTAGAATGCGAACATTAATGAGGGTGTGAGAAGAAGCAGACTGGCTGGTTCAGGCATTTTTCAATTTCTTTCCAATTCAGACAATAAAAATTAATGATAGCCAGTTACATATGATCGTACGATAGGTGTGATAAAATAATTTCTTCTGGATTCTTGTTATATAGCTATTTATTTGATGGGTTAAAGCAGAAAATAGAAAAATTCATCAGATTTTAGTCACTTCTAAAGACACTTACAGATGTCAATAACAAACCTTACTTCACTAGAGTATTAGTTTGATTTTTTAAATCTGTGGATTTTCCATGTGTTTAATGCTGCTGCACTCTGACAGCAAAGATTTATATAAAAGTACCTCCTAGGAATTCCGCATTGACGGGGAAAACAAAGCTGAAACCTGGTAAATATGGTAATGATGCCTCACAATGTCAAGGCTCCGTCGAAGAAACTTTAAATTATACCTTTTGTAAGAGATAGATGTTATTCTGATAAGTATGTTTGTCAGTTGTAGATAGTTCATTAGCAAGAATTGTTTATTCCTCGAGACTCCTTATGAAGCAAAGGGAGGTAACCACACTATGCGTGAAACTGCTGACATTTCAGTAAAAAGTAGGTTTCATGGGGTTGCTAGCCCCAACACTTGGGTTTTTCGAAATTTGACCAGTTGGTAGATTTAATTCTCTGTGCTTGAAACTTTCACATCATCCTGCACTTCCTTAGCAAAAATGAATGTGGTTAATCTGTTGATATTTTAGATTGGTTCACATTATTTTCAGATTATTAGAAAGGATAAATGACAGCTTATATAGTCCTAAACAATATCCTAATACCTATCAACAAAATCAGTCATAACTCATGTTTGATGATTAATTGTATCAGTCAGTATTTGAATGCTGTCAAAATCCCTGGATTTTCATTAAAGAAGATCTTATTCAACTTGGGGGTTCTTTATTTCAAGAATCTGAAGTAATTTATCGAGTTAAAACAGTGTAGTATTTGCATATTATCAACAAATATGATCTTTTATTTTAAATCTTACTTACAATGTGCTATGGTTGGCACCATTTACAAGAAATAGGTTTCATTAGTCGGGTACAAGGCCATGTTAATGGGGTACCCAGTGAGGATCATAGCTCTCCCAGAGATGTTAATACACTCAGCTTCAGTTTGCAGAATCTTTTTTCTTTGTCCTAACCATTATGTCAAATTACACCTCCTAACCTAATGACCAATTCCACTCTTTTAAGTTTCAAACAATCAATCAAATGTAGGTATTTTATTTTTTTAAACAAAGCAGAGATTAGAGTAGGACAACGGTTACAAGCATGGAGCTGAGTTCAATTCCCGGTTGAGGCCATTTGCATTCACTGTGTTCTAGTGCTGTTGGGATTTGCATGAAACCGTTTTCCCCTTTCAGCTATTGTTAAAATAACAGGGCAGACTGGGAGCTCTAGCTTTGGTTGGTAACCAGTCTAAGAGAACAACAATTCTGAATACCAAACAAAGAGAGGAATTTACCCTTCTGCCCGGCAATGGGGAAAATTGCTCCAAATTTGGGGTAGGAGTTAGAAATCCTTGCTTTTATTCAATGTTGGAAATTGAACATGTAACCTTTTCAACTTATGATCCAACATTGTGTATACAATATTATTTTATCAGCTCAAAAAACTTGAATATTTTTTTCAATTGCAACATATAGTGCTGTCACATCTTGTGAAAAATGCTGAATTAAGGAAAATCACCAACTTGTTTTTTACTTTTCACTAAACTATTGATCTCTTAGCTTATAATCGAAGAATAAAACTTGGATTTAATGATCAAGATTATAGAATCGAAAGTCATCTATTATTAACAAAATTCAGAATTTAATGATTTTGTTGGCTCGGTACAGCCCCTCCTGCACCCACGCATACAAACACTGTGCTGTCTCCAACGACTTTGAATAGCAGGGTCATCTATATCACAATAATCTGATTTCTGTGTGTTTGAGTGTTTGTTGCCATAAAACAGGAAAAAAGGCACATCGTAGCACAGTTTTTGTTAGTGCAATACCTTTGAAATGCATTAATTTGGAGAATAAAGCAATTTCTGGTCCTTAGGCCATAGGTTTCTGAGTGATTTTCAATTGAAAATATCGAAGTCAACAATAATGAGAAATATTTGATTTCAATATAAAGCATAATTTTCAACTAAAAACCTCACTTTAGCTATGCATGTTTTATATTGAAGTGACTGGACATTGAGAGGAGGCCGCCAAAGGTGGCATTTAAGCAAGTTCATTTAAAGGAAAGTGCCATAAAAAGATTAGAATGAATTAATGAACAACAGCCATGCTGAATCCTCAAAATAAAGTAACAGTGACAAACCTTTCACCATAACGCGATGATTTTATTCCAAGATTCTTTAACCTTGCAAACAATTTTGATGAATGCTGGCATCTTTTGTTTACTTTGATGTTTCCCAAGTGAACATTAATAAAAACAAAAACAAAAAGAAAGAAAAGAATAACTGAAAAATCGATTGGGAATCACAGAAAAAAGAAATTCAAAAAGATAAAAATATGTACAAAGACAATTGGACATTTGATTGGATGGAAAAGACAGTGAAAAAAAAACACAATAAGCAAAAGGAAAAAACCCAATCAAAAATTACTGCCGTCTGGATGCTTCTGTGCTTTTTATTCCAGTGATCTATCGTTTTTATGCCAGTGAAGTCAAAAAGGAAAGATAACTCTTCCGTGTTTTTTAATGAAAATGCCCAAGTAGATGCAACGTCCAAAGGTATGTCTGCTGTGGTTATTTGCTTTTACGTTATTTCCATTTACACTGGAAACTGTGTTTATTTGGGTTCTCTTGGATACAGCTTCGAGAGAACAAGAAAAGGAAAGAAAAATGTTCATTAATTACAAGTGACCATCTGGTCAAGGTGGCAATATGTGTATTTGTTTGATCTCCGTTTTTACAGGTATTGCCTGGGATTAACACTAAGTCATCAAAGACCCTTTGGGAATAATTTGTCAATCCTCGTTATTTGTTGAGTGTTTGACTGAAATCTGTCAGTTTTCAACAAATGAAAAATTTATTTGTCAAGAATTATCTGACATTGTTTAAATTTGTCGATTGATATTTTTTTTTACAGATTTCTCTTCATATTTGAATGATTTGAACACCAATTTGCAAGGATTTGACCAAACACTTGATGTTATTTTCAATGTAAAAGCCTATGAAATCAAACTAAAAGTTTTTCAAAATGTCAACAATGGCACTTGAATATTTCCCCCAAAACAGGACTGGTCTTCAAATTCATGAGAAAACAGACATTCAGAATGTTCAAAAGCAATTATCAACCATCATTGACTCAACAACTGAACTATTTATAAACTGTGATTTATCAATTGTTGATTTAAAACCATAGACATTAATGATTACTTAAACATACTTTCCTAAGACTCTCTCATTTATTTTGATTTCTCTATTATATTTTTAGTCATAGTAAAACAATAAAAACATATATATATAAGTATCAAAGATATGTATGTAAGTTTTTCCCGAAAAAATCCATTAATTTTTTTTTTTGCGAATTACTCGTTATGAATCGAACAAGTTATTCTTAAAGCTGTCTCTTCAAAAAATTCAGAAGTTATTGATTGTCTAAACAGATTTCTTCAAGAATACTTTTAAGCATTTTATTTTCTGACTCCATAAAATAATTTGTTAAATACAAATACAATAAAAAAGATAATCCGTTCGTCCAAAATTTCCATAGGCAACATGAGAGAATTTTCTTCATTATTGCCATAATATATATATATATATATATATCCTATTTAAGGAGCTTATTTGCAAATTTTCTCTCTGTTTGTTGGAACCTAAATGGGATGTGCTGAAAGGGTGATTTACCGTCCTATTATGTCATTATAAAAATTGCGTCAAAGAAACTCTTGCGACTTCGTATCTGATCACTGCTTGAGATGAGTTGAGACTTTAAAAAAAATGGATTATTGAAATAAATAATTCATTATCAAAAAATAATCTGAACAGCAAATTGTGAAGAACTGTCTTTGTCATTCAAATTTTTGATTATTGCACATGGTTTTTTCATAAGTGAAATTAGTTCAAAAACCTCAAGAAAATTCAATTTGAGAAAAAGATTAATTAAAATATAACTTTTTTTAAAATATAAAATTGAATAAAAAAAAATATAGAAGAAATATGATTAAAAAATGCAGCCTAAATAGCAATATCCACTGTTATAAACAGTGTGGAATTAAATCAATTTGGTACAATATTTATCTGACTTCAGATATTACCTTATAACTTAATCTACCCATTTAAATTTAAAGTTAACTAATCACTCAGTTATGATCAGAAACAAATTGATGTAGAAATGCGGTGACAGTCTTCATCAGGTCAGTCATTATTAGTAGTAGCACATATGTTTACATATGAGCAAGGCATGGCTCTACCAGAGACTGTTGAATAGTTGAGAGGGAGTGAGAGTCTGTGTAAGAATGAAGGATGTTCTGGTTTCTTTCTGACTCTAAAGTTGGCATAAAAGGCCATAATGAAAGCATTAAAATAGCAGATGCAGTTTGCACGTGTTTTCAATTCGTTAAACTTTCAAATTTTTTGGAAATCCATCAGTTTTGAGAAGTGGTATATTTGAAGGTTTTATAGGAGGGGGTTCTATTGACAATGTAACTATGATGTTCAACTTTATCCTTACTTTCCAATCATCATAGGTGACCATGGTCAGTACTGATACCAGTTTGACAGAATTTTTTAAAAATCTAACCCTAAACTGACAATAAAATATGTTTTTCTCAAAGCAAAAATGATAACTCTAATTTGACTCTTATCCAAATCGAAGCATAACAATAATACATGGGCACAATTCAAATATTGTTGTCCGCTTTGTCATGCGAACTACTGATGCCAAAAATGCTTGAATGAATTCTCATTTTTCAGAAAAATTAATCATTGATGTTTTAAAAGGGTCTATGGATGCCTGATCAGCATTTTAAAAAAATCTCTATAAAATAGCATTTGCTCCCCAGTGTTTACAAATTTTTTTTCCCTTAGGCAATTCTGGGTATATCAGCTAGTATAATATATAATGATATACCGTATATATGATAAATACATTATATATACATTATATATATATATATATATATATATATATATATATATATATATATATATATATAATGGACTATAAATGAAGTTTGGGGGGTGCTATTTGACCCCCCCCCCCCCCAGATTCCCAATGGAGGGGCCCCCAAAAGCTTTATAGCATATTGTATATCTATTGACAAATCTCACTAAATATTAGAGGGGGCCCCTCAAGGAGCCAAGCCCCCGGGCCCTTAAATGCTTTGAATATTGTACTATGCCTCTGTTTTACAGACAGTTATTAAACACCGTTGATTTCATACCTCACATCCTGACATTTATATGAGAAATATAATACATAAAATACAACTTCCTGATACACATTTCACATTTATATTTACTTAGTTTTTATTGTCTATTTACTTTATATTTTGTTTACTCCCACAAAGTAATATCTGCATCTTGCATAAATGAATCAACATAGTCCACGCATGTACCAAATCTAATGACCTAAAAAATCATCTAAAATCATCCATGAAAAATAGATATTTTATCAAAAATCATCTTTAAAAAATAGATATTTCATCTAAAATTATCTAAAAAATACCAGCACAAGATTTGGTCAGTGCTGACTATGGAGACCCCAAAAAACATATTTTGTAAAAACAAAACAACTGTTTTTAGATGGTATCTAGTGGTGTACTCATGTGAATTCTCAAGGTTGTAGCCCCAAGAATGTGAGAGGAATGTCCGGAGACACATACAGACATTCCAAAAGAGAAGAATCTGAAGCCCATTTGGCTGGTTGGTTGGGCTATTTGTGGGGCTACAGTGATTCTATTCTATAGTTGTCAGAGGTGGTTTGGTTTTGTTTCGATTATCCACAATTTTCAAATAGCTTCCCTCTCCTCAGCTAGAACTTAGGTCTTTAGGTATGAGTTCTACAGCTCAAGATTTCAAGTTCTTTCAAATATTATTATAAAAACAAGCAAAAAAAACCCAAACAAACTAGGAACTTTGTTACCTTATGTGAAAATGGAGGGAATTATTGGAAAATAGATTAAAAAAAACTGTCTCTTATCTTCTATGAAACCTGCTTAAATGAAAAATTGCTGCCTAAATATCTGTATGTACATAACGTATAGGCATAAGATGGAGCATCTGACACAGTAATGATAATTAACTTACAAATCTTACAAATTTTTTCTAGAATGTATATAAGAGTATCTTCATGAAATTGATCATCAATAGGTGCTCATTAAATCTGGCCTTGTGCAATTTTAGCTGAATTCCCAGAATGTCTACATGACTTGTTAAGTATATAATATGACAGGCTCTGAAAAAAGAGATGGGTGAGATTTTAATTTCCCATCTCTCTATGTGATCCCCAGCTGCTTACGGCACCTGATATTCCCAGACAGTGACACATCCAGATACCGACCAAGGTATGTACTTGACTTTTGTGATCATATGAGAATCAGTGTGTCTGATGTGATTCGGCCGTAACAGGAATAAGTAGTGAAATTTCCTGTTAGGAGTTCATTGGAGAATTAATGAGATTGGAAGAACAATATCTATTCTTATCAAAGAATTGGCCTCTGGTTGACTCCTGATATTGGATGAATTGACAATTTCACTGTGTTTTTGCCAAAGTTTCTCAAATAGCCTTGTGTTGACCTCTGATATATTTAGCTTATTTTGATCACTGATCATTGAGGCCATCCAAACTAATCTAATATTTTAAAGACATATATTTCTTTGTTTTTGTTTCCATGTTTTTTTCATAGTCTCCCGAACATTTAAACCCAACAAGCTAAAAATCTGTATATAATGGTACTTGTCCCCAGAATGAACATAGGATATGTTACAATGACCTCTGGTAACCTCTGAAGGTCAATCCAAGGTCAGGTAAATTTTGACATTTTTAAAGAAGGCAGATTTCGGCATTTTCAACCAACCTGAAAGGTTGTGGCCACTACTTCGAGAATCTTTGCGTTATAATTTACTACATGACCATTCAGTATTGATTACTTTTTTCTCAGGGAAATCATATATATATATATATATATATATATATAGAGAGAGAGAGAGAGAGAGAGAGAGAGAGAGAAATTCAGGTTGATTCATTCTTGATACTTCAAGGTCAGTGTTGTAGTCATTCATTCCATCAGTTATATATCTATATATATATATATATATATATCTACACTGTTGTATATTCGCTACCATCTTGCTTTTCTAGCTACTGATACTGTATGGCTCTTGTCTTGGCAAATGGTCTTAGCAGCTTCAGGATTTTGAGCTGCTGTGCCTGGGCACTTAGTATTGAGGAAGGGTTGTGACAAAGTTTCACTTACTCATCTGCTTGGTTCCTAATATCGGATGTATTGACAAATAGCCTAACATTGACCTCTGATATATACAGCCTATTTTGATCACTGATCACTGAGGCCATCCGAACTAATCTAATATTATAAAGACAACTGTTTCTTTGTTTGCTTTTCTGTTTCTAACTATGTCAAGCTATGGCGCTCCTGAGATCAATATGCTAGAGTTTTCCAAAGGAAAAAAGTGCTTAATATATTTATAGATAAAGCATGGCTACAGGGGGTGCCTCACCAACTGATTACGGCACCTAGAAAGTCACTCACCTAGGTACTGACCATACTCAACATTGCTCAACTTTGGTGGTTGCTGTATAAGAACCAATGTATCCAACATGATTTGGCCATAACATTATTCTAAGTACAAGAGAATTACAAGCTTCATTTAAAATGTGCCAAAGATTGAATTTAAGTAACCCCAGAGTCACCTTTTTGTTGGGAGTGAAGAGGATTGGAAGTTGGTTTGCGATGGTGGCTTGGAAAAAAAAAAAAGAAAAAAAAAGAAAAGAAAATATACAGAGATACTGGAAAATAAAAAAAGACGAAAAACAATAAGGAATGAAAAGAGAAGGGGAGGAGAAATGAATATCAAACACCCCAACCCCAAAATCAATAATGTCTTTTAAAAATATTTTTAGCCCTGGAAGTCTCTCACTTCATTAATTGATCTTGGAGCAATTGAATTATGTGAGAATGTTGGCCATTTTGTGATGGGAGAGAGGAGTCTTACTCTCATTGGACGGATTTTTGCATGTAGTTGTTTAAGGATGAGGAGGAGACAGACGGGGACAGGAGATGAGGGAATGGTAAATACACCACACTTAGTTATGGCTCCTTTGCCGAGATTCATACAAAGTTGATTGGATTGTATCATCAGCTCAGTGTCTCCATAGCAACACACAGAGATCTATTTTCCAAACTTGATTTTTAAACTGATGGTTGGAAAGCTTCAATTAACTGATTTGTCATACCTCAGACTGCACTAATTTTGTTATGTTTCTGAAGATTTGCTTTTACCTGATCTCATATCCTGATTTTCTTCTTAGAGAAAGAAAACTTTTGACAGCGTTAACTAACTTTCCAAGATTAAAAATAAATCCTGAAACTGATCTGTCTTTCAGATGATATTGCCAATCATCTTTAGTGAGTAGGTTTTTACAGGGTGGGATTTCAAGCATCTCCCCAACACATTTTTTCTATTTTTACTCAAGTTGGAGGGAGGAGTCGATTCCACTACTGGTTCTGCATTCAGTTTTGTCCTTCTCTTAGATTGGTAGCCAACGCAGGCTATACAACTGAAGATGAAAAAAATAAATAAATATCAATAAAATCTTTGAGATAAGTAATTGAAGTAAATGATGAAAAAGAAGGGAAAGTTGACGGAAAGGAAAATAGAAAGAGGGAAAGTATGAGGAAAGAAATCGGAGAAATCAAGAGAGAGGAGGGTACAAAGAAGGACGAAGGGTCAAGAAAATGATGCAGGAAGGGAAGGAGTCTTGAAGAAGAGTGAAGAAAAAAGAGAAAGAGATTCCAATTTCATAGAAAGCATTAGGAAAGTTTATATCAAAATGCTGTCCAACCTTAGACAAAATGGCTCCTGGGATCAATATTCCAACTCAAACTTTGCTCATAGATGCACTACATCTTTTTTCTCTCTTCATTTTGACAGGAAAAGAAGTGCGGAGTGGCTGAATGGTTAACGGAATGGAGATAAGAATAGGCATGCTGAGTTCAAACTCTAAAGTTAGCGTTCTCTTTGCACCGATACCCCTGAGAAAGGCATGAATATATCTCTTCTCCTCTAAGTTGGAAGTCAACAGCAGAGATACCAGTCTAGGAGATGGACAACTCTGATTTCAAGCCAGCCTGAAGAGGGATAGACTCTGCCTTGCTTTCATCTGTGGTGCCCTAAAGATCCTGCATTGAATTACAAGATGATGAAAAAATATTGCATCTTTATTTTTTGTGCATTTTGACCAGGAATGCAATCGAAAACCAATCAAATTGTTTTACTTCATTCAAACGTCTCTTCAGCAACTGTCAAGGCATGAGACATTCCCCTTGATGACCTCCCTTCCATCATTACTCCTCAAATGAATTCTTGATTATTGTATTCATGTCTGATTGGATATTTGTCCGTAACATGTTTCAAGACGTTACAATCTTTCATTTGATACCTAAATCACCCAGACATATGGGGCAAAGATTTTGTCTCCATTTCTTGCACAATCCTGTTATTACAGGGCCAGGGTGCAAGCTTGATGCTCCAGATGAACTGCCTTTCAGGACTAAAGGGGGTCCCAGTGCTCAACTATTTACCCATGGCTGAGGGGGAAAGTGGATTCATGTCTTTTCCAAGAGCATTAATGCAAAGTGAACACAAACTCTCCCAGCAAGAGTTCAAATTTAGTTCACCAATTCCATTCTCTGTATCGTTAACCATTAGGCCACCTGTACCTTGCCGTACCTAAATTGTAATTGGTTTCATTTTATTATGACACACCAAATACACACAGAGGAGAGACCATGCAATAAAGATGCATGTAAAAGGTTCTAAAAATAACTTCCCAGACGCCATAAAAGTTCATACACGTACCTTCCTCCTTCTAGAAAAATATGTATGTCTGTTCATACATGTGTACATATATGTACTTGAAAGTAAGTATAGTTATTTGTATAAATATGCATATATATGTATATATATATATTTATATATTTATATGAATTATAAATTGCGTTATATTATATGGAGACTTATTTGAAATGAACTCCCGTCATTACATGGTTAATGTATCACTCAACCTAGACAACATAAATAGAATAAATAATTAAAGAAAATGGACCTGCAGCAGGCCCATTTTCTATAATTGTTTATTCTATTAACGTTGTGTAGGTTGAGTGATACATTAACCATGTAATGACGAGAGTTCATTTCAAATAAGTTTTTATATAACATAACACAATTTATTATTCGGTTTGTCGGATCAAATATATTCATTTCTTATTACATATACATATTTATATAAATACATGGATGTAAATGTATTTGCGTATGTAGATATATATATGTATTTATGTATGTAAATGTGTTTGTGTGTATATATATATATATATATATATATATATGTGTGTATGTATATAAGTGTATCTGTCTGTCTCTCTCTCAATATATATATGTAAATGAATTATATATATATATATTTATACTGAAGACCTAAATATCTGCTTTATATCCAAATTCTCATTTTTGTTCATTCACTGTCTATATCTGCTCTATTTGTTTCTTAACAGAGACAATTAAATCATTGAGAAATGGATAATTAATCTGACAGAAATAATCATGAATGCATTATATCACTATGAGACTCTATTTGAAACAATCTCCCAATATTACACGGTGAATGCATCATTTGGCCTAGACAGTGTAACTAGAAAAAAAATTGAAGAAAATGGGGCTGCTGCAGGTATTGAATCTGCGACTGATATGTAGCCATTTTAATGTGGCGTTGCTCTTACCATTGAGCTAAATTGGTTGCAGGTTCATTCCCTGGAGGGGTGGGGAATGGGCTATAGAATGAGTGATTAAATGATGTGGCAGATCAGTGTATAATTATCTCCCCTGCCAATCTAGTTACATACAACATGATATCTCGAAAACTTCCCCATAAATTTCAATGAAATTTGTTGGAATGATAGGTCATGGGCTAATGGCGTAGGGAATTAGTTTTTGAGTGGATCCAGGAATTTTTACAGTCTATTCCTGAGCAAGTAGATTTTTAGTGACGATGATTTTGGCATAGGTATGCGTTCTCTGAGTGCTTTATAATTCATTTTATGCTTACATATTTTCTTCTTATATAGGGACAATCAAAATGAGCTATTACCATCATAACTCAGTGAGTTTAAGCCATAAAGAAAGAGAGGAAAGAGACTGTCTGAAAAAGGACAGACTGTATGGGACTTTTTTGTAAAGTAACCTAAGAGTGAAGATTTTCCTCAATCACAACCAGAACTATTGAAATTCACAAGACCTTTTTGTCAATAGATGATGATTTGTCTTGAACACAAATACTTGAAAATCCCAACTTCAATCGTATCCTTCTGCCACCGCTTCTACGTCAACAAATGACTCAACATACACAGAACCATCAGTCCTAAGTTTATGCAATAGTTTTGATGTTGGTGACATTGAACATTTAAGAAGTAGTACATACCAACAACTAACCTTCATAATTTAGTTAAACCCGGGTCTATACCAATTCCTCCAAATATTGACCCTGATGAAACCTTACACTTGGAATGACCCACCAAAATAATGGATGTAGAACACATGACTCTCTCACTTATGGTCAAGATTTGAAGACTTCATTTCATTTGTCGCCTTTTCTTCCATGAATCAATAACTTTAAAAGTCCTCTTGGAACTATATAAACAAGAAGGTTTGTGGCACCTGTGTAACACCATCAAAGGTCATGAAAATAGTTCTTCACATAAAGACTGTCTTCTTCTCCGGTGAAATTGTGAGCTCCAAATAAAAACATCAAATGTTATTGATCATCAAGTTTACAAAAGTCTTAATATCCAAATCCAGATAAGTACAGATATTCTCCACCAAATTCTTTTTTTCGGCGAAAGGGGTCAGCCATTTTGGAAATTTGAAAATTCACACAATGGAAATTACTTAGGACTCATCAAACCCCTCTTAAACTATGACACCATGCTAAGAAACATAGTGAAAGTTAAGAAATCAGGAGAGAATGGGAAATGGCTACAAGCGTATTATTCATTAAATATCTCTCAAAATGAATTTATCCATCTTTGTGTCAATCAAGTACAAAATGCTGTACTTTCTGACTTTCATCGACTGAATATGATTCTTTGATACTGGATACAACACAGGATTGTTTATGTCAAGCTTTTACTTATTGGTAAGTTCTCTCGACTGGCAAAGAATATCTTATTGAGGAGCAATATTTAACTTTTGTCAGTGATAATGAGAAAAAGGAGTGAAAATCGCTCAACCTATTGTTAAATTTCTAGAAGACATCTCTGTGCCATCAAATAACTGCTGGGGTCAATGACCTGACAATGCAGGCAACATGAGTGGATTGCACAATGGCTTCTCCAAAAGAGTCCACTCATCCACTCATTCCATGTAGATGCCTCATTAATTCAAAAAAGAACCGCTGTTATTTTTCCCACCTCATTCTCATATTTTGCTTAGACTTGACAGAAACTAACCGCTCATAATTTCATAAAATTTCAAATCCCTTATTCTGCTTAACCTTGTTATTCGACTTGAAGGGACAATTGTAATTGTGAAATATCAACTCTAAAAAGATAAATCTGATCTTGCACCGAAAGAAAGTTATAAAAATACAAAGCTTCAACATGAAATTTGTTAACGTGTCCAGAAGCTCACTTCACAGCCCTGTGTGTGTATATATATATATGTATATTCACTATATATATATATATATATATATGTATATCCATTATAAGCTATTATTGCAATGCTCTTCCAACTCTGGATATGGAGCATTCTGGTAGATGGGGAATTGTGCGTAAGTAAATATATTGCTTAATTCGGCCCTACCGACTGTCCAATTCTGCATTGGGCAGGAGTAGAATACGAGCCTCTGGGTCTGTAGAGAAAGTTTCGATCCTACCTCATGGTACTGGAAGGGATATTGGATAATCTATAGCCACATTGAAGAGTTGTAATACAACGAAACAGCTGTCTGTGGATGACGCAGTTATTAATTATTATTATATATGTATATATATATTTGTATATGTACGCATACATATAACCCCATTTTCATTAATCATTTGTTCTATTTATGTTGTTTACACCAAATGTTATATTCACCATGTAAAAACGGAAGATCATTTCAAACAGAGTTTAAATATAACATAATGCAACTTATAATCATTCTGTCGGATCATATATCCATTTCTTGATAACTTAACTGTCTTCATCAAAAGAAACAAATAGAGAAGATATAGAGAGTGAATAGACAAGATAGGGATTTAGAGTTGAAACATTTATATAGGCCTTTGATATACCAGCAGGTGTTTAGCTCAGTGGTAACAGCAACGCTATGTTGAAGTGGCTACCTGATCAGTCACAGGTTCAATTCCTGCAGCAGCCCCATATATATATATATATATGAATATAAATGTATTTGTGTGTGTATGCTTATGTACGTATGTATATATATATATAAATACATGTATTTGTATATGTACACATAAATATGTATGTATATATATGAATGTATTTGTATATCTATATATATATGCACGTATATGAATGTATTTGCGTATGTATGCATTTAAACGTATTTGAATATGTGTATATGTATGCATATGAATGTATTTGTATATGTATATATATGTATGTATGGCTATGAATGTATTCATATACGTATAAACATATTTGTAAGTATTTATATTAATGCGTATGTATACATATGCATATGTGGGTATTTGTATGAATGTGTATATATATATATATATATATATATATATATGTATATCAGTGCATTTTTTCACAGCAACCACTATTTTTATTCTATTTACGCTGTCTAGACCAAGTGACTCAGTGTAATAATGGGAGGTAATTTCAAATAATATGATGCATTCATAAATATTCGGTCGGGTTATATATCCATTTCTCAATAATATGTTTGTCCATGTTGAGACACCAAAATGCTGACGTGGACAGTGAATGAACGAGAGAGGAGTAGGGATAAAGCAGCTATTTGGGTCTTTGCCTTTGTGTTGTAATAGGTTCCATTTCTGCAGCAGCCCCAGAGCTCATTTCAAATAATATCCAAAAATTCATTCATATACATATTTGTATATATATATATATATATATGTATGTATTTACATGAACATATTTATATATGTATACATTATTGAGAAAAGGTTTTATAATCCAATAGAATATTTATAAATCTACTATATTATTTGAAATTCTATCTAAAATCACCACACATTGTTAAATGAATTATAAAATATATGTACATATATGTATATATGTATGAATTTGTATATGTATACATATATATATATATGATACATATACAAATACATTCATATATATATATATACACGTATACATATATATGTATATATGTGTATATATACCAATACATTCATATACATATAAATGTATTTGTATATGTATGAATATATGTGTATGTCTATGAATGTATTTGCATACGTATGCACATACATAAATATATTAATGCATTTGTATGTGCATACATATATATAAAAGTCGATATATATATGAATATGTATTTATATATGTATACATATGTATAAATATATTTATGAATATGTATTTATGTATATAAATGTACTTGTATATGCATATATATATATATATATATATATATATATATATATATATATATATATATATATATATGTGTGTGTGTATATCTATGTATAGGTATACATATATATATATCTACATATGTATATGAATGTATATGTGTACATAAACGCATACATACATATATATGAGAGCACCTACGCAGCCTTAGTCTATGCTCACCAATTTAGCCACCGAGTCTCTGATGGTCGACAGAGGTCGAAATCACACTTTCAATTCATTTCAATGTTCTCCTCTGATCGCTGGCTGTTTTTTTTTTTTATGTGTTCTGCTAGTCTCAGAATTACGAGTATACATGGATTCCTACATATATATCATTATTCCTACGTCAACAATATAATAAGTAATGGCTATTAGTAACTGTGAATAAGAAAAGACAGTTTTAGGAACTAAATTTTGCTTGAATCAAATTATCTATGGTAGTGAGCGAAATGAATGTACTTGTATACGTAAACATAATTATGTATACATATATTTATACAGATCTATTATGAGGATACAGACGATCTTATAATACAATGTAAAGCTTCTTGGAAATGTCGGCGTCATCACAGTCAAAATACTTTGAATGGTTGCCCTTTCTGAATGTCTGGACTGTTTCCCCCCTCAAGTGTAAGTGGGGTTATTCGTAGTGCAAATTCTCCAGGTTCAGTGACATCAGAATCCTCTTTTGTCTTCACCTGGCACCACTCCCACCTCCAATGACTGACTTGAACATATTATCATCACCATCAAGGAATGCAGAAAAAATACTTTCTTTTTGCTTTACACCAATTACAAAAATTTATTACGGGAATGCTTTCTGTCCATCTATCTATCTATCTATCTATCTATCTATCTATCTCTATATATATGAATTATGAATTGTGTAATACAGAAACCTATTTGAAATTATCTCCTGTCGTTATACTGTTAATATATCACTCAATTTAGACAATGTAAATCATGTAAACAATTCAAGAAAATGGGGCTGCTATAGGAATTGAACTTGCCAACGATAGGGTAGCTGCTTAAACGTAGCAATGCTCTTACCATTGAGCTAAACAATGGTTTATTTCCTGCAGCAGCCACATTTTTTAAAATTGTTTATTCTATTTATGCTCTCTAAATAGATTGATATATCAACCGTGAAATGATGAAGGATTTTCCAAATAAGTTTCTATATAATTTATAATTCATTCTGTCTGACCGAATATGTCCATTTCTTAAACACACACTCACACACACACACACACACACACACACACATATATATATATATATATATATATATATATATATATATATATGCTGGTATTTGGAAAAATTGATCCCAGATTCATGTAAGTAGATATGTTTCATTTCATTTACTGTTAATAAAAAGAAGTATTTGAATGAAGTGTAATAAGAACTTTTGTTTCCTTTTTATCATTTTTCTTGTCATACCGTGCCAAATTAATGGCTGATTTTTCTTTTGGGAAGGTCCCATCTTGTCTAGGCCCATTGTGGCTTCTGCTCCACAGCTTTTGCTCTCCTCTCTTCATCCAAGTTCCTCACTTCTGCCTGAATCATGTTTTTTTTTTCCAAGGGTTTGTCTTTGCCCACCTGCTGGATATAGGATGCCCCTAGGCCTTGTCTGCAAGGTATTCTTATGATGTTACTTGTTCTATTGTATCTCTGAGCAAGCTGTCTATTTCCATCCCGAATAGTTGTAATGCTGGCTTCCTCGACATTTTTGTCCCTTTGCCCCTGGTAATGCAGTCATGACAGGATTGACAAATAACAGCTTACATATCAGAATGGCGTTTGGGATGAGTAACTTTTCTTTTTTTTGTAGTTCTTTCAACTGCTCATAGATGTCATTGAAACAAACTGTCATGACGCCTTGAAATATTGTTTTCAAGATCTCAAATTCTGTTTTTAAGGCATTTATATTGATCTCGCTCTGATAGATCTCTGGTAGGTGATTTAGCAGGTCACTGGCATTGGATGGCATTGAGAAGATTTCTAACATTGCAAAGGTTTTGAGACTTGTTGGTCAAATCTTATCATTGTATCTATAGCTTCAAAGTTAATTCTTTTGTAATGAAGATCCAACACTGGCAGGGTGGCACCCAGAAGTACCTTCACAGCTATCAATCGGTCTCATCATTGAATAATTTTATTTGTTTTGCATTCTTGGCATAGAGGGCTCTTTGACCAACGGTTGTTATTTTAATTTTGCAAAAACAGTTTCAAAAAACAATTTAAAGGAAGCATTACTTTACATTCCTCCAAATGTCTGAACAGTTAGGTTAGCAACCCATTGTCCACCAATAACTGCTATCTTCTCACCTTGCAAAGTTTTGGATTAGTTGTCTATTAATTAGTGTACCTCTGCTCAAGTGAAAGACCAAAATAAAACTAAAATTTTTACATTTCTATATTGCAACCTATGATTCTCGTTCCAACATCCACTGTCATTCTCATGAAGATATAAGTCACACTAATCAATTGTTGATCACAATTCACAATTATTTTCTGAAAACACATAGTGTGAAGAGTCTATTGTGGTGCACAAAGCTTGTGTGTATATTCCTCAGCATCGATTTCTCCTTCTATGTTTTCTTGAGTATTTCTGAGTATTTTTTTTCACATTTCGGAGAAAACTTAACAGTTCCTATTGTATCTCTTGGAATTTTACATTCGGATGTGATGTCTTTCCCTGATGAACTTAAGGAATGCCTGGGGTAATGGTTAACTGAGGCTCTTGGCTGGGTAGTTGAGATTTGAGAAGCAACTGATTTTTCTTTCCAGCATGTTGCTTGTACCATTGTACATTTGAAATGAAGCAAAAAAAGTAATTTCTCTTTTGGTCATTATGAAGCCATTGAAATGTTTCAGACTAGCTAGACTGACACAACCTTTTTTTCATTTCAAATTTAGTTTTGAGGGAAAAAAGCTTTTGTTGGTTTATAAGGTTGTTCTATGCCATCTAATGAATTACATGGGTTTTGAATGTTAACAGAAGATATTGACTGCTGACTTCAAGTGTTGGAGAATCGGCAGTAATGGCACAGATTTCATCCATTGACCTAGTTTGACCTGAATCCTCAGTAGATACATTTACTAAATGTTGTTTACGAGAGAAATCCGATATTTTCCCTGATTTGAACATTCTGGTGGTTTACTGTCAAGGAAGCTATCAATGTCCTCTCATTATAAAGTAGTTTAGAAATTCTCCGACATTTAAAGGGATTGATATTAAAAAGGAGACATAACATTGTTTTTAATGACGCTCATCCACTGTTGATGTTTAAATGGTGCAAAATTATGGATTATCCTGCATAAATGTTAATCAATCAGAATCTTGAAACCATGCAAAACTTTTGATCAATTAGGAAAAAGTAGGTAAGGTTTTTAAAACGCAACAATTCTTCTTGCTTTCTTTTTCTTCTTCACAGTTAAGATCATAGAGATGGATGAAGAGATATGTAAAAAGTTCTGCATAAGAAGGAGGGGGGGTGTTGCGGGCCCTGATCAGAGTGTACTATCTGTGCACTCATTAAAAAGTGTTACATGCAATATAAAGAAAAAATAATTAAAAATTCGATAACACATTAGAAAATATGTTTTTCAATGTACTTCTTCTCATGCAAATGAAAAAAGATTAGTTCCATTCAGCATTTCACTTACATCGTAATGGGTGGGTCTATTTTTAAAAGTAATGGTGGTCTTATTGATAAAAAGCACAAAAATTTCTTTGGAAAACAAAATTTTTAATAATGATTTGCTTTTACAGATAAAATAAATCTTAACGTAAAGAACAAGGTAAAAAATTAAGATGAAGATAAATAGTGATGGAAAAATAATTGTGATGATTTACTATACTTAATCTGATAAGCAATAAATAATAGAATAATTACCATCAATTTCATTTAAAAATAAAAAATCAAATTACCTCCAATAGCGTATATTACAAGTTGATGTTTTCTGAGTCTACCTGCCAAATACTTGGTCAATAAACCTGGTACTCTTAGCGTGAAAGAGGCACAAACAAATAAAGACAATGGTCGAATATTTGTCTTGACATATGGATACACATTGTATTTTATATGTGTGGAAAATTTTCATTTTTTTGCTATCATTTCATCTATTTTCATCAATATTATTTTACTTTTTATTCTTATCAGTTCTTTCATCTGTTCTCCTGCATTATTATATCATTATCATCGAATATTCTTCTAATATCCATTTTATAAACTATTGTGTGTATCATAATGTCGGTGAACAATAGATAAACATCTGCAGAAGAAAAGAATTCACTCTGATACTTATTATATTCAATGAATATAAACTGTGGATTAAATGTAACAAAAAAAAAAGAAAGGAAGAATCAATGGAATGAAATCTTGATAAAATAGAAAAACAGAAAGAAGCAAATAGAGACAATGGATACAAAAAAAAAAATGGAGGCTGCAAATGAGGTCAGAGATGGATCAAGGGGAGATAATAAAGTCAAGTATACCATAGCCTTAAATAATGATGAAGATGTAGGCTACAGAGCTAAAAGATAAGTAGCTGCTACAGTCACCACAGAGAAATGAAAATTGGAAAAGAGGTTGATTAAATAAAGGAGAGGGGAGAAAAAAAATTGAAAAGACTCAGACAATCAACTCAAGTGGGGACTAATTACTGAGATAATATTGTGAGGATAATTGCCACAATGCAAATAAAAAAATGATACAACGACAATAAATGTATAATAATCAAAAAAACACTCAGGTTGCTGCACCTCTGAGGAATAACTGTTGAATTGAAATTTGTGACTCATCCAATTTAAAATATTTTATCAAGTATCATTTGAGAAAATTGCCAGACAGAGAGACAGATACAAGCATGTAGATACAAACACGCATGTGCACGTACTCACTTGCATACTCATAACACATACGCACAGATCTAGAACAGACAAGATCTGATATTTCTTTCAAAGCAAATGAAATATTCATAAATTATTTAGTTTTAGGTTTATAAGCAATTCATATATAACATTTTTATGAGTGTAGTTTGAACAGCAACATTTTGATATAATGTTATCTGGATACCTTAGATGGAACATTGTCAATTATTTTTAATTTTTCACTGGTATTTCTTTGATCTGGAAGTGGAGAGTGGCCTAGCAGTTATCAGCAAGAAAAACTGATATGGTAAATGGAGTTCGCGTTTCAGCTGAGGCTGCTCATGTTCACTTTGCACTAATACCCTCTGGAAAGGCATGAATCTAATCTCCCATATGGGTAAAGAGGGCAATGAAACACTTTAGCTCTGTATACATTTACACTATAAGGCGATCCATCTAAGAGAAGGTTACTCTTTCAGGAAAAAAAGCTCCTAAGTCTGGGTAAAGGAGGTTGGTTGGGTGTGGGGCTAGCAACTCTAACCGGTAAAAATTAATTGCTACTGAAACTGCTGCAGCATCGTATGGTGAGGTTATAATGCAATGCTCCACGTGGAGTCTACAGGAATAATAAAAGAACATTTCTTTCATTCTAATTTAATTTTCTTTTCATTGTAAGTTTCAGTTTTTCATTTCATGATCATTGAAAAGCAGCAGAGATTGGAAACTAAAGGTCACGGAATGAGAATCTGGCAGTTGTGATAAAAATGTAAATGTTCAATTGGCAAAACACAGAGGGGAGGATATTTGAACAGCCATTCTGGGAGAAAAGATGTTGAAGTGACCCAGCAAATGCATCTATGATTCCTGATCAAGATATTTGGTTTTGGGTGAGGAGATCAAAGCAAAGAGGAAAGGTTTCACAACTTTAAGAAATTATGATGAAGACAAATAATTCATCGAACAAAATAAACAATGAAAGATAATATTCAAAAACATTTTTCCTCACCGTGCTGAAACATTGGGAATCTTAAAATATACGAGTGGCATAATGGATTAAATTCGTTAGATTTATTTACTATCTTACTCCATTGGAATTACCTAAAGCTTAAACCTACCATGTTAACATTTAATACTGAGTGAATTTACACAGCTCAAAATGAGTGTTGGAATAATAGTATTTGTCTACTCTAAGGACTGTTGCTGCAACTGGTTCTAAGATATTTGAGGGCTGATGGTTTGAAGATACAGAAACGGTATGACTTGATGTGTGTGAGAAAGAAGACTTGTCCATCCTCTCTTACTCTCCAAGTTGAATGGCAGAATAATCAAAATAAAGTGTATGCATCAGTGTGACAATATTCACTCTTGCATATCATAATAAAGAGTTCAAATTTAATGTAACGTAGCTAGAGATATTCTTTAGAAACGTGCAAAAGCAATTAGCTGTAGAAAGATTGAAAAGAATTGACTTTTATGGCACTTTGATTGACTGTCGTATACGAGTGAAGTTTAAATTGCTAAATCTTGGCATTTGGCTTGGTTTTGTCAACATATCTAAAACATAATTGGAAGTAAGAAGATTCTGGACTTCGCCAAACTTTTAGTCACCAAAATACATTATGTTACATTATTGGTCAATTATTTTGGAGCATTGTGGCTGAGAAGAATTCCATAATCTGTGATATACATTGTGTGTGGAGAAGTAAATAATTTCTGTGTTGCCTTCAACTAAGATGTTCAGTGGAAATATGTTTATTTCTATTGTCTTTTTTGTGATCCAAGATCAAGGCAATGTAGTTGAGGTCAACTATGAATTGACTTTGTTGCTGTTGAAATTTAGCTGTCTGAAGCTTGAGGAAAATACTTTAAAAAAAAATTTCATTAATCAAAGTAATCATTGAAATTAACATGGTGTTAATGATTTTTCCACATCATTTATAATTTGTTCCCAAATTTCAATTTTCCACTTTCTAATTAATTACTGAACACAATTTCAGTTTTTCTCAAGCACCAACCATAAACTAAAACAAAAAATGCTTTGTTCCTCAATTTACGAAAGTTTCCATATTTTGTACATTTTAACCACAGGAAAATCTTTTATCAATTCAAAAATTCATTTAGCTATCAATATCTACGCCCTTCAAGAACTGGGATTTTTATTTCCTTTTTCTTTGGAAAAAAAGCATTTAACTTGTCAAACAATTGTTTCTCAAATGGCTTTCACAAATTATTGATTTGCAGAAATTTTGAACTTTTTAATTAATTTTACTGACTTAAATTAAAATGTCTGATAGCAACGAAAGATACTTTTTGTAAATTTGAACAATTTTGAATGCACACTAAACATTATTTTTTCAAAGATCAAAACAAGAACAGAAATGCAAAAAAAATTCAATTTGGACGGAAGGATAAAATTTCAAATAATACAGACTCAAAGTTGATTAAGTTTTAATGAAAAAAAAAGTAATTTCTTCCAATCAATAAACACATCCATGTATTTTGAAATTTTGAAATTTTGAAATTTTTTGCTATAATTTAAAAGTGTTCTTTCTTTTGGAGTTTTAATTTCAATTTTAACTGCAAGCATAACATAAGTCAAAAAAAAAAAAATTTATCACTAGTTTTTATCACTAAAAATACTGATAACACCATGCATCATTGTTTTTGTTCCTGGGTAGTGAGTGTTATTTTCTAATTGCTTATGTGTTAAAAGTGTAGAGAAATGCTATTATTCCCTTCAAAATTTGCTTTTGTAATCTGGACCGTGATATTTTGAAATTTACCTCTTTCCAACCTGGTGAATTTTCTTCATTTTTATTCACATTTAAAACTACCACCACCACCACCATCATCATCAACAACTACAACAACAAGAAGAAAAAACAAAAAGAAAAAACAAAAAGAAAAAACAACAAAAAGAAAAAACAACAAAAAGAAAAAACAACAACGAAAAGAAAAAAAGCAACAACAACAACAACAAAAAAAAAGAGAAAAAGCTACAAAAATACCTTAATTAACTTGTATTCATACTAATATTGAACAAAAGTACTTACAAAAGATTTAGAAGTTGGTATTTTTTTAGGTATACAATTGTACTTTAATTCCTGCTTCCCCTTTTCCTGGTGATATTTTTTTTGAATCTCTTGTTCAAAATTACAGATAGAGAAGATTCTGGAGGATCTTCTCTCTCTGTGATTTGTTGAAGACGCTGGCATTGACTTCTAAACTGTGACAGCATCTGCCAAGATGTATGATGTCTCCAAGGCATATTCTGGCATGCCAATTTGGGATCAAGACTTTGCTTGACACAGTGAAGTATGATGAATGCTGCTGGGAGGTCATTGGAGACTTCATAATGGTGGATGCCCTGATGGGTCTCCTAGGCTTTTTACTATTTTCCTTCTATCATTGCCTTTGGGACAACAGGAATACCTTGATAAACTACCAAAGGCGGGGCTGGTGTTGATGCCACTGCTGCACATAAAATTAAGCCTTGTGCAACAATTTGTCACAGCTCTAGATAAGGAGTTTGCAGCCTCCAAGTACCTTATCTAAGCTATCAGAGGTAAAATAAGTGAATCATATAATATCAACGTTCTGATCACAAAAGTTTGAATGGAATAATAGCCATTGTCTATTCTGCACAATCAGTCAGAAACTGATACTAATTATCCAAGAACAAAGGAAAAGTGAAAAAAAAGTTGCCAAATCTTATCATTTCATCCTTGCTCTCTCTGAATGTTCATCATCGATTAAAAAATGAAACCTATTAATATCATGTTTCCAAGTAGAAGAAAACCTGCTTAGTGCAATTAATTTGTCCCAAATTTTCTTCCATAAGATGAAATTTTCTTTCTATCAGCCCTTAATGTCCAATGTTGTTGCAAGTATGGCAGACAACTGCTGGACATCACGATTCACTACATGGATCCCCTGAGATCACATGCACAGAATACAAGATGGAGAGATGATTTAGACAAATTCAGAAAGTAATGGCTTTGCGATGCCCATGATAGAAAGGTGTGGCAAACCCTGGGGAAGGTCTATGTCCAATGAAGGACGTTAAAAAATAATGATGAATGTCCAATGTTGGAAATAATCCTTCCTCAAGTAAGTGTAAGAAATGCTGTAATGATGGTCCTAACTTCGTAATGAAATTAAAAGAAGTTTTCATTTGTCAGGATACAAAGACGAAAATAATTCTGACAAAGAAGGTGATAATTGAAGTTGTAATACTTTGTCTCAGCTTTCAAAATATTCCTTTTTTCAAGTAACACTTGAGTCGTCTATCACAAAAAGACTGTGATAAAAGCTGTTTATATTGGATTTCTCTTATTAAAAAAATAGACGCCAACAGTTAATGAATCATCAAGATGTACATTTTCTATGACCTTGAATTCTCTAAAAGCCCATCTGATTTTCAGTTGTATGACAGGGTTACAATGGCTTAACTGAGCGATAAACAGGGGTAAAGGGACAATCAACAAACACTTAGATTGCCCAGGGAAGAATAACTTCAAATATAACAAAAAATATTTTATTGATATATCTATAATTAAGAGGGGATGGTTATTGACTTTTAAGATATTTCCACAACTTTATCTTATAGTATAACCTTTTCATAAATTCATTCATAAATGAACAGGTACTGAAAATTTTTATTGAAATCTGATAATTAGTTGATTTTTGGCAGATTTTAAAAATCTTGGTGTGGTCCGCTTGTCACTGTTGTCAAAATTGTGCTCTTCAAAAAACATTTGGGAAGAATTTGAAGTATAATAGAAAATTTTTTTCATCTCAAACTGAATTAAGGTCAAGATTCAATTTATGTTACGTAGCCATTCTTCTGAAAAAAAATTTTTTTTTTCTTTTTTGTGCTTTCAATCCATTCAACCTTTGAACCTTCTGGAAATTTGTCAGTTTTGAGAAAAAACTTTTAGAGTGGGGTTCTATTTGCACTCTAACTATAATGCTAAACTGAAAACTCACTTTAAATTCATTGTACATAACTGCTGATGTGAGGTATGTGGATACTTTCTTTGTTATAATCATGATGTCAACCCTTTGTTAAGGTTGTTATCTATACCCAAGGATGTGCATGTACTCACAGGCAGACTGCTCCCAACCCTTGAATTACTAATTTTTCTCAAAACTGAGAGTTCACATGCACACTTTTGGCATTAGTAGTTGGTTTGTCAAAGCTAACCATCAGTCTGTGATGCCCTTGTTTTTCTCTCATGTCAAGGTCAGGCCTAGGGTTAAGGTTTTTGCTTAAAGAAAAACATGATTTATTGTCGGGGTTAGGCTTAGCATTAGAGTCAGATTACATTATAAAATACTGTCACACTTGTATAAGCATTGAGAGAAATCAAGATTCACGTCCATAGTTCTGTAAGATTCTACTTCAGCATCAGAGTTACAGTGTAGATAGATCCCCTCATCTAAAATCTTTAAAAACATTTTTTGTCTCAAAACTGATAAATTTCTAGAAGGTCTAATAGATTGAAAACATGCATAAAGATGATTTCTAGGAAAACACTGATGTAACCTAAACCGAATCTTGACCCTAAATTATTTTGAACTAATTCTCAGTTTATGCACTTATCGAATTCTTTGGTGCACACTGTTTCCTTTTTTTTTAGATAAAAAATTGTTATTGCATTAATAAAAAATGCACTTTTGGGAACCGTACCAATCTGGTACTTGTATTTTTTTTTAGAAATAAAATCCCTGGATTCTAAAAATCTAAAATTGATCCAGTCACATCAGTTCATCATAATTTGTATCAATTGTTTTAGAATAGGCCAACAATCTTCATTTGGAATATGAAAACTGTTCTAATTCATCTTTACAAAAATTTGCCAAACATAAGCAAATATACCTAAAATGAAATTTGTAGTTTGAAAAAATTTTCTCTGTCAGTGTTCAAACTCAATACATTGATTTCATTTTCTGTGCTACTAACCATTTGGCCATAATAGTTCTACTGAAATTAGAAACTGTCAACGTAGGTTTTTAAGTGATTCTGGCTGGCTGGCTACGTGTGTATGTGTTGTGTACAGGCTGCACCAATGGAGCCAGAGGGTTGAAAACTTCAACATTTACTCCTTATTATGTCTGC
Source organism: Thysanoteuthis rhombus (assembly GCA_963457665.1). NCBI lineage: Eukaryota > Metazoa > Mollusca > Cephalopoda > Oegopsida > Thysanoteuthidae > Thysanoteuthis > Thysanoteuthis major. Next base: position 74,579,507 of record OY735201.1, on the reverse strand, counting down.
AAAAGAAATTCCTTTCCAAAATAGGTTTTTTGAGGGGATTTCAATTTACAATGTAATTCATGCTAGATTGGTCCCTGTTTGTGTCTAGCAGTGTTCATGCTTATTTTGTGAAAATTTTGACTTTTTTAGAGATCACTGCCCAGCAGAAGGCTAGAGAAGTAACTTATTCATTGGTTGCCTCTTTTTCCAATTTTTAATTGATCACCCCAAGCTGGCATACAGCTAGAACACGTTAGTCACATGAAGGTTTCAAGGACTAACCAGATTTATTTTTCAGAAATAATGTTCAAATATCTATTTTTGTAGTTTGGCTGGGAATAACAGTTTTTACTCTAAAACGAACACTTGCCGCTTCAAAGTAATAGATGTATATGTAAGATTTCTGGTAACTTGGCTTGAGTTTTCCAAAAATTCCCAGAAAGATCTTACAGTACCTGAATGATTACATTTGTAAAAATGGAAAATTGTCCTTTTTTTACAAATCATAATAACTGAATTTTGCATTGATTGAAATAGCGTACAGCATGGTTTATCTGTTCTTCCTTTTTGCTCTTGGCTTTTGTATTGGACTCTTTACTTCACCATCTACGAAGGCTTTTTTAAAATTTAACATTTCTTTATTTACAAGAAATAGAGAAACTCAACAGATTTGTTGCAGAATCTGTTTTCAATTTATATATTAGGAAAAATAACACCTTTTTTTTGTGATTTGGTTGAACAGGTCCATCGCAAAGGCCATTATAAAATGTTAGAATTCAATGACAAGAGAAGGTAGATTCTAGAGGTATCAAAGTGTAATTAGTACTGAGAAAGGTGCAAGAGTTTTGAAGGAACGACCGGTATGAATGTGCAAGTAATAATTATGATGATGGTGGCAGTGGTGGTTGAGGTGGTGGTAGAAATAATTCAATAGGGCTCAATTCTAAAGTGGAATTTAATCACTATCAGCGGCAGAGCTGGGTCAAAAATTTTGGTAGAGTTCAGGCTGTGTTGCCAACTCAAAAATCTTTTTGCTCTAAATCGACCTTGAAAATACATAAAAAAACACAAAAATGCACTAAAAACATTGTTAGCCATTTTATAACTATCCTAATTGCTAGAATAGTCTTAAAAATTGCTAAAGAAGTGATGCTGCTAGCTGGATTTTTGTGCTGCCAAAATAAGAAGAGTACTACATTTAGCCTGGAAAGAGCTGAGTTAGCAACACTAGTTTGCAATACATGTTTTGTCAAAATGTAACCACTCCCATAGTTTTCTCTTCAATTCTGCATGAATTACGTCTTAAAGATGTTAGGAGATAGTGTAGACCCCTCCTCCTGGCTCCAACAGTGGTTACCATGTTTACAATGTTAATATATATACAAGATATATAAAAAGTTGCCCTGCCCACTGATTTGTAAATAACAATTTCATTTTTCACAAGTATGAAATCAAGCTGAAAGTTAATTTTTCTTTTTATTGCATTTAGACTGGAATCTTCTAAAACTGTGTTTGAAAGCCTTTTCAAGTTTAAATATGCTATCAGAAAATCTTGTGAAAAATTATCTTTTCCTGGGTTAATGAGAGTTTGAGGAGATTATTTATTGACTTTGGTTAAAAATTATGGCCGAAGTCAGATTAATGTTTTGGTGGTAAAAATCTTCCAATAAAACCGTGAAAGCTTTTGACTCGATTCCTTCACAGAAGGGTACTACACAAGCTAAAATCTTACATCAAAGGAAATATCTTAAGATGGCTGAAAGACCTCTTAGCAGGGAGGAAACAATGCGTACCAATTAATGATACAAAGTCAGAATGAAGAGTAATAAATAGGGGTGTGCCACAAGATTCATTATTAGGTTCAATACTTTTTATTTTATATATTAATGATTTACTAAAAACACTGCATTCAAATATAGCACATTTGCAGATGACACAAAAATCTATAATACCATAAAAGCCCAACACAACATGATAGAAATAGATAAAGACTTGAAAGAATGAGAAGATTGGTCTGGAACATGGCAACTACACTTCAATACAGACAAATTTAGAGTAATGCAGGTGGAAGAAAATCTGATTGATGAATGATAGAAACTAGAAATTACAGAGCAAGAAAATGATCTAATTATAACATCATTGTAAAAAAGAGAAAACACCCCAAGAAGAGCAACAAAACTTGTTTTGGAATTAGAGAAGGCTTATTTAGAAAGAAAGATTTGAAAAATGAAACCTAACAACACTTGAAGAAAAGAGGATAAGTGGAAATGTGATACAAACATTTGAAATGATAAAAAGTATCAGCAACATCCCGGCTGGAAAATTCTTTAAAATAATAATAGAAAATAATATATATAAAGAACATTGTAGAAAAAATTCAAGAAGGGGGTTTTTCTCATAAAGTGTTGTCAGCAATTGGAACAAATTAATGGATCAAGACTCAGGAATAATGGAAGCTAAAACAGTTTTAAAAATGAATATAACTATTACACAACCTACAAAAAACAACAACAACAACAACAACAACAACAAAATAAAAACTTCTGAAAAAAGACAAATAACGAAACTCTCAAACAGAACGCGAGATACAAGCACAAATGTGCACTATTTTTTTTACTCAATATATTATCTATGTTAACTATCAAGAAAAAAGAGGGAATAGAGATATTCATTCTAAGGGAGATAAATCCTAAATTATTATAATCATTTGAATTTGATGATAAATTTGACTGGTCTAACTGTTGGCTCCTCGGCTGAAACATAAATCACTATATAATTTATTCGCTTTTCAAGATTTGTTAAAAAAATGCAGGCCTCATTGAAACATGCAAATTATCAAGTAAGTATCTAAAAGATTTAGCAAACAGTGCCTTTATGTGATTTAAAACCTGCCATTTTTTTCACATGAGAAGCATCTCGTAATATTTTCGTCTTTTTACAGGACATTTTACTGGCTAACAACATTGTGTTTATTGAAGTTATGTCCCTTGGATATTCTTCGTACAATTGATATCGTGAAATCAGACATTGTTTATTCCAGATTCAAACAATTAAAAGTTAATCATTAAACAATTCAAAATAAGAACCAAAGTCTGGATGATATATGAAGATCAATGATTGAGTTTTTCTTTCATCATAGACTGGGAGAAATTTTAACCAGTTCCGAAACACAAAATAATAATCTCCAAAAGTTCTCTCAAGAGAAAAAATTACCATTTAAAAAAAAAATATTAAAAAAAAAAACATATGCAAATTACAATGAATTTACTTTCGAGTTTGATGAATGTTCATTGGACGTCTTTTTAGTTCTATTTTCCTTTGAAGAATCATTATACATTTACCTATGGTTGAGTTGGGTGTATTGTATATTGTAGTTACATGCCCAACTACTGTATTTGTGCATTGATATTGCCAAGTTATCAGCTGTTATGTTTCCAACGTTTTTATCCTTTAGGCAGAACAAGTTTATTCTTTTTGATCTCATCATGTTGTACTTATAACTTGAATAAGAAAACCTAATTATCTGATTATTCCTTTAAAAATGAAGGATTTCTCCCACGACCATAAATCTTTAGGTGCCCCTAGATTGCAACCTTATAATGGAAACCCTAAATTACTGTAGTAAAAGCACAAAGTTTAATACATTTTTGTTCAGAGAGTTGAAAAAAAGAAACACTGAATACTTGATTATTTTTTAAGAAATGAATGATTATAAATTGTTTTTTCTACCACAAACATCTTCATCAAAAACCCATCAAAGGTGTCATGGCCCCTACTTTAAAACCTTTGAATTTACACTTGTGTAAGCACAAGGAGGAGAAAATTTCATGGTGAGTTACTTGAAAAACACTATTCACCTGATTGAGGAATAGAAAATTTCAAGTTATTTCTCCTGTCACCGAAAGCCTTCATATTCTTTGAACATAGACGGTTGCAGCCTTATTTTGACAAATCCTAAACCACCCAAGTGAAAACATCAGGAAGATTACATTTTTGTAAAGAAGATTAAAAAATGAAAAATAGCTTACCTAATTATTCCTTAAAAATGAAAGATTTTAAATTATTTCTACCAATTGAAATTGTTTCTTTTACTGCCTAAAAACTATGTTGCCCTCTACCAATCGGTTACAGTCCTTACTTTGAGAAACCCTAAATTACCCTTATATAAGCACTACGATGAATAAATTTTTGAGTGCTATGATTATGAATAACTTGGTTTAGTGAACAGAGATTTTGGATGGGTTTTCCATAACTATTGAACCTTAGATGGTGGGGCATGTTCATAGAATAGACCTCCAGTCTCTTGAAATATTGGGGGGAAGGAGGAATGATATGCATAAAAAAACTAAAAGTTATCCCCCTTTATCATAACATAATTCCTATATTTCATCTTTTATCATCATTTTAGTTTGAAAGTGTCAACCAAAAATGTCTTGAAACATTGATTTTTTTCAGTTTTCATTCTATTCTGCCTATGTATGTATATATATATATATATGTATGTATAATTGTTCCCAGCAGTCTGGAATGTCTACAGGAGGCACCGATCAACCTATGAGGCTGAAAATTTGCATTAAACTCCACTAGGCTCCATCTCAAATAATTTTAAAAAATTTTTGAAAGTACTCTTTATTAATAGTTTCCATTTTTGTCTAAAAAAAACCACCCATTGTTTTTAGGATTTTAAAAGTATGGAAGCCAAACATAACACACTTTTCATTTTACAACCATGAAAATTTGCATTAGTAATCTACTATACACCTTCTGAAAACTTAAAAAAAAAAATTATCTCACTATATGAGTTTTTTTGAGGGTGTTCAATCTCAGAAAGGGAGGGAGAAGTATCTTATTCATTGATCAACACTTTTTTCCCACTTTTTCAATATGAAAAATATTCTGCATGGAATTTGAATCCAAATACATAAAAAAAATTTGATGTATATTTTCTGCAAGAGAAAAACATAATTCACAAAAAAGCTGAGTTTCACCTGAGAACTCAGCATCCAGACTAAACTATTGAAATATTTATAAGAGGACTGTATGAATTTGCAGAACACAGCATATTTTCAAACAAAGGCAATCAAATCAGAGATGGCTTGTAATTTATCTAAAAGTAGGAAATTATTGGGAAGATGGCAGATAATTCTTGACCCTTTGAAATAACAATCAAAATAGCGAGAAGCTGCAAACCATTAAACATGATTATAATAACTGTTTAATGAGAGGAAAAGCTGCAGGAGATGTAGCAAACTAAAATAGTTTACAATTATACAATTAAGGAAGAAAAATTGAGGTGTTTGTCTTAGTGTCAACTTGAAAAGACTCAACATTGCAGTTGATTGGATGTATTATAGGTTATCCAATCTGGATGATATTTCACCAAGGTTTTGTGGCGCAACGGTTTTCCAGTCAAAAAAAAGAAAAGAAGTGCAATGTAGTGAAAAGTGAGGGAGGAAATGAACCCTTTTGGGGGCCCTTAACACAAGGAGATGAAAAACAAAAGAACTGACCCATGGAGTATAAAATTATAAATTTGCAAAACACCGCTAAAATTTCAAATAGTCACTGGTGCAGATATAAACATGATCAGCATTAGTATGTACAAAAGCCTACAGAACAAACCATTTTGAAGCCAGGAAAAGGAACATTTAGAAATCCAGGTGACACATTAATGTGCAAAAATAAATTTACTGCCTATATAGAGCACACAGGGAAAAAATACCTCATGGACGTTAATGTGAATAATAGTAAACATACAGAAAACCTTGGGCAGAAAAACATAATTGAAAAAATCACTGACCAACTATCTGGCGCATGCCAATTGTTCCAGTAAGGAAGAAAAACTGAGATGTTTGTCTATGTCTAACTCAACCTCGCAGATAAGCAGGAGTATTATATGTTACTAAACCTGGATGATATTCCACCAAGGTTGTTTTGAGCAATGGTTTTCTCTAAGCTCAATGCTACAAGTAGTTCCCATCAAATCCCACTTCTGACACCATGTTTCATTTTGGTATTAATAACTGTAGGTTGCAAAGACTATTATAATTTGGTACCTAAAGACTAAGCTGAATGAAGAAGAGATACATGTAAAGTGAAAACACCAGGAACAACTTTTTTGAATAGAGAATTAAGAAAAAAAAAATGCAATTTATATGATTATTCCTTGAAAGTGAAGATTTTAAATAATTTCATTTCTTGCACCATCTTTTTCCCTTGTTTTATTATTTTACTAGCTGAAGTACCCATCAGGTAAAATATTTAAGGAGTGAAAAAAGGACCCAAACTTTTTCAACATTCAAAATAGTTTTCCTCCACTCAGGGACATAGCTAGATATTTGGGGATCCGAGAGGCTTAGTTCCTTGAGGGCCCCCCTCTGACATCTAATGTCAGCATTTATTCTAAAATATCAGTAGAGATGCAGTAGGTTAACTCCAATTTAAAGTAGCCCCCTGATAAGAAAAAGTCTCCACTCACTTTTGACCCTTGGAGGGGTTGGTTGAGTGGTTGTTCCCTTTTATTTAGAACCCTTGAAAATTTACTCATAAATATATAAAATAAGAAGGTATTAATATTAGGCTGAAAGTAAAGTTCCATTGTGGCTTTATAGTTACATTGTTAATTGAACCCCCCTCTAAAACCCTTGAAATTTTTAAGCACAGATTGCTAGAAGAGCTGTAAAAAAAAAACTAAAAAAATTTTGCCCCTACTTTTGACCCCTCAAAGGGGAAAATAAAATTTACTTTCACTTCTGACCCCTTGAAAGCAAAGAAAAAAAGTTTACTTTCATTTTTGACCTTTCAAATGGTGGGGGATCTCCCATTATTATTAATTCCTTAAAGGGAGAAAAAGTCTTTGATCACTCTTGACCCCATAAACCATGAAAAAGTATCCCTTCATGCTTGACCCTTTAAAAGAAAGAAAAAAAGTCTTCAGTTCTCTTTTGCCCTCTTTAAGGGAGCAAAAGTCTCGGGGGGGGGGGAAGTTTCCATGCATTTTTCACACTTCAAAAGAGCAAAAACTCTACCGTATGAAACCCTTAGGATTTTTTTCAAAAACCTTCCTTATGTCTTTGGAGTATGTATGGCAAATTTGATCAGGCTGTGTCTATGTTTAGGGTGTTTATTTTTTATTGCAGGACTGACAATCAGATAACTCTCATATATAAGATGTATAAGGAAGATAAATTACATCTACACATCATAAGAGATATATATGAGAGCAAAAAATCTACCATCACTTTTGACCCTTTCTAAGAAGGAAAAAGTATCCCTTCACTTTTCCCCCCTTGAGAGGGGATAGTTCCCTTCACTTTAGATCAATTGAAGAATTCAAGTATTCAAGATCAGGAAATATATATGGACAGAAAGTAAGTCTCCATTCTGGAATTATAGTTACATTGTAAGTAGAATCCTGCTTCTAAAACACTAGAAAAGTTGTTTTCTCAAAACGTTTTAATTCTCTAACCTCCTCACCTGGTCCAATGAGTTGGCATACCAAATTAGGCTGGGCTGCACTCATGGTTAGGTATTTTTATGGCATGACAGACAGACACACAGATGGACACCTCTCACAAATTCAAGATACATTTCTATATTTGCTCCTGTCTGTGTACATGATATCCCAAAAGAATTGTGGTGAAATAAGCCAAATAGTCAGGAAGAAGTGATTAAATTTTGGGCCAGGTCCAGGAATTTGTTTGTGATTGAGAGATGTTTTTCATTTTTTTCGATTTTTTCACCATACATTTCTGTTTTTCACTCACGTCTATTTGCACACACACAAATAGCTCCAAAAATTCTCAATGAATTTCAATGTAAATTTGTGGAAAGGTGGGAGATTAGGTAAGGTAGAGGTGACTAAATTATGAGGTGGATCCAGGAATTTGTCTATATAGTGTGTACTAATGTATGAAAACTTTTACAACTCATGAAGTAGGTCTATAATACAGCTTTTGTGCACCATCCTGGAAATTATGCTTTTCCATGGAACAGACTGTGGTAGACTTTTAGTACATCATCGAGCACACCTAATACTATAAAAAAAACAAAAACTTTTGAGAAACCTTTTGTTGTAATTTTTCAATTGGTGGGGTGTTTTTTTTCCATGAACGCAGCGAACTAATTTGGCAGCCAACATGGATACTATCTAACATATTATACCTTTCCAGGAGTGAGACTGTGGTAGACTTTTGATATCTCATTAAGCGCATTGTATACTACAAAAGGAAAGTTTGTAAAGCTTGTCAAGGATGAATAATGAATGAACAATTGGCTTCATAAAAGTTTGGCTGTTGTCTTGGATATTATACCTTTCCAGTGAAAGACTTTTACTATTTTATTAAGCACAAAAAAACACGAAGAAACCTTTTTCAGAGGGGTTTGGTGCGTGCTTTTTTTCATAACTACACCCGACCATGTGATAGATTGTGTGTTTTTGAGGTATTTTTACTATATTTCAGGCCTCTAAGAAACTGATCTGCAAAATACACAGAGAAAAAAAATTGGTGGCGTACACAATTGACTAATTCCAAATCATTTTTTGATAGAAAATAAAATATCATCAAACGGTGATAGAAGATAAAGGGGAATAACTTTTAGTCTTTTACACGTATTATGTCTGGACCCCTGTATTACCATAATGCCCATTTTGTATAGAGAGTTAGAAAAAGAAACAATACTCCCCTGATTATTCCTTTAAAAAGAAAAAAAGAATTCCCCCTCAAAGAGCATTGCAGCTCCTACTTCAGAAGACCCTGAATAAGTCTTATAAAAAGAACACTACTTATTTCTTAGTTATATCTGTTTCTTTTTTAAAAACTCTCTATGTAAAAATGTACACCTTCTTACCACACTTGTGTAATTCAACGGTTTCCAAGGTAAGGCCCACAGACCCCTGGTTTGGTATAATATAAAGATTCATGTTAGTAGAAGAAACAATATAAATCTTTCATTTTTAAAGGATAATTAGGTGAGTTGCATATTTGTTGAAACTCTTTATGCACAAATGTACTCCCTTTATGCTTTCATTTGGATAATGAGGAGTTTCTCAAAGTAGGGACTCTGACCACCTGAATGGGGGGGAAAATATGATCATTTTTGAAGGTAGATGAAACAATTCAAAGTCTTTGAGGAATAGGTAAGTTGTGTTTGTTTTTTTTAAATCTCTGTTCAAAAATGTTCTCCTCTTGGTGCTAAAACTTGGGTAATTTAGGATTTTCTAAAAAGAGGTCTGTGAACACCTTGGAGGGAGGGGGTACATGAATTTTGGTGGTAAAATAAACAATTTTATAAAAACTGAATGGAATTTGAACAAATAAATGAAGATTTTCTTTTATGATCACTTTTTATTAAATAATACAATTAAAATAATTGTGATATATTATAAAGTATACCAAATTTCTGTTTACAAAATATCTATATATTTACATCAATGACTTTAAACATTTGAAACCTTAGCTCCTGTGTTTTAATTTGACTACTGAAATGTCTTATTTCCATTTTTACAGTTGGTTTTTCGACAACAGTCAAATTTATTTATTAGTGTGTGCTGACATGAGGGTTGCGTCACTTCAGTCCTCAAATGGGTTTACAGTATAGTAAGATAATGTTTAGCCCAAAATATGAGGCTTACAGGTTAAAAGTAAAATTCTGCTTTTATTTGCAGCTTTCTTGATGAGTGCATTATAATATAGGTAAAAATGTACCCCGACCTTATATCATGAACCATGCATTATATCAAGAAGTGGGGATGGGGGTTGCCTAGGATAAAGTAAGTAGCATTTTTTAAGCCTGATACAAATATATACTCCAATTTTATTTTCTTTATTTTCATTTATTTGAACAGACGAATCATTAAGAATCATCATTATTAATTTTTGTTACTTAATTGTTGTTGTTGAGTTTAGTTGTGATAAAAAGCAACAACCAGATAAGGTAAATAGTAGCAAAAATTGATCATAATGAAAAACGTTCTCCTCCTGATGACTTTGACCTCCTGATGACTTTGACCTCCTGATGACTTTGACCTCCTGATGACTTTGACCTCATGAATGGAGGAACATAAAGATTAATGTTGTCAGAAGCAAGAAGAAGAAAAGTTTTTCATTTATTTTAGGAATAATCAGAAATGTGGTTTTTATTTATTAATTCTCTTCACAAAAATGTATTTCTTTATGAGCTTATACCAGGGGGATTTTGATTGTCCCTCAAGTAGAGGCTTCAACCTCTCTGGTGTGGAGAACAGTAAGATTTTTGGTGGTAGAAGAAACTATTCAAAATCTTTCATTTTTTAAAACTTGTGTTTCTTACTTAACATTCTTCACACAGATATTCTCCTTATGGTGCTTAGACTAGTTATATCTAGGGTTTCCCAAAGTAGGTGTCATGAACCTTGTTAGGGGTGGTGGGTGCATATAGAATTTTTTGCAGTGAAGAAAAAAACAATTTAAGATCATTCATTTTTTAAGGAGCACTTAGTTGAGAAGAGTTTCTTCTTATCTCAACACAAAAAAGTACTCTCTTTGGCACTTACACTAGGCTAATTTATGGCTTCCCAAAGTAGAGGCCATAACCCCCAGTAGGGGGTGTCATAAAACTTACTGGTGGTAAAAGAAATAAATTGAAATCTTTCATTTCATAAAGTATACTTACTTGAGTAGTGTTATTTTAAGAAAAAACTCTCTAAACAAAAATGTACTCTTCCTGGTTCTTACACTAGAGAATTTAAGAATTTACCAAAGTAGCAGAATCAACCCTTTGGTTGGGGGGGGGGGGGGAACATAAGGATTTTAGTTAGTTCAAGAAACAAAATTTTTCATTTTCTGGGGGAATAATTAGATAAAGTTTCTTTTAATGTCCTTCTGGTATTTTCTCTTGGATGATTTAGGATTGTCTGGCTGAGACAATTTGTATTCAATTCAAAGTAATACCCTTGGGAAAGGCATTTCACTCCCACCTCTCTGCAAAATGGCAGAGTAAGATCTATTGATCCCCTTCCCCCTTGTTTTACACGTACTTGAGGGAGGCCCGTGTCCATTAATGGATGTTCTAAAAGCTGATGAAGAAAAACAAGAAAAAAACCCATCTTAACATTTATAAAAGTTGAAAATACTAAATGTTGTATGTAATGGGGACCCCAGGGTTTTTTGAAGAACAATCCATATCCTCTTTATCAACTTCTGCCAAAAACTCAATCACACTTGAAACTTGAAGAGAAAAATTTGAGGAACCTAAGTTATATTAAAAAAAAAAGACTTCAAATCAACAAAATTTCATAAATGTATTTCATGATAATGCTTGAAGCTTAATTCCCTGTATACACATACTCCTCATTGTTATGCCCTGATTTCTTCTTTCATTTTTTCATTTTAACTTTTCTAAACAAGATCTATTTTCATACATATTAAAATATTCTGAATTTATTGTGTCACTTAGCACAGACTGCTCGCACTGAGGAACTTCACATTGATTCATCAGCTGCCTTTAACCAACATCATGGCTCAAGGTATTTGCAAAATTCCCAATATCTCTATTGGTAACTACACACTTTGGGTGGTGAACGACTTCACCTTTGTTTCCATCATCTGCAGTAGCCCCTCCCCCCACCAGGACTATGATCTGAGCACATGGGGTGATATTGGGGGCAGCAACACTGGCCCATCAAAATAAAGAAGATCTGAGATAACCTAACATTGACCACCAACACGAAAATGTGGGTGTACAAGTTCTACATACTTGGCATATTCTTTTACAGTAGTGAAACATGAGCTCCCGTACATGAAGAAGGGATGCAGACTCAATACTTTCCATCTAAGCTGTCTCTAAAATAAAGATTGTTCTGGCATGAGCAGGATTACCAAACTTGTATGCTTTGCTCAGCTAAAGGTGCTCACAATGACTCAGTTGTGTCAATCATTTGCAGGATGGATGAATATCCAAGGATATATGGAATGGTAAGTGTTTCACTGGCTCCAGACCCACAAGAAGGCTTGTTTTTCATTACATATATGTTTGTAAATGCAACCTGGAAGCAGATAACATTGACGTGGCAAGCAACACTTGTAGAGCTGGATGTGGACTACAACTGCAAAAGCTGTAAAAGAATTGATCTGTCAAGAGTTGGTTTGCACAACCACAGCAGTTGCTGTCCCTGAATCATAGGCTAAACCTTGGCAAAGGTTCCATTGTCTTCAAAGACAGAGGGAAGCCAATAAAAGCTATCTTTATTTTAAAATATAGGAGTTGCTTCCCCTGCATCTAAAGTAATGGAACATCTTTTCAATGCGATACTTGACTCACCAAGCAGTAACTTCAACCTAATTTTACCAAAATGTGGTGTTATTTTTTACAATATTTCTCTTTCCAATTATTTCTGCATAACAATCATAAATGCAAAAATACAGTAGTTTACACAAGTATTTTTACCTATTCTAACAATGTCCACAATAAAACATATTCAATGAAAAACTTTCAGAAAAAGCTGTTATTAAGAAAAATACTGACCTATTTAATGTATATGAAACGATTCAAGAACATTTCTGTGAGTAACTTTAATGATTTAATCAAAAACATCTCACAATTATTGTATCAGAATTGTATGAACATTAATATATCATCGAAATAATTTGAAAAAAAATGTTTTCTATATGTATTTTACTGTTTTCTATATTTCTATTTTGGTTTATCAACACAAAATTAACAACCCACGTTCTTGGGTTTTAAGGAAAAAAACTTCTTAGAACTTCAGCAACAATTTGTAAAAATTTATTTGGCTCAATGAAGATGACAGTATATCAACAAGTTTTGACTTCATGCATCATATTAGATGACATATTACTGCTGTGAGTAAACAAATTAAGAGATGACTTGGAAAAGGTGTATAGCAGCAAAAAATAATAATCGTTTATAATTCAAGAGAATAATGATAATCATTCACAATACTTCATCTAATAAAATGAATAAATAGATAAATAAAATATTAGATGAATAAACTATCACCTGATAACAAACATGATGCAGAAGAAATTGAAATCGGGTTAAAAGGTTTGGTTTGGACTTATGCTTACTATTAGTTCCTGTAGCTCAGTGGTAAGAGTGGTCAGTTAAAATGATCTCTAGAGACCACCAGATGCAATATAGTCCTAGGAAAGAGTTCATCAACTGAAATAAAGAGATATGAATGTGAAGAGAAGAGAAGAGGCCTGTTTAGTTTAGAGGGTTATTCCTCTGTATTAAAATGAAATATAAAAGAGAATGATTAGTTGGGGAAAACATGTGATATAATGAGTCTAATGTCATTAGGTTTATCTATCAAATGGAGCCTGATCAGTAGTGCTTGTTAATGAGTGGTATGTTTAATCAAGCTAAATTATCAAAAAGTGGTTAGTTCAGGTTAGGTGCAAGAAGGAGCTAAAAAAGGTAAAATCGTAAGTGCAGTGTTTACGTTGTTGCCAAAAATGAGTCAAGAGAAGTAGTTGCACTGTTTGTATTTAGTAACTATAAATCTCTCGTGAATTCTCACGTCGAGGAAGATTAGTGACAAAGACAATACTTATTATCACGGTCAAAGAATAGAAACTATGCCGGCCACGAGTTTGGAGAGAAGGAAAGGTAAAAGGTGAACGGCTAGAAAGCCAAGGTAAATGAGTGAGTGAACATGTGCATTCTGGGCTTTTATAGGGAGTAGATGGAAGAAGTGACGTTTTATATATTTGGCTAAATTCAGGGTTTTGTAGCTAAAGCTAATATTTAATCATTTTCATATTTAATCTTTACTAAAAATAAAGGAGCCATTGAAATATCTATGAAAAATGATTATGCCATTATTTGGATTATTTCTTTTGCACTTATTGTGTACAAATAAAGTTTGATGTTTTGAACCAGTTTTTGACAAAAGGATTTCATTCAGTGACATAAGTTTTAGAATATTTGCGTTGCCTTTTGATCGATTGTTGATTTATCTGTTTTACTCTTGCATAAATTCTTTCTCAGAGGTACTGGATTAAGGAGCCCCTAAAATGTGCTAATTTAAATAATGCAAAATAATCTAGATGGTTTGCAATTCAATGATAACAGTGTTGGATCTGCATCTTTGATTGCTTTTTGTTTTAGTGAGGTGCGTAAACTTATGCAAGGAAAATAATCCCATTTATTAGCTATACTATCAATATACTTGTCACAATTTCTGTCCATTATGCCGAGACAGGTCAACTTGTCAAAAACTGACCAATCATGAGAGAGAGGCTAAGGAATGTAGAAATTTGAATAAAGCAGACAACAGAAGCATTTATTTCTCTGTTATGTTATGGGATTATAAATTAGTAAAAACCAGGGTCGAGATTCAGTTTACAAAACCAGAATTTTTTATGAAAATGTATAATTTATCTTTTTTTACTATGAGGTGCTAGCTGAAAGTTTCAGGAATTAAAAATTACAGTAAATTAAATAACTCTAGCTTCTAGTTCCCACTGTTGCCTCCAGAGTAGTTTCTTTGGACATGTATTCAGTAGTGCCAGCATTTTCCCCATGATTCCATGCATCTCTGGAAGGCTTCAAACATGATTGTCTTGAGCATCTCCTGCAATTCTTTCTGGATTCTGGATGACAATCATATTATTGGATGTCAGAAACTGCCAGATAACACAGCAGTCATGACACAAGTAATGCGTCTCATACCATACACACAATGTATTGAACATTCCCGTATGGCAGTCCTCTGGTATCACAAATATCAGGGATAGTTTGTTTACAATTTCCAAGGATAGTCTAGTTCACTTTTTCAATGTTTTTTAGTGTTGTGCTTGTTGATGGTTGTTCAGAATGATCACTGTCTTTGATGGACGTTCATCCTTCCTTGAAATATTTATATGAAAAAAAAAAACTGCTTAGGGACATAGCATTGTCACCAAAGGCTTTCTGAAGAAACTGATGAATTTCTGCAGCCATCTTGTTGATCTCTGCTCCAAAAGATCCTACATTGAAAAAACACTTAACCACCTAAACAGGATGCTACAAAAATAAGCATAACTCAGCTATATGTCTGCTTATGCACATGGTGGTTGGCACACTGACACTAAAAGGGTGCTGCTGACTCCACCTGATGACAGAAGGCTGAACTTCATACTGTCCACTCTCACTGTCCAAATTTCTGGAACTCTGGGTGCCATTCTTGTATAAAATAATCAAATAAGAGTATTACTTATTTAATCAAAAGTATTTTTCTATTACTATAAATTATATAAATCAAAATATTATCTTATTTAAAATATCACTTATTTTATTTAGAAAGAAAGAAGGAAAAAAGGAAGTTGGTAAGTTTATTGACGGGAGAAAGAACAAAGAGGACAGAAATAAAGTCAGGTAGTCTAATAAGAGGGTAGGAAGATAGAAGAAAAAAAGAAAGTTTGGTAGTTAACTGAAGTGATAGGAAAATATTTGCATATGAAAATAATCCATGTTTTCATAACATATAGATAAAATCATGGACCGGCAACAAAGATTAGAAGGGATTAGGGAGAGAATGAGAAGACACATACATAGGTTGAGAGAAGAGCAGAGGCATGAGGTAATGGATAATTTTAGCTGTCAACACCCATGGAATTTCCATAGGTCTGGCCAGTTATCATTATTAGTAAACTTCATCATCATCAGTCTCTTAACATCTGTCGTTGGACATAGACCTTCCCCAGGATTCACCACATTTTTCCTCGTGGGTTTTGTGGAGCCAATACTTTCTGAATTTGTCTAGTTTGTCTCTCCATCTAGTATTCTACTGGCCTTTGTTGCATATGTGATCTCTGGGGATCCATGTTAGGAATCATGATGTCCTTTGTTTGTCTACCATTCTTGCAACATGACCAGCCCATTGCCATTCAAGTTTTCTAGAAGATTCTATGATGTCTCGGACTTGTTTTCTCCCTGAAATACTGTGCTGTCTTGTGATATCTCCATATAAGGTTGAGCATGATTCTCTCATGCACTCGTTGCATGCTTCTCAGTTTGCAGGTCTGTCTCTTAGTTAGGTTCCATGTTTCAGCCCCATAAGTGACTACTGGGAGGATGCATTGGTTGTATACACTTCTTTTTACGATTATTGGGATTGTCTAGTTTTTGAAGGTTTAGCTTGCTCTGCCAAAGGCTTGCCACCCTGTAATGATTCTTTGCTTGATTTCTTCTTCTTTTGTGGATTTCATAGAGATTCATTGTCCTAAGTAGATGTAGTGGTCTACTTTCTACAGTTTTGCATCTTCCATTTTGACGGTTGTATTCTTATTCTTGATGTGGCTATTGAACGTGACCTTCATTTTACTGAAGTTCATGTGTAGGCCAACTTTCTTGCTTTCTTCGTTTAATTCATCTTGCATTAGTTGTAGATCATGTAGGTTCTCTTTGAAAAGGACTATGTCGTCTGCAAATCTGAGGTTGCTCAAATATTTGCTGTCTATTTTGTTTCTCCTATTCTCCCAATCCAAGTTTCGCAAGATCATCTTGAGGCAGGCTTTGAAGAGTTTGGTAGAGCTGGTATTGCCTTGTCTTACTCCTTTTTGGAGCTGGAAGGGTTCAGAGACTTTATGTAGCCTGATAAAGGAGTTGCTGTGACTGTATATATGTTGCAGTATTCTGACGTATACAGGGTTGACACCTTGAAGAGTGATGGCCTTCAACAAGGACCAATCAACAATGTGTGAACCCAGAGAACAAAGGATCAATTGAACATACGAAATGCATCACAAACACAATAATTCTGGCACCTTGAAACAGCAAAACTGCAAAAAGGCTAGAGTCAATAACTTTGAGAAAAGTCACTGACATACCAACTTTTGTTCGGACAATCTGGTCTCTTCTTGCCATCTTTGAGGGTGACATGACCTTCTGTCCAATTCATTCTACGGCCTTCTTTCAGGTGTAATATGTCATATCCATAACAAAT
Source organism: Thysanoteuthis rhombus (assembly GCA_963457665.1). Classification (NCBI taxonomy): domain Eukaryota; kingdom Metazoa; phylum Mollusca; class Cephalopoda; order Oegopsida; family Thysanoteuthidae; genus Thysanoteuthis; species Thysanoteuthis major. The sequence continues at coordinate 74,562,598 of OY735201.1, read as the reverse complement.
ATCATCTAAGATGGGAAGAGGAGATCAGATGGTCGAAACAAAAGTTGGTTGGCTAAAAGAGTAATAAATGAAGTATCACAGAAACATGAAACAAAAACCAGAAGCCAAAAAAATGGGAAGAGATCCAACTCTACTGAGAATTCGCAAGGGAATCAAAGGAAATTGCAAATGAAAAGATCTAGACATGGCAGCGTAGAGGGTATCTGAAAAGGGAAACTGAATCACAAACAACTCAGAATAAAAACTAATGGGATCGATTTAGATAAACAAACACATACAAAAAAAAATGGATGGAAATGAGTTTTCCTTATGATAAAGATGAAAGAGAACTGAAAATTTACCAATATTTATTGCAAGAAGAATTCTCTACTGAAATCTATCAACATGACAAATGATGATGATGATAAACATTGGAGCAGGTGGATATTGTCTTTATCTGCACTTAAAATTAATTTATGAAAGATATTGCAGAGAGAAAATCATGCAAAATCAAATAAGAGTTGTCGTGTAGGCTGGACACCCTTGTCTCTTCCCACGAATATTAATGGTTTAGTTAAAGTGAAGGAAATGGAAATGGGTGCAGCAACTGGCCTGGATCCACAAGCCTAGACTGTCCTTGCAGCTGGTTGCAACAACTGTCCAAATGACTAATTGACAAATAAATAAATGGTAAACTTTTGATTATGCCTGCAAAATAAACATTGCTTTCGTAGAGAATTGAAAAAGTCATCTGTTTTCTTTCGTTCTTAGACTCCAAATGAATAACACCATGCAACTTCAGAAGAAAAAAACAACTTTTTTTCTGTTCCTGGGTAATAAGTGTTATTTTCTCCACCTATTGTTCCCTTAAAACTTTGCTTTTATGTTTGGAAAATTGTTATTTTGCAATTTACCTATTTTGCCTCAGCCTAGGCGACCTACTTGAAATCTGCAATCTCCTTATCTAGATCTGTGATCAATTGGTTTGTTGCTAATTTTATGGGCAGTGGTGACATCAACACCTTTCAGGGGTCACTCAGTAGCTCCAAAGTAAGTTTATTCATCCCCAAATAGAATTTGAGTGACTTTGGCCTGTCCTACCCTTGGTCGTGCACTAAATGTGTCCTTGCTGTCCCACAAGTAAAGATAGCATAGAAACTTGGAGACTAATCAGAAATGCCACCATTTTGAAGTCTTTGATGACCTCCCAACCATACTCATGATACTTCAAGATGTTTAGCAAAGTCTTTGCACTGTTCTATTGCAGGTGAAATGAAGGGGCCAGAATTTGTGTTGATCCAAGGTAGCCATGCTGAGATATGATTTGTAGGCCTTGCACATCTTAGTAGAATTCTCTCTAAGGCAAAGGTCAAAGCCACTGTCTTTGTCGGACCACAGATACTGAAGTTCCCAGAGTGCAAGGAATTTTGGGTCTTCCAGTGCAATCACAAGAACGAAAACTAGAACTTCAGAAAAATGGGTTGCAGGCTATCCCTTGAAGTTCATATCTTTGAGATTTTATAAAATCAAAGAGAACATAGAAGCATATTTGGAGGAGCAAAATGAGTTCTTCAACCAGAATATTCTGCACTTGGACTGCAGGGACAAAGGAACATATAGCAAGATCTTGATGTGTTTGGGATCTGGTTTGTGGAAGTCACTTACAGTACAAACATAAATCGTGAAAAAGTATATACATCTAAATCTTCTCTGATCACTTTTGTTTAAAATCAGTGTGAATACTTATTAATCTAGAGTCATGCGTGGTTGTTTATCTGAAAAATATGTGGTTTAAAAAGAAATGTGAATAAAAGTAAAGAAAATTCACCCATTGTACAATAAGAAATTGGTGGACTTCAAAAATAATTATCCTAGTCACTAAAGCTAAGTTTGAAGGGAATAAAAAGCCATCTTATATACTTTATAAACGTGAGCAATTACAAAATGACACTCACTACCCAGGAACAAAAATTGTGTGTAATAGATAAACGAATAAAAAATTACATAAAAAGAATGACAAATGCATAAGCTCTAAGAAAGTCCAGATTTCCTGCATCAACAATTAACTTGAGTTACAGTGTCACTTGAGAAAGGATGACTCAAGGTTTTAGAAAAAAGGACTTCCTACAAAAGATTCGGAAAACAAAAATGTGAAAAAGTTAAATGGATTCTGAGTCTGAAGAAAATTCTTCAGTCTTGAGAATAAAGTGTGTAAAAAGAGATTTTAGCATTTCTTCGATGTTGAACATTCAACACAGCACTTGACTCAGTGGACAAGTCTGTATGTGCAACAAATCTATTGATCTTCCCGTATAACAAAAGGCACATGGCAACTGCATAATCACCAATTACATCAGACTGGTGCAGACAATTAAAGATTTTCTGTTCATCTCAGTCTCAAACAAATGGAGTCAGAGTGATTAATGTTTGGGATAGGTTGAGCAAAATGCAAATCCCATGAGATATTTTACTGGTTTCACAGGTATATAATGCTGAATCAGTAAAATTGCCTTATTGGGAGAAATTTGCTTATTTTTTTGTAAAAAGAGTTTGATTTCATGAAATTTTGATCATAAAGAACAATTGTTTTTTATCTTTGTTTTGATCAAACAAACATTTGACCAAATTGAAATTTTGTTTTTTTTCTCTTTGTGAAAAAAGTTGAAATTTTGCCAATTAAGCAATTTCACCAATTTGACGTAACATATACAAGGTACTGAGTGGTAAGAGAATGTAAGAAAAACAATTATAAGGCTACTATGCTAATTCATGAACTTGAAATTTTTCTCAATACTCATATATTCAATTAAAGAACTAACATAATCAGTGAATTAGTAACAACATCTTATCGAAAGTGTCACATTCCACTTAAAGATTCAGTCATGCAGGCTCGAAGACTTCCAACTTATCAAGTCCAACTGGGATGGATGCAGAGCAAAAATAGCAGGTGGGAGATGATACTGGAAGCCTTAGTCCTAATCCTACTAGCAGGTGGCACAGGGATAAGTGGTCACAAAGTTAAATCTGAAGACAACTGCATTCGGCTATATTCTGAGTAGCCCATTAGCCCCACGAAGGGGGGAAGGAGCAGCATTACTTGCTTCAAATGAAGAAGGGGCCTACTAAAAGTGTCCCAGTTGGCTTACCGCAACAAAGCAGTTGAACAATGCTAAAGGCAATTAAAGGCAAAGATTATGTCAAACTGCTGGAATATCTGAACAATGTTTGACATGGCAGACTGTAAGTGATCACAATGCTGCTCTATTTCAATTCTGCTTGAACTTGCAAAGCTGGATATTGACACTGCTGCCTTCAGTGAGATCCGCTTCCTAGATTAAGGCAATTTGAAAATGCTGAGCAGGCAATATTCTTTACTGAAAAAGGGGAAGTGCCCTTCTGGTGTAGGCTTCATGGCAAGGAAGTCCATTGCTTTGAATCTTACAAACTTATCAACTGGTCACTCAGACCGTATCATCTCTATGTGCCTCAACAAGCAGCACACCATACGTTTTACTCCATATGCCCCAACCTTCCAGCTAGACCCAAAGGAGAAATGCAAATTCTACTCCAAATGAGGCAACTGGAAATTAATCATGTTGACTTTAATGCCAGATTAGGTTGGGACTTTGATGTTTAGAATAACATTCTTGGGAAGCATGGTGTAGAAAAGACTTTCAAGAAGATTTTAAAGGTGAATGCTTCTAAAAGATTAGCAATCCCAGCTGGAAGACATCCTTCCCTGAAAGACCCTTTTACCTATTTCCTCTGGGAATATACAAAAATCTGCCATCTTTGAAGTATAAATATCACCAGAAAATTCAGAAAAAAGGAGATACACACATCAGGCATGGTTCACTAAGCTCACAATACTCTTCATTGCAAACTTCGCATTGTACAAAATGTGTGGTTTACCAACCTTGCAGAAAGAACCCAACTTTGTGCTGATGTTGGTGACTGCAGAGGTTTCTATCAAGCACTAAAAGCTTTATATGATTCCTCCAACCCAGTTTAGAACCCTTTGCATAACAAAAAGGCAGTATGAAATGGGACATTGACAAGGATCTCCTGTTCAGAGCTATTCCACAATCATTTTGGTCTGAATTGCATGGTTCAAAAGTTTACAGTGGACTGTATCTCACCATAGCTAGCAAGGCTGGAAGCGAATAAGACACCAATACCATAAGAAATTGCAAAAGCAATTGATCAGCTGAAATATGGTAAATGCCATAAATGTTGCTAGTATCCCTCCCAAGCTCTGGAAAAATCATGATTCTGCTCTGTTTACAAAACTCCATGAAGTTCTTGCCTGCTGCTGGGAGTAAGATAAAATACCCCAGTATCCCAAAGATGCAATTACCGTAATTCTACATAAAACCAAATGAGAAAAGTTGGACTGTGCTAGCTTTTTAGATATCATACTTTCAATTGCTGACAAAATACTTGCTACTGATTAAACTAATACCAATTGTTGCCGTAGATAACCTCCCTGGGAGACAGAATGGCTTTAGAGCTAATTGAAGCACAATAGATATGGTTTTAAGATGAATCAAGGAGAAGCACTGAAAAGAAAGCAAAAGACAGTATGTCATATTTGTTGACTTGACACAGGCATTTTGTCAGGAGAAAACTGAAATCTTCCAGCAGCCTTTACCTTGATAGAACTGTTACCAGCCTTTCATCTCCAATGGGTAAAATGTGAACAATCAAGGATTTTTACCTACCTTGGATGAGTCATATTCTCCAAGGCCAAGATAGACAAAGAAATAGAGAACAGACTAACAAAGACAAATAAAGCCTTTGGTATGCTATAGAAATCTGGAGTGATAAGAATCTAAAGAAAGACGCAAGAGGAAAAGTCAACAAAGCTTCATCCTGAGTTATCAACAAATGCCACCTACACCTTCTTGGGTGCTTCCACCAGTGTTGCCTATGCATCATTTTTCATTACAAATACTGAAATCCCCAAGATTACCGGTGTTTTCAGTACGGAGGTTATACTGCACAAAGTTAATCAATGTTGAGTAGGCTACTTGTCTATCATCTCCCAAAGATTCTGATGTTTAGTGAACTGTCTACTACCAGGCAGAAGAAAGGCGTACCACAGAAGAGATACAGAGACTTTCTAGAAAAGACCCTCATCGCTTGTGTTATCACCTACAACCAGTGAGTCAAAGAAGCTGTTAATGGGAAGATATTACAACTTAAGGTCTGGTCTACCCCAGACTGCAGGACCAGAGCTGAGTAAGTGAGGTAAAAAGTTGTAAAACTGGAGTTATCTCCAGTTGCCAGACCTTCATTTGTAGCTCTGTGTGCTTAGTGTGCTTGTCCTATACTGGCATTGTCAGCCATCAGCCAATAGGTGACAGATTTGGAATGTCTTCCTCAATCTCAATTCACAAAGACAAGTCATAATGAAGACAAAAGTAAATAAAAGTCTATTTTCCAACAAGAACCATTGTTCAATGATCCAAACAATTCAAGAATAGTTTTTGATATGCAAATTAGCCGATTTCAATTTTCTTACTCTTTCAGGCATTGAATTTATCAGATCTGCTATCTGATCTTCGGCCAGGCTGTATTCGAAATATGAACCAAATCTTTTGTAAAAGGTGTCCAGGACATTTTTTTTCTCTTTCAAAATCCAAAATGGTTCCAACATAGGATTCATGTCAGGAGATCAACTTGTCTATAGTAAATGATTTTTTAGACCTGCCTTTCTCAAGTTTTTTCTCAATGACATGGAACTTCTGCATGCATGAAAAAATCATACTTGATCACAGGGTTATCACCCTATAAAGGCTCAGTTGGAGACTGGTGCTGCTTTCAAAATTGTGTGGAATAATGCTTTCAATTTTCTTATGTTTTGCCTCTGTATATAGATATATCTACATGAATAGAATTTGCAAACAAACAAACCACAAAATAAAATAACCATTATCTCAATTTGAAAAAAATGATCTGATCATAAAATGACAGAGCTGGCTAATTTATTGAAGTGTTTGTTTGTAACTCTGAACTCATTAGGATGTAAAATAATTGAATTCCGAGGTGTTATTCTCTGGGTAGATCAAAATTTCATTATATTAATGATGTCTAAAAGCATTCTAGACCTGTTGGTGAAAAGAAAAGCATTATTAGTTGTTATAATGATGGCTTACTCTACTTGCTTGTCAATCATTTTGGTAACATGGTATTGTAAATGAAAATTCAGCTCTCATATAAGTTATTATGTGACAATGAAATTAGTTTAAAACCATGGCTAGTTATTTTTGGTAAAATATGCTTTTATTATTAAGACTATATTTATCTTGCTTATGATTATATAAAGTATTTCCTTAAATCATTTTTATGAAATACTTGAAACCCAATATCATTTTTAAATAGATCTTAATGTTTTTTTAATATTCATTTTGAGTTCTAATTAATTTTAACATTCAATGTAACCTTATCTTTTTTCAATGTTATTTCATACAATATTTAGTACAATATAACACTTGAATCATATTACATTAATCGCCAGGGTGGTGCCAGGATTTTGAGCAGGCTGGGGTTCACTTGGGGAAAAATTTGTTTTTACAAATAACTTTAGTAAAAAGAAAACAAATTCCAAACATTAAATAGAAGAAAGCATTATGTGATACAGCATAATTCACTTCATAGCTATTAAATGCAAACACTACAACAGCTTTTTTTGGTGACCACGCAAATGCTGTGTTCATTATTTCACCACTTTAGCTCCTTCTTGTACCGATCCTTACTAACTGCCTTTTTATAATCTAGCTTGGTCAACTATACAACTCATTATAACAGACACAACTCACCAGGCTTCATTTGATAGATAGATGAAACAACATAAGACCCTATATGTCACGTGTCCTCTAATTTCTTATTCTTTCCTATATTTCGTCTTTACATTGAGGAATAACCTTAACTTAACAGGCCTCTTCTCTTCTCAACTCAATTGAATGTATTAATGTTTCCATTCTATGTATTTCATTTACATACTTTATTTGTGCATTAAACATATCTCTCATTTTCTATGTCTGTACAAGTCTTTTTTCTCCATTTAATACCTGCGTCCACATTTGTACTTGGTGCTTGTTCTCTATATATATCTCTTACTTCATCAACTTCTCCACTGACGCTCAATTGGGCCCACTAATACAGCAAGCACCCATTCTTGGACAAGAACTTCTAGAACTTTCAAGAACCATACTATCTATGAACTTTTGACATTCCAACCAGAATATATCTAGCGCTGAGTTTGGCCATTTGTATGTATGTGGCTGTAAGTTGTGTGCAAAAAGGCATCGATGTCTGTATGTACACTGAAAAAAGTGTTATGTTGATCAAGTTTGAAAAATTATGCTAATTTAGTACGTGTAAATTTATTAGACTAACTAATAAATTTAGGTTAACAAATTTTTTTTGTACACAGTAATGTTTTCTAGCTAGTCCAAAGAATTTGAGTCGTAGCTTCTAGCAGTAGAATTGATGAAGTCAAAAAATGGATCAAAATAATTTACCAATGAACCAATAAATAAAGTTTTTATAAAGAATAAGACAGAAAACATATCATTTATAATAGATGGAAAACAAAATAAATGTTTCATTTTTTAGGTTAATTTATGATTACTTGAGTTTTTTTATAAATAAAATTTATCTATTCGGAAGTTTGAAAACAAATTTTTGTGCTACATTTGAGCAGGAAGGGTTTGAGCCCCATGGACCCCTCTTTTGGATACATACCTGAATTGTTAATGAGGGGTGACTTCATGCACATCATATCATTAACTCAACTGGCAACAAACCAAAAGTTGGATAAAAAAAGAAGTTGGTATGGTATTAGATGTGAATATTCTGATAGTGTGAGTGTAGATTATGAAACAACATATTTTCTGCTCATGAAAAAAACTTGCAAGATTCAATTAGATGTTATAGTCCATACATACACCTTCTCAATCTAATATGAGGTTAGCCTAGTGGTTACAATGCTAGAAAGCAGCACTATTTCTGATTTTTAGACAGGCAACTTTACATACTGTTTCATATATTTATTTTTGGTTCTCTGCCAGCCTCAGTAAATAAGTGTGGTCATATGACTATCTTGACTATAAATTGATAAATACCTCTTTCCCTAGTATAAAAATCTGTACCCGCTATTCATACCAGAATACACACTTTCTTTCTCTCAGCCAAATAGACTAATCTTTTTATACCAAGAAAACATGAAACATCCTTTTTACCTATTATATGAGAGTTTAATCACAAAGTACATAAAAACTAGTCAGAACATATTTGTTCTTTATTTAAGATTCATATGAAGCTTATACTAAAACTATTTAATCTTTACGAAATAGGTCTTCCTATCTCATTGGAGACATTGGAGAACTTTTTTGCTAATTATCACAGTCTCATGGCTTGGGTCCGAGCTCCTGTCAGAGTTGAGTCTTTGCCTTCGAGACCCTGCACTAGTGTGGCTTTCAGTGTTCTTTTAGATTGTTCACGTCACAATCTATTATTTGGTGGCCAGTCAAGCGAGTGATTTGCAGGGCCGACTCATCCATCCTCAGTACATGCTCAAGGAATTGCAGACATTGAGACTCCCTCTGCTGGTCTAATGGCTTCTGCTGCATCATTCATAACTCATCTTTGTTTCCTGCCCTTTCATGTCTGGACATCCTGAGGATGCTGTGCAAGCATTTTTGATAGAAGATATTGAGTCTCTTGATCATAACAGTGGTGCTCCTCCATATTTTGCCTCCATGTAGAATGTTGGAGACAACTGTCGCAATGTTCAGTCTGAGCTATATGAAAAAAAACATATGACAGTAGAATATAGAGATAGTTGATATGAATCAAATGTAAGGTGAATTGTTTGAGCTCTTTTCTGCCTCAACAGTGAAATGACTACTTTCCTTTATTTGTGTCCCAAATAATCTTTTTTCTTTCCAGGAACTTGAACAAGTACCCCCCCCTCTTCACTATCAAAATTCTCTCCTCCAGACCCTTAGGATTTAGTACTTTTTTGTTTCCTCTTTATCACTTGTAATTTATGTCAAATATTTTTAATATCAATTACAAGGAAACCATTTTGAAACCAACTCAAGCTAAACTAGAGACATGATATAAGAAACTGAACACATACGCATACATAAACGCATCTTTGTATGTAATTCCAATATGTAATTGCTATTAATATATTATAGACATTTTTCCCTCTTTGTGATTTGATTGTAGTCTGTGTATTTCACAAAGAAATGTTTTCTTGCTTTTTTTAGATTAATCTATTTTTGCTTTTTTTGGTTGAAACGTGAAGAAAAAAAGTGTTTATTGAGAATCAAGTTATTCATCTGGCGAATCTTTTCTTCCAATTTTCTAAAATTGTTCGATGCAATTTATACAAAGAAATGTTGCATGAGACAAACAACTTCTTATAATTGTAAGTATTTGAAAGAGTTTATGAGCATACTTATTTTTTGGGGTGTTATGACTATTTCATTTTGCGCAATCTTCTCCGTAGCCTATGAGAGAGGGATGCAAGAGGTACCCAGGCCAGAGGATTCAAAGGGATCTGGGAGCCAAAAGGGCTTCAGGAATTTCCAGGGATCTCAGGAAAAGTTTGTATATATTGAGATGGAAAAAATACCAGATTGATTTATAGAAAAGAGAAGAGGGGGCAAAAGAAATTTTGTAACCTCTAATAAAATTCCTTTGGGAAGCCCTGATCCTCCAAAGATCTTACACATCTTTATTTAAAGGGTGGCATTCATCTAAAATACATGAGTTATCATCTGAATCCAACATAGTAACAAGGGGGCAAGATGGGGAATTCCTCTGACCTACAATGCATGTCAATTGATAATTATGCCTATGCCGAGGATATAGTGCAACTGCCCCCTTCCCCTGATTCTGGCTTTGTCTCCAGGCTCTGTCTTTGTCCCCAGGTGCTGTCTTAGCCCCTGATGCTGACTTTGCCCCCAGGTGCTGTCTGTGCCCCTTGGCAATGTCTTTGCCCCTGGGTACCAAGAATCCATGCTACCTCATTGATGTTTGCTAAGAATCCTGAAGTGGAGGTTGAACTTTCAGAACCATAACTTGATAAGAATGTATACATAGGCATGTACACATTATGTATATATGTATATATATATATATATATATATATATATATATATATATATATATATATATATATATATATATGCATCCACACACACACACACACACACACACACACACATATATATATATATATATATGTATATATATATATATATATATATATATATATATATATATATATGCATCCACACACACACACACACACACACACACACACACATATATATATATATATATATATGTATATATATATATATATATATATATATATATATATATATATATATATATATATATATATATATATATATATATATCTAGTCTAGAAAGCTTTACAGCTTTAAACACTAAACATTAGAAAAATCTTTCAAAAATATTTTGTGTCACTCCAGTCTTTTATTTCCCAATATCTATCAATGTGATTTATATTAATTTTCTGTGTTTTTTCCCCTGTTTTAAATATACTTTGTTATTATGGTACAATGTATAAATTTTCTCTTGTTGGGATCATCAGTTGTTTACCATGTAACCATTTCAAGGATTTTAAAGACAAAACAGTTATATGAATATGGCCCCACCCAGCAGCGTTGATTGAATACCAACTCCCTTACTACATGGCTTATGTCATACACAGTTTGTCATTTTTTATAGGGTATTATTCATATTGCATATGGATATTATTTCAAACTGCATTTCATTCATTTTTTGAAACAGGGCTTACTAATGTAGGCTACTTCTAAAATGTATTTAACAATAAGGGATCAGTAAGTATAACAACAGACGTGACTCACTGTTTGCGTCACTTCTATTGAAAGTTCACCCATGTGAATATTAAATCCGTTGTGTGGGGTTGATCTCCGACTGCATGCAAACCAACTTATATCAACTTCAAGAACACTAATCATACAGAAAAACTTCTCTGAGTTCTCTACCAACATGTTCAACCAAAGAATTTGACAATTTTTTCAAATAACCTTAAAGTTGATTTTTCCAAGTCATACACCATCAAGCTTCCATCAGATGATTTTTTAACATTTCTAATTATCAAATAAAGCATCCTCTTACATATGGTTAAAATGAAAAAAAAAAAACCACTTTTGGGTTGGTAGTAACACCTTGATAGGCGATTCCAGCTTGGACAATTAGTCACATAGCATTCCATGTCTGATTTCCCACTCCACCCAACTTCCTATCAGTCAAACAAATGGACCAGATCCAAATGTTTTCCCCTTTCCCTGGTTCCAGTCAATACAATGATATTTCATACTGACAAAGACTGGATCCATCTCTTTTGGTTACCTAATTCCCCTAATATTTATACCAATTGATTTAATTTAATATGCACAATTCATTTATTCTATTTTTATACACTTGTTAACATATTCTTTAATCTTTGTTATTATTTCACTTTGGTCAAGCTGATAAGTTTTAAAGGGATCAGGATGTCAAATCGTATAATGTCTGATGATATATATGTATATATGCAAAGTTTTATAAAAATGAAATGCTAATCGCAAAAAAACATTTTAGTGGATTGAAATATGCAAACAATTCTATTTTCACTTTATCACATAATTAAAAATTAATGTCTCTAAGTTACTGAAACAGAGTAGGAAATTTATAGATGACCAAAATTAGATCACCTTTGGGTCCTTAATTAAAGACAAACCAATGAATTTTGCTACCAAGCCAGAAAGGTGATTTAGCCAAGATTCAATGTAACGAAATATCCTCTGTCACCAACTAGTTTACTCAGACTACAGTGAAAAATCTTTCATAAAACCTTGGACCTCAATAAAACAATGAAGTAATAAATGTTTCAACCCTGAAACCAGTCAGTCTAAGAAGTCACTTTAGACTAAAGTGAAACTTTATTCTCCTGAGAGAAACTGAATGATTGGATTTAGACAAAAGTTTTTTTTGTGTGGAGTGTATTGAGAAGAAAAGTCTTTGGTGAGACTTACTTGATGTGGCGACACGTACATTTTCAGTCAAAAATTTGATACTAAAACCTTTTTTCAGTCAGGTTTCTAAACCATCCTTTGATGACCCTCAATAAAAGCCCTTGAATGCTTGCGGTCAAACATCTATTTGTGCTGGTACCCCTCTCTGAACTCATAGCCAACATAGCTCCTTCTCTAAATGTGACAATATATATATATATTGTCTTGTCACTTATCTTTCTCGATGTGAGTATTCGCAAGAACTTGATAGCTATTAAATGCAAACATTGCAACAACTATTTTTGGTGACCATGCAAATGCTGTGTTCATTATTTCACCACTTTAGCTCCTTCTTGTACCGATCCTTACTAACCACCTTTTTATAATCTAGCTTGGTCAACTATACAACTCATTATAACAGGCACAACTCACCAGGCCCCATTCGATAGATAGATGAAACAACATTAGACCCTATATGTCATATGTCCTCTAATTTTGTCTTTACACTGAGGAATAACTTTAACTTAACAGGCCTCTTCTCCTCTCAACTCAATTGAATGTATTAATGTTTTCATTCCATGTATTTCATTTACATATTTTATTTGTGCATTAAACATATCTCTCATTTTCCATGTCTGTACAAGTCCTTTTTAATATCTGCATCCACATTTGTACTTGGTGCTTGTTCTCTATATATCTCTCTTACTTAATCAACTTCTCCACTGACGCTCAATTGGGCCCGCTAATACAGCAAGCACCCATTCTTGGACAAGAACTTCTAGAACTGTCCAGAACCATACTATCTATGAACTGTTGACATTCCAACCAGAATATGTCTAGCACTGAGTTTGGCCATTTGTATGTATGTGGCTGTAAGTTGTGTGCAAAAAAGCATCGATGTCTGTATGTACACTGAAAAAAGTGTTATGTTGATCAAGTTTGAAAAATTATGCTAATTTGTTGCGTGTAAATTTATTAGACTAACTAATAAATTTAGTTTCTATTAATATTCGGACCATCCTCATCTTGGTTGTTTTTCATACAACGTTTCGGCCGTTGCACTCTACGGCCTTCATCAGGTATCATCTGGTAGGTGTGGGGAAGTAACGAACCAAACCCTTTATTAAACGTTGTATGAAAAACAACCAAGATGAGGATGGTCCGAATATTAATAGAAATAATAATCATACCTCATCTTAAAAATTCAGAGATATAATAAATTTAGGTTAAGAATTTTTTTTTGTACGGAGTAATGTTTTCTAGTTAGTCCAAAGAAACACTTTTTTTTCAGTTTATATGGTCATGAATGTACAAGTGCATGTTCTTTGTGGGACAGTTCACATCCACATTCTACAAAGCAGAAATATGAGACTGAACAATCATTGTTATATTCATTGGTGTTTTTGGAGATTCATCAGAGATAACAGGATCAATCTCACTTATTTGAGTGGGTGGAGTCTTTTATTTTAATGAGCACTTTAATCACAAGGAGGAATTAGTTCATCTCAGACGACAAAGTTTCACATTAGACTGAAGTGTTTTCTTAGACTGGCCGATTTCTGTGTTGCAGAAACAGTTATCCCTTTATTGTTTTGCTGAGTAGACTGGTTGGCGACCGAGGATATTTGGTTACATTGAGGTTTTGCTTTGTGGGTTGATAGCAAAATTTATTGTTTTGTTTTTTTCTTAAGGACTAAAAAGCAATCTGGTTTTAGTCCACCACATGTTAAAGGTTTTACTCAAGGCAATATGAGATGATGATGTTACAATAATAATAACAGTGCATTGAAAAAAAAATTGATTCGAATCTTCATCTATTGCATTTGTTGCAATCTCTTAGAGTTAAACAAATGACATAAGAGATGGCAGTAATTTAAAATACATGGTTTATTACAGGCAAAATGTTGTTATGGTGCGAGAGAATTAATGGGAGAGTTACACTTATCAAGTATCTGACTAGGATTAATTAAATGAATGTAATGTGATTGACCGACAATTGAGAATGGCCGTGCTCATTGGAAAAGCAATGTACCGTAATATCCCTTGGCTCAAGTCAACCTGTTAGTATGTAAACACTAATAGCAGCAGTTACCAGAAGTGAAACAGAACGGGTCAGTTGTGATTGAAATGACAGAAAGATGAAGGGAGAAGAATGGATGAATAGATATAACAATGCAGAAAAGAGGAAGTTGAAAAGCATAAATGAATAGAAAAAGTCTTATTCAAGAATAATAAAATGTATATTTATTTGACAAGTTACAATAGTTGAATAAGTTTGCTTTAAATTGCAAGGAAATTTGATATCGATATGGTTCTACAGTCAGGGTCATATAGTTTAATGATAAATAGATAATGGTTATAGTCCATATATGTGTATGTGGAAAACGTGAAAGTCTTCTGACAGGAGTTGTAATTGTCTATGGAAGGAATGGGTTCATGTTATGAGTTGTGTGTGTGATCACTTCTGTGCTTGTTTTGTGATGCTTATTGTGTATGTGTGTGTGTGTGCATATATGTATGTTGAGATAGCCATCATCTTAGTCCTGGGATGATGCATATTTTTAGAATGTTGATTTGGTCTGTCTGTCGATTGAGGTAGGTGTTTGCTCACATAGGAGAAACTGGGTTCCAGGGAAACCTGTTGATTGAAGTTCTACTACCATGTCCACACGATCTCTTGGGAAAAAGGACATTTTTCTTGAAAATATATTTACCTGTCAAGAAAATAGTAGGTTTATTTGTTCAAACTATGGGAGCACGTATTTGTTGCAATAGGCAACAATTACGTGTAGAGAATTCTGGATTTGTTTAATGACAGATATATCCGGGAGTTCCAAGTGTGGATTTTGTTGATATTTTGATATTTTTTCTCATCATCTTTGCAAGATTGTTTATTTTGTAAATAATACGAATAATTAGAAAAATGGTAATTAAATTCAGGAAAATTTCTCAACATCCCCAAAACGTTTGGTAAGAAAAAGAAATATTATTCTCTACTTCTTGAAGAGGATTGGCAAGAGTCTAGGGAAAAAGGTATGAAAAGGTTCAATGAAATTTTTTGCAGAGGTTACCTATTCATTTCAACATAATTATATTTCAATCAATAATCTTACAATTAGAAAAAAAATAATCAAGGGTATTTGTAAATAGGAGCAGACGATCATTCCTTTCTCTCTCCCTTGCACATGTAAACGCATTGAATAATTATCTTAGTTGCAAACTATAACCCCTCCCCATAAAAAACAACAAACACCCCTGCAATGCCCAATGCACGAGGATATCAACGCAGTCTGATAAAACTCAGTACATGCCTCTGTCCCTAATTGCAGTGATGATTCACTCACCTGTCCGTTTACCTTTTTGTAATTTCTAAGCCGAGCTTACAACAAGCTTAGAGACAGACGCTTTTCCTGAGTCACTCGCTGTAAGATCAATCATTGCACCTTTGTGGAATTATCAGTACCCTAAGATGGGTGGGGCCAAATCACATGACAGTAATCAGCCAATTAGAGACAAGCAGCCAAGTATAAGATATGGGTGTTTATTTGTTTTTTGTCTGTGATAATTCATTCGCAATTTAATATTTCTATGCAAAATCAATGAATGAAATTGTATAAAGAATGAAAAAAATGAATGTTGAAAGATTGTACATTTATGTTTAAGAATGAATTTTGAAAGTAGAAATATCTAAAATAAATATTATAAGAGTTAATAAAAAATAAAGGAACATATCATTAGAAAAACAAGTTAAACTATATAGATGTAGCTAATACTTGCCATCACAGTCAATAATTAAACAACCAAAGTGTAAGAATTTGGAGTTTCCATTCCCATTGGAAAATATCTAAAATAAAGTAAAAAAAACATCTGAAAACATCTAAAATAAAGTAAAAAAAAACATCAGAAAACATCTAAAATAAAGTAAAAAAACATCAGAAAACATCTATATTCTCCAGAATCCAGATGTTATCAATAGACCCATCAAAATGAGTATCAAAAAAGCTTCTTTTTTTTTTAATCTAAAAAATCATTTTTAGAAGAGGTCTAGAGTACTGATGCCAATTTTTCAAGTCAGTAGACAAAACAGTATGGCCAAGAGTGCTGGAACACACATGCTCCTATAAAAAGGGCTAGAACCTTTTGCCACCTTTAGTTGCTATGATTGTTTCATACTTGCACTTGTTACACAGTCATAAAACAGTGGACTATAGGTTTTAATTTTTAAGATTAATAAATTAGATTACACCATTTTGTTCGGAGGGAAATATAACTGGCAATGCAGTATAATATGTTACATATTCACGTACAAAATAGATTTTTAAATAAAAAATATGTCCATGAAATTTATGCTCAATCAAAAACCCAGCAATACCTTGATTCCCACTTCTCACACAAAACACCCTAATAGAACTCAGTACATGTGTGTGTGTCCATTATAGCCATTGGTAGATTTTTCAGCTAGTTCCGATGGAAGGCCTAAATGGAGCCTTTAGACAGAATAAAAGAGCAAAACTATTTTTTCAAGGGGTATCTTAATTCAACCTATAGCTACAATGCACCATTTTGGTAACTAAAAGGTCACATACAGATAAACATAATGAGACTTCTAGTATTATAGATTAATAGGCCAATGGATAGAAATTAGATCCTCATTACTAGGGTGAAGATGAATAAAGACCCTACACTATTATTATTTAGTTGCAAATCATCTGGGTTTTTTTTTGCACTCTTCAATTTTCTTAGCCGCTATACCAAGGAAGTTTGCGAGCTGACCTTTCTGACTGGTCTTTATGTTTGAAAATTGAAGACTTTTTCTTTAAGCAACTTAAGAATTTTAAAATCATAATTGAAACCGTACTTTTAATATTATCTTCAACAATGAAGAGCTGGCCATATTTATTTTTGACTTCATAGAAGATTCATGGATTTAGGTATGCAATAATACCTTGGTTAGCATTCTAGATATATTCCTAAAAAATGCTGCTCTTAATGGAAAAGCACTATAGAGTGTCATCATAGTATAGGGATAGAAGATTGTTAGGGTATTTTTAACCATGATATGAACACAAATGAAAGTGACAGACATAGACAAATGAATAAAGAATCCAGGAATTTGCAGTCAAACCTCCAAGCACTAAATAACTTTATATAACCTTATACAATATGATTTTACACATTATGATCTAAAGTTCTTATAAAATTAGAAAACAAGTTTAATTAATTAAGATCTATTATCATCATACTGAAAATATTGTGTCAGCAACCATTTTGGAATATATGATGTCATTGCTGAGCCTCAATAAGATGGAATGAATTAGTGCGGCATATCTCATCTGGTAGCTTCTTTCTGGAGCTGGTGAAATATCACTAGATGTCAATGTACATTGGTACATGATAAATTTTTTTGTGTATTCTCATACATTAACCACAATAAGCACATTAACCAAAGTGTACAGTACAGAGTTATCTCAGAGACTGTTCAAGTAACTGTTTTTCATCATAATTTATTTCTGTAATTCAAAATTTCTAGATTTGTACAAAAAGTATTTAAAAAAAAGCTCAATGGCAAATGAGTGCTGAACAGGGAGGGTCTTGATGATAACAGCTTACAATATGTCATCCAATAAAAATGAAATTAAGAAGATAATGGAAAACCAGTTTGTCTCCTTCCTGTACTGTCAACATAATTATAGTCAACATCAACATAGATTTCTTCAGTTTTTAAGTGGGTCTGTCTTGCTGGTTGACTGGTTGTGTCGCATGTACAAGATGCACTGATGGAACTACACGGTTGGAAATTCCAACATTTACCCCTTATTATGTCAAGAAAAATAATTAAAAAAAAAATTTCCCCAAAAATAGGTTTTCAGTAGGTGGTTCAACTAACAATGTAAACTTATGCTAAACTGGTCTCTCAGTTTGTGTCCAACCCTGTTCATGCTGGTATTTTGAAAATTCAGATCAAGGCGAAGGTTGTGACTTATTCATTGATCAAATTTTTGATTGATCACCCCCAACATGACATGCTGGCAGAAGACATTGTTCAAGTGTTGGTTTCTATCGCGTTACTAATGAGACCTGTTTCTTTATAATCTTTTTTCTTCTTTCCTCTCCAGTGTACAATTCTTATTGAATTATCAGACTCTGCATATCGTGATTTAAATCCTCGGGAGAACTGTGAAAAGAATCCAATTGATCAAATTATTTGTATTCAAAATATTTTATGAGTCTTTGATAGAAAAAGATTTGAAGAAAACTGTCAAACAAATATATTTACTAGCCTAATAGTAAGAGGTTGAGGATTGATTATGTATGTATCTTTGGTGTACAAAACTAGCTGACAACATAAGAAAGAAGGAAATATATTAATAGATTTCAAAATAGGGCTAACACAGAGTCTACATAGATATGGCATTCTCATGTTGAGATCTTACAGAAATATTGTGAAGTAGAGTTGGGTGCCATTGATATTTAATGAGGATATTTCAGCTTTTGGAGTGAGAACCAAGAAATTCATACTGTTCATTATATATGCTCTTTCAATATGGAATGGAGCATTCTGGTGGATGGGGAACCTATGCGTTGATAAATTCAACCTTACTGACCGTCCAGTTATGTGGAGTAGAGGGAGGATACCAGCCTCTGGGTCAGAAGCTAAGGTTTCGATCTTACCTTATTTTCTTTAATTGATTATTCTATTTACGTTGTCTAGGCCAAATGATACATTCACCATATTATTCAATAACAGGAGATCATTTCAAATAAGAATTTCAATGTAAAATTAAAAAATTTATGAAAGAAGAAGAAATCAAGCGAAGAATTGCACTAGGATGGCAAGCCTTTGGCAGAGCTGGCTCAACCTTCAAAAATAATAAGATCCCATTAATCCTAAAGAGAAGGGTGTATAACCAATGCATCCTCCCAATAGTCACTTATGGAGCTGAAACATGGAACTTAACCAAGAGACAGACCCGTAAGCTAAGAACCATGCAACGTGCGCATGAAAGAATAATGCTGGGCCTCACATGGAGAGACCACAAAACAGCACAGTACATCCGGGAAAAGACAAGAGTTAAAGACATCATAGAATTCATAAAAAATCTCAAATGGCGGTGGGCTGGCCATGTTGCAAGAATGGCAGACAACCGATTGACATCACAACTCACGACACGGATTCCCCGAGACCACATGCGCAACCGAGGCCGGCAAAATGTTAGATGGAGAGACGAGCTAGACAAGTTCAGGAAGTACTGGCTCCGTGACGCCCATGATAGAGAAGTGTGGCAATTCCTGGGGAAGGTTTATGTCCAATGACGGACGCTAACAGACTGATGATGATGATGATGATGATGATGATGATGTTAGATCATATATCTATTTCATAATAAAATACATATATGTGTGTGTGTGTATGTGTATGTGTATGTTGGTTATGTGTTGATTTCTTTTCAGTGACTAATCAGACCGGTTCTTTTTCGAATTTCATCTCACAATTTCCAATTACATACTTCCATTTCATTGACTTAGTTTCTGTGCCTAATAATTGGTTTCTGTAATTTTCACAATATTAATTCCCATCTTGTTTCACAGGATTTACAGGACTGACCAGTAAATGGCTTTTTCAGCTATCAACAATATCAATCAATATGAAAATCAATATCAATGATTGTGCTTTAGCCTGAAAATCAATTGGCAACTGGCTATTTCCCCAGCAGACAATTCCAATTTCTAATTTCATTAGCTCACTTGAGGTACGTTGAAAATTGGAAAGTTATGGAAGTAGACATGTGTATGCTCAATGATTACTCAACTGGCCATTGAATAAGGTTGGCATTCACCAGATATTGGTTTATAAGGCAGTGCAGCATCGAGTTTGAAGTTCTTGAGAAATATAGTAAAAATAAATGAAGAATTCAAGATATATAGACATTCTTTTTTAGAGTTCTATAAATTATCTCCCTTGACTTTCACTCAATAGATTTATCTACGTATGGATGGGAAATCATTTTACATGACATTTATGGTAAACTGCTCCATACACCATACCATAAAGTCTAGTCCCTTCCAAACATGCACCTGTGTAGGAGGCACTATCGTAGTTGGTGAAAATTTGTATTTTCATGTCTTATTCTGCATTATAGAGTAGTAGTTATCAAACTAGTTTTGTAAGTCATAGTTTACCTTTGATGAAAGGTGGGCTATGGGCTGAACAAGAACTGACTAAATTTTGGGGTGGATCCAGATATTTCTTCAATTGAGAGATATTTTGTCATCCATGATAGGTAATAGTCCAAAATGTGGAAAATTAAAACTTTCACAGTAACTCCAACTGCACTGTAGCTATATATGAGCTTATTTTCATTCAGCTTCCAGTTTGCATTCAGTGTTGACCGAGATGTTCACACTCTGGATACTTTCTGGTTTCTGAAGTAAATTTTGTCTTCATTGGGTGTTCCATACTTGTGGCTTCGTGTTGTACTAAATTAAGCTTGATAAATATTCATAGTGATTAATTATTGAAAAAATACAAATAAAGGAAAAATATATATACCTGGAATAGCAAGTACATCAGTGGTTGTAAAAATATGTATTTGTGAGATATTTTTGGCAAAAGAGAGCAAGTAATTATAGAATAATTGAACAAATGTATCAATATTAATTGACTACATTTGCATGCAATATTGATGACCACACAAAAAGTAAAAATCCCTCTTGAACAGCCAACTTTCATTTTTGTAAACCTTGATCCCATGAACAGGTAACACTCCATATTTGAAAGATTGGTGTAACACAATTTTCCTTTTCTTTTGTTGATATTTAATCTTAAGACGGATTTGCATGGAACTCAATGAATAGCATAAAATAAAGACAGAGCAAAGAAATGAAGGAAAATATATTGTAAACTTTGACATACAAATCATACACATTGTCTTCTTCAATACACACAAAAGTATATATGTATATATATATATATATATATATATACATATATATATATATATATATATATACATATACATCTCATGATATAGAAGAACACTCCTCATCAAAACATTATTTTTCTTTGAGAATATATAAATCAATACTGAGAACTATTCCATTTGTAATGAAGATTTTAATTTGAAAAGATTGTTTTCTTAAAATAAAAAAAATCTCATTCATTAAAAAAAAACAAATTTGATAAACAGCCTTAATTTGCAAATGAATTCATCAATCAGCAGATAGTATTATTTTTAGCTTCGTTTTGATTGAAACAAGAAATGAATGGATGTTTCTGTTCTTGTTTTCTTGAAAAAATACAAACATTTGATACATGATTCAAGAGGTAGAAAGAAATGTCATTAGAAAAGTCAGTCCATAGAAGATGATTTGATAGTTCAAGATTTTGGACTGGAGACAAATTTTCATTTAATGTCTTTTGTTATTTTTTTTCACTCATCAATCTTCATCAATTAATTCAATGAAATTAATGAAAAATGAAATTAGTTTAGAAAATGTAAGAAAAAGTCATTAACCAAATTAAATTAGATGCATATCAGTATTGATTTAAACATAGTACAAAGCAAGGGTGTCTCTGTGGGGGGATCTGATGAATTTCAAAGCACATAGAGAGTCCATACCTCAGGCAACACCATTGTCACTAAAGATTGAATGAAAATAGGTTCATACATAGCTATGATGCAATGGAGGTAACAGTGAAAAAACTGTTGGATCTGTCCCCCCCCCATCAATTTAATTGTTGCATACTTAGCCAATAGCCCAACCATCCTCAAAATGATTAAATTATGTTTAGCAATACTCATAATTGCTTCAGGCAAAATTCTAGTCTTTTATTCAATGAAAGCATAAATCCCAGTTAGTCATATTTGCACTTTTGAATAACAATTTGATATATTTTGTTTTGTTTCACGAAATGCTCGTCTTGATCGATGCTGGTATAAACCAACTAATTGTTTATAAGGCACCCAGGTAAAAATATTTATTCTTCCAAGTAGACAGTAACTCAGCCAGAAAGTGTTGGTACTGATCAATAATAAAACACGGAGAATGGACCAGACAGGAAATCTTTACATGATCATGTGACAATCACTAAGCTGCTAATGTCACTGTCCAAACACCACAAGCACAAATGCACACACACATGCATACATATGTATGTGTACAGAAAAACATTGATATATATATATATATATATATATATATTTATTGTGTGTGTATGTGTGTGTATATATACAAACCCACATTCACCTTTGCAGAAATAGAGTCATATATGAAAGGTGAAATCCGCAAAAAATCCTGGAACAAAACATATATAAACTCTAATACATATAGGCATACACATATGGACATATTAGAGTGTCTGTTTACTTTCCATCTTCAAATAGATTTGTAACCATTGCAACATGATCAGATCAATCTTGAAGCAGAAAGAAGAAAGACCAACATTGAGGCAGATTGTATTGAGAAAAAGGAAAACAATTACACAGGATAAAGTAAAGCTAAACTTCACAAGCAAGGGAGACAACTCATTTACTTTCAAGTGATACTTCAGTTGATCTAATCTGCATGTCTGGCTGAGTAGTAAGAACATGGAGCTGAATGCTGATAAATCTGGAGTTCAAATCTACTCATAAGGAATGGCATGAACACAATCAGTAATAAATTGTAAGTTTTTTGTTTGAACCTTTAGCACTCTGCATTCTTTTTCAAGGGCACCAAGATTTTGTGCACCGTAACTTAGAAAGCCTATAAATTATGTGTCTGCTTGTCTATGACTGAAATTTATAAGACAGCCACAAAATTCAAAGACATAATTTATTGATGGGAGTCACCTGTTGTGGTGGGACAAAGTTTTTACTTGGTGAAAGATTCTGCCCACAGAGTGCTAAAGGTTAAAAATCTTGCACAATTTCACCTGGAAAAGTGCTTCAATATTTTAAAGAAATGTCCATATTAAGTCGGAATTAAAACCCAAGGAAGAAATAGATGACTCCAAGAGGACTGCAACATTGGTCAATTGCCAAAACATTATTTTGTTTTTAAGATACATATAAATGCTAAGCAATCCACGTGAAAGTGAGACAAAATGAAATATGCACCCACATACACACACGGCCAGATATACCTATGCACACACAAATACACGTACATGCTGTTCCACCAATCTGAGACATGTGTCACCAGCTTGGCTGACTAACCTTAAAATTCTAGCAGCTGCTATCATTAGAAAGCATTAGCGTTCTCTCTCTCGCCTGGTGTTCGAGAGAAAAAGATATACTGGTATTTCAACTATTAAGAGCAGTAACATCAAAAAGAATAAAGTGTCTATACTCATTCATGTTTTTGAATTATGCATGTGACAACGTGAGATCATCAACAAGTGACGATCAACTGAGACATCCAATATCAATCGACAAAAAACTGATCAACAATTGATTGATCAAATAGATCTACGCAGTACTGCATTCAACACTATCTGAAAACGTAACACAATTTTTTAGGTTTTCATACATCAAAATTTTCTTACATTCTTCTTCTGTTGAGTTCTGCATCATGAAAAAAGTAAGATAGATAAGAATCTTTGTAGCAAGATTTATTTCTTGAATATCACTCTTTGTTAAAAACCAGCAAGATTTCCAGGTAACTTGCTCGAATAAAACTTACTCAATTCATCTCACCTGATTCAGGTGAACACACATATTGTATGGTAGCTTTCAATTTTTAGCCCCGACAATTCTTTTGTGGAATATTTCATTGCAAAATAAGTCATATGAATAGATACATTATAAGCCAATATACAGTGCAATAGTATTCAATAAAAAGAAATCCTTAAATTGAAATAACAAGCTTCCAATATCTTCACTATAAAAACAAAGATTACCTTTGAAAGAAATAATGTATAAGGATGGATTCTCAATGTAAAACCAAATGAAGTTGACGCAAGCAGTATTTTTACAGAATCCTCACTGGAAACTTGCACAGGATCACTCTCAATCTCTATTTCTAGGTTTCATTGTGAAATAATTGGCATCCTATACTTCTCCAAATGTTTGTCTGTATGTGACAGTGGAATTAAAGAACCACACAACATATCCCCATAAAATATTCTGTGTACTAATGGGAGCCTGGAGCATGTTTCTAACAAGTTAGTTGTTGAAATTTTTAAAAATTTAAAAGTTTTATTTGGGGGCTCTAGTTTCAATGTAAACGTTATGTTAAAATTGTTCTTTACTTTGTGTCAGACAAAACTATTGTTTGGGCTATGAAACCCACAAAAGAAGAAATCATGCGGAGAATCACCCCAGGAATAATTATAAATGTGTTATATTACTTTGAAACCATTTGAAATGACCTGTTAATTTATGGGGAATGTATCATTTTGCCTCAACAAAATCACACCACTTTCTGCATTTAACATCGTACTGTCAGAATATGCTGAACCTTAAAAAACAAGACGATCCCAATAATCCCCCAAAGAAAAGTATACAACTGATACATCCTCCCGATAGTCACTTATGGAGCTGAAACATAGAACCTAACCAAGAGACAGACCCACAAACTGAGAAGCATGCTGCATGCACATGAGAGAATCATGCTCAAACTCATATGGAGAGATCATAAGACAGCACAATATATCAGGAAGAAAACGGAGGTCTGAGGCATTAAAGAATCTATTATTATTACTATTAGAAAACTCAAATGGCAATGGGCTGGTCATGTTGCAAAAATGACAGACAACTGATGGACATCACGACTCACAACATGGATCCCCAGATATCACATGCAAAATTGAGGCTGACAAAGTACAAGATAGAGAGATGAACTAGACAAATTCAGAAAATACTGGCTCTGCGACGCCCATGATAAAGAAATGCGGTGGATCTTAGGGAAGGTCTATATCCAATGATGGACGTTAAAAGACTGATGATGATGATGATGATACATGCATAAATGGCATAATTTGACAATTTTATTTACATGTCTCAATGAAGAAGGAACTCTATACAGGGATGCCACTTTTCTACAAACTCGTATATAAATGGCTTGTTTATTAATAACCACATTTGCTTTAGCAACTACCTGATATATCGCAACATGAGAATACTTTTGGTTACAAAAGTCCTGCTCTTCATCCCAATTAATCTGTCAAAGATATTCAAATCCAGTTTTTTTTGGCTTTCAAAATCATCTTAGATAATTAGATAATTCATTAAAAACAGATTATTTCACATCCATCATGCATAAAATTGTTATCATATTTGCAGCTAATATATAATCTTATATAAAAGCCAATGTTACATTTTTGTTTGTTTGTTGCTTTGCTGGTTTCTGTCATGCTAAAGCAAACATTAAGAGAAAGAGAGTGGGTAAAGCAAAGATTGTGTCTCTGTGTTTGCATATGAAGTCACACATAGCTACATGTTTATGTTTTTGTGTCTCTATCACTACTACTGATGATGATGTCTTAGCAGTAGATAGAAACAAATGTAGGCATCACTGATTTTTCATGAATAAAACTGTTTTCTACATACAAAGAAAGAAAAGTTCTTTTTACCCTGTTCTGTTGTCTTATCTTTTTTTGAATATTGAAAAACAGAAAACATGGAGAGTTATAGAAAATCAACATTGAAAAGAAAATTTGTTTGAGGTGTAGTGTTTCAGTTTGCAATAAATACATTTATAGTAAAATACATGTTTGTATATCGTATATGTATTAGAATAATCCCACAATCTTTGACAGGTATTATGTTAGATGATTTAAACATTTTATAAATTATAGACGTGAAAATAAATTCAAACTTCTCACTCAGTGAGCATATACCACCATCACTAAAAACAGGAAGAAAATCAATTCATATGGAGTTACGAAGCAGGGGAGGTAGCTGTAAAAGTTTCCTGAGTCTGCCCTAAAATTTAACCCCTTCTTCCTTAACCATTGATTGACCCTTCAACAAAACGTCATCGAAATCTGTTGAGAACTTTTGAAGATATTGTGTGTACATGATACAGGCGAGATAGCTGTAAAATAAAAAGCTGGATCCACTCCTAAATTCAATCATGTCTCCTGGAGTCTATTGCCAACCTTTCCATGAAAAATTTTTCAAAATCACTGAGAACTTCTTGAGTTATTTTGTCAGTAGTTAGATAGATAAATAAATATAGATATACCTCTTACAACTTTGTTGGCAGAGATAGATAAATATACAATCTTCAAAAGTATATTTTAAGTATGAAAATAAAGAGAGATTCCATGAGCTTTGGAAAAAAAACAAAACAATATATAATAATAATTCCAGATCACCTGTGCAATTTCAGCTGCAAGCAAGTGAGTAGTATCATGAAATCTGAGGGTAGTAATGGTTATAAATCTTTCAAGCATCATTCAATGAGAGTAATTTTACTCCGCCTTTTTCTCTTTTACTTTTTTACTGTCATAGCAACAAGATATGCGAGGAAAGCTCCTAACTATTATGTGAAAATCTACATGTAAAGCAACATTATTGATCGGAATCCATCATCAGTGAAAAAAAAATTTCCCTGATTCTCTACTATATTGATTGTGTATTAATCATTGGATGAATCCAAATTGCCCTTAAATTACAGATGTAAAATAGACACACTGGTTGGTTGCTATTAGTTACCAGCCACAACATTATCTCTAGTTCATGACATAAGTCTGCTATATTGCACTTAAAAGATGGCTCATATTTGTTGGTGGTTTACTTATGTCCGCGGTATTATTGGTTTATAATTCATTTTTATTAGATAAGGTATTGTAAGCCATTAATATTAATTCTGACGACTATTTTCCTTCATCTTGATCTTTTCAGTTATTTTAATCCCAACTTAACTCAGATAAAAGATTTTAATGATACATAAACCAAAACCAAAAAACAAAAGATTTTAATGATAAATAAATCAAAACCAAAAAACTAAAGATTTTAATGATACATAAACCAAAACCAGAAAACTGAAGATTTTAATGATACATAAACCAAAACCAAAAACAGAAGATTTTAATGATACATAAATCAAAACCAAAAAACAAAAGATTTTAATGATACATAAATCAAAACCAAAAAACTAAAGATTTTAATGATACATAAACCAAAACCAGAAAACTGAAGATTTTAATGATACATAAACCAAAACCAAAAACAGAAGATTTTAATGATACATAAATCAAAACCAAAAAACAAAAGATTTTAATGATACATAAATCAAAACCAGAAAACAGAAGATTTTAATGATAAATAAACCAAAACCAAAAAACAAAAGATTTTAATGATACATAAATCAAAACCAGAAAACTAAAGATTTTAACGATATCTAAACCAAAATTAAAAAACATGAAATTTTAATGATACATTAACCAAAATAAAAATCATGGTGCTGGGGGGGAGTTGAGATAGTAGGTTTAGAGGTTAGATTTGGACTTGAGCAAGTTGTTGAAGTTTCCTCAGCTCAAATGGCAAAGCAATTGATATTTTTAATCCGGCTTCTGTGTGGCAATAGGGTCATGAGTTTGAGTCTCAGCTGGAACTCACTCTTTATTTCCATTCTGGACTGTTTGCACACTGCCATAGATTGATGGCCTAAGTTCTGATAGAAAACCACAACTAACAGATTTGGTCAACCATTCAATAAAAGTCGTCTTTTAGCAGCATGCACTGTTCGGGGTGACCTATTAGAAAATTAGTAAAAGTGGTGATCAAAAAATAAGTAACTCCTCTTGCCTTTTGTTCAGCAGTGATCACTAAAAATGTCAGAATCTTTAAAAACAAGTGTAGATGCTGGTGGACACAAATAAAGGGACCGATTTAGCATAAACGTACATTTCAAATTGAACCTCTCACTATTTAAGGGGTGAATTTTCAAGAAAATAAAAAAATTTTTTTTCTTGATATAATAAGCAGTTACTGTTGAAATTTTAAGCCCTCTAACTCCTTTGGTAAAGCCTGTATGCGTGATACATACCTCAATTCATAAACTCAAGAAATGAGTGTTGACATTTTTGCTTGATTGTTTCTAGTGGGATGAAGGCAAATTGTTGTTAAAATTGATGATATGATTTTAAGGGCTCTTAAAGAAATATTTCAATGTTTTTATTTTTTGCAACTAAAAAAGTAAAATGTCTTGATTAAATTTCTCAAGTGATTTATCATTTTATATAAAGATTATTGTAGGAAGGCCCAGTCCAGTGCTGCCGATTTTTCTTGTTGATTTTTAAAGATTTTTTCATAATCTCATGAAAACTGGAATTATTTTTTTTTAACATAAATTTCAGAATGATTTTGCAAATGATATTATTTTTAATATTCTGAAATTTTTTTTTTGCATAACTCTTTTAGATATTCAAAATAAAAATTTTTTTCGATTCATCCTGGTAATTAAAACAAATTATTAGCAAAAAATACTGCTTTTAGCACAAATTACTCACTAGGTGTTCCTGAAAAGGCCTGTGTTGACCCAAGCTAGGGGCCTTGGCTCCTCAAGGATCTCCTTCAACATTTAGTGAGATTTGTTATTGTATACTGTTAAAAGAAATCCAGTAGGGGAACTACAATTCATAGAGCTTTTTGAGGGCCCCCTCCAAAAATCGCTTTAGATAAACAAATTATATAACCCTTCTGTAGGATGGGCATTTATCTAGTATCTTAAATAAATGTAAGGCAAACCATGCCCTTGATGGCCTCACTCTATTGAGCTTCACAGGAAGCATAAAAAAGTCGAAAATTTGAGAATCAGTACGATTGGTTTGACCTGGAATCATTTCCTAATTTGTTTTGAGGCCATCATTATCAAATGATTGATTCAATTTGGTTTTCTTTTGATCCTCTTGTTGAACTGATTTTTTAATCTTTCATTTCCTATCATTTCTCTCTTGATTGATCTCAGCAAAAGAAAACAAATTTCATTTGAGAGCAACAAAACAGAAAAGATAAAGAGGAGGGAGAAATTTTGTTTCTATTGAAAGCACATTTGATCAAATTGATTAATGTCAATTTGTTAATTGTGTCTGTCTGTTTATCAACAAAAAGAAACGCAACTCATATCCTTGTTAGGCAGGGTCCTAGGGTTTTAGTCTTCCACCAAATGTTCTAAAATTTTTTAAACTGTTTTTACCTTTTGAAAGTGAAAAAATAAAATAACTTGACTAAAGTTGCTTGAGGATTTATTAAGTTGCACAGAAATAGATAATTGATCCTTAAAAGACTTTACATTGAATTAAACATAATTTCATGGATATTTGCTGAACCTGTGGGAATTCTTTGGGTGTGGAAAACTAAGATGGTTCATTATCCTATGCCTCTGCTCCTCTCTCTCTTTTTTTTATAGTAATAAAATAATCTTTTTGATGAAATGAGTAATATCTTTATTCATATAATTTGTTGAAAAAGAATCATTTACACATTTTCATAAAAAATTACTCTGGTATATGAAACTGAATCCAACCCATATTTTTACAAACTTATGATTTTGTAACCTAACAAAAAATAAATAGAGAAAATCTGTTTCACAAAACAGTAATGATGCCTGCTTTATTCAAATTTCAATGTTCCAAAATTCTCTCTATTGTGATTGGTCAGTTTTTTATCCAATTGGCCTATCAGAGTGTGATGGTTGTAAATCGTGATAGGCAGAATTAAAGAATAGATTTAATTCTTATTTTGATTTGTTAAAAAATATTGCTAGATAGGGAAATAGAAGTGGCCCCGAGTTAAGTTATGCACTGGAACCCATTAATGTAAAATCCAGCCCTGATCTAAAGTCTATCCAGTTTTTGATGAGAAATCTGTTGCAGTAAAATTCCATTTTTGATAAACCGGGAACAGTCAAAAATCAAGTAAAAATTTTTTTCATGCAAGAGAACATCTCATCCAAATGGAGAGAAACAAGAAAACTGACATATTAGAAATTGTTAACAAAATCTGTCATCAAAACTGTCAACATAGGTTATTTCAGTCTTTTAGTTGGTATGGCTGGCTGGCTATGAATGTATGAATATATATATTTATGTATGTATGTATGTATGCGAGCATGTATGTATGACACATACAGGACGTACCAATGGACAATGTAAATTTATTCTAAACTGGTTCCTTAGTTTTTATCTGGCATTGTTCATGCTTGTATATTAAAAATCTAGACTCTTTTAGTGATTACTGCCTAGCAGAAGGCAAAGGAGGTAACTTATTAATTGATCACCACTTTTCTCAATGTTTTAATCAATCACCCTCAGCATGACATGCTGCAAAAAGATATTGGTCATGTGACAGTTTCTATTGAGTGACTAACCAGACCTATTTCTACTCTATCCGATTAGAGAGGTAACAGGAGAGGAAGTGAAAAAAATGATGCTTTAATGTTTGGAGTTCAAACGTGGAAGTCAAGATTTCAGTTATTTGATTGAAACAAAAAAGGGGAAAATTGAAAAATGATAAATGTTGATTCAATGTAAATGTATCAAGAGAGATTTTTTCATGCAACTTTTTTTTTCTGATAACATCATGTATATTCTGTATAGTTTATGAATTATCATTTGACATTTTTATTACATTCTATTTCTTGAATTTATTTTTCATTTTCAAAAGTCAATTTTTTCTTAACTGAATGTCCCAGTTCAGATATCAAGATTTGACTACATATTCATGTTGTGTAGCAAATACACACACACACACACACACACTCACACATATATACATATTTTTTTAGGGATTAGTTATTAGGTAAGGAGTGCTCATTGTTAAGGATAGAGCATGTGTAAATAGGCATACAGATAAATCAGTACTTCATGGTGAGTCCGAGTTCACACTAGTGCAATTGTCAGGTCTGACAATCTCTCCAGCATGTCAATATGAAGCATTATTTTGTCTGTTTCTATCTATTCATCAATCTATCTATCTATCTATATAGATGCATACAAAAATGTATGCATTAAAATCAAAAGGAAGTAAATAATTGTTTTGTACTTGGAATGAAAACACAAGGAACCAATCTTTTGGTTAGGTTCCATGTTACAGCTCCATAGAGAGGATGCATTGGTTGTACACTATTCTTTTTAAAACTAATGGGATTTTCTTGAAGGCTGAGTTTCATCTTCTGAAAGCTTGCCAACCTAGAGTGATTTTTCTTTTGATTTCCTCTTCTTTTGAGGATGTCATGGAGACTCGTTGTCCTAGGTAAATGTAGTGGTCTGTTTTTTTCTTTTAGCTCTGCCTTTTCGATTTTCATCATTGTGACTTGGTCCTCAACATGTTTGTTGTACATGATATTTGTTTCACTGAAGTTCACGAGAACACCAGCTTTCTCTCTTTCTTCATTCAGTTTGTTTTGCATTTTTTTGAAGATCATGAAGATTCTTAGGAAAAAAGGTGATATTGTCATCAGATCTGAGACTACTTAGTTATTCGTTATCTATTCTGATCCCTTAATAACCCATTCTAAGATTCGGAAGAAAACCTTGAGGCAGGCTGTGAAGAGTTTGGTGAGCTGGTATTGCCTAGAGGCAGGCTGTGAAGAGTTTGGTGTGCTGGTATCGCCTTGAGGCAAGCTGTGAAGACCTTGGTGAGCTGGTATCACCTTATCTTAACCCTTTTTCCAGCTGAAAGTGGTCAGAACCTTTATGTAGCTTGATACAGAACTGATGTGTCTCAGATTTGTTGCAAAACTCTATTATACTCGGGGTCTACATTTAGTTGTATGATAGCATCAGTGACCCTGGGATTTCCACTGGGTTGAAGACCTTCTTGAAGCCAACTAATCTGGTTGGTTTTCATCTAGCGTTTTAATGATTTGGCTGGTGATCACTTTACTAAAAAGTTTGTATATGCAGTATTCTGGGAAAATCTTCTGGACATTTCTTCATTTGAGAGAATAGTATGTAAAGACTAGATAAACTTTTAGGAATGATACATTGGCTGTTTTTTGAGAAAAAACTGTTATGAATATTAAAGTTTACTGCATTAATTAGAAACAAATTCAAAGTATGTATACTGCAGTTTGTAAAGAATGCATTTGGAGCAACTTCCCTAGTGACGACGTTATAAGCTGTTTAGAGTAGGTCGATGACAATGTCATCTGGTTCAGTGCTTTTCCTTTTTGTTATTCTTTGATGGCTTACTTCATTGCCCACGGAGTGACTTCTGGGGAATCTTCGAATAGGTGACTCGTGACTCGTAAGAGCCAATCTTTTAAAACCTTTGACTCTTTTATCCGTGCTATTTATAACAAAATCTGGGGACGTCAAGTCGGGTCAACTATGAATCTCTTTCTGGCATCAAATATTCCTTCCTCCGCTGCAATATCATCACGTATTTCTCTACGAAGTTCTCTAAGCTGCGCGTATTCCGTATTGATATCACTTTTCTGAGCCAGTTTGGTTAATTCACTCTCACTCTGTTTGAATTGAGATTTATTCTCATTATGCATGCTTTTAATATCTTGAAACAAAAAAAGAGAATCAAACGAGAAGTCTTTACCAGATCTAGACTTATTTTCGGTAAATATATAAATTGTAAACTTTGTCTAGTAGTTCCACTGGCGTATCCAGGATTTTGAGCAGGAGATGAGCCCAAATAGAAAAAATATCATTTTCACAAATAAATAGGAACCCCCCCAAAAAAAACAAATTTTAAACATAAATGTCTTTAAGTTTATGTAGCGCCCCCTATACTTTTAGTTGGGATTTAAATACGAAACTCTTCCTTTGGCTAGATATTAAAAAGTCGCTTCCTCCGACAACCCCTATAAAACCACTGGACGCACATGGTCCAATGCTCAATGGCGCCAGGACTCCTAGCTGGCCATGACTCTGGCCCCGGCCTTTGCGGCTGGCTACTCTTCCCCTCTCTTTCTTTCTCCCTAAGATCGTTATCATTTCGCCGGCCGATCCGATCTTATTTTTTACCTATCCATTCTTGACCTATCTCCGTGACCTATCTCTGTACTAACTTTGCCCACTTCACTTCACTGATATCGAGCCTCACGCATACGCTCAACTACGCCACCGTGTCTTCTCCACGTGCTCCAAACGCGTGTCACCTCTCACTCACGTGAATGAAATGGCAAGGTCCTTTCACTATCCGATAGTCACGATAATCTTTCCTAAATTTTTTCTCTTCAGGAAATACACATGGATAAAACTCCATGTTCTCTCTCTTTCATGATCTGTTCATCGAGAGTCTTTCAGCGTCAGAGAATAGCCCCAAGTTAACTCACTTACTTGACAGTACGGCTCGCACACTGAACCCAGATTCCACGTATTACCTTGGAGCGATCCAGGTCATATGGAAATCCATACGTTCACACAACTCCGCTCCAGCTCCGATGCCAGTACTATCAATGATAAGAAAGCTCCCACTTTTCGCTATCTCTTCTCCTAACATTACTTCTCACGATCGATCGTATTCATGTTATTCTTATAAGTACCTCATTCTCCATTCTTGTATTGAACGTACGTATCTTTTGTCAGGCCAGAGTACTTGTATGTGTTCTTTCCTTTTTGTTTCAATACGCGTCCAGCTTCATACTTGGCATGCATTCCATTCACTCTGTACATCTCCCTTTCTCCTACTCATCTACAGTGCTGCACGCACGCTACACATCAACCCACGAGGGAGACAAAAGTTCTCTCTCACACCATCATTCATTACGCTGTTCGTTCCACTACTAAAGTCGAATCACGAAACTTAATTCATGATTACGCTAGCTTATTCCTTGTGCCTAAAACACTGTAAAGTCCCAGACGATTGGAACACTGCTATCATAATCCCTTTATATAAAAAGGAAACCCGAAAGACCTCAACAACTATAGGCCTATAAGCCTACTCAACTGGGTATATAAACTTTTCACAAAGATCATCACCAACCGAATCACAAAAACACTCGATGAAAACCAGCCACGTGAACAAGCTGGCTTTAGAAGAAGCTACTCGACCATGGACCACCTGCAATCGATAAATCAGCTGAAAGAAAAAGCAACTGAGTATAAACTAACACTTGCCGTAGCATTATCGACTTCAAAAATGCGTTCGACTCAGTAGAAATCCCTAAGGTCATGGAGGCCATCAGTCAACAAGGTGTAGATCCAGTATATGTTGAAGTGTTGAAACATATATACAACCACAGCAGCTCCATTATCAGGTTACATAAAGACTCAGACCCCTTTCAGCTCCAGAAAGGAGTAAGACAAGGTGATACCAGCTCACCTAAACTCTTCACAGCCTGCCTCAAGATGATCTTCAAAAGACTAGACTGGGAGAGTGAAGGAATTAGAATAGACGGCGAGTATTTGATCAACCCCAGATTTGCAGACGACATTGCCCTTTTCGCAGAGAACCTACATGACCTCCAACTAATGATAGATGAACTAAATGAAGAGAGCAAGAAAGTCGGCCTACACATGAACTTCAGCAAGACGAAGATCATGTGCAACAACCACACCGGGGATAAAAACACTAAAATCAAAATCGAGGACACAGAACTGGAGGAAGTAGACCACTACATCTACTTAGGACAACGAATCTCCATGAGACCCTCAAAAGAAGAAGAAATCAAGCGAAGAATCACACTAGGATGGCAAGCCTTTGGCAGAGCTAGCTCAACCTTCAAAAATAAGAAGATCCCATTAATCCTAAAGAGAAGGGTGTATAACCAATGCATCCTCCCAATAGTCACTTATGGAGCTGAAACATGGAACATAACTAAGAGACAGACCCGTAAATTGAGAATCATGCAACGTGCACATGAAAGAATAATGCTGGGCCTCAAATGGAGAGACCACAAGACAGCACAGTAATCCGAGAAAAGACAAGAGTCAGGGACATCATAGAATTCATTAGAAATCTCAAATGGCGGTGGGCTGGCCATGTTGCAAGAATGGCAGACAACCGATTGACATTACGACTCACGACATGGATCCTCCGAGATCACATGCGCAACCGAGGCTGGCAGAATATTAGATGGCGAGACGAGCTAGACAAGTTCAGGAAGTACTGGCTCCGCGACGCCCATGATAGAGAAGTGTGGCAAATCCTGGGGAAGGTCTATGTCCAACGACGGACGCTAAAAGACTGATGATGATGATGATGATGATGATGATGATGATGATGATGATGATTCGTTTAAAAAATCTATAACATTTCTTCACTTAGAATATAAAATAAAACAAAAACCAAAAACAAAACAGAAAACATGTTCAGCCCTCGCTCTAGGTAATTTGGTTAACTGTATAAATCGTTCCGCTTCATCACTGCTTACTATTACATATCGTAGCAAAGAAATGACGTCCAGTTTTATCTTTCGGAAAAACTGTCCAAGTTATCTTTAAGACATATCCTAAGAAGAGCACGTACAAAATTATATGTAACAAATGGTTTACAACACATGTGTTGATCTGTTGGGTATTCTGTATGTAGATCAATGGTCGCACATAATCGTACTGTGTCATGTAGATCCTCCGAACGATAATCTGCTGAATTGGTCACGTCTTTTAGAAGACTTCGTATCAGTCGTAACGGTTAGTGGAAATGGAATCCGTAGGTCGAAGGTATGTACCTGTAAGACTTCTGAGGCTCTCACCTCTGGCTAAGCAGAAGTCGTGTGCTTCCCGAAAGAAAAGCAGGCGTCCAATCTTTGAAATTTTGACGATTCTTTTTCTCAATTTGCAACATTCTTCTGTCCTATTTAGATAGTTTCTTCTTCTTCTTCTTCTTCTTCTTCTTCTTCTTCTTCTTCTTCTTCTTCTTCTTCTTCTTCTTCTTCTTCTTCTTCTTCTTCTCCTCCTCCTCCCCCTCCTCCTCCTCCTCAGTGGTATTCCTTTAGAAAAAGAAAAAAAGAAAAAAAAAAACTCCCTCCCCCAAAAGCAAAAACAAAACATCAATGATACATCAAAACATCAATAGACACCTATATAACATATATAACACCCTTATTATGAAATAAAAAAGCAACTTAAACTTGCCTTTGTAATATAAAATGGACGGTTGCATAATGTTACACCATCGTAAATTTTAGGCCAGTATTTCATGATGTGGTTGTATTGTTGTAGAAGTTCATAGAGCGATTGAATGTTTGTCTACGTCACAGTAGACAGTATCAGCGAGTGACGAGAATATGTTACATTAATTTGATTTGAAGCAATGATCATTTCAGTTATTTACAAACGAGTTGCATAAATTTCTCGCCAATTCATTTATCTTACATTGCACCAGTTATTTCATCAGCAATAATATATATAATTGTATTCTATATTAATTAATTTCACGATTCAGGAATAGTGTCATTATGTATGAAACTTACAAATGACTGGAACGATGACTTGGGACATGAAAAATTTGAAACTTCGTGGGATCGTCTAGCGTCAGAGAGGAGGTTATAATATCACCATTTTGATTTCCCAGATGTCAGCGTCAACTATATAATCATGAAACACTGAGTACACAATTCAAAGCATTTAGAGGTTGGTCGAATAGTATAATGAGTTCACAAAGTTCTTCCAATACCACGTGATAAAGTAGAATAATACCAATGAAAAAAGTGGATTCGATTTTTATTGTAAAAGAGAACATGTGGAGGACACCGAAGCTCGAAGGTATCAGCTTCAAAAGCGTCACCATTGTTACTGTAAGATCATCATCATCATCATCATCATCATCATCATCATCATCACCACCATCATCAGTCTGTCAGCATTCGTCGCTGGACATAGACCTTCGTCAAGATTCACCAGATCTCTCTATCATGGGCATTGCGGAACCAGTACTTTCTAAATTCATCTAGCTCCTCACGCTATCTCACTTTCTGTCGGCCACAGCCTCGCACCTGATCTCCGCGTATCCACGTTGTGAGTCGTGATGTCCAGCAGTTATCTGTAATTCTTGTTGATCTGTAATTCTTGTCGATCTGTAATTCTTGCAACATGTCCAGTCCATTGCCATTTGAGTTTTGTAACAGTTTCTGTGATGTCCCGGATTCCTGTCTTTTCTCTGATACACTGTGCTGTCTTATGAACTCTCCATGTGAGGCCGAGCACGATTCTTTCATGTGCACGTTGCATGATTTTCAGTTTGAGGGGTAATCTTTTGGTTAGTTTCCATGTTTTTAGCTCCATATTCAACCATCGATAGGATACAGTAGTTATTTACCCTTCTTTTTAGGACTAGTGGGATTTTTTTGTTCTCAAAAATCGAGCTTGCCCAATGGAAAGCTTACCAACCTAGTGTTATTCTCCGCTTGATTTCTTCTTCTTTTGGTGACTTCATGGAAACTCGCTGTCCCAGGTAGATGTAATGGTCTACTTTCTCCAGTTCTGCATTTTCGATTTCGATCATTGTGTCTTTGTCCCCAGCAGGTTTGTTGTACATGGCATTTGTTTTGTTGAGTTCCATGTAGAGGCTAACTTTCTTGCTTGCCTCATTTAGTTCATCTAACACCATTTGAAGATTGTGAAGGTTCTCAGCAAAAAGGACAGTGTCGTCGGCAAATGTGAGGCTACTTACGTATTCTCCGTCTATCCTGATTCCTTTGTGTTCCCATTCTAAGTTTTGGAAGATCATCCCAAGGCAGGCTGTATCCACCACGTTTAGAAGACTTGAATATTTATTGTAGCGAGATAATACACTCTATTTCTTGTGGACAGCAATTGGCTCCTCGCCGTCCATAGCCACTTTGAAAGCAGAGAAACATAAAAAAAGGGAAAAAAGAGATAAAACACAAGAACGTTTTAAAACAAAAAACAAAAAATAAAACAAAAACAATAAATGTTATTTATATTAAAGACCACCACAGAAGACGTGTATGAGTATTTGCGTAGGTA
Organism: Thysanoteuthis rhombus; assembly: GCA_963457665.1. Lineage (NCBI taxonomy): Eukaryota > Metazoa > Mollusca > Cephalopoda > Oegopsida > Thysanoteuthidae > Thysanoteuthis > Thysanoteuthis major. Next base: position 74,524,732 of record OY735201.1, on the reverse strand, counting down.
GACATGTATAAATATTTGCGTTACTATTTCTAATAGCAATATAAATAATTCTTACCAATTTGTGTGAGCAATATCTTTATAGATTTAATTTCCTTTCAGAACAGAAATTGATGTCAGTCACTTGAAATGATCTTCAGATTGAAAGAACTTGAACGATAAAATGCACAAGCTCATGTGCAGAATATCTGTAAAGTTAAAAGGATTACAGAAAAGTTTACTTTGAAGATATTGTTCAAAGGTCTTTCGTTGTCTGTTAGTATTAATGTAATTTTTTCTCACTTAGTTTTTGTACTGGAATATGAGCGTTCTTCATTTTTGGCAAATACTTGTAAGTGAAGGTAGATTATTGAAGATAGACGAAGAGACGTAAATTTTCCAGTCTGACGTAGTTTTTGTTGAGTGTTGTCGGCTGTTGAGTTGTTAGATATTTTATAGCCCGGGGAACCTCGACATTGGTTCATCAGAGCCTAATCTTTTTCCACATTTTATGGCTCACCATTGAAAGTTGAAATAAGCACTGTTTTTTTTAGTTGAATAATCTCGGCGTTGGGGTCATGATGTTGTGAATATGTGTGGCGACTTGGTGACATTTTACTTTTCGTTGAAACTATCCTGGTCATTTTGAACCAGAAATGACTTGTAACAAAACTAGTTGATTTTTTTCTTATCTCAGTGTGATTAGGGACTCTAAAGCAACATTTTCAGATTGCCGCTTAAAAGGAGTTTCTGTATGTATAGTTTAAACAAATTAAAGAATTAAAAACATCATTCGAAAGACGTAAATCTAGAAGAATGTGCTATTTTAAATCCAGATACACTCCAGCTTTTTGTAAGATAAGAGTTTATATTGTAATTCGAATGCATCAACCTTTCTGTCTACTTCGTGACGAAAAGAAAAATGATAATTGAATAATAAACATAAATTATAGTTTTCTGAAGGATGGTTTGTATACAGAGCTGTTTTGGTTTCGGAAATATCAATTCTAATTTACATGGAGCCTTAAGTCGGTCAAAATGCAGACAATTTTTTTTATCGGACTTACAAGGCTACAAACGGGCATAATATACAAAATCAGGCGATATGCCAATAAATCTGTCTCGTTTCCTTCTATGTGCGATTATTTCATAGTCTCTTACAATATTTATATCCCTGTACTGTGTATGCATTTGTGCTATTTCTTCATGTTTTCGGGCTATTTTGTTTGAAATTAAAATACACAATTCAGTAGTACTGGACTATCGGCATTAATGCATCATCTGTTAGTCTCTTAATAAGAGGGTTTATTGTAAACACGTGTAGATAAATGCGAAAATATTGTCATATTGTTAAACCTTTAACCATATCTCTCAGCCAGCAGCTCTCAGGACAATTCAAGAAGCTAATCCTGACTTACTCTTAACGCTTTAGAGAATCGAACCCTACGGACTGCTACACTGTTAAGGGGCTGACCACAGCAACCCGAGCGGACATTTTGATTTTTGTGGGGGGGGGGGCTTGGTGGCAGTACGGAAGCCTGATCGTATTGTTGTAATCCGTGGCAAAGGCAGGAAAACAATGCAAACGAATAAAACCACGAGACAGAAGAAAGGGGTAGCTTTAAACAGGAAGACTTTAATGAAGATGAAGAGGAATAGGAAACGAAAATCGAGGGACCAGCACGTAAAACACAGGAGTTACAGACACTTTGATACTTAAATGGGACCACTAAGACAAAACAGTTGATCTCCCTTTTTAGAACAATTAAGACATATCCACACGACACACGGATAGAAGCCAAAGCTCTTTCATACGTCTGGGGGGTTCACCGAATGAGGTGTTTTAGTCTTTGTCTCTCAATGTCATGGATCACAAAAATTGGCTTTGCTCTTCCTTATGTGTTTCGGTGCATTCTCCCAGTGACTTTCCTTCTTATTCTTTGTTGCCAGTTGGAGCATGACCGAATTCTAGTCCCCTTATTCCTTTTATTTTTCACGGGACTCTTCTTCCAACTTCAGCACAACAGACTTCAAACCACAGCCTGAATTTTCTTGGTCTGAGAGAGTCTCCACTCGATGCCATTTTGAGTTTCTCAATTACAGTCCTCCTTACAGCACAGTCATCTTCCACGACGTATCCATTGGAATCACTTCTGGCTTCTAGTGAATCCTAAAAGGCACAATGAGTTTTGTCCTCATGGCAACTGACAAGTTACTTCCCTTTGTCTGTCGTCTCTGACCCTTCAATGGTCTGATGCAGTAATGTACACATATATCTGGATGTATCTGTAGATGTGCATTAGTGGTGACTGTATATTTCTTTTTGTATGTGTATGGTGTGCATGTGTGCGTATGCATGTGTGTGCAAGTCTTACAGGAGATTCTATCTGTATGACAGACCATGGACACCCGAATGAATTCCAGCAAATGTGTTTTGTAATTACAATAATTCAAATTAAATCAATTAACACACAAAGTTCCAATGAATTTTTAATTCAGTTTTATAATATGACACACAAAATTCCTCACATCTTTATTGATTTTTCTCCTGTCTCAGCATCCTCACGTTCTCATTTGCTAATGCAATAACCAACCAGAATTGTACCTTTGTACATTAAGCACCTGATTGGCTTATCATAAGAAGGGAAATATTTTGTTTAGCTGTCAGGATATGTCTAAATTCGAAGTAATAGTTGCCAGAATATTGACAAGGAGATCGTATTGAATTTTTCCCAAAAGGAAACATAGTGGAATGTTTGTTTTGAAAAAAGAGTTACCGTGCCAAAGAAATTAATTTTTTATCATGGCAACAAAAAGAACTATATTAAGTAGACTTATTGATTGTAGTTAAGAAGAGGATGATACCTGCTAAGAATATTACAAGACTAGAAAGCACTTAGACAACGCAATACACTGACTAAAAACTGAATTGAAATCAGTTTATATATAGCTATGATGCAAGGGAGGTAAGTGTGTAAGTTTTGATTTTCCATATTTCAGATCATTGTCGTAATATATGAGAAAAATATCCCTTAATCGAAAAATATTCTTGGACGCGCCTGAAATTTAATCAGTTCATTCTTAGTCTATGGCTCACCTTTCCACAGAATATAATTGATATTCATCGAGAGCTTTTAGAGACATTGTATGGACAAACAGAAAAACATGAGTGAATACCTATACCTCTTCCAACATATGCTCTTTCCAAAAAATAAGTACACGGACATTTTGGGTAGGTTTGATCAAGAAAGTTCAGATGCTCCTTTCATGAGTAAAATGGTTACCTTTGACACCAACTCTCTGGATAGTCTCTCAGAACGAAAGATAGTGAAATCTTTCGTTCATTTTTTCTGTTAATATTATGTACAGACTGAAATGTTTTTATGGGTTTGAAGAGGTCTTTGTTTATTGATTGAGAAAAAAGAGAAAATTAGAAAATTAAATGGCATTATTCAAATTCCAGTCTGAATTTGGTTGGAATGATAGTTCTATGCTCTTAGGATTCTCTGAAATATTTACAAAAAGAGGCATCTAAAACAGTATAGTGGTCTTCATACTTTAACTACTCGGGGAACCCTTTTCAATAATTGAATTTTCCAGGCAATTCCTAAAAAAACAAAAAATACTCCCCCATCTACATATATATGTTTACATATTCATGCAACTGTTGGATATTGGCTTTGTTCAATTATCCAAATGTGTATAAACCCAAATAGAAAATATGTACTAGAATGTAGAAGTAAGAACAAAGCTTACCGAGGAAAATAGACTTATGAATGATTACTGACTGTGTCTGTATCACGTAAATAACCAAAGGTATATTGCAAAAGTGTCATTTTGTTCCGTAGAGTCACTGGAGAGTTTGAATATCGCTGGTCTTGTACAAGATGCCCTAAGAAACAAACAGCAGAACGAAGACAGTCTACTCTTTCTACAAAATGTCATTGAAATTCTTTGATATGCCTCAGGACACGAAGAGCGGAATAAGAACAATTTACCCTTTCTACAAAATGTCATTGAAATTCATTGATATGCCCCAGGACACGAAAAGGAGAATGAGAACAATTTGCCCTTTCTACAAAATGTCATTGAAATTCATTGATATGCCCCAGGACACGAAAATGAGAATGAGAACAATTTGCCCTTTCTACAAAATGTCATTGAAATTCTTCAATATGCCCTAGGACACAAAGAGCAGAATGAGAACAATTTACTCTTTATACAAAATGTCATTGAAATTCTTAAATACGCCCTAGGACACGAAGAGCAGAATGAGAACAATTCACCCTTTCTACAAAATGTCATTGAAATTATTTGATATGCCCCAGGACACGAAGAGCAAAATGAGAACAATTTACCCTTTCTACAAAATGTCATTGAAATTCTTTGATATGCCCCAGGACACGAAGAGCAAAATGAGAGCATTTACCCTTTCTGCAAAATGTCATTGAAATTCTTTGATATGTTTTGGAGATACTATGTGGACAGACAGACAGACAGAAAAACGAGAGTGAATACATTTACCACTTTCTTGGTAGACACAAAACAAAATACAATTTTGTAATGGAAAATCAATTATACGTTACTGGATTTTATCCTCTGTAAACTAATTCAGCCTTAACCGAAAAACAAAATGTGACTGAATAAATCAATCATTTGATCAAATCATCAATGCATTGATCAATTAGAAACCATCATCTGAAACTGTCAACGAAACTGTCAACCTAGGTGTCTCCTGTTAGTCTGGCCATGTATCTATGTATCGTGTGTACAGGACGTACCGGTGAAGCTTCAGGGCTGGGAATTTAAACATTTATTCCTTATCATGTCTAGAAAAAAAACTTTTTCTTTTACTCTCCGTAGGTCTTTAGCGCTGGATTCAATTTGCAATCAAAGTTTATGCTAAATCAATCCCCCAATTCATGTTCAGGATCATTTTAGCAATCATTGCAGGACATTTTTCCACTTTTTCTAATTGATCATCTCCAACAAATGCAGCCAAAAGATGCTAATCAAATGACAGTTTCTATTAGTTGACTAAGCAAACCTGTTTATATTGATTGGTTTATCCTATTTCCATGTTTAGTGTTGGCTCAGCCATTATGCTTTTTGCAGTGTTCTGCATATTTTGCTGAGCCTTAACTTAAAATCCATTGTTCAATAATTACTGCAGGCCTCAAGAGTTGATGGCTATTTCTGATTATTTGCTATTCTACTTTTATTCACAGTAGATTTCTCAACAATTCAAATGTTTTTCCCTCTCTCTTTCGATGCACTTCGTAACCCATGAAAAACACTGTCGTAGTGATACAGGAAAATCATGTCTGCTGTGGACTTGATGATTGATGCCACGAGCAAATTGATCTCTTATCGAACACGCGCGTGCCCTTAATATAATTACGTCGAGTTTTTACAAAAACAATGTCTCTAACTTCGTTGTAACTTTCGTGAAACTCAACCAATTTTAAATGATCTTGTTTTTGCTAAAAATATTGCTGTGAGAAGTTGATGCAGGCCCAAGTCGCAGAACTGAATTAGACGGAATTTTGAAGGCATATGTAACATGACCCTGCAAGTTTCATAGGCTACAGCAAAAAAAACAAAAAAAAAACAATTTTTTTTCAACATATAACAATGGCTCAATTTTTACTACATGTAGAAGTCGGATAAGCGACACCAGACCATGTTAGGTTTATTATAAGTCAATATTCTCACCACCTGATTGTCTCACTGGACATGGGCGAGTGGATATAACGTTAGTTAAGCACATCTAGCCACCTGTCTGGCAGTTTCAGGTCCTAATCCCTGGGTCAGATAGCACCAAAAATCATATATCTATATCCAGCTATTTTTTAAAAATTTGTGATATATAGTTCACGATATTTTTACATGTATAAATTCAATATATACCAGTGATAAAAACAAGGGTAAGTTGAATAAACAATCAACAGAAAATTTAGATAAAGTTAAAAAAATCATCAAAAATATTGGGTTACAATACTTGATCTAATGATAAAAATAATAATGATAAAATATAGTGTACATATTTTAATGAGATTTTTACACTCCCCAGCTTTAGAATTGCAAATAAAAATTTATAAATAAATAGCAGTAATTCATTTCGAGGAAATCTACCACACATTTGAGTCCCTAATAACCAAATTGTAACTCAATTTAATGCAGCAATACCTTGAATATTGCAGTTTTGAGTGGTGAAGGTTTTGATATAGTAAAGGGAACTAGGGACTGTTGTAAGACTTTTGCATTTCTCTCAGTTACTCAAAGACTGTTTGAAGTAGACCAACCAAATCTTTATACATTAATCTTACATCAATCAGCTAATTACCTATACCATTTAAACATAATTACATGAGGCGTATCATTCACTATATTCATTTGATTGGAAGAAATCAGATATTGCAACTGATCCAAACCTTGGGGACACTAATTAGGGAATATTGCCACATATTAAAATACATACAATTTCACCCATTAATTTTTGCTTTTTGTCTCAATGAGCATATCATTCTGAAAATATGTATTGTTGTATTATGATAGTATAGTATTATTTATACACAATGATATATTTATTTATTGAGTTTTGTTTTTATGCATAGATCATAGACCTACCTTGAGTCAACGTGCAGATGTAAGAGATGCTTTTAAATCTCTCCATAATTCAGTGCTAGAATGTAACACACTTTTATTAAACATGTATTTATTATCCAAAGCAGCAACTGTCTTAATGATTGATTTTGTCCCACTCCAGTGAATGTGAACTGCAAACTTAAGTTTCCTGAGAGAGGCTTTTCAACTGAAATAAAATCTGATTTTTAAAAATGCAGACACACCAAAATAACACAGCTAATCGAATTTATTTTTTTAAACAGCTAGTTACAACGATCTCTAACCCAATCAGCCGTGACAGAACACCATGTGCTAGCTAGACATACTGACTTTGACACGTACTAACCATATCACTTAGAAGTCAACAAAATAATGAAACAAATTAAGCAGGTTTTAATTAATTCATGCAAACAGCCAGAGCAGTGTTATGAAAAATGGCTCATGAAAAAAAAATACCCTCAAACATTTAAAAAAAATAAATGCACGAGCAGACGTTGAATGTGTCGTCTGTCCACCTGTTGGTAAAGGTCTAACTGTGCATGTGCAGTATGAGTGCCATCACCCCAATCAGTTTCTGATTGGAGTTGATATATCAGTAAAAACGTAAAGAACAATGAAGAATATTCCGACATAAAATATTGAATAATAAACTAGTATAAATATTAAAGCAGTGACAAAATTAAACAATCTTATTTTACTGAGTTTAGATACATCTGGGCAAATGCCACTCGGAATAGGTATTGTTTTTTGCTTCAGCATTAAATATCTTTTGTCTATTAGATGTTAAAATATTCTTGTTCAGTACTTTTTAAGTTTTTATCATTATATTAACACAAGTATGGATTTTCTTTCTGATCATTTAAATGATAATCTTTCGAAGCTAACATTTCCTTATATATATATATATATATATATATATATATATATATATATATATATATGTGTGTGTGTGTGTGTGTGTGATTACAAATTGTTTTATATTATACAGAAATTGTATTTTGAAATGATCTGTTATTACACCGTGAATGTATGTGGTATGGATAACGTAACGAGAATGAACAATCGAAGAAAATTGCGCTGCTGCTGGAATATGATATAATGCAATTCATAATCATTCTGTCGAATCATATATCCATTTCTTTATGAAATAATTGTCGTGCTGAAAGAAACAAATAGAGCAGATATAGATTGTGAACAAAAAAAAAAAAAATGAAAATTGAGTTGAGGCAGTTATTTTGGGTCATAGCATTACCGGCAGCTGCTGAGCTCAACGGTAAGAGCAACACTACATTGACGCGGCTACCCTATTGGTCACAGGTCAGATTACTGCGGTTGCTCAATTTTCTTTAATTGTTTATTTTATTTACTTTGTCTTTGCCAAATGATACATTCAAAATGTGAACAATTTCATAACATTCAACGAACATTTTTTTCTTCAATATTCTTTCTTTCCTACCCTACCTGATGCAACACACACCGGGGGAAGGCCGAAGATCATATCAGACAAAATGCTGTGTGAAAACAACAAAAATAAAGACACTAGTCTGAAATAAGTGTAGATTAATAGAAGTATTTAGTCTCAGAACTCCAGATAACAGCTATTCTTCCTTTTCATTTTCATCTATTTCGTGTTATGTGTTCGGTTCAACACAAACAGAAGGCTCTCTTCTATTTCGATGGACAATGGAACGACACTTTGGTGGACTCTCAAGAATGCAAGACTGGGCGAAGCATATGGAAATCCTGGGATGCCTGATTGACAGAATCCCCATTTCAGCCTCTTTGATGTAATCCAAAGAAAAGCCATGCGCACTATGTATGGCATTTGCAGTGCTTCAGGCGCTGCCGGTAGGATGTCTAAGTTGGTAGCCAACCGCTTTAAAGAGACTCTACTCCCTGGTCTTGAATCAAAGTTGTCCTGGTCGCCTTCACCAAGCTAAACAACAGTTTGCCTTGTAGTTCACCTATAATAAGGGTGATTATTGATGGATTCATGCCTTTCCCAAGGGGATTAGTGCAAAGTGAATATAAACAGTCTTGACAGGAATTTCAACTCAGCTTGCTGATTCCTTTTATTTTCATAAACCGTTCCATATCTAATTACAAATTGCTTTTATTGAGACAAAATAAATAGAAAAATTTGTTGTGTTGCTCTTTTTACTGTTTACGTCTTGAATTTTCTCTTTATTCTGAATAGCAAACCGATTTTTTAAAAACCCTACTCATAGGCTAAGAGTCATCAGGATCTCTTTTCATGGACATTGGAAAGCAGAATATATATATATATATATATATATATATATATATATATATATATATATATATATATATATATGTTGATAGCGTCAGAAGTCATGTGAAAAGATTCCATCGACGAATAGATACGATCAGAATAAATTTTATTTATGACATTACTGGCGTTTTCCACAGGGAAACATCTCGAATAGAGTAAAGACAAATAGAAACATCTAGATTCTGGCGAATTTAGATTTTATCATTATTATACCCATTGATATAAGGCCCTCCCCCAGAGATTACCCGTTTCACCATTTCTTTTTTGAAGGTGTCTAGTGGAGTACTGATACCAATTTCCAAGTCTTTTGACTAAACGATATGGCCAGTGGCGCAGGAACATACTAACACAAACGAACACGTAAACAAGATACAGGATAGAACCCTTCGCCAACTTCGATGGTTACAATTGTTCAACTAAATACCCGTGGGAATAGATTACAGTACATTTTACAATCAAAAAATAAAAAAAAATCTTCTTTCAACATTTCTTACACAACCAGGTGGGTAGGGCTGACGTGAGCCAAGAAATGTATTGTGCGTATTGAGTGTCGAGAACCTTCTTGAACTTCAGATAATGTTAGACGAGCTGAATAAAGAAAGCAAGAAAGTCAGTTTTCACGTGAACTTTAGTAAAACGAATGCCATGACTAACAGATACGACAAAAAACAGAGCTGAAGAAAGTTGACCAATACATTTACCCGGGACAACGTATCCCCATGAATCCATAAAAGAATAAGAAATCAAATGAACAACAATCCTAGGTTGGCAAGGTTCCAGTAGAACAAGCTCAACCCTTCAGAGTAGGATCACAATAGTCTTAAAGAGAAAGGTCCTTCCGATACTCACTTGTAGTTCTGAAACATAGAAATTAACCAAAAGATTGGCTCTCAGACTAAGAACCATGAAACGTGCACAAGAGAAGATCATGGTAAACATCACATTAGAAAAACAGGTATAAAATCCATGAGAAAAAGCCAAATGGCAATGGGCAGGCTATGTTGCAAAGATGACAGACAACTACTGGATATTACGACTCACAACGTGGATCCTCTGGAAACGAAGGTATTATGGATTGAAAGCAGAAATAATTACTTGTGAAACTATTGTTATTTATTTTTTGTGGTTTTTCCAGAAAATTAGTCCCACAGGAAACTTTTGCATACGCTAATTTTTTCTCAAAAATTTAAAATCTCTGAAAGAAATGAAAGTCAGATTCAGTATACAGAGTTATATTAGTTTTTAAAATTCTGCCTAAACATGGTGATTTGAAATTTAAAAAAAAAAAACAGCATTTTAGACTAGTTTCTTTAAGTGTCAGAAAGAAATGAATGTCTGATTCAGTTAAACCAAATCAAACTACATAGGGAAACAGCTATTACTGTTTACGAATGACGATGACTGCTGATAAAACAGCCCCAATGATTTGATAAGGAATCTAACCGCTCTTTCCTAGAATGTGTTGGTAGGGCAATCGTAGAGCGTCCAACTGCAAATATGCAGGTCGTACATTCATATCCGATTACAGTCAAGAAAAAAAATCAAATATGTCTTTGCTTTTATTTCGTTCACGTGTGCATACAAACACACACGTATACATATTCTGTTTATAGATCATTTCTTTTATTGAAGAGTAAGATTAAAAAAAAACAATGTAATGTAAAGTACAGATAAAACATCTTTTTATGGCATTGTGAATTAAACCAGAAACGTATGTAGTTTTCTCTGACTTTTGACTTTTCATTGAGTCTGTCTCAACCTATCTATGTGAGTGTCATTCCATTCTCTTTTCTCTCAAACTGTCTCTCAAGATCTCTCTCTTTGTGAGAGTATCATTCCATTCTCTTTCCCTCTAGCTATCTCTCTCTCTCTCTCTATCTCTCTATACGGGAGTGTTATTCCATTTTCTTTTCTCTCTCGATATCTCTCCATATCTATCTCTCTCTTTTTGTGAGAGTGCCTCCATTTCTCTTTAACTGCCTCCCTACCCATCTCTCTCTCTTTGTTCTATTGTCGCCCCAATCTCTATTCTCTCCCCAACTCCCTCTCACTGAGCCTAGGGCTAACTTTTCCATAGAATTAAAAAATGTAATCAGATCAAGTGTACATATACTCTTGCCTCTACACGGCTCTAAAAATGGCCAGCAATCCCAAATGTAAAAAAATGATGCCCACTTTGAGAGCACCTCACTTAAACAAAATGCAAGATAAAGCACTCATAGTTTTTTCCCTGTCATATATAACATATTAGATAATGTGTATGTGTGGGGTTTCCTGTTGGGGGTGGTCCCATAAACTATACTAAACCCAGCCGTGGTTCTGGGTTAGTAAAAGAAGGCAACAAAACGGAATTTCGTTTATATGTTTTATATAGAATATTGATTATCAACATCTCTGGAGACGGGAAATGCCTATTCGCAGTTAAAAAGAGAGGAGGCCGATTATCATCTAGGTCAAAATGACGACTGGTCTCTCATATCACGAACGGTAGTCTACTGAATGGTAGCAGCGGTTGACGGTCACTAAGGGTGGACGGCTGACACGAGAGAGAGCTGGCAACGACTCTCTTCTCCAAACCCAAATTTTACTTTGCTTTTTTGTTACGAAAATCTCCCTTATTTAAGCCCTTGGTATCGACACTGTATCTCTTGTAACCGACTTCCCTTATCTCTCCCTCTCCTGCCATCTCGACCTTTCCGGAAAAACCCAAAACATTGACCCTCATTCATCTCGCGACGCAGGTCTGTTCAATATCATAAATTAGTCTCCCCCTCTCCCCAGGACTCTGCAAATAACTTTTCTTTCATAAGCTTTTACTCTCTCTCTCTCTAGACCTCAAACACTGACCCTTATATCTGGCTTTGTTTTCAAACCCAGGATTTGACAGATGACACTAGATTGAAAAAGTACAGATAACTCAACTTCCCATGACATAGTCATCGAATCGGGAACAAAACCTTTTTCCAAAAGCATTTGTTTTTGCAACCCAGGACTTGACAGATGACACCAGATTGAAAAAGCACTGGTGACCCAACTTCCTATGACATCTCGAAAAACACATTATCCCCTTTACACAGATAACTCCTTTTTGTAATAACAATAGTAATTACTGGTAATAACCATAGTAATTTTTGGTAACAGCCATAGTAATTTTCAGGACACGGGGGACTCGATTTTTGAAAAATTTAAGGCGATCTGGCAAAAGTACCCCCGTATGCATTGAAAAAAATCATTACTCCACGAAGAAGCTAAACAACTGCACCAAACTTTTGTCAGATCATCTTCAGATACATAAGAATACATAGTAAAATATAAAATATGTTGGTTAACTGTCCACTTGCTCAAATGAGGACATGAAAATAGGTAATTTTGAGGACAGCCGAAATTCTGACACTCCTATAAATGAGTAATGCGGTTGCCGAATTAGTCCTCTAGTGTATGTTCAGCAACATTCATCAAATAATCATTCTAATAATCCTGAATAGTTGTAAATATGCTTGATCTTCAGCCTTTTAGCATCCATCATTTGATATAGAACTTCCCCCAAGATCCATCAGACTTTTTTTTATCATGGACATCGCGGAGTCAGTACTCTCTGAATTTGTCTTGTTATCTTACTTTTTGTCGTCCAAAATTTCGCATATGATCTCTCAGGAGTAGTTGTCTGACATTCTTGCAACATGTCCAGCCAATTGCTATTTGAGCTTCCTAATGGTTTCTATGATGCCTCAGATTCCTGTCTTTTCTTTAATATACTATGTTGTCTCTACATGAGAGGTTGAGCACGATCCTCTCATGTGCACGATTCATGGTTCTCAGTTTGAGGGTCAATCTGGTTAGATTCCATGTTTAGCTCCATAGGTGACTATCGAGAGGGTGCATCGGTTGTATACCCTTTTTTCTTAGATTGGTTGGAGTTTCTTGCTCTTGAGGGTCAAGCTTGCTCTACCGAAAATTTGCCAACACAGTGCTATTCTTCGACCGATTTATTCTCTTTTCGAAGATTTCCGAAGACTTAAAGATTCTACGGAGATTCGTTGTCCAAGGTAGATGTAGTGGTCTATTTTCTTCAGCTCTGAGTTATCGATTTTGATCGCTGTGTCTTTGTTCTCCATATGTTTGTTGTACATGACATTCGTTTTGCTGAAGTTCATGTGAAGACCAACTTTCTTGCTTTCTTCCTTTAGCTCGTTTAGCATTACTTAGAGGTCGTGAAGGTTTTTAGCAAAGAGGGCGATGTGGTCAGCAAATCTCAGGTTCCCAACCTCCCTGTTCACTAAATATGTCCCTCGCCAACAACCGCATTTTCTGAGTCTAACATGCATCTAAGCGCCAATAGGTGTGCACTAAAGTGGACCAGGTCAAAACGCCTCCTGGCAGTTGGATGACTTACATAACCCAAGTTTCTATCGTGATGGAATGAATTTACTGTTGGATAATTGGCAACATCGTCTTGATTCTAATGGCACTTCCTTTGACTAATAAAATTGTTCATGCTTAGTTTGGGCGTTTTAAAGTTTGTGGTTCATTTCTTTTATTATCCCAACCTGATAGAAGGAGTGGAAGAACAGATGGCATTTGCATTGAAATGTGCCTCAAGATTGGAGATGCATCATTAAACAAAGAAAAAGATTACCCATAATCCCCCAAGACACTTTGCTGATGATGATAGCTCACATAATTTGCACCTGAGGCATCAGATGAAATTAATCAAGAGATTATTTCGAATGATTTCTCTCCCTAATAAAATCACCGAGACGGTGAAAAAACTTTGTAAAATGGTAGAAAGCTGTTGACATAATGTCATTCGTCATTTTAGTTACAGATAAGCAGAGCCAGACCCGAGGCAAAAGCAATCAAAACTGCTGCTTTGGGCTCCATGACCATCAGACGGCGTTGAAGAGCAATGCGATGGGGACCCCAAGAGGCTATGGAGTCCCTAAACCAAATTTTGCTTGAGGCTTCGGACAATTCCAGTAGGTTGAGGACGTGCAAGTAACGTAAAGGTTATTAATATGGACAATGGAATCAGTGAGATGTGTTCAAGCTCCAGCTGGGGCTGTTTATGCTCACTTTGCAAGACCGATGGATGCCAACGAATAACAAGTTTGGTAAGTGTGCTTATAGAATATCACCAATTGAAATAAGTTCCAGAGAAAACGTTGAGAGTAAAAAATAAGCCACAGATAATCAGTGGAAAGGCTTCATTGTATAAAAGTTATGGGCATCTTCAAATCATGTGTAGATAAGGGGGTAAAAACTCATCAGATCACGAGACCCTTCATATAGACCCACTTTCAAGGGGGGCTCTATTCAAAGAGATAATTTTCAAATAGAATCCCTGGAGGAAGATAAGATAGCTGTGGTAAGAGAAGTTTTTTTTCTGACAGGATGATTGTGGCCGGATGAGATTTTTATAGCAGGATGACTCGACGAAGATGAGATTTTTTTAAATAACAGGATGACTGGAGGAAGATAGATATTTTATGAGAGAGCGACTGGAGGAAGATAAGATCTCACGTACAGAATGACTGGAGGAATATGTGATTTTTATAACAGGATGACTGGAGGAAGATAGATATTTTATGAGAGAGCAACTGGAGGAAGATAAGATCTCATTTACAGGAGGCTGGAGGAATATGATATTTTTATAACAGGATGACTGGAGGGAAAAGCGATTTACACAACAGGATGACTGGAGGGAAAGAAGATTTCCACTTACCTGACTGCTACTGATACTATGACACAAGGACGAAATAAACTCACGAGGTTTAATAAGGTAGGATGGAAGAAGGGAGAAAAGAAGGGTAGTTTAATAAAAAGGATGAAAGAAAGAAAGATAGGTAATCCAATAGGAGGATAGGGCGAAGGAGGGGAGAAAAGAAAGGTTGTTTAATCAGATAATTGTAAAGGAGAGGGGAGAAAGAAAGTCACATTTTTCACGTTGAATAAAAGGATAAAAATGGAGAGGACAGCTATAGCTTTCATTATATATACATGTGTCAGTATATAATATATATATATATATATATATATATATATATATATATATATATATATATATATATATATCGTATTTCATGTAGTGTTCAATACATTCAAGATTAAACATAACGTTGATTTCTATTATCTAACATAACTCAATAACCCGCATATAGATATACTAAAAATAACCACCATAGATATCTTATTTACACAGCCTCTCTCTAGAGAATAGATAAATGTGGAAACAGAATAATTGAAACCCAGAATAATTAAATTAACAACTAAGGTCATATAAAAAGGAACACTAACATTGGAAAACAGATTTAAGTGATGATGAAATACTCTCGTGGAGGAAACATGGCACAAAGAACCGATGGATCAACAACTTACTGATAACGAAAATGCCATCACCATACACTACTAATTTGTGATTCATATCTACCAACAAGCACAACATCCCCATTAAATAAAACGAAAAAACATAACAAGCAATGACCAGCCACTAAACAAAAATCATGTATGAATAGAATAAAAGAAGAGCCTATTATCTAGAGAATTGGGACCCACCAAAATGTCGTTAATAGGAATCTAAAATAAACCGAATCATTCACCTGAAGAAGCCCAAACATGACAGAGAATAAACATAGCGAATTCTTACTCCATTATATATATATATATATATATATATATATATATATATATATATATATATATATATATATATATAATTGTCCCATTTCACTTGTTTTCGCTTCCATTAATTTCCATATACAAAGATGACAGTGGAGGCGAATAACTTGAAGTGTTATAGGATCCAGATAATCTGATACCCCTAATCCTTACTCTAACCCAAGAAGTTAAAAATTTTTTTTTTTCAACTTCTGCCATAAAAGTTGAAGAGGCATGTATTCACTTGTGTCTGCCTGTCAAAACAATATCTATACAAACTCTCAAATTTGAATAAAAACATTCAGGAAGGTTAGTTAATGGCCGAAGAAGATTTGATTAAATTTTTAGGTTAGATGAGATGATTTATTACAGTTACCTCCTCTGCATGGTAGCTATATATGAATTCAATCTTTAATGACAATGTTGTTAGGAGAGGTATGCACGTTCAGAATGTTATTTTCCAATTTCATCAGTCTCTGAGTTTAAGGAGATTCTACTATACTTTCATAAAAAACGTCGCGGAAACAAGAAATAGGCAGGTGTCTTTAAAAATCTTGAATTAAAACATCTATCAAAAGTAAATGCTGGCAGATAAGGAACTGCCAGTTATCTACCTTTGCTATACATTTTAGCTACTCAAATCTGTAATGAATGATAAAAAAAATCTTTGTCACGTGTACAAATTGATCCAGAGCATCTTTTTTATTCTCAGATACTGGAAAGGAAAGATAGATGAAAAGAGAGAGAGAAAAAAAAAGAATTTTTCTGTCTTCTGTAGCATCTTAATCGTATTTTTTGTACATTCTTGGATCTGTACTTTTTGTTTTTTATCATGATTGCTTTTGAAGATGAAGAAGTCTGTTTGAGTTTGGTATGATAAAAGCTTCTTGGAACTTGGAAAGTAAAGAGGTGTAGTGATTCCATAATTCGAATCTACTTTTAAAGAAGATTTACGGAGAAACTGGTAAAAATGATGAAAACGAATAGAAAAAATCCGTACATAAAAATTTGATAAAAAAATCTGGGTCGAATTCAAAATGATGATAAGTAAACTGGAAAGCATGGAAATATTAGGATTGAAATAAGAACCTGACCACCCCTTAAACTTCGAGTGGTTGTGTCTGCCTTTGAGAGAGTTCAATCGCCTTTTTTTCCACTTCCAAGAACCTGCCTTCCACCAAGGGACATAGATTCTTCCAAGCTTTGGCTGCCAGACTTGGGGTTGTTCCTACAATTGAGGTGATAGGAGAAAGGAGAGAGGGGGTAAAAAGCGATAGGAATAGAATTGGAGAATTAGAAAGAGAGGAAAAGCAAGAATAAAGAAAGGGAAGAATTGAGAAAAGAGAACGAAAGAGAAGGGTGATATGGAAAGAAAACAAAGAAAGAGCAAAAAAAGGAACGAAGAACAAATGAGAGTGAGGAAGACAGGGATATATATATATATATATATATATATATATATATATATATATATATATATATATATATATATATATATATATATATAAGAGAGAGAGCAAAGAGGGCGAAGCATAGAAAGTGGGTGTGTGAAATAGAGAAGAATGCAGAAAAACAGGATGATTAGAGATGAAAGCAAAAAAAAAAAAAAGAAAAGGGGAAATGAAAAGAAAGAAAGAAAAAAAGGATGAAGAAAGAAAGTGAGAAGGAAAAAAGAAGGGAAAATAAATAAATAAAGCATGAATGAATAAAAGAAAGAAAGAACAGGGTAGTTAATACAGAAAGGGAGATAATGAGCAAAATAAAGCGGATGTTATGGAGGAAAAAAGCTGAAACACACACGAGAGAGAGAGAGAGAGAGAGAGAGAGAGAGAGAGAGAGAGAGAGAGAGAGAGAGAGAGAGAGAGAGAGGTGGATTAACAATTAAAAAAAGTTAATAAGCAAACTGATTCGAGGGTTATGCAAGAATAAACAAGAAAGCACTCAGAGAGTACACCCCTCTTCCAGACAATAAAAATCAGATCATATTGGGCTACGATGTAGGAGAGGTAATTATAAGAAAATTCCTGGATCCTCCCTAAAGTTTGAACAAATTTCCTTAGCCCCTGGCCTACACTTTCAGAATAATTCATTGAAATTCATTGAGAACTTTTGGAGATATTGTGTGTACAAACAGACAGATAGACAGACAGACAGGCAGACATGAGTATATACGACGAAGTAGGAAGAGGTGAAAAAAAAAAAGAAAGAAATATTGATTTTGTTGTTCAGCTGAGGTTGTTGCTGCCACTGCTGGGCTTTTCTACTGCAGCCTCTTCGCCATAATACGATGCAGGTTTGCTCAGAAACAGTTCGATATCATTATCGGTGTTATTAGTGGCGTTATTACTGAGTCGTACTTGTAACGACTAGGGTAAGGGAAAGAAAGGAAGAAAGAAAGAAAGAACAGGTTAATAAAGAAAGGGATAACAGGTGCAAAATAAAGCAGATGAGCGACGAGAAAGAGAGAGAGAGAGAGAGAGAGAGAGAGAGAGAGAGAGAGAGAGTAAGAAGATGAAGTAACAATATCAGTGTTATTAGTGGTGTCGTTGCCGAGGGTAAGAGAGAATCTCCTCGAATAGGAGAGCAAGGCGAACCTTACTCTCCTTTAATAGATCAATAAGCAACAGAGTCACCCGCCATCAACAGCAGCAGCAGTTGCATTCGCTGTTGATTTTCCTCATCTTTTAACTCCCTCATGACTCTCTTTCTCCCACTCTACCTATTCTGTCAACAATGTTCTATTTATTCCCCACCCAGTGTTGAACTCTTCTTCATCTCTATTAACTCCCCCGTGACTCTCTTTCCCTCAGTCTACTAATTCTATCTATCAACGTTGCCCTCTTTTTCTCAATCCGCTATTTATATCTTTAACTGCTACCTTATTTTTCTATATTGACAACCTCACCTCATCCATTTTATTTTTTTTCTCTTCCTCTATCTCTTTTTTCTTTTTCTTTCCCCCTCTCTCATTTTTCGTCTCACTCTGCTTCCCTTTTCCTTATCTTTTACCTCTTACTCTCTTTCTCTTTCTACCTCGTTCGATATACTCTTCTCTGTATTTCTCTCGTACCTCTCTCTTTATATTGCTGTTTCTCACTTCCATTCTCTACACATAATGCATTGCATCGCATTCCCACCCTCTATATAATTCTCTCTCACTCTTCTCACGTTATACTCTTACTCACATCTCCCTCTCTTTCATTCTCTCATTAAATCTCCTCCCCCTCTCTCTGTCTAGATTGCTCTCACTAATGACTCTCCTCTCCCCCCTTTGTTACTTGTTTTCCCACTCTCTCATTCTTTCTTATCTCTTTTCCTTCCTTGTCGCATCTTCATCGTTGGAGAAGGTGATTGAATGAAAATCATCATCGCCAACAACACGGGAGGAAGAACGTGAATTTCCCGACTCACAAGCTTCTTTCTACTATTCCTCTTCGCCTTTACACAGTAGTAGTGATTGTTCTCTACTGCTGTTCTATGTGAAATAACTGCTTCTAATTTATATGCCAAGACAAACAAATAAGCCGCATACATTTCTTTATACATACATACATACATACACACACACATACACACACATACACACACACATACAACCAGATTGATTTCATTTCATTGGAAAACAACGAAACCCAACTGAATAAAAAAAAAGAAGAAAGCCTTTGAATTTTGACCCCACAAAAGAGAAAAACTAGCATCTTTGATTTCAGTGACCAGTCTTTTCCTTTTTTAAAAAAAAATTCCCAAACCTTTATTTGCTTGTTTTGTGGTGGATTTTTCCAGACAGAAAAAACCCCAGATCCATAAACAACGGAATTATTTCAAACTTCAAATCAGAAAGAAAAAGACGTCTTATTAATCGGAAACAAAGACAATTGTTGAAGAGGCTTCCTCCTCACTTTATCATAAAACATGGTGTGATTTCAGGAAACAGTTTAGTTTTGGGGGAAAATAAAAAGAGGTCTTGAGAAAAAATTCGATCTCAAGGGATTTACTGAATTTTATCTTCTTCGTTACAAAAAGAAAGAAATAGATTCGCTTTGAAGATGGTGCAACAGACTTTGGTTGAAAGTCATCCTTTGACTCCACACTCCCGTAAGTAAAGAAGATGAAATATTCTTTTTGACATTCCTCAATCCCGTCATTCTATAAATTGATTTATTACATGTTTATTAAAACGTTTCTTCAGTTTTCTCTCTTTATCCAGTTATGATTTCGTCGTGGTATTGTCATTTCAAGATCATCGCATATTTTTTTGAAGTTGTCATTTTCAGAATAATGATGGAAAGAAATCTTAGAAATCTTACGTAAAAAAACATTATGTTTTGGTTCAAGTATTTTCGAAGCTCAAAATTATAAATCCAAACTACGGTAAATAAATTTATACAGATTTTGAACAGAACCACATACGATTACAGTTTCAACTGATCAAATGCATCCTAAATGATCGTTGACGATTTCAAATTAATGCCTGTTGGTCGTAGAGTCAGATGAGAAAATATTTAATTTCATCCTTATGGTCGACTTTTGTGTTGATCTTTCTTCTTCTAGCTTTCAATTTCAAGCTTTGCTCTCTTACTATTTTGAAACCTAAAAGAATACACTGAAGATATATTTTTTGTTTCGTTAACAATGATGTTTTTAGTACCTTTTCTTTTTTTCAATTTTCTTTTTGTCTCAATTTACTTTTATTTGTTTTTGAACACTAATTCTCGACTGTCATCAGGTGAACTGATTAGTGAAAAATCTCTACCCCCAATTTTTTTTCGCTATTTTCTCATTATTCCAACCATTTAAGTGACTTATTTTCTCTTTGATTTTCAATGTCAACATGATCTATATATTGCATTTTACAGAATAGGGCATAAAATCTCACTTCCTAAAATATTTCTTATGAGTCCATGCAATAAATGAAACGAAAATATATTTATTAATTTCACTCAAGAATCATGATTTAAAATTCAATATGCTTAAAGTGACACTAATTACAGAATTATACCTTCTATGGATCATTTTAATGATTTTTATCGATATTTATTGGGTTGAATTCCTTCTGTCATAGATTTTTCGAGAGTTAGTGTTGCATTTGTGTCATCGATTGAATTTGTAAGCTTTTTCCTTCATCATGATCGTCATAATCATCATAAAGAATCCCAAGAGATTCCCCCGAAGAGTGAAATGTATTAAGAACTGCTATGAATTCCTCTCATTATTATTTTTTGATCTGTGTTCTTCCTTTTTATCCTTTGACTTGACTTCAATCAACTTGGCAAATGTCAAGGTGATAAAAAGTGGTTGGATCCTCTACATCTCCCATTAAGGCTGCTTGATATTCATTTCTGTTAAAACCTTCATAAAAATGCAAAAGTTCTACTTATAATTCTACATTTCAAGTTAAATAATCCATATATGATCCAACCGTATTTTACGTATTGCAATTAATATTCTTCTCCCACACTGGATAAAAGTCACAATGAAATATACGAATATAGCAATTAATTACTGTTGGGTTTCTAATGACAAGATATTTGGCGAGGTCAAACAGTTAATATCAACTGTAAGCCCTCTATTGTCTTTTCTGGACAACATATTGACCCTTTGATATGTCAGTCATTGTCAAAAACGAATGTTTGAATAATTTCGACCAAACATGTCTGTCTATAACGACTTTCACTTTCACTTTCACTTCCAATGTGAAGGCTTCAACGATTAAAGTCATAGCTTGTTTCCCTGTCATCTACACCCATTCAGATTTCATTTCAGTGAGTCTTTTTCCTGCTTTTATTTATTTTAATTAACTCAAAGTCAATTTCTTCGTTTCTAGAATGTACGTTCCGAGACGTAAAGGAATCCATTCACACTGTGGGAGTCGAATTGTTGAGTTGTAAACTAGTCTTTCAAGTAAAGAGGAATTTTCCTCTCGGCTGCAAAATGAAAACATTAAAAGCACATATTTATATTTATGGATATAGAATGCTGGGATGTTTTTTTTATTGTACAGTTCAGAATATCTAATCAGGAGAATTTGACCAAGTCACGTGAGTGCTCTATGCTAAAGAGTTCATAGGACGACATTGTTAGCGTATTTCATCAACTCATAAAGTTTTTTTTTCAATTTCTTGAAATAGCTATGCATTCATTCATTTAAAAACATCTTATTCATAATGAAGATGTTATTTAAATGCCAGTCGTTCTCAACAGTCGGTTGTGCTTGAAATAAACAATTTTCGGTATCAATTTTTTCTAAATTCTGACATAATCTCAAGATGAATGACTTGGACTTTTTATGGAAGCTCATTTTTCCGTGGGAAGACATTCGCACTGCATTCCATCATACTGATGTTTTTACCGGAAATTATTTGAACCAAATCCCATCGTTGAATCAGCAGTTAATCGAATGGATAAAGCCCCGAGTTTTTTTTTTTCAAATTTCATGATTCCTCGTCCTTTTCAAGGGTAACAAATTATTGTGAAACACTTTGAAAACGAAAGTAAACGTAATCATAATGTTTCTGTTTCGAAAAGTTTAAAAATACAGAGAAAGAGTGCAGAAAATGAATGATTACAAATTATAATAAACAGGTCTGGTTAATCACTCAATAGGAACCGTCACGTGACCAACGTCTTTTGGAAGCGTGCCGTGTTGGATAGTAATCTCTAAAAATGTCTGAATTTTCAAAAAATCAAACACAAACTAAAGGATCAATTTAGCATAAGATCATATTGTAAATCGAACCAACGACTAAAAGCGTATTCAAGAAGTGAATTAAAAAAACAAAACAAAACAAACTAACCGTTTTTTTCTAGAAATAATGAGGAAAAATGTTGAAAATTTCAGCTCTCTAGTTCCATTGGTGCGACCTGTACTCGTGATACATAGATAGCCAGACAGACCCAATCGAAAACTGAAGAAACCTATGCCGACAGTTTGGTTGACAGTTTTGGTTTACCGTTTCTAAAATAAAAAAGATCAACTGTATTGTTCCTTTGATCGTGCTCTAACAGTGGTGTCCGCCCAGTCTTGTTTGTTTAGGAAATGAAGTGATGGGCTCTTAACTCAAATCTTCCAGAGTCTTTTGTTATCTTAAGTTCATCACTGACTATTACAATGATTAATCCTCAGTTAATTAGCTTTGACTAAAACGAGATGACAAATGATAAACAGTAATTTAATTCAAAAAGAAGGTTGTATCCAAAATTGGATTAAACAAGAAGTCATCAACTCAAGATTCAGCTTCTTATTCTTTCTACTTCTCTGTGTTGTCGTCATATTGTCATTACTCTAACTGTCATTCTCAACCTTTTTTGGCCACGGCCCCTGATTAGGTTCCAGCTTCCAGTCAAACAGGATCACATAGTCAGAAAATCATTTATTATTTTTTCAGTCAGTGGCCCCTTTCTGTTGTGGTAGGGAGGCCATATGGTTCCTGTTAAGAATTGATTCCAGCCACAATCATCTTATAAAACTTTTCAACCTATGTACGCTTATTTTTTCAAATTTTGCTGATGAGGGCTTGGCACATTTGATACAACAGTAAATCTCATGGATTTTATAAGAACGTCGTGGGTTGCGAAGTGAAACTAGTTTAAAAGATGTTTGTAACGACAAATCTCGAATGCCTCTCAGTATCCTACTCTCCCTTCTTGTTTGAGTCAAGCAAACTTACAAATTATTTGATAAATTTTATTACTGTAAAATACACACAAAAAGTTAACCACGTCATCCATTTCTTAAAATTCCGTTTCTGCTGTACAAAACTTATCGTCTGCCAGTAATTTGGATTGGTGACACAGTTTACCACGTGTAAACCAAAATTCAGAGACCAACACCTTTTCTTCAAGTAAGTAGTTGGTATTGGCAGTGACGGATTATCTATCAACCCGGCCCCTAGGCTCAACTCTAGTCAAGACTACCTACCCCCTGATCCACTAGTTGTTGAATAGTATAAAGTGACGTTGTCATGTAAAATACTAATATCGTTGTCTTGTGCGTAATGTACTACAGGTATGATATAAAGATATACAGAATTCACAATAATCACATGTACACTTAATTATACCATTAATTTGCTCTCGGACCGTACCCCCTCCGGTCCCTTTGGCCGAGGCCTACTCAGCCTAATGATTAATCCGCCTCTGGGCATGGAACTTTTCAAACCTATTCATCGAGTAGTATTCATTTCAACATATTGAAAAGTAAGTAAATACAACTGCCGTGAGAGCAGTTTCAGTTGTCTACCGTCACAACACATTAATCATTTAAGCCATTTTTAGAAATGACAACTAATGACCGGATCATAAGAGATTAGAATCAAAATCTCGTATTATTTTCCTTAATCCAATTTATAGTCATGTGCTACTAACAACACCGAGACCCAATTTTATGCAGTTAAGATAAGATTTAACATTTCATTCAAAGGCCATTTTTCTATTTCCGTCCTTCACGCAGTTTGTATTCATCAGATGAATTTTTCTTCCTCTTTTCTTTATTTAGTGAAAATCTTGGGAATTTATCAAATCGGAGCTTTAAGTACAACTAGTAGAACAAGTTTCCATACTCTTTCGTGTTGGACGGGGGGGGGGGGCGTAATTCTATCAATTCACGTTAACATGAAACGGAATCACATTCAGATTTTGATTTAAGGATTTTCTCTTTAAAGCGCTATCCATGGTAAAAAAAAGCCACATAGCGACATTAACTTAATGAATTAAACTCTCTCTCTCTCTCACACACACGTATATATATATATATATATATATATATATATATATATATATATATATATATATATATATATATATATATATATAATACGTATATATATATATATATATATATATATATATACATATACATATATATACATATATATATATACATATATATATATATATATATATATATATATATATATATATATATATATATATATATATATATATATATATATATATATATAAATCGAGATTTAAAACATTGAATCTCGATTTATAAAATGATAAATATATCCATTTGTTGGCTTGTTTAGTTTTTGTGTGAATACAAGAATATGTGGGCGGTATTCACGTAGGGACTATAAGAAGATCCGTTGTGTTGGTAACTTAGTTGTTGTTCGTCATCGTCATTATTTGATCACTGACATCATTTCCAAAAAAAAAAAAAAAGTCCTTGTCGCGTGGGCAGACCTCAAGCCAACAGTGCATTGTGATGGTTGAACTACCCATAATCCTTGAATTATAATAACAATCAATAAAAATGTTTCCTTGAAGTAGTGACAATATTGTTTTTTCCCCCCCATAAATATATAACATAATGGAAATATATTGTTATTCGTCCCATAAAGTCGACATCTTCTAGCTTTTTGCTCTGGGTATTAAAAAATCCCAACAAAC
Source organism: Thysanoteuthis rhombus (assembly GCA_963457665.1). NCBI lineage: Eukaryota > Metazoa > Mollusca > Cephalopoda > Oegopsida > Thysanoteuthidae > Thysanoteuthis > Thysanoteuthis major. The sequence goes on along the minus strand of OY735201.1, from coordinate 74,499,789 downwards.
TTATAAATCTGCTCAATACTTTGAAGAGGATCTTATTCAAATTTATATTTTGGGGGGATAGGGGTCATTTTCCCCTAAACTCCATTTAAAAAATCAAATACAAAACAATTGGGAGACCATCATTCAGAAATCAGAAGACCATTTTTTTTCTTAACAAAAACAAAACAAATACTTTTACGCAGTATTTTCTGAACTTGGAGCTAAAATATCATCATAATCTTTTATCTGTTTCTTCTAAGGGTTCAAGTGAAAAAGAAAGGTCTTATTGATTAACAAATGTATTTCTAAGGAAAACAAACAAACAAACAAACATATGGCTTACTACGACAACCAGAGAATTTCTCGATGGCTAACTATCTTTGGTCATTGAAGTTTTTGATTTAATATTTTGGCTGAGATCCATTATGGAACAAAGCAAGAAAGTTGCATTGATCAAGGAATGAATTTCAAAGAAAGGTGGGAAGACAGGAAGAAACAAACTAACCAACATATGGTAAACTTCAAAAACCAGAGATCTCTTCATGGCCAAATATGTTAGTAAAAATATGTATATTGTTTGTGTTCGTGAATATTTGCTCGATAAAATGTTTTATCAATTTTGATATTGCACCAACAATTCGATTCTTAATTTGATTTATCATACTAGGTTCTCTTTTTTTCACTTCAATCAAATATAAATAATTTGATTAATCGGAACACCTTTAGTCTTCACCCCCAACAAAAGTTACATACAGCATTTAAAGGTCTTTTCTCCTAAAATATGGCATTTAAAGAAAACGATTCCGCTTTTAACCGAATAAATTAATTGCGCATATGCCGCGTTATACGACAGATTTGCTAAACATTTCAATTAGAGAAAGTTTTTAGTGACTCCAAACTTTGAAGGGACAAAAACTGTTTAAGCTGCAACACAAGATCATGATCACATTTTTTTAACGTAAAATATTTCTCTTTTCAATATAGGTAGTATCTTCTTGTATAAGAACACGGTTGAAGACATTGAGTGTTCATTTAACTTGTTATACGTCTACTCGGCACTTACAACACCAATCGGCCCATAATTGGAGGAAAAGATGGAAAAAACAATGACACCCACTGAAATCTGTACATAATCCTATTTTACTCTCCTGTTATGTGTTTTGTCATTAGGGCTAAAAGGTTAGATTTATAAAGACTCACAGTCTAGTTATTAAAGGTTAAGAAAAGTATCTAAGTCGTTTACGGTTTTCCCCACTTGTCATATCTCTCATTTTTTCTGCTGGTGACGTCAATCACATTGCATTTGGTCAATTGTGGACAGAAAGATATAGAACATTTAATATGCCGACGGCCTGAACGGATCTAAGATGCTTTATCCAACGAACTACCCACAATGAAATAAAAAAGGTCTATCGTGCTAGAAATTGAATAAAGATGAATCTGTCCTTTTTCTCTTTAACATTATGTTCCTCTCGGCAAAGAAATGGACAGGAAATATTGTCATTGACATTCAGCAGAAAGATGTCATCAAAATAATCAACTCTACACAATAAGAGAAACTGTATGAAGAAATTTCCATATTCATGCATTTTCATTACAAATTATAGACATTTTATAATTCAATCTGGTAACTCTGGAAATGCTGAATTGATAAAATTTCTAAAACTATATCAATCAATATACAAAAGCATATCAATGTAAATGCTTGCATTTAAGATGATTAAAACAATATATATATATATATATATATATATATATATATATATATATATATATATATATATATATATATATATATACATATATATATATATGTCCATATGTAATGCTCAGTATCACAAGGGTTCCACATGCCTTGGGCAAGATGAACTTTAGAATCCTTTAAAGTATTGTATTATCTTATTCAATTATGTTTTACAATCTGTTGTTAAATCTGTTGGAATGGAAAGTTTATCAAATAATCAGGTGAAAGGAAAGAGTTCCAACACAGCCTCACAGTTTCAGATCACCATTTGATGAATATAACATATTCATAATTATAATAGGGAGAGAGTCCATTTAGATCACTGACAAATAATTATTATCATTAACCATCATATACTCCTGGAAAATTTGACTTCACACCAGGTAATTTTTATATTGTGGTTGTTTTTATTCCATTTAATGGGTTCTGGTGATGTCCAACAAGACTGCAAATTTCAAGTTACAAGTATTGGCAACGTTTTTTATGAGATTTCAAATTTTTTTACAAGTAGTATAAAGATGAACTTAACATTCATTTGTAAAAAAGAACTTCATCCAAGGGGATGTTTATGAATCATCTTTAAGCAAACTTATTGGCATGTATTCAAAATACACACACACATACATAGATAAGGAGAGAAAGACGAGAGGCAATAGTTAGTGCTTAGAAGTCAGAATGCTCAACATGATTTTATATATTATCTCGTGGGCTGGTCAAAATTTCATTGGGGGCCATATCTGGCTCATTGGCTGCGAGTTGCCTAACTCTGATCTAAAATGAAATGTCCACAATTATGTAGGTATGTAATAAACTTAGCTTATCTCGGCACAAGTGTGGAGCACTCTGTGAGGATTGAACTCATTTCAGTAGTAATGGTAGGTGTGATCAACTAGCTAATCATTAATCAACAGCAAATCTACTTTCTCAATTGCATATACAGATCTATTGACATGCATACATATGTGAACGTATCTGTCATGAAAAATAGAAAGAAATTCTGAACTTTACAAAAATCCTTATTAAACTGTTTTTGTGATTATTGTATTCATATTTGGAAATTCGGTAACAAGTCATATGTAAACGTATATACAGTCATATAGGTTAATTGGTGTGAATGAGGTGTCCAACCCGGGCAACGTAGTTTTTAGAGAGTTGGCAGTTTGAGAACACTGGCTTCAAGGGGTGTTGTTTTTATTGGCATCATCAAATGTAACTTTTTGATATGTTTGTGTGTATGTATGTGTATATATATAACTATCTCTCTCTCTCTATATATATATGTGTAGATAGATAGATAGATAGATATTTGCAATTTTGTTGTTACTGATCAGCTTCATGCAGCCATTACTATTGACAGACTATTCACTCTCTCATTTGAATTATTGAGCACTAATACCATAGATAGAGCAACACTTAAAAGCTGTAAAAACATTTGAAATTCCAGTTTTTATCTAATCTCAAACACTATGTATGTATATATATATATATATATATATATATATATATATATATATATATATATACAAAACACATGTATATAATGATACACAAACACATGTATATAATTATGTTAGAAAAAACTAGATAAACCTTAACACTGTGTTTTGCTAGAGATGCTTGTCAAAAGTGTGTATTACGGTCTCTCTATTTTTTCTAATATTATCAAAATACTGAGCATTCGAAATAAACATATATATATATATATATATATATATATATATATATATATATATATATGTTTATATATACATATGTATATATATATATACATGAACAAAGTAACTTGAAACTTGTATTTTTTCATTTTAGTAAAAGTTTGTGATTATAATCATCATAAATATCTTTCCACAATATTTTCTGATGAAAGCATATACAAACAGTGATCAGTGGAAACAAATCATGATTTGATGGCATTTACCGATACTGTAACAGCTGGAAAAATAAATCTTTTTAACTTTCAGGGAGATTTTTGATTTGAAAGTTCCATCTTTTATTTATATATCTTTCTTATACCTAAGAATTAATATTTAAAGATAAAAAGTGTAGAATTCTCTTTATGATGAAATGCAGAAGGCAATAACCAAATGTCGTATGAATGTAACATTTCCATAGACATGTTTGATGACATTTCTCTTCATCGATCAAATGTAATGCTGTGCCTGGGAGATTTTCTTTGTTGCTTATAAGCCAAATTTCAGGTGATTTAAAATTAATTCATTTGTCAATCATTTTTCAATATTTTTATTGAAATGAATATTTATATCAAATTCAAGAAAATCATACTTTTATCAACTATCGTATTTGACTGCATGGAAATTTACAGATAATTTGTAATCGAATTAGTTAGCCATATTGAATATGTGATGCAGTAATGAAAGTCGATAACGGGAAGCTGAAATTCTGATGATTGACAGATGAAATGAACCATACATAAGGCCGTACAAATAGAGCAGCAGCACAGGGTCCCAAGATTTTAACCCCCCCACCTCATGTCTTTTAAAAATATTTTGATTTTTTCCATTTTCTAGATAAACAAGTAAAATATCTTAACTGAACTTGTTTGGGGATTTATTAATTTACAGATAGATTATTGGTTCATGGAGGACTTTGCATTAAATTAAATTTTATAATTTCATTTTTGTTTCGGTTGGTCAGAAAATATTAGCTAAATACAAAAATAGAAGGCCCTTCCCTTGTTCACTTGTATCTGTCTGTTTGTCTGTTCACACAATATCTCAAAAAGTTCTGAATAAATTTATATATTCATGTAATCTCTCATGTGTGTCCATATGATATCTCCAAAAGTTCTCTATGAATTTCTATGAAATGTATTGGAAGAGTGGACTGCAGGCTAAGGAAGAATTGATTAAATTCTGGGGTACATGAAGTCCCTTGCATTGTAACTATATATGAGCTGATTTCCATTCAGCTTTTAATGACAATGGCATTGTAGAGGTTTGGTCTCTCTGAGTGCTTTCTAGTTCCATCTGTTACACTAATTGTTTGTATCTATCATTTGCACTTCATCCAAGTGTCATATAGTTTTCTTATTCCTTAACAAATGGAAAGACTTGATTTCTCTTGACCTATTGTTCAAGTTATTATCGCTGTTTGCAATTCTTGAAGATTTTAATCCACAAGAATTCTTTAGTTGACATTTATTCTAAGCACCTTCAGCTAGCCTTTTAGATTCATTTTGCTTTGTGCAAAATTCCAAAGATAAAAACATTTTCCATTTCTTTGGTATAGATTTTTGCATTGTATTCTAAAATTCCTTCATTTATGATATCTGTTTCTCTTCTTATCAAAATGTTTTGAAATAAAGATGACACTTTTTATGTTTTTTAATAAGTGGATTTGTTTGTTTGTTTTACTAGGTTTTAGTTTTATTTTATAACTAGCAGGTTACCCACAAAAATTGATTGGAATATCAATGTACAAATCGGTACATCTGCCTCGAATCTGAGTGTCTATACGCATTGCCAATGATCAGAGTATCATTTCCCTGCCCACTGTCTACTGGCCAAGATCAGTGTAGTATCTGTGTTCACTGCCTAGAATCAAAGTGTTTCCCCCTGGTTCAGCTAGGATCAGAGCGCAGTATCAGTGTGCTCATTCAAAAGACTTACTCACAATATATATATTCAGAATAAATATTTCATGTTTTCGGTCAATGACCATTGTTACATCTGGAAAAGTGTTGGGTTTTTTTTCAGTTTTTGCAAGGATGTGGTTCTGTCGTATTGAAATACTGTTTCAAAGAAGAGGGATTACATAAGTTTTTCAAAAATTTTTTTCTGGGAAACTCTTTTATTTTTAATTGTGTTCAGATGAATTTTAATACTTTGCAAAAATGATTTCTTGATGGAGTAAAACAATGATCAATATCGAATTTGGTTGAAATTATTTGAATCTTAACCCCCTTTGAAACCAACTTTGAACCCAATTAAATAACAGTGACACTTAAAGCTACCCAAGGGTGTGCATGGGCCTGCCAGGGAAAGAACAATTTTTTTATCAATTGGTTTTATGGTAAATTTCTTTGGATAATTTATTTTACTTTATTCTTGTGTCAATTTGATGTTTGAAATTTGTTTTCTTTTTCACATATTCTTCTGTTGAAAATTTTTTTTCTATTTAGAATCCCCCAACACCCCGCTCAAAATCTTGGATCTGCCCCTCCTGGATCATTATATCATCTTCTAAATCACAGATCTTGTCAAATTATTTGTCTTATAGAAATATTGAAAGTACGTAAAAGCTAGATGGCTTTCATTTGATCCTGCCAATTGCTGCAGAAGGCCCTCTTTCTGAGAAAATCATGCCGAATCAAAGTTTGTATGACCATGTGTTGACCATGTTATGTTCTGGTAGAATGAATGCAGCTCAATCTGGGTGTAAGTCAACCAATATAGAGTGTAGTGTAATACATCTGCTGTATAATATAAGATAGCATTACACATACATAAACCTCTATATATTAGCTTTGCTTTTCATTTCTCAAGCGAAAAAAACAAGCAAACACCATACATTACGTTTCTCAGCTCAACCCAGCAAGATGTCTTCTGTTTCCTCTTCCATCTTACCTTCCCCATCTGGAGAACTTGAAACAAACATATTTAATGCTTCCTCTTCAATAAGCTAACAATAACATGACAAATATATTCATATATGTGTGACAGATAGAAATTTCCATTATTTGCAGTTGAGCCATTGAATTGCAATGACTGAAATTCCTGTCATCTGCACTTAGTGAGTTTTAAGCTCTTATGGGGGCATGATTGCAATTGGATATTAGTTGGTTGGATTCAAGTTGATGTTTGAAAAATTTCTAATTAAATCAATAATGTAATACATTAGATTTTTATCATTTATGGCACAGGAAGGTCAAATGAAATTGAGTGAAGGAGAACAAGGATCTAAATGTTTCTTGTACAATGACAATCCTCTTGCCAACATTTTTCTTGAGAATTAAAACATATTGGCTGTTATTTTTACTTCAATGGAATATCTTGAATATAAACCATTATTTAAATACTTTAAAAGATTCAATATCAAAGAGAAATAATGTCTCTTTTTAATTTTCTCATTTCATTTGCTTTAATGGAGGAAGAAACTTGATTCTATTTAAGTTATTTCCGTTTTGATATTAATAATGATTATTTTCTCAGTGACTTTGTCGAACAATAAAAGCCAATGAATATCTTGTACTGTGAAATAGTATGTTGCTACCGAAGTTAGAATCATTGTTGTATAGGAAAGGAAGACGGATGATTGGAATAGTGAAGTGTCTAAGTGGGGAACTGAAAACTTTGAACTTTGGTTTTAAATTCAGTCATTGATTTCTCACGTTGTTGGAAACAAAGTTTGGAACCCTATGTAAAGAAGGTGGAGCAGGTGGCCTAACGATTAACAACATGGTGAATGGAATCATCAAACTGAGGTCTAACTCCTGCTGGGACCATTTGTGTTCATTTCGCCCTTGAGAAAGACATGAATCCGATGAGTAAATAGCAAAGCAGTTGGAACCAGGGTTCTAGTCCTGTAAAGCAGACCATTCATTGGGTTAGCACCTTGGCCTTGTAAAAATCCTTAATTGCTACAGAAGCATTGAATGGGTTTTCATGGATCATTTGGAAAATGGAAACAAATCCATTGCTTCATGTGTTGCACAGCATGGGAGTAACTGAGTCTAAGTCTATATGAAGATATTTCCAAAGACAGTACATAGTTCAAGCCTGGCTGAAAGCTGTGTTGAATTGTCTGCCTCAAATTATTATTCAAACAGAAGTCAGAATTTTCATGACTCTTCACAAAGTTAGACAATACTGTTGTCTGCCTCACCCAGTAAATTGTTTTTGAAAATACAGACCATAATTACCTCATGAAAATATTAAAAACACCAAACATTATGCATAGAAAATATAATGCTGACAGTATATGAACAATCTGGCCATAAGGTCTTGAGATAAGTCAATCAAGGTTTGTTCAGTTTTATTTGCTGTTAATCACAATGCAAATTTGGTAGACTTTCATCCCACCAAGGGGGTGGCCATAAAAACTTGTAAGTCCTGGTCTCACTAACTTGAAACTTGAAATGATCACTAAGCTGACACATGAAAAGGAAACCAGGACTTCATCACAAATCATTTATACTCCAACTGAGCTGTCAACTATGAGACAGATGCTTCAACTTTTTTCAATCATAAGATAAACTCTGACTTGTATAGAATAATCATTACATTGTGATACGAGTGTTAATTGAATTATCATTTTGATTTATTGTTGAATAGATCTTAATTTCTGTCATAATTTTTGAGATGAGGAATTATCATTATAAATAGATTTATTCTGACTATTGTCCTCATCTTGGTTGTTTAAATGTTCACTAAAAGACAACAAAGCAATTCTATATGACCAACTCAACCTTGGGGTTGGAATGATCATTCTAGGCTTTCAAGATCTTACAAAGTCTATACAAAAAGAAGCATTGAAAAGAAATACTAGATACCTGCTGGCACAGACACCAGAATGAGAACTCCACACCACCAGATCAAATGGGGGGGGGGATGTCTCAAGACTTCAGAGCATTTCTGAATGTGACAAGCACCTGAAAAAGGCTGTAGGGTAAAACATCTAAAACATTGTGAACGTACAATGTATAAACAGTTGAGACAGGGACAATAGTCTGAATGAATCTCTGAATCCAATGATAATTCCTGTGTAATGACTTTTACATACAGCTGACTCATAAGATGCTTCCTGTCTTTCATAATGTGAAATTTCATGTCAAGCTGATGTTGGTATTCAGCCAAATGAGTTTTTAATGAAATGGGTAGAATAATCAATGTAATTTGCCTACAAGGCCAGCTAAGTTTAGATTATATCAGTGTAGGAATATCTCTGGAGTGAAACTGTAGTTTTACCAACAACAAATGAACAAAGACAATTGATCTGATGGACTGCTGTGATATGTAGAGATGCATTGATAAGCTGAGCTTAGTAAAGAATCACGGTTATAAGAAGATTAAATATCTTTCTGCTCATCTTTATTTCTGTTCTTATATACAGTCGATCAGTCTATGTGTTCCCATGGAGACAGTTGGTAGGTGAGTATTGTAGACAAGCCTTATCATACCAATAGAATGCCTTGTGGCTATAACCTTATCCAGATAGGTTTTTATTTCCTTTGTGTATGATTGGCTTTTACACATTGAACAAAAATTGGTTGATGCGGATACTTACTATGACTTGTCAAGATCATTGCTTGTTTAGAATATTTTTATGACATAGCAAAACTGAATTATTAAATGGTAGGATTCGCTTTGGTGACTAGTGTTTAACCAGTTTTGAATTTGATGTTGGGCACAGTATTTTATTCTGGTAAAAGCTCCAATTTTTTGATATTTGGACTACAGTACATGTGTGCTTTTGTTTCATCTTACATCAGGTGTTTCACTTTTTGATCATCAGAGATACACATGCTTCTTATTACATTACGTCACTTTTTCTTTTTTTTTTCAAGGGGGATACATACATGCATATGCCTGTGTATATGCAGATGTACATTGGTATATATATATATATATATATATATATATATATATATATATATATATATATATATATATATATATATATATAAATATATGTATATATATATAAATATATATATATAAATATATATATATATATATATATATATATATATATATATATATACATATCTGTCTCTCTCTCTGTATATATATATATATATATATACACTCATGTATATATATATATATATATATGTACATATATATATATATATATATATATATATATATATATATGTACATATATATATATATATATATATATATATGTATATATATATATATATATATAAGTACATGTATATGCAATGCATGTGTATCTATAGATATATATATATATGTATATATATGTATATATATATATATATATATATATATATATATATATATATATATATGATATAGAGAAATGAGTTTTCTCTCATATTTACTTAAACATTAAAATACCCACAAAGTTACCCCCTCTACATCCCCTGAATATATATATATGTATATATATATATATATATATATATATATATATATATATATATATATATATATATATATATATATATATATATATATATGTATACATACATATTGATATAGAGAAATGAGTTTTCTCTCATATTTACTCAAACATCAAAATATGCACAAAGTTACCTCCTCTACATCCCCTGAATAAAGAAGGAATAATATCGACAACCACTAGAAAAGAAGTGTTATCTGATTCTTTTACGTTTTTTTCTTACAGATATCTGCGTATTTTAAAAAATGCCATGGGGTTGGAATAACTTTTCTAACCCTCCCAAAACAAATACAAGAATAGAAATCATAAACACAATCGCCTAGTGAAAGAACCCACCCACAGATAGATGGCAGAATTGGGGCATATTTGCCCCTAAATTAGAGAAACACCCCAATTTACAACTCACATCTGAGGGAGGTCACTGGTCACAAAGCAAAAACGCTGTGTAAAAAGGACAACCAAGATGCATTTTGAAAAAATCTATGTGAAAAGAAAGTGGAGACTCACGCAAATATTTAACAGATATATATTTATATACATTTCAATATAAAATGGTGCTACAAGCCTAGACATGTTGAAACAAGTCATGTCTCTGAGGCTCGTAGCATTTGATATTCAATGAAAGGGAGTAGATGCATTTGCACTTATAATTCTGCATAAAGAAACTTACCGTGATGTCAACAGAAAACTAGGGAGCCAATCTTTTCAGAACTTATCTTTCTCACTTCTTTTCAAACTTTCTCATTATCATAATGACATAACTAATGGCTTTTTAGTCCAGTGGCCAAAACTAATATTTTCACGAATTAGTACCACTCAAGGTGGCCAAACAATTTTAGTATTTTTGTTTCCCTACTTGTGTCTTGTTAATATTTTGGTATGATAACCTTGTCTTATAGTCTAATAATAGTAATCAACCTGTAAACAAAGCTACTTATAAAACTATAAAGCTCTCAGAAATTGCATACTGCTGAATTTGACTTACAGTTAGAAAATGATGCTAAAAATCCCTACCCATGGATACCAACAATGCTGGTTGAGAAGTAAACAAGTTCTTTAAACCAAATGATTTTTTTACATTTTTCATCTTTTTATGAGTCTTTTAAAGTCTATTATTGAACATACCCCTTCCCGAAGTCCACTTTACACTAATACCCTTGGGAGAGGTCTGAATCCATCTCTTCTCACCTGCCAATATATCATGGGGAAGTGTGGCAGAGTGAGGCCCATCAATCCCCATGTCTTGAACTTATTTGGGGAGGGCCCATGCCCAACCATGGACCTTAAATTTTTTTTTCTTTTTCTCTGAAGTGGAGCATTTTGAAAACCGTCAACCAAAACTATCACTAAAGGTTTCTTCAGTTTCCATGTTGATCTGGCTGGCTGGCTGGCTATGCATGTATTGTATATACAAGCTGCACCAATGAAACTAGAAGGCTGAAAATTTCAATTACATCTTATTATGCCCAGAGAAAAAATTTTTTTTGTTTTTTAAAAAATCCCTTGGTTGGGGGGGGGGGGTCAATTTACAATGTAAATGTATGTTAAATTGGTCCCTTAGTTTGTGTCTGGCAGTGTTCATTCTTGTTTTATGAAAATAACTCTGATTGAAGTAACTTATTCATTTATCACCCCTTTTCCAATTTTTTAATTGATCACCTTCATATAATATGCTGCCAAAAGACACTAGTCAGGTGACAGTTTCTACTGAGTGACTAAGCATACCTATCTCTGATACGCTAAAAATTCATAAAAAATGATTGTTCCCTGTTCTAGGCTTGATGATTTGATCTTCATGTACAAACTGTTTTTTTCCCTTGGAATTTGATCAAATAACCATTCGATTCAGTTCTCAGGTTGCACCTGTCGGATATGTGATATGGAATTGGCAAATCTATTCTTGGAACTTCAAAGAAGACAGTTTATATTTTCTACTTCCTGAACCTCTTTGGCGATGTCTTATATAACAGAAACTTTCTCAGGAAAAAATGCCTACCAATCTATCTATCTATCTATCTATCTATCTATCAATCTGATTTTTTAATAATTGTCTTTATTGATTTATTGATCCACTCTTGCGTATATGTACAGAAGGTGCAAAAATTATCTGATACAATGCAAATACATTTATCCAACTATCTTGCAAATAGAATCCAATGAAATTTCTATTTTAGGAAACAGTTTTGAAAGAGAGTTTCTTATTTTACTTTGAACAATTTTTTGTTTTACCATCTAATTTTAGAGCCACCATCCCTGATACTTTCATAAAATGCTATGTTTAATGGATGCTATTGTTTGCTTCCATTATTCAGATCAATATTTGCTTTTGTCTTTGACTCAAGATGAACTTTAAAAATCAGTTTCAATTTTAGGCTTTCTGTCTGTGTAAAAAGTAATTTTGAAATGACCCTACCAACATAAACTGAGTTTCATTTTGAAGAGCTAGGGAATGTTGCAGAATATTAAAATGTCCACGGAGCATTTCAGTTCAGATTCTGGTGTGCATGTCATCTATTATTCAATTAACCCATTTGTACACTGATTGTAAAATCAGGTTTTCAGTTGAAGGGAACCAGTGTCAGGAAGATACCAAAGTACAGTGGATTTTTAGTTTGTTGGCATGAACTACCATTTTTAAAAAAACAAAGAATGCCAGCTTTTTCAGGTTGGGTAATGCAGAACATTGTCTTGATTTTCCAGCTGAAGATCACATTCACCACTCAGCTCAGTGTCTTGACATTATCATCTGGTCAGGAACTCAAAATCTCACATCATTGAATTAAAGTTTTATGGGTTGATGATCATTGATAGGAAAGTAGTCAATACAAGAATATTACGAGGCTGCATTTTCATCTGGCATTCCCCCACACTGTGACGGAAAACCAACAAAGTCTACTGGTATTGTGAGGTATTGCTGGTATTGGTTTTCTGTCACAGTATTAGTAGCAATGATATTTCAGCCTTGAAACCATGCCTGACTGTCATCATTATGTAACGAAGGCTTTGTTGGTAGCACAGTGGCAGCTTGTTGCTGCAGCATAAGCATGAAATTATATTGAAGTATAATTAATCTGTTTATTTGGAAAAAAACCCTTCACCTATCAACAGACAGTAGCACTCAATTCCTATTCATATGGTTCATAATGTCTGTGATATTTTAAAAATTCAATCACATAGTATCAAATCTGTTTCTGATCATTTTTTGACTTCCATGTTATCCCAAAAAATAAAATGCTTTTTTCTTTTTTTTACTATGATGAAACATGAAGGTTAATAATTAAATAAGTGAATGATCAAAATACAAACTTGAATATCCACCAGATTTTACAAATGTTTTGACCTTCAGGCATTTGAAAAAAAAAAGCAAAAAAAAAACAAAACAAAAACAAACGAATGAGGTAAGTTTTTTAATAAAGAAAGCAGGTGAGGATTACTGTGAAATAAGGCAGGTGAACATTTGGTTTATCAATTCATCCAAATTGAAGACCTTTAATCTCTATAATTTTTGATTCCTATTTTATTTGATCTTATTTTTTTGTTTTTTTTTAATCACAACTTAATTCTGGTCATCGATCTATAGTAGTGAGTAAACAGCGCAGATAAGAAATTAAGAATAAGCCCTTAATGTGACTCAAACTTGCATCCCTTTTGCCACAAAATTGGTCAAATGCACCCGCTGCTATTTGAGCTACAAGAACTTTGTGGATGGCAGAAGATCAAATCTAACCATAAACCTACTTTCCATCCTGGGCTCTTTGGTGCTAGGTTTGTTTTAGTTTCTGTACTATCAGTAATGTGTAATATCAGTGAAGCAACTATCTTTCTATCATTCATTTTGATTATATGAAGTATTGTAAACAAGTATTTTTTTCTGACAACTATTTTCCTGCAACTTAATTTTGTCAGTTGATTTTTTTCATCAGAATTCAATCAGGCTATCATTCTATGGCAGTGAGTATAACTTCAATCTCAATGAACTGAACTCTGCCTAAAGATTTCAATACTGAAAGATTCATTGTGTGAAAACAATGAAAAAAGGAATGGATTGTCTCTGTATCCCAAAACCTTTTTAGAGATTTAATTAAAAAAAGATTTTCTTCAAAATCCTGTTTTGTGATTGGATGAAATAAATATTGTTGCTGGTTATCAGCTGCTTTGAAGATAGGATTAGGAGTTATATGCAGAATTATTTCATTTATTTGTTAATCTCTGAACATTCAAATCACTTAATCTCTGGATAAGAGGTATAAGAGAAAAAAGGGACAAAAAGGTTTTTTTATGTTGTGTACAGAACTTCTCTTACCTAGGAGGTTGCCTGTATGGCTATGAGCACCAACAAATACATTTATAATTCAAAATATGCTCAAAGTTCAATGAATCATTTGACAAAGGGGTGAATATAGATAATACAATTTTCATTCAAATAACAACAACCAGAAGTTCATCTTTTTTATGTGGATTGTAAAATTGTCTTTGTTCAAAGTCTGTGATCAATGTTCAATTAAATGTTCATTGAGGAATGAACAGTACAGGTCAAAATAAGAGAACGATTTATTCAAATTAATAATAATTGCCACAGGATCTTGAAATTTATGGAAATCATAGCTCTTGGTTCATACTTCATGTACAAAAAGCCCAAGTGACTATTGAAAAAAAGATATTTAAGAAAAACCTTAATTTGAAAAGAATACAGTTGACAAAATAAGAGAACAAGTAAACAAAATCATTTTTATGATGAAGTTTACAAAATAAAAATTGAATGTTCATGAATAATTTAACTCAAAACAATTTGTATGAAGTAGAGAAACCAATTAGCAATGATTCCAGCACACCATTTTACATTGGAAAACATCTAAAATAGATTAAAAAACATCTAAAATAAATATCTAGATTCTGGTGGATCTAGATGTTATTGATAAAATGATCAAAATAAAGTCCCCAAAAGGTTAAAAAAGCCCTATTTTCAAAAATGAAAAAAAAATCATTTTTAAAAGGAGTTTAGTGGAGTACTGATGCCAATTTTCAAGTCTGCTGACAAAACAGTTTGACCAGGAGCATTGGAACACACAAACAAATGCATGTATGAAAAAAGGATAGAACCCTTCTCATCTTTGATGCCTATGGTTGATCAATTTGCCATCTTTGATTGCTACGGTTAGGTGAAAATGAAGAAGAAAGTAAACAAAGCTACAGAAGAAAATGGTTGAGAAAGATTATTAGAAAATAGGTAAATGAAAAAGAAGAGAAAAAAGGAATGCTATGAATTGTTTCAATCTATCATTTTATCAATTTCTCCTGTGAAGTAAATTGCATGCTTTTATGGAAAGAAAGATTAGGGTTTTTTGTTTGATCTGATTGTGTTGCAGTCCAAACCAATTTCACGGCATCCATTCAAATTACTGAAAATGTTGAAAGACACTTGACAGCATTTTGTGGTGACATCCATTGGTCTTGTAAGATTATGGATCTTCACCTGGAAATTCTTGGTTTCAGTCTCACGTTGGCACAGTTTTAGGAAAAGTTGTATGGAAGACAGGCACATGACCATGCTGCCAGTCTCTCCAGTTGACAGAATGAGGCTGAAGATAATGGTGGACTGCCTTATATACTCTGACTCCTGATTTTGAAATCAGAGTTGTCCTTTTCCAAGGCTAGAGAGCCTAGTGTGCCCTGCTATTGTCCCTACACCAGGGATGGGGTGAGTAGGGAATAAATGGATTAATGCTTTTCCCAACGGCATTTGTATGAAACGCAGGTAAACAGCCCAGTCTAGAATTTGAACTCGATTTACTAAATTGATTGTCTATGTCGTTAACCCTTACGCCACTCACATCTCCACAGGATTTTGAAATCTGAAAGTTGAAGTCATGTTGTTGTATAAAAACACGATTTGCTACAAGAACAATACTGAATTCTTTCAAGTCTTTGTTTTTGCTTCCTAGCCATTTCTTGGTCATAATAAAAAAGAAAGAAAAGCTGGACTTTGCTAGCCTGTATCTTTCTCTTATAATTATTGCCAGATGAATATTAAAATCCAATTGGAAATCATTGATTAAAATGATAACTTTTAGTTGTATCTTACTTCATTTTATTATGATTCCTTGAATCGCTTTTAGATCTTGCTGCGCAGACTGTAACATCCGTAGAATATTCAGAATGACTGGCTTATAATTTCTGTAATTTATGTGTTAAAAAGTATATTTTTATAAAAAATCCTACAATGTCTTTAGGGAAAATATTTATGCTTAAAATGAATCATTTTTTTAGTTAGTTTATCTAAACAGCATGTTATACTTCAATTTCATGCTGAAAGTAACTTTTGGATTGTGCTGAATCATTCATAGGCTTCTTAGTAAAGATGGGTTAAGGTGGTTATAATTTGTGAACCAAAGAGATTATCTTTTTATCTTAATGAATTTTTTTTAATAAAATCACAACAAAAACTCTGAAATGATGCCAACTCTGGTTTGATATTGAGATAGGTAATTACTTGATTGTCCAATTTTGATGGTCAGTTAAAATAGAAGAAATTTCAGATAAGCATGGCTGTACTTGCAACATGATACAGATGTTAAGACTAGTTTTCTCTATGTTGTTGGGAAATTATGAATGTATGGAAACTATGAGAGGCTAAGCTATATAAATGTTTGAATATATGAGATTAAGTTACTTCTATTGCAACCAAAATAAAAAGAACCATTTTTGAAATTCTATTGTGATTTTACCCTGACCAACCCTCAATTCAAAGTTAATCTACTATTAATTCCATCCTTTTACTCTGACCAATAAGAACCAATTGTAGTTCAAAATAAATCATGTGCATAAAATATCCAGTGAGATGTGTGCAATTCATTATTTAAAGTTGCAGAGGTGTGCAAAATGCACAAGCACTTATTACATGTCAGCAAGAAAGAGTGATTTGTGTATGTATGCACAATGCATACATAACCAAATACATAATCAACTCTCTTTTTCCTTCCAGCTGTCAGTACTTGTAAAATGTAAATGAAAGCTCTTGTACAAATCATTTTGGTACTTTACCAATTAAGTTGGTAATCAGATCTTTTCAGAATAGTCACGTACGACACAGAAACAAAAACAATAACTCATCGATATTGGGTGAAGTGGTTTTGATTTTCCCCGTTTTTCATCATTCATTAATGGATTTTTCTGAGAAAGTTTTTCTGTTCTCTTGACGATCATTAAAAAGATAAATCAATTTATGCATTGAAAGCCTATAAAAAGGAATTAATATTCATTATTGTCTAAGAAGAGTTTTAGTAGATAATTTTGATATCAGCCATTGTTACAATTCAATGAAATGCCAAAGAAATTCTTGGAGGAAAGACAAAAAATTGGTGAAAAACAAAACGGCTACATTTTTTAATAACGCGCACACACTCATGAAGGGGAGAGAGAACATTGCTGGAGTACCTTGCTGTAAAGTAATGATTAGAAAACTAGTCTCACAGATCATTACAACAGTGTAGGGAGATCTTTACTGAGTACCCCACAGCAGACTATGCTATGCTTAGAAAATACCTATATGATATCAACAAATCACATACTGGAGAATTTGAACCCAGATTAAACTGTTTGCATTCACAGCTCTTATCATTAAAACGTTCAAGGATATCCTCTACCAAGGAAATTCCGTGATGGCTTGATGATAATTCAGAGTGACTCAAGTCACCTTCTTTGAGAGGGATCACATCACATCATTAATTTTAATTTGCAATGAAAATATGGCCTGTCTTGGCTTCAAAAGACAGGCTTTAATCTGATATCTATCAATCCTAACTTATTACATCATTAGGCCAAATCAGACTCTCGCTTTGCCAATTATCTTTATTCATTGAAAACTGGGAGAGTCAGATACATATGGATATGCATAAGGGATCAAACCTTTAGTATTCTGTAGGTTTTCAAAAATAACAAAAAAAAGAAAATGTCATCCACTCTATATTGAGCAATATGAAACATTCTTGAAATAAGTCTTAAAAAGTTATTCAAGTCACTTTTTCTTTTGCAAAACTTGGAAGAATTTTGGCTTCAGATGATCTATTTATGGAATTGAGTGATACATTTAGAGTAGATAATTAAAATTATCAATTTTGTAATTGTTCAATAATTTTTCCAGCATTTTGTAAGTTGAATTTTCTCTCTATATTCTCTTCTTCTGAAAGGTCACCATTTTGACAGGAAAAATTCACACTAAATGAAGACCTCCTTCTGTGTCAATAGAGAACCACTCTGAAGTGACCATTCAAGGGCACAATCCTGGGTAGATGATATTGAGATCCTGGGATGCTCAGTCAAAAGAATCCCCCTTTCAGACACGCTGATGTAGACCAAAAGAATACGTTTGGGCATCAACTTTGTTGCAGCAGCTGCAAGAAGTATGTCATAGTTGTCAACAACCTTTATGGGGCTCCAATCCCTCGTTTAGAATCAGCGTTGTCCTTTACCTAGGCTGGTCACTTACCCAAGGCTGGAGAGCCCACTCGACCTTGGTATTCCAATCATACCTGGGGGAGTAGGGATACATTAATGTCTTTTGTCAAGGGCATTTGTGTGAAATAAATGTAAACAGTCTCACTTCTAATAAGTACAGCACTAACAACATCAACACCTACATGATAACATTTTCTTTTCACATTGAAAAGTTGTGGGTGTATTAAAAAATGATTTATCCCTTCTGCTGTGTGGTCCACTTGTTTGTCAGTCTTTCATTACTTAATTGATTCAAGGGTTCCACAGAATTACTGCTATACAAGTTTGCATTTGAACCATTGCAAACATTCGGAAATATTGTAGGTTTTCCTTCCTTACCAAAGCATTGATATCTTTGGGAAAGATATTAATCCTTTTCTTAGTCCCATCCCCTAGTTATGGGTGAAATAGCTTGGCAGAATGGGTTCTCTAGCCTTGGTTGGCAACCAATCTGGGAGGAGAACAACTTCAATTTCAAAACCAAGAGCTGGTGTCCAATGTTGTCTTCAGTTTCTTTCTGGCAACTCTTGTGATGACTCTGGTACCAAGCTGTATCAGCCCTTGCTCTTCCCTTTGACAACATTGGTGTGTGTAGTGAGAGAAGACTTGCTGCATGACCAATCTTCCACACAACCTCACCAAGGCCTATGCCCTGGAGAGACTGGAAGCAAGACTTCCCGGATGCTGTTCCATGGTTTCGTATGATTGACTGATACCACCAACTTTCTTCCATAAATCTTATTTTTCTCTGATTATTATTCAAAAGGAAGCAGACAGGGATTTATTATCTTTCTTCTTATTAAACTTATGATTCTGCCCATTCTATTTTGACGGCTGTTTTCCTCCAGTCAAAATGATTTGTACTTCCTTTAATGTCAGGTTTCAGTTTCACAAAACTGGAGACAGAAGAAAGGAGAATTAGAGGAATGAAGACAAATTTGTACAAGACTAAAATAAACTATACTCTGTGTGTAAATCACTGAGGAACAGTAGTTAACAAATTAGTCGTGCAAAGGATTATTACTGTAGAATGTTTGATCCTCATCCGGTACCCAACACTTGTGGCTTTGTGCCAGAAGATAAAGACACACAACTGGAGAAAGCAGACCACTACATTTACCAAGGACAATGAATCTCCATGAAATCCTCAAAAAAAGAAAAACAAGCGAAGAATCACTCTCTCATGGCAAGCTTTTGGCAGGGCAAGCTCCATCTTCTAGAACAATAAAATTCCACTTGTTGCAAAAAGAAGGGTATACAACCAATGCATCCTCCCAATAGTCACCAATGGAGCTAAAAGGTGGAACCCAATGAAAACACTGATCCTTAAACTGAGAACCATGAAATATGCTTAAGAGAGAATCATGCTTAACATCACATGGAGAGATCACAAGACAGCATAATACATTAAAAGAAAAACAAGAATTTAAGATATCATAGAATCCATAAAAAAAACTCAAATGGCAATGGGCTGGTCATGTTGTGAGAATGGCAGACAACCGCTGGTACATCACGACTCACAATGTGGATCCCTAGAGATCATGTGTGAAACCGAGGTCTGACAAACTAGATAAGTTCAGAAAGTATTGGCTCTGTGATGCCCATGATAGAGGGGTTTGTAGAATCTTGGAGAAGGTCTATGTCCACTGATGGATGCTAAAAGGCTGATGATGGTGATGATGATGAAGCTCAGCTCAGTAATAACATAAACAAATTACAAGAAAGCAATAGAAAAAGAAACAGCATTTGCTCTTCAAATGAACAGAAAATGTTCTTCTCATAAATTAATTTTATAATCTTGACATGAAGAAAATTTACAAACCTGTACCATTCTTGCTCTTCTGCCATGCTTGGGACCTTCTTTAGTGCATAGAATTGAAATTTTCTCAATACTTTCTCATCTCTTGAGTATTTTCTAGCTTCTATTTTATGTTAATTGAGTTAATGAAATGAAATTTGCAGAAAGAATTTTCTAGTCATTTTCTCTCCTTTCTGACCTAATTTTTTTTTTCAGTTTGATCTGTTTATTTTCATTTTTCTTTTTCTTTTTCATCATCTTCCTTCCATCAATGGAGTTGTTGCTCATCTTTTTTTTTTCCTCAGTTCTAATTTTTTGTCTTCAATTCAGTTGGTCTCTTTTCTTAAGCTTTTTATCTCTTTCCTTTTTTCATTCAGTCCAACATTTTTCCTTCCCTCTTTCAATCTTTTGTTTTTATTTTTCTAAAATCTCCCGTAGGCAATCCTTTATCTCACTTTTATTTTTGAAAACTTCTCCACAATGGCTTCCCACTCAGTTTTAATTTTCACTTCCGATTGAAGCTGTTAAATATTTCTTTCTTTCTTTGAAAAAAATTAAGCAACCAAGATTTTATTTGTAGTTAGAGTGAATGATTGATTCAATGATTAGCTTGTAGCCTTTCCTGATTTCATAATTGTCTTTCAAAAGAGAAAAAGTATCTTTGACAAAAACCTCACTATTCACCAAAATTGATTCAGACATTCTCAAAGCTTGTTCAAGGCTAAATGGAGAGAAATGGAGGGAAGAGGAGAGGACCAGCTTGTCTTGAAAATCCTGGTTGAACTTTGACTAATGGCTCTGATGAGAAATATGCAAGTATTGCAGACATGAAGCTAACCCCTTAAGTTGGTATAATTCTACACAGTATATTAGGAAGAAAATGGGAGTCTGAGACATCAAAGAAACTATTAAAAAACTCAAATGGCAATGGGCAGACCATGTTGCAAGAATGAAAGGCAACCGATGGACATCACGACTCACAACATGGATCCCCAGAAATCACATGAGAAATCGATGCTGACAGAACACAAGATGGAGAGATGAACGAGACAAATTCAGAAAATACTGGCTCCGTGCCCATGATAGAGAATTGTGGCGAATCCTGGGGGAGGTCTACGTCCAACAACGGACGTTAAAAGACTGATAATGATGCTGATGTTGATGCAATTCAAGAGAGGCGTGGTGTGCAGACAATTCCCCAGCACTGGCTGGTCAGAGAGTTGGAGAGTTGATAGATGAAACAGAAGACCTAGTGATCAACTATGAACGATAGTAGGAGTTTAGATACACAATGCTACCATCTTAATTCTGTTGTGGAAAGTATTTGATGTCCCTGTATTCTTGTCTGATTTGAACACTTCATTTTTCTTTTGAATCTTCAAGGTAAAAAGGGACATAATCTTTGGGATCTGACTGCCAATTATCAAGTCTGCTAAAACATTATGGCATCTAATTTCAATACAATTCTATCTGTTGTTCAGAAAAGGTTTGTATAATTTTTAAAGGGTGAAAGCAAAGTGCAATTTTCTGTGAATAAAATAAATTATTTTTTATTTAACAGCAAGTTAACAGTACATAGAATTTTTAGTAAAATACGTAAGCATGATAAGTGATTCTTTTTAAGATTGGTACTAGATTGGATGCAATAGCTTGAACTATTTTTTGCTTTATTCAAATCAGGTGCTGAAAAAAGGGTGATTGTTATTTTTTAGAGGAAAACAGGACAATCAAGAAAAATATTTTGATATTTTCTATTTCCTCTTGTGTTCAATGCAAAGTTCAGGAGCAGATCCAAGATTTTGTGCAGGGGCAGATTCTGACCATCTGGATGCCTTCAACTGGATTTCCACCTGCTGTTATGATATTTTTCACCAAACTTTATGTTTAATTACCAAAGAAATGAGAGAAAAAAGTCTAAAATCCCATTTGTAAAATAATCCAATTCCAATCTCTCTCTCGCGTAAAAATGATAACCAGTCGTATGAAAGGCTATATTCTGTGTAAGTGTGTTTGGCTATCTCATTAACTCACTGCGGCATGCTGGGAAATAGGAGATGACATGGCTGTGCCTTATTCCTTCCTCTTCTCCAGAGATGGAAGCAGTTATTCATAGCCAATGCTTGACCAATTGCCCTGTATTGCTTTTGCTTGTGCCAATTATGAAAATCAATGCTTGGCTTGAGTCTGTCCATTCAGTGACATGATCAACGGTTTTGTTTGAGGGATAAAATAAGATGATGATTTTCTAAAAAAGAATGCATAATGTTTTCCATTGCTTTCTTTTGTCTATTTATGGAAATTTCTTTTCTTTGATATTTTGAGAATGATGAACATAAGCAATAGAATTACAATGAAATTAACTCTATTTAACTCGTGCTTTAATGCATGAAGTGTAAAAATATGATTATTTCTGGATGAAAGGAAAATCACTCATACTACAACATTCATGATAGGATATTTGATAGAATTGGCAACAAGTATTAGTGAAATTCAATTTATTGAAGTGAACAGATTTTGCCACTAATATAACATGTCTAGTCAGAAAAATCACTTTATTCACAATTCGACCAATGGTATCTTATATTATCGTATATCTCTATTTTTTTCTTAATGACATTATAAAAAAACAACATTGAATGAAACAATGTAAATCAGAGAGTTCCTATAGAGCAACAGGTATTTTATTAGTCAACTAAGAAATTAGTTTCTAGATGAGTTGTTTGTAGTATCAAGTCACTAGAACAACTGTATCTGAAGCGAGGGACAAACACTCAAAGCTGATGCACAAGTATGATTCATTGCAAAGGTTAAGTCAGCAGAGAGGAATGTCTGACTTTGAGATTATTCCACTGTTTGGTCATCTTCCTCTCTCAATTAAGCCAGTTGAAGTTTCCCAACAAGAATGCTATCTCACAAACTATTTCTCTCTCTCCATCTCACTCTCAGTCTCTATTTCTCTGCCTTCATTTTCATTTCTGTCTCCCTCTTTCTCAAAATTTGTTTCTGTTGATCACCCTCTATCTTTCTCAGGTTCTGTTTTTCTTTCTCACTCAAACTACATTTTTATTTCTCTGTCTCTTTCTTTTTCTTAGTTATCATCTCATTCTTGTTCTCTGTCTATCCATCACTTTGTCTATCAGCATATATACATGAGAGGGCATCGTGAATTTAATGGGGATCAAAAAAATATTTTTTGTAGTTTATATTAAGATATATATATATAAGAGTTTATAATAGCACTAGCCTAAAACAAAGCTAAAATGATGGAGTCCATCATTTCTGATAGGTATGATGCTAGTATGATAATAACATAGATTGATAATTATGAATAGTAAAATGAATAAATGATGTGAAATTTCAAATATCCAATTAATAAAATTGAATATTGAATTAATAAATAACAAGTATTAAAACATTGGAATTATATATCAAAATTAATAAATATTTTATAATGGTAGGTCATTATATATTTTCAATCCATCTTTATTTTGTTCCACCAAGTCAAAGTGATCTACAATTTCTGGTGACATAAAACAAAAGATTGTCTTTTTATTTAAATTTTCCACTGAATCAAGCAATGGCACAAATAGTTTTATTTTTCAAACAAAATCATCTCATTTAAGAAGTCTCCCCATTTAAAAAATAAATTCTGCCCGTCAGTCTGTTAGCTGATTTAATATCAGGATCATTGTTTCCTATACCCATTTACCCTATGTACTCGATCTGACTAACATACTTTATGCTTAAATTTCTGCACCATATCATCGCTGTAGCTTTGACCCATTTGTGAGTCTTCAGACAGCTACGCTGCGTGCCAGACCTTCATAAATCATTTGATTTAGCATGACGGAAAACATGTCTCTGCTCAAACAGACAGACAGACCTAAAAGTCATGTGGACTTTTAAATCATAAGATGACTACTATAAAAAAATCCACATTTTTATAAGGTGTGCCTGTGTCATACCCTCTGCCAATGCTACCAGTGTTTTGGTGGTTCCATCTCACACTTCAGATTTTTTAGTATTATAGTATTTTATCATATTGTAGTATTTATCTTTAATTATTCTATCATATTATAAGAAGGATTGGTTAGAAACAGCATTGATAGTCTCTACACAGTATAGTCATGTAAACCCTCTAGGTATATATACTGTCTATAGTTTTGAGAAGGGTCATTAACATTCAATGTTATGTGAATACGTTTTGGACTATTCATTATACATTCTTCATGTGCAATATCTGAATATGATGGTAAACAGATGATTCCAATGGTAGCCATACAATAATGTAGGATTTGAATAATGTCAATTTATTCTTTCCTTGTTGGCCTGGTCTGGATTTTCATACCTTGTCCCCTTTGAGTAGTGGAAGCCACATGAGGTTGAACTCTGCACTTGTCTGCATATAATCAACATGTTAATATTGGCAGCCTCCTCGATTTCCCTCAGTTCCCAACAGTGTTGTCTAGGATACAAAATTCTTCCCAGAGAAGGAAGTGTTTGCTTTTTCCTCTCCAAATATGATCAACCATCCCAGATCTGTCGAGGCACATGTTTTCAAGCACATAATTATATAAGCATCTCTCATTCACACACACATACTCTTCCTACACACACACATATACATAGAGAGAGAGAGGGAGAGAAAGAGAGGAAGACAGAGGGAGAGTGAGAGAGAGAGAGAGAGTGAGAATGAGGTTTTTTATGAAAGGAAAGGAGCAAAAGTGCATACAAGAGAGAGAGGAGAGAGAAGGAGAGAGAGAGAGAGAGAGAGATGAAGTTGTAACCTTTCAGTTGAAATCTGCAGCCACTAATTGCTTCACTTACTCTAACGCAGCTACAAAAGCCTTTATGTTTGTTTCTTTTTGTTTTTTTAAGTACATCCCTGCCTCATGCCGCTCAGTCTGGAAAACGTTTGTCTTGCCTTAGGTTTTCTTATGATTTCAACAGCGCACATGTGATTCATTCTGCTTAGTCATCCTGTAAATGAGGAAGGGACAACTTGTGAGGGAAAGAGTTTCAGGTTTTCCATAATGAAAATCACCCAAGGAAATAATATTGAGGCGGAGAGAGTTGTTTTTATTTTTATTTTGATCTTTTCAAATTATAAACTTTATTTCTATTATTTGCAATCATCATCATCATCATCATCATCATCATCATCATCATCACCACCACCACCACCACCACCACCACCATTGGTTTTTTCTCTATAGTAATAGTAATTTTCAGAATATTATGTTTTTTTATTCTAAGTATAGTAAAAATGCAACTCTAATGTGAAAAAAAAGGAAAACTTAGGCAGTTTATTGAGAAGGCACCGCATATGATCAAATGTTTCAAAAGTGGTTTCATGTTGGAGATTTCTTGCTCAATGAAGTTCCACAGCCAGGCAGACCAGTTAAGGTTAATAGCAATCAAATCAAAGCATTACTTGAGATAAATAATCAGTGTTATTTGACATAGATAGTCAACATATTCAAAATATCCAAATAAAACATTGAAAATCATTTGCCCCAACTTGGTTATGTAGGTCCCTTAGGTTCTGTATAATGAAAATGTTTTTTTGAACGAATTGTGTTGAGTAATGAAAAGTGGATATTTTACAACATGGAATGCAAGAAATCATAGGGAAAGCAAAACCAATACTAACCATACCGAAAACCGGTCTTCATCCAAAAAATGTGCTGTTGAGAATGTAGTGGGATTGGAAGGGAGTCCTCTACTATGAACTCCTTTTAGAGAAGCAAATAATTGATCTCAAGAAGAACTACTCTGAATCAGACTATCTGATTGCAACAACTGACAAAAAGCATTTGGAATTAGAGTGAAAATTAGTGAGAATTCGAGTGTAATATTCTATCAGGATTATCATGTTTCTTTAGTGACCAGGCTAAAATTGTTACAGCTAGTCTGCGAAGTTTTTACTCATCTGCCAAATTCACGAAGAATTGTACATTCAGATTGCATTTCATAAGTATTCTATCTGACCAGCAGAACAGATTGACCTTGGGACCGCATCAGCGTGAATGTCTTATTTAAATCTAACATAATATTTCAATTCACCCAGGCACAAGCTCATCATTATCTTCGGGGATATGACTGGTAAAGGCACTAATTTGTATGAATGATCTTCTCCGAGGTATTAATATCATAATTGAATATTCTTCACTGCTATCGCTGTTTTCTATGGGAATGAATTATCAGCCGAGATATTCAAGAAATGTTTATTGATTCCTTGTCTTGTTAAATTCGAAATTGCGAAGATTGAAATTTTTCTTTTCATTTTTCTTTCCTTTTTTTTTTGTTTCCTTTTTCACTTTTTTTGTCTTCTGTTGCTTTGTGTTCATTAAAGCTTTTTCATTGCTCTTCCTTTCCTTATGAGAGCTTTTCAATATGATTTTCTTTTTTCTTCCTTTTTCTTCCCTGCCTTTTCTTCTTTTATTTTCCTTTCTTTCATCTCCTTCTTCCCTCATGATTTGTAAGCCTCTCTCTTCGAATTTTCTTATACTATTCTATCAGTATTTCCTATTTCTTTTCTCTTCTGAACCAGTTTATATGAAAAATTGATCTTACCTTGCATTCCAATCAATAATATGATAGAGATCAAAACAACTGCTGATCAGGTTAAACTT
The DNA here is from genome assembly GCA_963457665.1 of Thysanoteuthis rhombus. NCBI lineage: Eukaryota > Metazoa > Mollusca > Cephalopoda > Oegopsida > Thysanoteuthidae > Thysanoteuthis > Thysanoteuthis major. Next base: position 74,473,031 of record OY735201.1, on the reverse strand, counting down.
TCAAGAATATATGAGTGGAAAGAAAAGAAAAATATCTGCATTTTTGAGTTTTTCTTATGACATTCTTTATTTATTCCAAGTCTTCTACCATATCTCCTTTGAGGTTTCTTAATCCCTTTGAAGAATCTTTCTTGGTACACATGAAGACTTTCACTGTTCAACAAATTCTGAGAGAAATGAAGCTACCATTATTGTCTGTGTTAATGCATATGCACATATTATTCCTTTTAGATGGGTCTCTTATTTACAAGCTCAAAAACTTTCATGAGATTTTATGTCTATGCACGAATATGCCTTATTCAAAACAGACCCAAGTTCTCTTGTTTATTTTTGTGCTTAGAGTTTTGTTGCTCTAAGGAAGAGGTTATGTTGTTGGCATTCTTCATTCAACAAAATGGTGTTTTTGCTAAGAAAATGCGAATGCCTACAGTCATAGAAACATAACTCATATAACAAATAGTAACTGCACATGAAAAATGGCAACACAATACAAATATCTTCTGACAAAATAGTTGCTTTCCCAGAAAGCCAAAACAGCTGCTTCACATACGCAGTATATAATCTTCTTACAGGTAGATTATCCAATCAGAACATGGGCACACAAGACTGCATACTTCTATTATTTGGTATGTTCCATTATTTCTGATTGGACAAGCTGACATCTTATTTTCATAGCAAACTTTTAAGAGGATAGATATTCCTGAACATAATTGAAATTTTTTGGGAACTAGCAAATACCTGTTGCTTTGCAAACAGTATACCTAAATATTTCTTGTGAAGAATTTCAGGAGAAAAGGTCTTGCCGGTGATTGGATGAAGACCGTCTCTGGGGAATATTGATTAGAAAAAATCATAAACATTATTGAAACAATTTTACTAGAGTTTTACTAGAGTTTATCTATATGAGGAGAAGGATGTTGCCAGCACATCTAAATCATCCCTAGACCTCAAAAGGATCATATGAGATTTAAACTTAATGAAAATGGGTTCTTTGGTACTGATTTTATGTATTTATAGAGATTGTGAATGATCCCGGCTTGTCCCCTGAAGATACTGGTTCTAAGTCTTGGAATAATCTACCTAGACCAAAATTTCCTCATGACATTTAAGATAAAAAATAATTTCTTTGAATAACAATTTTAGTTTAATTTACTATTAGAGCACTTGTATACAAAGTATAGTTAATACAGTAAATCAAACAATTTATTGCAAAGATCTTCAGTTGACATAAAAGTCTGCATTCTGAAATATTTTCTTTACCTTAAGAGCTCAGGTTTGACTCAAATAAAAACAAAAACCAACTAGAAAGAATATATCTCTGCCAATGCCATTGTCAAGTCAAGCAATTATGTATGAATCCAGCCCAAAATTAAATCAGTTCTTCCATAGCCTACTGTACACCCTTATCATTGAAATTCATCAAGAACTTTTTGAAATATCTTGCAGACAGGAAAATGAATTTGGCAACATTATATGGTTTGGGCATACAACTGCAATGAAAGATAGGAAATTGTGCGAGGATTTGATCGAAATCTGATCAGGTTTTTGGTAACCTATTGTCCTCCCTTCCACAAAATGTCATTGAATTTGGAGATATCATATGGATAGTCATGCACACATTTTTAAAAAATAAATGTATAAATATCTCTCAGTCTAAGAAAAATCTCTGGATCCACCTCAAATTTTACCACCTCTTTCTTATCCAATCATTTTTCCTTCCACAAAATCTTGTCTGAATTTATTCAGTATTTTCGAGGATATCGTGTGGAAAGATGAACGAACAGACAACCAGAGGTGACCAAATACATATACCCAATTCCAACTTCATTGAAAGAAGTAAACAAAGACTTATTTGATTTGCAATAAAACTAAACAAGAAAAATAATGATTTCTTTGGTGAGAAAATTCTCTGAATTTCGTTTTTGGGTGGAGCTATACTTGTTAATTGGAAAACACCAGAAAAAGGATGTTTGGATTATTTCTTTACTCCAACAGTAATTGATCCATTGATTCTAAATGATTTGATTGTATTGATTTTTGTTCAAAAATGAAAAACTGCCAAAAAATAGCGAGCTTATAATTAAGCCAGAAATTCATAAGTTCAGCAGTAGATTTTTTATATTGTTCTATTTTGGTTTCAAATAATTTTGTCTCATTTAATTTACACATCCTCTAAACAGAAACAAAAGAATAGTTTTTGAACTTTTCACTGATGAGGATCTTAACAAGAATGATTTAGGCTTTGTAATATCTTTTCATTGTTAACTAAATGTCTGTCCATGTTGTGAGTTGTGATGTCACATGGTTGTCTGACATTCTTGCAACATGACCAGCCCATTGCCATTAGAGTTTTCCAATGGATCCTATGAAATCCCTGACTAATGTTTTTCAGAACTTTAGTAATGTTAGTTTATCGAAAGAACTGCTGTCAAATAGATTCCAATTATCTGCCAATTATAACAAATGTGGCCCTATAAGTTGATGGATACCAGAGAAACTAGTATCAAAAGGATTTTATTGGCTAGAAAAAATTATGCAAAGTAAGAATTAATTAGCAAAACTAATTAGAGGAAATGAATGAAATTGGTTTCTCAATTGTACCAGGAACTGATGGGATGAGAACTACTGTTGAACATGGATTTGACTTGTCTCACCCTAAGCACCATAATTCTGAGAGTTGAAGTATGAGGTTTGAAGTAGCTCAAGCCACTTGTATAGCTTCTTCAACCCTCTCACATGTAAACACAATGACCAGCTGGAGGGAGAAGGACCTTTTGACAGGCTCAAAGTTCAAATGAATACAGATGAATGAGAAAGAGCAAGATTACTGATGACGACCAAATAAGTAACTAATATGTACAAGTAAATAAAAGGGAGAAATGAGAGAACAAACAATAATACTTAGTAGCTTAACTGAAACCTATAATACGACATCACGTTGATGTAGAAATCATTTGTGCTTGTAAGCTTATTGGGACAGATGTTAGTTTTGACATAACTCATGAGTTGAGATCCATATCTATAAGTTAAGGCGACGATTTAGGCCTCATTGTAGCATAACTTTATCCCGATGAGATTTACTTTCCCTCATTTGCTTACCACAATACAATGGACCAACACTGTTTTGTGACATGCAGCCTCACAAAATAACATTTCCTCTACCACTTTTAACCATTGTCATACTGCAATACAACTGGCACTTTTTGTCTCTGCTTCTTCTTCAAGCTATTCAAGCATCAAACCCAAAGACATTAAATTTCAATTGATCACTCCATATCACTTTAGACCATTTTTTTTTTAGCTCCAATCTTGAAACCCATTGGTAAATTGGGAACGCACATGTCTATTCTTAATGGAATTGAGGCATTTTCCTATGGTGGTCTTACTTGTTTTCAAACGGTATTTTAGGTCTATGTAATTATCATTAATACATTATCAATATTTCTTATTTTGTTGGCAGTAATCTTTCTATTGTTCATCAAAAGTAAGTGAATATACCTATCCATTTGTCTTGTAGCTTTCTCAGTTTTCCAGGTCTAGGACTATCCTGGTTATGCTGTAGATTTATAGGGCACTTTAATTATCACCTCTTGAACATCCAACTCAACAATCTATTGTCCTGTACGGACACTTAAACGTATGCATTCACAAGATCTTCAACCTTGTTTCTAGAGAAAAACTTACATTATTTTACCCATTGCATCTACCTCAATTCGAATAGAAAAACTTATCATAGAAAAATTATATCACATTATTATTGTCTGATAAACATGAAACTTAATTTTGAGCAGTGGCCTTAAATTAAGTAAGAATGATATTTATAACAAATTATTATTTAAAGAGAAATGAATCACTATATTTAGATGAGTCTGCTCAAAATGAACATCACTTAAAAGGGCATAAAATGCACTTCTATTTTAGAAATAATGTTATGGTCAGAAAATTACATTAAAGAAAACAATTATCATTTTGGAGTTAAGTGACACCACATTTATTAATTTCTGTGTTTCATAATGGATTCCATTCAGGATTGTGACGGATGATCTTCCACCCAGGCCCTGAAGCTGAACTTAAGTTTGGGGCTCCCCTGACCATTACTACCAAGCTTACCCTTCATTATATAGTAAAAAGTAACTAACTATAAAGTCCTCTGGAGTTTTACTTCTAAAAGTTTATATGTTTGGAGTCTAATTTAGAAAGCAAAATAGTATTTTATTTGCATTATTCAAGATATAAAAAAAGCACGTACAGTTCTGAAAAATCATCCTAATTACTCATGTGTATACTTGGGAAACCCTTGCCTTCCAGACCTGTAGACTTTGGCCAACCTTGCCCAATGGTTAATCCATTACTGGTTTCTAGCTCAGTTTGATGCCTAAGCAACTCAGAATTTATGTCAGATGCTGCGGTGCTATATTGCGAGCTTTACTTTCTCCAGCAAGGTCACTTATGATGCATCCTCTCTCTGCGTTCAGCCTCTCCAGTTTATTGATTTGGTTTGACCTGTGCATAAACGTTGATGCTTCATCAGGGAGGTGGGATGGGGGTCGGAGGATTTGCAAGCAAACAGACAACTCCATAACGAGAGAAACGTTCTTCCCTCTTAAAGAATCAATAGTAACAAATAATATATAGATAGAGGCTTTCAGGGAATTCATATGAAGCAACCATAATGATATTACGCTTTCAAAACAGCCCTACATTCTGTTGTTTCTTTTGTAATATGGAATTGGAATCTACCTGTTCCTAAAGAGGATAAATAATTCAGGGATGTTCGACTTTCATGGGCACACAGACAGATACACGGACACATACACCCATATACACACAGACATGCTCACACAAAAACACTTCGCAAATTCTGAAACATACAGAAATACACATAGGGAAACACACTGGCATACTCATTTGCGTATATGAAAACACACAGAGAAACATACAGGCACACATATATAAATACACAAAAAACATTCAGAGAAACACTCACTCATACATACATACATACATACATACATACATACATACATACATACATACATACGGAAATGTTCACTTTTACAAGAATTATGTCCATTTCTTGTAAATGAAGAATTATAGAACGCTTTTGAATTCTTTCAGAATTTTTTATTTGATATGATCCATAGATACAACAAAGACTGGTGGATGAATCCATTGGAACTGTCTGGATCATAATCCAGAGAATTTACCTGTGGACCAAATTTGTTTTCATGAAATGTCCTGAAGTGTAAAAATTGTTAATTATTATCATTTTTCAGCTAATCATTTCTTCGTCCTGATATTGCTTTTCACCAAATTTCCCTCAAACCATTAAAGAAATTCATCAACCGTTGGATCTGCACGTTGTATTGTTTACTGATATTTTATCTTCATCTTTCAGAAAAAAACAGGTGCATTTTCTCTGCCAATGGAGGTCAAGAATCTCTTCAAAGTTTCCATAAGGGCTGCTCAAATGTTGAGTGGGTGATACCGCGGATTGAATTATAGATTTTTTCTCACAAAGGAATGATCTTTAGATAAATCAATATTCTATTGGTCGTAATACAAATTCAGTCATCCATTTATATTCCTCTCCCATAAGTCATGGGACATTCCAAGCAATAATCTTGTGTGTGTGTGTGTGAATTGCATGGTGTGTGTGTATCAGTGTAGATGCGCACATGTACGTATGTGCGTATATACGGTGCACATGTGCGGTGCACAACAATGTAATTCAAAGATCTGATCAAATGCGAATGGTGAAGGAAAATTGTCACCAGATATCAGCTAAATAATACTATTTTTAACTCATCAATAACTTAAAAATAATTTGAGCAAAATTGAGTAAGTTTTGAGTAATTTTGTAAATATTTTTTATTACAATCCTATTGGAACTATAGCAGTTTTATAGAATGAATAATACATATATATATATATATGTATATATATATATTTTTTTTTTTCTTTTCTGTAGACAATTTGTTGGGCATAGGGCCACATTGTGGTTTTGGTAGCAAGTTGGTGTTATGGAACGAAGTTGCTAGCACTATGCCCAAGATAGACTGCTTTACAAGGCTAAAGGGCTCGAACTGTTTCATACATTTCTCAAGGTCATTAGCACAGCCTCATTCAAATCTTAAACATGATTCACTGATTCCCTTTTCTATGACAGAAACTTATCAAGCATTCTGTGAAAATAATGCTTTGTTATAATTCAAAGTGAACTGCACCTTCTTGCATTTAATTTATATTTGTTTTTATGCCAAAATGTTGTGAAAGAAAAACTTGACTGCATAAAACGTACTTGTTCTGAAACCGCTGCAGCATCACACAGGCTGTGGCCATGGCCCTATGCTCCATGAAGAGACTACAGAAATTCAGAAAAAAATTATATTTCCAGATCTTCTGTGATTGCTCTTTTGGAAACTGGAAATTTCTGAGTAAAATGAAAGGCAGTAAAACATAGCAAACTTAGTTGTAGAAATTTTTCTGATAATAGTGAAGATTTTATTTTTAACAAACAAACATACACACGCACACATGAATGCATATACATAAAGACACATTCTTTAGTTTTAGCCATTTCCTTCCAATTGTGAAAACTTCTTATCAAATTCTGAATTTTTTTTATCTTTTCAGTTTCTGCTGCTGCAGTTGTCGGGATATGTTTTGGTGTTATGGTAATGCTGGGTACAGCATCAGCTATTGCGTACAAGTGTTACAAGCGGCAACTGGCCAAGAATGCCCAGAACCGCCTTTCCTCGGCCATCAAGAAGGGCCTGAAAGAGAGCAACAATGGCAACCTGAAGAAGGTGTCATCAGCTCGAAAAGTCATTATGAAGTCGAAGGCAACCAGCCCTACATACCCTTCGTCGGGTGAACACATTGGAGGATCACTATCTGAACGAAGTCTAGTCGGTGGAAGTGGGGCGGGTCCACTTCCTTCTCAGTTTGATCCCTGCCAGGTAAAAGCAGAATACTATATTGAGAATGAAAAGGATGGCGCCACTCCTGAAAAAGACGAGAGCATGCGGGAGAAGCATGAGGACGAGCTGAAGACACCTCACCTCGGGACTTTGCATTTCTCTACCGAATATGACTCTCAGAAGAGTGCGCTTCTCGTCACTATATTGCAAGCAGCTGAACTGCCTCCCCGTGAGCCAAGTGTTGGAGGCTGTGACCCTTACATCAAGCTGCAACTTCTACCAGAGAAAAAGCACAAATGCAAGACAAGGGTCCTTAGGAAAACCCTGAATCCTGTGTATGACGAAACCTTCACGTTTTATGGCATCAGCTTCAACCAACTGCAGAGTATTACCCTGCACTTTGTGGTTCTTAGTTTTGACCGGTTTTCAAGAGACGAGATCATTGGAGAAGTTATTTACCCCCTGAATGGAGTTGACTTGTCTCAGAAAGAGGTTTCTGTGAGCAAGGACATCACGCCAAGGCACCTCAAGGTATTTTGATATTAAATCATTATTCACAATGAGAAGAATAAAAAATTTCTGCATCACAGTGGGATCTTCATTTTCAAAAATAAATATGTATATGTATGTGGGGGATGCTTATCATAGCAAGCCTAGTAGTTTAGTAAATTGAATTCTTACAGGGGTGCCCCACTACTGTAGTGTTATGCTTGACAATGCTAAGCTTAGTAAATAAATATGTACTTATAATGAAAAGAAATGTACAGATATAGATGTCTATTAGGAGAAATATTTTCTTTCATTGTTGGTGATTACTGTTTTCTTAAACAAAGGAGCAAGAAAGTTAAGTGTTGAATTCAAAGTGGAATTGATATTTTTCCATTAAAGTTGTTACCAGAACAAAAAGAGAAAAAAAACCCCAAATAGATTCAAGTTGAACTGACAGGAATAGAGGTGGATCCTGGATTTCTTGCAGGAGGCTGGTGTTTGTGCATCAAGAACCCCTGGACTTCTCGCTCCTTGATCTGTACCTGAGGAAAGTGAAAGAGTTCAAGATACCTTTCCATTTTTTCCTTTCATTTGTGTATTTAAAAAGAAAAAAGAAAATTCCAATTAAACAAAAAATCCTATAATGTTAATGTCACAATAGCAGGACACTAGAATTCAACCTTTTCTGTTGCCTGGTTGGTGAGACACATTATCTCAATATGAAGCTGAGGTAATAAAGGATTCTTTCTCTTCAGCAGGGAAATATACCGCACTTTTCAATTGAAAAGATTATCATTTGTATTGAGTAATCAATCCAGAATTAAAATTCAAATATTCATGATTTCATTTGGAAAATGATTAAAAACTGAGTTTAAAATGATGATGCCTTTCAAAGTATTATACAACAAATTTTGAATATGTTGAATTTGCTCCTGAACTAGAATTTCAGAATATTCTTTCATCAACTTCTTAAGAGAATCAACCTTAGCTTTTCAGGTTAAATACTAATATGTATACATATATGTATGTATGTATGTATGTATGTATGTATACATAATTGGAATAGGAACTGTAAGATCTGGGAAGTGTTTGTTTCCATCGGTGAATAGTTATATAGTATATCAGTAAGATTGCTCGATGACCTTCCATTGTAAGAACTGAGTTTTAAGATCGACATCATTGAAATACTGTATCGATTTTTTTCCTAAGATTTTTCTTTTTGTCGGATCACTTCTATTAGAGAACATATTTTGTCTGCCACTGGCGTTTACCGGTAGCATATTGAACAGGCAACCACGTAAATGAATAAAGGAAATGAGGAAACAGTCATAATACAAGTCTGCTCTACTAACTGAGTTAACAACACTTTTGGCAAGTAGGAGTCTGAGATAGCGCACTCAAGTTACTCATCTCTCTACTCTGTGGTTGTAGGCATGAATATTTACATTTGTATGTTCCCATTTTGCTGACAATATGCATATCATTAGATTGAACAGTTTTATGTCCAACAGAATGTGATAATTGTAGAGACATTTGACTTAGGGAACACATTTTGTTCAGCACTCGTATTGACCTCAAGCAAAATGAACTATTGACTACATAAATGAATAAAGAAAATTAGCATTGTGTGGGAACCTGCATCCATCAGGGAGCAGTGTTTATGTCACACTGCTCTACCAACTGAGCTAAAGATACTGTTGGTGGGTAGGAGTCTAAGATTGCGCATTCAAATTGCTCCTTTACATGGTTGGCTGTTTGATTCACAACTGAATAATACTGGTGAATGATGAAATATGTTTCCTAATAAAGATGTTTCAACAATTATCACATTCTGTAGGACATAAAATTGTTCAATTTAGTGACATACACATATATATATATATCTATATATATTGAGAAATGGATACATAATCCGACAGAAATGATTTTGAATGCATTATATTACTTTGAAACTCAATTTCAAATAATCTCCCGTTTCATACGGTGAATGTGTCATTTGGCCTAAACAGCATAAATAGAATAAATGATTAAAGAAAATGGGGCTGCTGTATGGATTGAACCTGTGACTGATAAAGAAGCCACTTCAATGCAGCGTTTCTCTTATCATTGAGCTAAACAGCCACTAGTTATGCAAAGGCCCAAATAAGTGGTTAAACTCTTTACATTACTGATAACTGTTCAGCTCAATGGCAAGAGCAACACTATGTTTAAGTGGCTACCTTATTGGATGTAGGTTTGATTCCTGCTGCAGCCCCAATTTCTTTTTTTGATTATTCTATTTAGGCTGTTTATATATATATATATACCTAAATTCCTACACTTGAGGAAATTTATATATATCTATGAATTATATTTACTGAAGAGCATACTAACTTATTTACAAACTATATTTGCAATCTGCTCCGACAAACGAATTAAAAAGGGAATTTGTCTGAAAATTATTATGTGCAATGTCCAAAGATGACAGCAAAAACTTAGAAACTGTCCTTTTCAAGAATATACACTAGCACACACAAACACACACACATACATGCACATGCGCACACACATGCGCACACACATGCGCACACGTACACATTCACATGCATAAACCAAAATACTCACAGATTGAAAATACACACATACACAGACAGGCACATACTACACATACATGCACAATACGCACACAACCACACACACACATATACACACAATACACTTCCACACACATATTCCAGTGATAATAAGAATCAATATTCTAAATCAATGGTTTCAGAAATATCAAATGAACAACTGGATTGTGGCTGCCAAAAATTCAGCATTTGCCTGCCAAGACTTTAATCTACTTTTTATTAGCCAACATTTTGTTTGCTGGATCAATTTGATCCTCACAACAGAACACTTTTGGCTGAATCATTGAAGAGAATAAAAATTTCTGGGTGAAGTAGTCAAGCTTGTACTGAAATATCTATTTGTTTACTAGTAGAACTATTGACTAACAGGAGCAGATTAACTGTTAGGTCTAGTGGGCTTACAATTAGGGGCATGGAAGACAAATGGTTTAGGTATACAAGTGAGCATTTTGGAATCACTATTTGATCCATATAACTTTATGATATCATATATGTAGTACATTATACTCATTACAATATAATCTATTTTACCTGACTTAATGTCACATTATTCTCTTCAATGGAGGATGGTATTGGGGAAAAGGTAATGTGGAGCCTTATGAAAGCTAAGGGCCCCAGGTGATAGATAATCTGTCACTACTGAATAGCCTTAGTGCATAAATTCAAGAAACAAGTGGAAAAAGGAAAGCCAAACTATTTAGTTATGGTTTTAAGGTAAAACAACTTTTAATAAGTCTCAACTGGTTTCGTATATATCTTGAGAAGGCTGATGTGATGGGATTACATCAGCCTTTTGGAGACATATTCGGAAACCAGTTGAGGCTTATTGAAAATCATTCTACTTTAAAAACATTACTAAAAAAATTGGCTTTTCTTTTTTCACTTGTTTCTTGAATTCATTCAACTCATGTTGCAGAATTTATGTATCTATTTTCCAATATAAATATATAAACATATACATATATATATGCATATATATATATATATATATATATATATATATATATATATATATATATATATATATATATATATATATATATATATATATATATATATATATATATGTGTGTGTGTAGATGCATGTACAGCTTGCAAAAAAAAAATTCACGCAAGCTTAGACAGAATTTTAACAATACTTCCTTAAAAAATATTTTTTTGAAACATGACCAAAGATCACTGTATTTAATTCAAGAAAGAATATGGTTGAGGGATAAAATAAGCGGGAGCCTTACTAAAGAGTCTGGTTTGTAGATAATCTGTCATAGTTTTGATTGAACCCCAGAGATAAAATACAAATGATCGATGTGTTGACTTTCAGTAAAACTATGAAGAAACCATTTGATGCAGTCATTTTTGGTAACATTGTCATTTTTCATGTTGATTGTCAGGATTGAATTTATTTCATTTGGAAGAGATTGCAGCTAAGTAAGATGATTTTTCATTGCTTTCATCAAATTTAAAAATAACATCAGAAATTCTTTACCTTGAAAGAATCATAACAAAAAAGTTGTGAGATATTATTTTATGAATGTACAAGTTACTTCTTTTCAACCTACATTATGTATAACCCACCCCAAAAGCCAGGAAAGATACTCCTTACCCCAAAAGCCAGGAAATTCCCTACCAAAAATTCCTGGAAAGGTACTTTTCAAACCCTAATGCAATAGTTTCTCATTATCTTTAATAGACCATGACCTCTGCCCTTATTTTCAAATTTGCCCTTTAGATTCAGCCCCTGTCCATCACTATTTTCTTGCACATCTTCTTCAATATTTTAGGGTGTTGATGAAACACGATTCATAATAAACAAGTTAATTTATTTTCTAAAATTTCAAATATTATGATAGCATTAAAACTAATCAAAGCATTAGCAATTTATTTAAGGTTACTTGAAAATAGATGTAAAATGCGAAAAAAAAAATGAGAAGACAAAAATTAGGAAAGTTCCATTTAAACCAATTCAAACTATATATTAGATAAACTAATTTTTTTCCAAATGTGGCAAGGAGTAGTGTTTCCATAATGTGGAGTATTATGAAACGAGCGTTTGATTCCTTCTTGAAAATGTTGGCTATTTTAATTGATATTCATGCGTTGAACAAAAATGCATTGGCAGTTTTTATCAGAGCTGAAAAAACTTTGTAAATTGCTTGAATGTGAGAGAATAGTTTAAATCATTTGTCAAGTAAAAATGATTTTTTAAAAACTTATATCTAAAGTAGACCTTAGTCATCTGAGGATTTGTTACATTCATGGTTTCATTTGAAGAGAGAATCTAAAAAAGATTATCATTTTTGAATTTAACACACACACTCACACAAAGATATATTTACCAAATTATATAGAGGATTTCAAGACATTATAACAAATCCATCTGCAGTTTGTTGGAAGCCATAGTTACAATAAAACCAAGTAACTTTTTAACATTTAGTTGACATAGAGTGAAGTAATCTGTAATAGGTGCATTTAATTCTTTTTCAAAAAATTATTTTGATTAGAGAGCAAATTCTGATATTTTGCCTCATGAAAGTGAAGAATAAGATTGGAGCAAGTTAAATTGATATGCCATTTGATTGCATAAAAGGTTGATGTCTGTTGATTATTGCATAAAAGGTTGATATCTGATTATTGCATAAAAGATTTATATCTCTTTTTTTTGCGTAAAAGGTTGATGTCTTCTTATTGCATAAAAGATTGATATCTCTGTTTATTGCATAAAAGATTGATATCTCTGATTATTGCATGAAAGGTTGATATCAGTATACAGAATTGTCAATATTAAATATCAATTAGCTGCACGGAAGCTATTCAAATCATATTGCTAAACAAAGAGTGAAATACTCGGGAGACTGAAGCCTTATTGCTTTCCTTTGCTCAGGATTTGCAGGTAAACATGTGGTCACTTTTTCATCCTTTCCTGCTGGAGTAGCCATTGGAACATCAAATCTCCAAGTTTTGGCACTTAAAAATCTCCCCATGTAAAAGTGACTAGCAGCAGTGGGGAAAAATGCTTTATTTTACTGACAAAATTCAAGGAGATATTGCTCACGTATGAATACGTACATTTTTAAATGCGTTACCACTGAAATCGTTTTGATATTTCCAAGCATACCCATTGGGACTTTTTGCTTATCCAGTCAAATTCACTGTTTTATCATACCTGTCACACATACATGCTTTAAAAGGCTATTTTGTTGTAACCAGTGAATGGCTGGCAAGAGATCCTCTGCAAAAGGGAGTCACCTCAGTTCAGACTATGAAAGATCCATCCCCCTAAACCAATCTTCAGGTGGAGATGTTAAAGTGATCTAAAAGGTCAATTAGCTTGTCTGTTGTTAGTTTATAAGCCTTCATGTCAGATTTTTCCTCTATTAGACAGTGTTGGGTTTATACATCACAAAATAATGTCTGGTCCATTGGAATTTGAATCAATCAATTAAAATGCGGTTGAAGAACCTAAAATAATAACTAGACCAGCTTTATTGCAACATTGAATGATTGAATCACAATAAACATTCAGTCACATTCCCAATGTAAAATCAAAGTTGTCTGTAAACATTTAAACTGACATTTTTATTATCATCCACTGATTTACTTGGACTAGTGTCTATATTTCGATTGTTATAATCACAACACTTTGGCTGTTGTACCTTCCAGTCTTCTGGTGTTTGTTATAGATGGTAATCTTCTGGGAATTTTCAACCAAATTCTTTATTCAGTTGCCAAAGGATATTTCATATAAGTTAATTCTTTCAAGTTGTTGTTATCCACTTGGCCATGTGTCCCATAGGACAATCTGGTGGCGGAAACTCTGCCTTATTAATTTAAGCAGACTATACATTTTAAATGGCAATTATTTTAGTCAGAATAAGTATTTCAGGAAGCCCTTTTACAGCCTGTAAGTTTACTATGTTATTGAGCATTGATTATTAGGGTAGAGTATTCTTCTCTTGGCCTCAAAATCTGTTTAAATCCTTGTGCAGGTATTTGGATGGTAACTTTTCTTTGGAAGATAACTGAGCTTTTAACTCTCATTCCAATGCAACTCAGTTCTACAATCCAGAGCACAACCTGAAGACAAAACATCAAAACATGCTGCATGAGTTGAAATAAGAATGAACAAATTAGAAAGAAAGATGAAAACAAAATCAACCTAGAAATTATTGACATAATTTTAATGTCACAGGCAGTATCAAAGGAGTTATCTCATGAATTTAAGAAATATATTTTAACGATTTGGTTAGTTAAATGTTTCAATATTTGACACTTTCAAGAGAGAGAAGCCATCAGAAGTCAATCCCATGTCCTCTTACATCAATCCAATGACCTTGTATATCAATCCAATGACCTCTTAGAATGCTTCATCCCACCACCAGTCTTTTGTGCCCTACCCATAGCTAGTCTGATGTCTACCCTACTCAATAGAAATGACCCTTAGTAATGCACTACAACATTGTCTTTCCATGTGTTTTGCAAACAGTCTGCATGTTACACTCCTTAGATCAAATCTCCTCAACCTCATGACCTTCAATCCTCACTTGCATTATTAATATTAAAATAAATCTTGAATTACATAATTGAACATAAATCTCTTGTTATCTATAAAGTGAACTTAATAAATTAACCCTCAGCAAATCTAATTACTTATACATAGCTATTGTATCCCACATCCTCCTTCAGAGGCCTTCCATGATCAAAAACACTGTTGGAATGTGAAGTCAACATCTGAAGGGGTAAACTGGCTCATTCCGCTATCTGTCTGCATACGATTTTGTATTAAGCCATATTTTTTATTGATGTTCTTTTTAAAAATTTTTCGGGGTTGTTGACTCAGCATTTCAACAGCATTTCTGATTGTGGCAGGTATTTGAAGAAGGCCATAGAATACAACGGCTGAAATGTTGTATTCAGATAAACAGCCTAGATGAGGACAATCATAAACAAAAAAAATCTATTTATAAAGATAATCTCTCATCTCAAAAATTCAGTGAGAAAGACAGCTAATCTAATTAGAAACTTGCTTCCGGTTGTTAAGAGTTTTCAAAAGAAGCTTCATAAAAAGCAGTAACTTACATAAATTTATCTTGACTCTTCTATAGTGAAAGTTTAACTGCTTTGCTCTCAAAATTCAATTTAAGACCTTTGAAACAAATGTGAAAAATTCTCCAAGTATCATCTCAATTTATGCAGTTTGAATGCTTTTTTCCTTTTCTTGATTAAACATATTGAAAATTTCATTGAAGAATTGATTGAAAAAGTTTGCAATGATTCCTTTGTTAAAGAATGTTCATTAATTTCACTCCCATCAAAAATGAAAATAACATATTTTGATTAATTCAGGAATAAAGAAATATAAATTAATTTCAAATAAAGTTTTATACCATAATTACAAATCATGCAAGTTCATATTTTTGTCATCATTTATATTTTGATTGATTTTTGAGCTGCAAGAAATATTTTGTTTTTCATTTGTTTCTATGTTTGTGTTTTGTTTCTCTAAAATTAATCCCATTATTTGATATGACCATAGTACGAAAAAAAATGTCAATTTCTTCCATTTTCATTATATGGTGCGAATTTCATTGTATTTATTTTCCTCGTTATTGTTATTATTTCTATTAGTATTTTGGCATGATATTTTTGGTTGATTTTCTGTTGACTCCCAATGTCAATGTCTTCCAAATCCTTGTAAGACCAAAGTGTATTTTTGTGTGTTTGTATGTTTGTGTGTTTCGATTGCATGAAAAATAATGTTTGTTTATACACACCCTTCTTGGCTATGGAATTTGCTCAAATAAAATAGATCAAACTTTTTCTACTTGACTCAATAGCAACTGAATGGATGGATAAGATAATTAATAATGAAGGTTTTTATCAACCCATCATAGTTTCAATTTATGATTGGATTAGATTATCATTTACCTTAAAAAGAGGTTGGTGGTAGATTCATTCCTTTGATTTTTTCCTGTGAATCAAATAAAAAACATTTTATCAAAGGTTCCTGAACAACTGTGCCAATCAGATTCTGCAGATAATTAAATTATCAAAAGGTTTTCAATTTTACATTTCCACTGTCTCTCCATTCATCATAATTTTCCTTTTTATTTTCATCTCTTGAAATTTAACAACCAAAACATTGTGTGTCTGTGCGTGTGTGTGCGTGTGAATTGATGAAATAATTTTCTAATGACAATGCCTGAAAGAAATGTATTTTAAATGTTAAATTACATATATGAATATGTCTTGACACAAATTTACAAAAGAAATGTCTTTTTTTGTTTCAATTCTGTCGTAAAAATTGCAAAGGTAGGAATATTTCAAAGAAAATTTCTTATAAAGATTGTAATTCAATTTGAATCAAGTCATGTGATTAAGCATGGAACTCAAGTTCACCAAATTAATATATTTCTCTGCATTCTATTATTGATCTTCACGGCAACTACAAATTAAATGGTTGCACAATTTTTCTAGCATCAATCTCAGTTTATTACTACAATCTTGGAAACATCAGTGGTTCATTATAACCTTCATATGCATTTGAACCATGACGGATTTTTTGTCAATAACTTTGAGAAAAATTATCAACATTACAAATTTTGTTCAGATAATCAAACTCCTTCTTCATGTTCTTAATGAAGTTAATACAGCATTTTGGTTGATCCATTCTTTTACCTTTATCAGGAGCATAATCCATGAGAAAAGAGGAAAAATAGCCATTTATTGAAAGAAATGAGGTTTTTCCTCTTCTCTTATACACCTGGTGAAGGTTGAAGAATTGATTGTCTGAAAAATATAAGAGTGTGTTTTCCGTTTTTTTTTAATGTCTTGAATGGATGCTATCATCACCATATTCATCTGTCTGTGAGCTTCTGACATTAATTGATAAAAAATTTAGTTTAAAAAATCATTATGAAAATTTCCAAGTTAAATTTTGTCATCAGGAATCTGACTAATTTTCATGTATGAATAAAAACGTCAAAATTTTATCAAAGAATCCATTAAAGTGATCATCGGTTAACATTTTGCAAATAGAAACATTCATTACAAATAATAACAATTTAGATTTTTAAACATGTTCCCAACAATTTCCACTGTCTCATCCTAAAGAATGATGGTTTTCAGTCGGATGAAAATTTTATATTCAGACTTGCAAACTATTTACAAACTAGGAATGAACATTTTCACAAAGCTCTTTTTAGTAAGTTACTCTCATAATGTATGTTGTTTAGACAGTTTTCGAGAAGAGCTAAAAAGGTTTTATATTGCTTTCTTAATTATAAAATTCTATATTCTCCTCTACACTAATTATGGATCTTTGTCGCAAACAATCACTTCAGAGCCTGCTTAAAATATTTTTCATTTTCTACGAAACATCATTAGATAGCGTTTTCCTTCTCTTCATTCTTTTCTTCATCATCAGAAACATTTGCTTGTCAGCTATCAAACAAATTCCATGTGACTCTCATTGACTTGACTTATTTTTATCTAATCCCGTATTTCTATAATGGCTACTTTCATTTTGGAATATTTCTAATTACAGTGTGTAATCATGGCATAATCAAAGTTAATTCTGGATAACAAGTATTGACATTAAAAATAATCTAAGACCTGCTTCAAGTACACAAATGTAATTTTTTCCACAATTAACCTAATGCTAGTTTTTTAGCAATGAAAACAAAAATTGAACTTTCAAAGAAGATAGTTAAGTTATTGTGATAGCTTTTAAAATTTTAAATTATGCATGCAAAATATGAAAGGTGTATCTGGTTTACACTTTCAGATATGAATAAATACATAGTGTTTGTTTTGTGCATTAAAAAGCAACTGACACTGGTTTTTATATATACAGATTTTGTTTGATGAGAAATAATACAAGAGTCTTGAGAAATGCTTTAGGAATTTTTCAAGTATTTTCTCAGGAAAATAGCTCAGTGGGAAAGCACTGAACCAAAGATTTCAATATTGGATAGGAAAATAGAAAGAAAAATTAAGTGTGAAAATCATCAAAAGACAGAAGCAAGGTTCAACTGGAGACCGAGAAAATAAATGCTCACTGATATCTTCAACACATATATGCAGCTCAAGATGTAAAAATATATTTCAAAAGATACTACAAACAATTTTTGTCTCAAATTTTGAGATGAATTTACTTAATTTTCATACAACTTCTCATATTTTTCATCTAATGCAAATAACTTCAAAAGAATGTCATGATGATAATGATGATGATGATAACACAAAGATTCTTTTAGGGTTATTATCATGTCTTCTAAACCCATACTTTATTTCTCATCAAACAAAATCTCTATTGGAAACATCCAGATTCTGGAGAATCTAGATGTTGTTATAAAACCCATAAGAATAAGGTCCAAAAATGTCAAAAAAGTTTTTTTCCAAAAAATCATAGAAATGATTTGTAAATGGAGTTTATAGGAGTAATGATACCGATTTTTAAGTCTGTAGACAAAACATAATCATCTTTATCATCATCATTATGATCATCATCATGATCATCATGATCATCATCATGATCATCATCATCATCATGATCATCATGATCATCATCATCAATTAGCTGTATAAAGTCCATTGTTGGATATAGTCTTTTCCCAAGGTCCCCCAGTTTTTCTACTACCGAGTGTCTTGGTGCCAATACATTCTGAACTTGTCCAAATCATTATGCCATCTTACTTTTGCTGCCCATAATCTTGAGGGATCCATGTTATGAGTTGTGATGTCCAGCAATTGTTTGATATCCTTGCAACATGGCCTGCCCGTTACTATTCAAGCTTCCTAATGGCCTTTATCTCTTTCACCTGTTTGCTCTCTAATATGTCTAATATATTGTACTGTTATTGTAAAAGCAAATTACAATATTTTTTCCTTTGAATCAATGAATTTCCTCGTCTGTTTGTCTGGCATCTGTGGTGAAAGATAAGTCAACCAATCACGTGGGTTTATTTGTATAATTCACAGCCGATTAAATTGATTAATCATACAAGTTGTGACTATTATCCATTTGACTTATTTTACAACAGATAAAATTTCCCTCTTTTTTTCCTTTCTCTTTTTCTGTCTATCATCTCTCTTTCTCTCTCTCTCTTTGCTTCTATCTTTTTCTATCTCATTTTTTTGCTCACTCAATCTTTATCCTTTTTCACTCTCTCAATTCTATTCTTTGCTCTCTCTCTCCAATTCATTCTTTCCATATCTTTTCTAGTCTTTTTTCTCTTCTTTCACTATACCTCCTTCTCTCTCTTATTCTTCTCAATGTCTCCCCTATCTCGTCCTCTTCCATTCCTCTTGCTCTCTCTCTCCCTATCTCTCTCTCTCTCTCTCTCCTTGTCTTCCTCTATCTTTTTCTCTTATTGTTTTCTACCACAGAATACCTCATTTTCAATCTTTGCTTTCTTAATCATTCTCTCTGGCTTATTTCAATTTCATTCCTTTGACAACCAGTTCAGTTGTTTATTGATCATATTCTATTAATGAATATTATTTTCTGAAGTAGGTAATTATCTTAATGATATAACACATTACCTCACTCTCAACCAAGTTGATAGCTCACTGGTTGAATCATTGAACGAGAAGCTTTACAATCTGAAATTTAATAAGCAATATTAACTTTTAGCCCAATATGGAAAGTTCAGTGAATAGATTATTGTTTAGCTCATGAAGCATAGAATTCAATAATATTATCTATTATAATTGCACTTGAATCATTTGATATGCTTTAAATTGCTGGCTGTGAGCTACTATTTAACAATATAATATTCCTATGATCCATTGTATTATGATCATGGGGACTTGAAATGTTTATTTGATAATCCAGAGGTGAGGTCATTAAATTAGTAACTAAGGTA
Organism: Thysanoteuthis rhombus; assembly: GCA_963457665.1. Taxonomy (NCBI): domain Eukaryota; kingdom Metazoa; phylum Mollusca; class Cephalopoda; order Oegopsida; family Thysanoteuthidae; genus Thysanoteuthis; species Thysanoteuthis major. The sequence continues at coordinate 74,453,141 of OY735201.1, read as the reverse complement.
TAAATGTTTTTTAGACTTATCAAGATTTCCATGTTTTGAGGTTGTGAATCTTGAAACTAGAAGTTGGAACACCAGACTGAATGTTAACAATACAAATTTGACAGATAAAATAAAATTGGATAATCTGGGTAGTAGTTCATAAAAAAGGAACTAAAAGCAATTGAAATTATGATTTAAGAAATATTAGTCAAAATTGATAATTGTTGACATTGCTTCATCTAATGGAAATAAGAATCAAGATAATATTATTATTAATAATACAACTAGTGTGGATAAAAACATCAATGAAATATGGCACTGAGTGACACTCTTAGGATAGAAATCATCTGTAGTGCCCCAAGTACCCTGTCCTGGGTTTGGGAATAAAAAAGACTGTACAAATTAATATAAAATGTTATATTTCGCTCAGATGATTCATTTTATGATATTCACCAAGCTAAGCATAGTTTGGCATAAGGCCAAAAGTGTAAGGCACCCAGTGAGGCTCAAACTCACTAATAGTCTTTTAGTGTCATTAAGGCACACTAGAATGCAATTTTTCTGACTGCAAAATTCTTCAATTTCTCATCATAGAACTGAAAATTTATGCTTTAAAACCCAGATTGTTGAAATGCTAGATTAAAGGACACAAAATCTATAATTCAACAAGAAAGTGTATGAAGATTGTTTGAGCTGAAAATTATGACTATCTTCTGGGGGGTCTTTTGTGATTGGTCACTGGATAAGATTCTGTGGAATTATCAAATGAATAAAAAAAATTATCTTATCAATTGGATGTTTTTTAAGTTGATCATATCATTTGGATTTTAGTTTAAAAAATTATTTGGTTAAAAACACAAATTCTCCACATCTAGGGGTTACCACAGTATTTAGAACTTTGCTTTGCTGTTTGGAATGTTTAAGAAATCAGACCACTCCCTTTTGAAGTAGAATATTGCAAGATTAAAAGTTTTCAGGGCTGAGCATGTGACTTGAATCAGTTTATGTTAATGAAATTTTGTTGCAATAAATTCTCAATTAAAGGATATTGTAGGATCCAAACTTGTAATTCATGGCTGTAATATTTTAACCCTGAATTCATTTTTCCTCAGTGAATTTCTTCAAGTCTTCTTGTCTGGCATCTCAGTCTCTTTCAAATTGTATTTAGCTGGGAATCTAGTAATATTTTTCAAGTGGTATCTCTATTAGTAACAATACATTGAAAGACATGATAAATAAATATGATTATTAAGGATTTTCGATACATTTCAGTAATGAACATTCTATTGATCATCTGTCCTTGCTCAGACAACTCTGACCTCAGTCTCGACTGGTTTTTAATAATATTGATTATTTTACAGTTCAATGGATTATTGCCTATCATTGAGATTACTGGAAGTTTTCTTTCAGAGTCCATAATCTGATTATCTTTTTGCATAGTTTGTACTCAGCATCATTCATCATTCGTTCCCTTTTGCAGACACACAAGTGTTAAACTCTGCAGTTCCAAGTTTCCAAATAGCTTTTGTTGAATGCATTGTCAACAATTTCTACCTTGTCTCAAACATTTCTATTTTAGAAAATCATTTGGAAACAATTCAAGGAGGAGAGCAAGTCAGCCTAAGAATATCATTTGGTGGTTTTTCCATTTTTTATGAATTTTCATTTTATCTTCTACTTGTACTACAAGAGTAGTCTTCAGCAAGAATTTCCTTCCCTTATTCAAATCATTCTATCTTTTAACAATTCTAACATTTTTGGCAACAACTCCCTCTTTTAAACAAATGATCAGAATGAAAAACAGTGAATAGTTTCTGTCAGCTGAAATTCCAAAGGCTATAAAAATTAGAAAATTATCCCTGAATTCTGTGGGTTGCTACATGGGGATTATGTTGTTTATTATTCCAATCAACCATTATTTGCATCCACCAGAAATAATTTTATTGGATTTTGAAAATAACTAATTAGATGCAACAACATTTCAAAAAACAAAGAAACATCTTCCACCTCATTTGATGGTTTACTCACAAAACAACTAAAAAATTTGAGCGATTCATCCTTCTTGATCATGTTTATTTTTCTGTAACTTTCTACCCATTTTTTTTTCAAATTCATCCTTCAATTATGATTTTTACTATTTAATTTCCTACTTTGTTGATTAATTTTCCTCCCCTCATAATTCTCCGAAGGTTTGCCACAAAATTTGCACATTCAGTTTACTTACTTCTTTTGTCTTACAAAAAAAACATAGCCTGATGCTTTTCATTTATCAGTGCTCATCTCATGTTATTGATACAAATGTTGTTTCTTTTGTCAAGGAAAACTGCATTTGTTATTACAGTCGTATTGATTAAAATTAATAAAACATTTTCAATGGCGTAATTATCATGATTCATCATAAAAATGGCAGAACATGGAAGCAGAAGAAGAAACAGGGATTTTATAATGATGTTCTTGTTTATGATTTTATTTCTCATATCTTAACAGTTAAAGAAAATCAGTCTAAGAAGAAAAATTGATTCATAAAAAAAGAATGCTTTTCTTTGTTTAACAAATATTTCAAAGATGTGACAGAAGAAAATATTTAATCATCTTAGAAAAATAAATTTCTTTAGAAATCATTCTCAGCTTCTTACCAAATTCTTCAAAGCACAATGGAAAAGAAATTTTTTTATTGATTCTTTTCATCTCTTGTATTTCTCTCCTGATAAGCAAAACAGCTTCATCCATAAAATGTCTGCCAAAATGACTGAAATGGTGAAAAGGGATACAAGCTTAGAATAATAGAAAAGCATTGAATACGAATCTTTTGAAATGTGCCGAATCACATTTTTAGCAGATTTAGAATCTCTCAAGACATTATTCACATCACATTTCTTGACAGAACAGTTTATAACTGCACTAATTTTAATGTCAATATGAAACCAATTAACATCCTAAATAGGAGATTTTGTCCATCAAAAACTTCTTGGTTTGTTCTTTTGTTGTGCAAGTCTTCTGCCTTTTTCTCTTACAATTTTTCACTTTATTTCTCTTTGGATACATATATTCATAACTGTTTCTCTCTCTCTCTAGGTATACACCTATATCTATCTATCTATATATATATATATATATATATATATATATATATATATATATTGAAAAAGTTTTTTAGTGTTTGAATCTGTAAAGCTTTACACACACATATATATATATATATACATATATATGTATGTATATACATATATATATATATATATATGTATATGTATGTATATATATATATATATATATATATATATATATATATATATATATATGCATATATATATACTGTATATATACTGTACATATATACTGTTACATGATAAACGACTGATGATCTTTGCACATTGTATCATAATGATAAAGTAGATGTAAAACAGTGAAAAAATAGTGAAAGAAAATTACATAAATTGCATTGATAGATATTAGGAAATAAGAGACTGAAATGACATAAAAAACTTTTCAAAAAAGTTTTTTAATGTTCATTGTTTAAAGGTGTACAGCTTTATAGACTATAAGTATATAAATATATATACATACACTGAAACAGCTTTGTACATTAGATATCTGAGGCCCTTGTCAACCAGGGTAGGCCATGGGTGAACAGCTTTCTCTGCTATGCTTTTGGCACTTAGTATGGAGGAAGTGTTGTGCCCAAATTCCATTTCCCTCTTCTGCTGAAGGTTTTTGAAGAATAGGTTTCAAAACGCTTGTGAATTAACAAGTCTCCAATGGATGCCACTGCAGTTAGTTGCAGCACCAGTAACCCTCGGATGGTTACCCACCTACGTGGGTGACCAGTTAATTCCTTTGAGAGTAAGAGATCTTTCATGTAGACCCTTAATTTTTTTTTCTTTAAAAATAAATCTGTTTTGTCCCAATCTGTAGGCAGAGTTTCAACTTGCTTTTTCCTGTTATCATGACTCAAGCATGGCGTCTCACTTGGTCATCGTAGTTCAGCAACATTCCTCGATGCCATTATCAATTGGTTAATGATTTTTTATTCCTATACTGCAGTAAAAAAGAACAAAATTGGATTCAAATCAAGTCAATAAGAAACTGCTCTCTCAAAAGTTTTGTTTGGTTTTCAGGGTATTGAAAACTATTGTGGATTTTGATTGTTTTGATCTTTTAATTTTCTTGCCAAATGGCTACACTCATAATATTAAGACAATTTTGCACTGAATTTTAAAGCTCAAATGTATATTTTTTGCATCATGTTTAGCATCATGAAGGAAAAAAAACAAAATTTAAAGACCTACCCTCCCCTACTTTTTTATAAATAAAATAACTCTAGATATAAGAGAAGGTTCTATGACAATTTTCGGCTGCTGCATTTTGCTACAAGCTACCAGAAAGGGCCATTTTCTACAGGAAATTATTGTAGGATCATCTCTTTCAGACATGATTAGCTGGTATACCCTGTAATATCTACAGATTATTCCCCTGAAAATGATTATGATTATCTGTTTGTGACCTCTGAGTAGCTGAAATAGTGCATTGTAGCCAGATGTTTGGAATTACAGAATTCCTGAAAAAACAATTTTTCAAGGGGGATAATTATCAAGTGCTAATAATAGGGTAGTTTCCCACTTTTATTCATTTATTTGAAAACATGTAAAAGAATGAGTTAATTCTGTTCACATCATATTGCTCTAATTTTCTCTTAAAAGATGACTGGATGGACCCCAGGGTTGTCTAGTTATTACATATAAGCAATAAGTTATGTTTTTTTTAAAACCTGGCACCATGTTGGAATGAAAAGTAGTCAGTTTGTTGCATGCTTAGCAATTCTTTTGATATCAACTGATCTTGATTTGTCTGCTGTCCTTGAAGTTCTTGTTGGGTCTAGTGTTTTTGCATGACATTTTAGAAAAAGTCTCTTGTAAATGTTGTATGTTGGGCTATTTTTGACTAAATATATCGCTAATCAGCAAAGCTAATTCATGATAAAAAAGCAACTGTAATGTAGGAAACGAGTCGTTTGAAATTAATGATAATGGGTTAAAAGAATGATTTATAGAAGATGATGCAATTAGTCATCCCCAGTAATATGAAGTCAAAATTTAATTGTTTCAAACCTTCATAATTATTGTTCCTTGATTTATATGTATCAATCAATTCCTGCTTTTACCTTTTCTTCCCAAACTGACGTGCAATTCAAAATTCACCAGAGCAATGTCATTGAGATCAATGCTAAATAAACAAGGGAGCACTCAGAGTGCATATCTCTGCCAACACCTCACACTAACTGAAAACTGAATGAAGATCAGTTCATAAATAGCTGCGGTGTAGGGAAGATAACTATGAGTTTTGATTTTCCGCAATCTTGGACTATTGTCTAAATACATATGTATAAAAAAGAAAATCTTTCAATCAAAAAAAGAATTCATGGATCTGTTTCAAAGTTCAATTAATTCTTCTTTAGCTCTTGGCCCAACCTTCCACAAAATGTCATTGAAATTCTTGAGAACTCTTGGAGATATAGCGAGGACAAACAGACAAACATGAGTGAATATTTACATCTCTTCCAAATTTGATGGCAGAGATAAACAATATTTCATAAATAATTACTGACAAAAAAGCATTATGTTTCCTTTCCAGATTCACAACTCATTGTTCTTTCTTTAGCATGTATGCTTATTTTTTTTTCTATTCCAGCTTGTGTGACTTGTCAGTCCTTATTTTTCAGCAATGAAAAAAAAAGAGAGAAATTTTGACAACCATTTTGTTTCTTATTAATTTAGCAGCAACATTTTTATTTTTTGCTTTTTAATCTTTCATTAATGAATTTTATGTTGTGCTGTTTCGGTCTGAACATGATTATAGTTGATCATTATTGTTAATTTTTTGATTTCTATTTACTTTCATCTGAATTTTTTTGCTGTTTTTTTTTTAAATTTCTAATCACAATTTAATTCTGGCTGTCAATCTATGACAGACGGGTGATATCAGTGAAGTAATTATCTTTTTATTATTTTTCAATTTTACCTATTTGAAATAAAGGTAAGCAGTAGTCGAAAAATTGATAATAATGATTTACAATACTTCATCTAATAATAATTAAGTGAGAAGATTAATTATTTTAGTTGCTTTGGTTGTAATCTAACGACTGGCAGTAAGGATAGGCTAAATAATCATATTGAGTAAATGTACAGGAATTTCCTGTTGTTCTAACCACATTTGTACATAAGATTTCTTTAAATCTATGGCAAAAGATTCTCTAAAAGGATTATCAGAGTTCAATCAGGATTTAATGTTGCATTATTTTTCACTATTTGATTTCTTGAGAATCTCATGAAAGAAAATGTTGTTGCATTAGGGCCACAAAGGTTTGCCCAACTTTAACATTTGGCAAGTGACTGTCTTGCAAGAATGTACATTGCTGGAACTTCTGCAATTTCATACAATTTGCTATAATGACAATTTGATGCAGTATTGTCTGTAACTCTGAGTAAAGACATGAACATTCAAAGAGTTTTCTGGACTCATTCTTCCGGGCATTTTTATTGTTCCCTACAACATTTCAGACAATCCATTCAACAGCCTTCTTCTCTTTACTTTATATGGATAGTACAACCGAAGAAAGTTGTGGAATGGATTTGCTAAAACATTGTGGGAATAACAAAAATAACAAGAAGAAAAAGTTCAATCGTCCAAAAAACTCTTGTCAATTTGCCCCCATCAAAACTATGAAAACCAAGATGAGGACACTAGTCTGAATAAATCAGTGGATAATAATGCCTTGATGTATATCTACCAAACTATGAGACTTGTTCTTAGCAGATTCATGTTTTAGCTCCAGAAACATAAAATGACAAATTAAAAATCCTTTTATTCTATTTTTTTTCGTTACTGTCTGAGCAGTTTCTTCATTTTATAATTCTATTAACTTTATTTATTTCCTTTGCATGCTCAGTTTTTATTCCTAAAAAAAATGTTTTGTTTCATAAAAACAATTCATCATTTGAAACAAAGATAATCTTTCCAAGTTATTCTCTGGATGATGCACCATGTGCATTTGTAAGTTGTTTCATTCTGTTTCAGCCCCTTCCCTTAGCCTTTACCACAGACCACTGATGATTAATTAGATAGAGATCCAGTTCTATGGCTTGACTGTTTTAGATTTGTCAACATCAATTTATGCAATACAATAAATCTTTTGTGTCTTTTTGGGAGCACAGAACCTTTTGCTGGATTAAATATTCCAAGAAAATAAACAACATAATCCCAACTGATTTCACTTAATATCAAGCAATAGGAACAAAAAAATCATAAGAAGAGAACATGCTTTTGGCATATTTCCTCTAGTCTTTTGTGTTCTGTAAAGTGTGAGCTAGCATTTTTATAGCAGTTCAAGCTCCTCTAATTAGCAAAGATGCAGGAAAAAAAAAATGTTTGCTGGGTTCAAGAAGGTTGGTCTTCATTTTCTAGTCAGTACCCATGTATAGCAGCACCTACTAAATGATTGAATAGACTGCAGATTCTTACAATGGCAGTGGATATTATTTGAGAAATTTATTTTCTCTCTTCGTTTAATTGGGAACTTTGCAGATTTTGTTTTTTTTCCCAAACTAGCTGTTGATGACAGTTTTTGTAATTTGAATCAATTCAGAATAATCATAGCATAAATAAATACTGTATATACTGAACTGTAAGACAAATAGTTTACAAGGGTTTTGGAGGAGTAACACTCACTGCAAATCATCCAAGCCACATAAATGTCGATATGGAGCTTTGGTAGATGACCCTCTTGTCATCATACCAGCACATTTTCTGTAATATTTGCATAATATTAAAAAAAAAATTAAATGTCTGTCTTATATACTAACATACATGGTGTGCTTTCCAAAAGATTATCTTTGGCTATAAAAATATTTTTTTCTTATTTTTCTGCATTCAGTTCATCATTTCTGAATTTAAATTTGTTTCTTTCACATTTTATTGGTTGACAGCATCTCCTCAAATGTTACAATCTTTGCTTTTCAGTTATATCTCTCTTTATTTTATCAATTTATTGATCAGGATGGAGGATGATTATTTCATAACTTTGTATTTTTGTATCATATCAAAACCAAGATACAGCCGATAATTTGGGAAAAGTTAATTACATTCAAACTTTTGTTTAAACAATTGAATCTCTTCCAACCATCTTTGATGTATTGAACACAATGTTTCGGCTGATCCATTTTCTGGTCCTCGTGGGATGTATAATTCAAGAAGAGTGGATAATTTTTTTTCCCTCCACATGAAGAAATTAGACAAATCTTTCTTCTCAAGGTGAAGGAAAAACTGTGTTCATTAGTATACCAACTCAAACAGTCCATTTTTCGGAGGCACAAGTTACACATATGTAATTATATGGCTAACACTAGTGTCCCCCCCAACACTAGCTTTGTCAAACAAAGAAAATAACACGATGTCATTGCATATTTGGCTGACAACCCAATACATACAGTTTCCTTCATCTTCCTCACTCACCAGCGATGGTCTCTATCAGTTATTTTTTTCTCAGCCAGAGAAAAAAAGGTTTGCCAAATTTCCTTGCAGAGAGAAAAAAAAAAAAAAAGGTTTGTCTCTTTTCTTGAATTATTCATCTGATAAACATAGGAGTACCAGCCAGTGCAGTGGTTGGGGCAAGTGTCCCCCTCCCCATTCAGGGAAAGTAGTGTAAAACTTTGGGCAAATTAATGTAATTTGGGTAAAACCGCGTAAATTTTCAAGCAAATCAAGCTGTTTGCCCCTCTTAACTAAAGAGTTCCCATATGCTCTTGCTGGTGAATAATGGATTAAACAAAATATTGTGTTGACAACATCAATGATGAGAAAAAGAGATTTGAGTGTCTGAACCAAAGTTGAAATGTCAAATCCAATATATTTTGGAAATTTCCAATATTTCCTCCTTTTTTTTTTTCAAAAAGAAATTCAAATAAAGTTTATGTTTGTGTTACGTGTACTCTTCCTATTTGTAGACAGAATTATTCACCAATTTTTGAAGAAGCACAGATTTGAGGAATTTTATCAATTTTTTTCTCCAGTTTCTGGATGAAAAATTGCAAGACATTTCAGAATAGGATTTTTCAGAAGAGAGAGAAAAAAGAAATCAAAGTTCAGAACTTTTTGCTCAAAAATCTTTGCAATAATGTAAAGTTAATCAGGTGTAAAGAGAAAAGGATGACTGTAAGAATTTTTTTCATCATCATCATCATTTTCATCATCATCATCTATCTGCCTTTTAGAGTTTTTTGATGGACATGGGCCTTCCCTAAAATCTCTCAGTTTTTTTAATCGAAGCTCAGGCTGATATGAGATTATGGTGCCTATCATTACATTGGCAGATTACAGGGAGATGTTCACAGATTTCATGAAAGCATTGAATGATAAATAACACTATGCAACTTTTTTCACTTTTTGTTAATTCCTTGATAATAAGTGTTATTTTCTGATTGATTACTTTTAAGAAAATGGCTCTTACTACCTTCAAACTTTGCTTTAATGATCAGAACATTGATATTGGGTAATTTACTTACTTTGCCTCATTCATGCCGCTGATGGAGGTTAATAGTAGATTGCAATCTTCTTATCTAGAGCTTAGGCCTAACTTCATGTGCAGTGGTGGTATCAACACCTTCCTGGGTTTAACCAGAGGCTCCTATGTGATACAGAATCTGTGTGGCTGTGGCCAGTTCCACCTTTGATAGAGTACCGACATGTTCCTGCTGTCCAAAAGACAAAGATAGCAAGAAAATGGTAAAACTGCCTTGGAGATCCATCAGAAAAAGCCACTATTATGAAGTCTCTGATGACCTCCAAGCTGTATTTACCTTACATAAAGACATCTAGCAAGGTCTTGGCATGGTTGCATTGTGGGTGAAATGAGATGCCTAGAATGTGTCTTGATCACAGGTAGGGATGCTGAAGTATGCCTTGTAAGCCTTGCATCTCATAGCAGATGCTGCCACAATATAGTGTCTCAGGCAATGGTCAAAGTTAGTGTTGCCTTTGGATCACAGATAAAGAAGATACTTGAGTGCAAGAGATTACCCAAGAAGCTTATTAGGAAGAAGAAAGCAGCTTAGTATTGCTTTGTCACAGTTGTTCAGGGCAATCACAAAGCTGAAAACTATGTGGAGCTGGTGAGGACTATGATGAAGAACTACAGTAAAATGTACTGCAGGCTATCCCTCAAAACCCACATCCATGACACTCATCCTGATAAATTCAAGAAGATAGGAATGTAATCGGGGGAACAATGTGAGCATTTCTACCAGGATATACTGGACATTGAATGTTGCTTCCAAGGAACTTATAACAAGAACATGAAGGGAGATGATATTTTTGGATCTGATTTGTGAAAGTGAATTACTGTGCAATCGCAATTTCCCAAAATCTACTCATTTCCATATCTTTTGAGAACATTCTTGTTCATTGTTAGTGTAATTACATATTAATCTAGATCCATATGTTGTTTTCAGAAAATCTTTTTGAAAATATGAATCAAAATATTCCAATTTCCTCATTGTACAATTGGAAAGAGGTAAATTTCAAAATATCTCTACTCTGGTCACAAAAGTAAAGTTTGAGGGGATAATAGCCATTCTCAATACTCTTTCCATATAAGCAGTTTAAAAAACAACACCCAATACCAAGGAACAAAAATAGCATTTTATGGTTTAATGGATAGGGTGCAATAATAAATCCTCTTTGGGGAATGGCAGAAGCATAGAAATTTTCAAGTAGGTCATGAAAATATTAACATTGTATAGAGCAAAACCCAGTCAAATATATTCACGTCAACATTTGTTCAGCAAATAATTGGAATTTTAGTGTGACAACAGCCACTTATTTCAAACATAACTTGTTGCAGATTGCCACAGAAAATATCATAATATTATAAACTTTTGTTCTTAATTAATCTTTATATTCATTTTACTAAATCATTTGTTCATATAATTTTGAGAATATTGTTAATTCTTCTGGTGCTGATTTTTTACCTTTTAATTTTATGATATCTTAAAATTTTATGTAATTATAAATGAATTAGTCTCCAAATCCATAAGTAGAAGATGAAATATGCAGTGAAAGATTCATTAAATTGTTGGTAAATGCAAACTGATTATTATTGTTGTATGATTACTATGATTTCCCAGGTTTGGTTCAAGTAGTACAAGCAAACTCAAGAGAGATATAAGGTTGACATTTTAAAATCCAGGATGGCTTGTATTAGTATTAGATAGCTCTAAATAAAATAATGAATTCAAAGCAGTTTGATGAGACACCTTCTTTGTGGTGTTAAGTTTAGTAGTTTTAAGCTGCACTGTGTCTCTACCTTATCCAGAAATTAGTAGACTAGTTTTCTTGCTAGTTTATTTATTTTTCACTTACACATATCTTGGTGATGAGACTAAATGTTCTGTGATTTGTAAATAACAACTTATTGTTACCTTAATTTTTGTACTTATATTTTCCTTAATATTTATTGAATCTTCTGTTCTTTACTGTTGCTGCAATTGTTGATGGTCTGAGTATTGTTCAATATCCTTTCAATCTGTTCTGCAATACTGAATAGTCTTTGTATTGTGCCAAACAATAATACAACCTCTACAGCTCTACAATCTCACTACAAAGTTTTCCTTTAAATAAAGTACCCTACCTCTCTCTTTATGTCTTTATATATACAAGACTTTTTCTCTATTTCTCCTCACCCTCTCTCTCTTCTTTCTACTTTTTTCATTTCTCTTTTCTTCTGTTCCCGCTCTTTTTGCTTCTATCTTTTCTATTCTGACCCCCGCCACCATTCTCTGCTTTTTGGGTAAAAATAAACCAGGAAAGGTTTCAAATCATTCAGTAGAAATGAAAACAAAAAAATACAGTTCTTTGAAACTGTCTTTGAAACTACCATTCTTCTGCAGAGACAAAATAGAATCTGCTCGTAGACCAATGTTCACAAACGATGTTCCATTTGCATTGTGGAAGACAAACAAAGGCAGCAGAGAAATCCCTGTTTTAGTATAGCAGAAGTGGGCGGAAAACTCCCTGCACATTGATTGGACTATATTTCACTGACATGTATCTCAAGCAATTCACTATTGTCAACACATCTCACTTTCAGTCATAAAAGAATTATTCTGCAAAGTCTACAAGTTTACTCTGCATCAACCATTAAGTAGTTGCTTATCTAGTAAAGATGTTGATTTTGAAATAAATCTTTCAGATGGTACTTTGGGTGGGCATCCTTTCAGATATTTTTTATTCTAAACATGAGAATTGTCATTGTTAGGTTGACACTGTGGGCTCAAGATAATTCAAGAGGTCAGCTTTATTTGATAGAGTATTTCCAACATCTTAGAGAATCTACATCTCTCTTGAACTCTAATTTCTTTGAAATAACCTTTAGATGATATTCTGATGATGTTGCCCCTCCAGAGACCATAATTCAAGCCTCTTTGGTGTTGCACATTTCCCTCTGACTTTCATGACTGAAACATAATCTTTTAACTCCTCCATTCAATCTTGTGCCATACTAAAATAACCAAATTAAATGTCTATACTTAAGCCTATTGACTAAAACCTGTAAATTAATATCATATCAAAAAATTGATTGTTCAACTATTAATCTCTGCATCAAAATATATTTATATATCTATATTTGTAATGCTTGATATCACTTGATAAAACATCAGAAATGAGTGGTGTGTGTATGTGTGTATATGTGTGAGTGTGTGTGAATAAATGTTTGTGAGTGTGTGTGTGTGTGTGTGTGTGTGTGTGTGTGTGTGTGTGTTATGTTAGTTTGAATCAGTTCTATGATTGAGAAAGACTTGTGAAATTGGAGAAAATTTATCAGCCTAAAGTAATTATTTAGCTCTGATTTTTAGTTTTTTGTTCAAGAAATCTTTGATGAATTGAGAATTTTCAGTAGGGTATTGAGTTGTCATCATTTTCTCACCACCACCACGGCTGGCCTTAGCAGTTGTGGGGCCCGATTGAGAACAATTTTTGTGAGGCTCCTAGTTTACAACCAAGGTTTGTGGAATCTCAGAGATTTAAATGAAGTTTTTCATAGACTTTATATCTCTATAATTGAATGGAGAGCAATAGAAATATGCACTTGAAAATTTCAGAGAAGTAAATGTTCATGCTGTTCTGTAACTGACTAACATATTACATAATTCTAATACACTGTTAAAAAATCAAAATATCAACAGTATAAACAAACACTATTGACTTTTTAAAAATACTAAAGAAAACTAAGATCATTCGAACACTTCAAAAGAAAATTAAAATCGTTACTGATTTCTGTAAAACCTGCAATGTTGTGTTACATAGATCACCCTAGCATAGGACATCCTTAGGCACAAGGCACAAGGCACAATTTGGAGCAATTAGTCTAACTGACTACTGTCCTTACATTCTCCCTTTACTTGACCAGAAATGAACAAGAAATATTTTTCAAAGTGAAAAAGTAAAAAAGACTTCAAAGGAACGTTACTTGATTCAAAAGAATCAGCAAATTGACATTAAACATTTATTTACAGCCATGTTTTCTTTTGATCTTCATATATTTTCATAAATTTTGTTTTCTGGGATATTTGAAGTTTCTAAATTCAATGGAGGTATAAAATATTTCTCTCCTTTTTAGAGGCTACAAGTTTTAGTATTTCCATTTTGCTATATTTCTATGTATTTTCTTTTATTCTGGTAATTTGTCTCCAGTTCTTTGAAATGTCATTTTGATAGTGAACAAATGAACCAGATAATTGACTAGAATTAATTTCCTTAGAGCAAATGCTGAAACTTATAAATTATTGTATATTGAAGCCAGCTTCTCAACTGTGCCAAAAGAGATGTCTGGCATGATGTTTATTAAACTCCTCTGCCATCTCTCGATATAACCAACCCTCTCGTAAACTCAGCAGTACCACCTCAATGCATTTGTTTTTCATAAAATTCATATTGTATCTTGACTAAATCTATTTAAGAAAAACATAACATTTGTAATATTACCCATATGTCCTCACCTTTTGCCCACTCTGTATATTTGCATGTGTGGATTTATGTGTGTGGATAGATTGATAGAAACAATGGTTTATTTGAGTGACTCTTACTGGTAAAGTTTTTATAACCAAAATGGTGATGGTGTTGTCATGGAAAGATAGGCTTCAAAAGATAAAGGATGCATGTTCAAAAACTGATTTTTCTCATATCTGATCAACACTGCTTATAGTAGAGTAATAATCTGAAAGTTACGGTAAAAAGCAAAAGAAATTAGTAGAAAGACTAATAAATAATTAACAATAATATCAAAATCATTTTGGGAAGTAAATTAAACTTTAATTTCTCTAACTGTTCTCATGAAAATTTATGAAAAGCCATCTTTAATTTGTTGGAAGAAATAAATAATCTAACTCTTCATTTGGATTCACAAAATTTATTGAATGCTGAGGGAGAGAAAAGCCAATAACATTTGACAAATTTCGTCTGAATTTCTGAGGAGAGGAATTATCATTATCATATGCAGATTTACTCAGGCTTGTGTCCACATCTTGGTTAATATAGTCACAATGTTTCAGCTGTTGTACCCTCTGATAAAAAATGTTGTTACTATAACAACTTCAGATGTCTGTCTTTGTTGGTAACTTTCTGGGAATTTCAAACTGAACCCTTCTGCCAGTCTATGGAGGTAGATTATTTGCATTCCATTGTCTATGCCCGAGGATATTTTGTATTAGTTAATTCTTTCATGTTAATTTGTCCTTCTGATGTTGCTTGTCTGTCTTTTCCACTGAACTTCTTCACACTATATAACCCGGGGATTGAACCCATGACCTCTATGCTTTTATACACCAGGCCATGTGTTCTGTTGGGCAAAAAGCAAAAAATCATTAATGATCAATTTCTATTTCCTAGTCCTTGTAAATCAATATTACAACTAATGGCCAACAACTCATCCTCAAAGATTTGCTTGAAATTCGTACAAATCAGAAAGAGCTTAGGTTCTCCACATCCTCACACTATGGTTGTGCGAGTGGCATAAAGGTTGATGAGGCTGACAATGGAAGTGCAAGCAAAATTCAAATCTGGCAGAACCAGCTTACATTCACTGTGCATTAAGGTCCTTCCATCTCTTTCACACCTAACTATGGGTAAAATAGCCAGGCAAACTGGGCTCTGTAGCCTTGGGAGACAACTAGTTTAGGAGAAGGACCACTCTGCATTCAAAACCAGTTCACCAGAAAATAATGGCAATAGGTAAGCTTAATTAGCTACAACCTTCCCCCAAACAATTGCCATTGGAGGATATGGGAAAGGTTTTTGTCCAGCAGTGGACCTGGTATTGCTGCTGATGATGATGATTATGATGATGATGACACACTAAGACAAAGAAATTGAATGCACTATTTAAACTTTCATACTAGTTTTTTGATTAAGTGTAAAATGTTTCTATTTCTTTACCAAACTGTTGACAAATGAGAGCCATATCTAATTACAAATTCAAAAAGTACCCTATTTTTAGTACCAGGACATTCAGAAAAGAAAAAGGTAATGATCCAAGTCTCTCATCTTCCTCTTCATCAAAATCATATGTAATTGCTGAAAAATAAAAAAGATTGCCTTTACAATTTTCATTTTTCATCATTTTAAAGTCTGTTGCTGGACATGGGCCTTCCCCTGGTGAGTGTACAACATGGGGACTGACGGGCCTTACTTTGCAACACTGGCCCACCGTGTGGTGGAATGAGGGCATGATGCTTTTCCCAAAGGCATTAGTGCAAAATAAACACTATTTCAGCTACAGTTTGAATTCAGCTCACTGTTCCCATTTCTATGCCATTTAACTCTGGGCCACTTGCTCCTCTGGCCTTTACAATGGGCCAATGTAATTGTTAATAAGTGCAATTCTCATAGATTACAAAATTTAACAACTTTGATCTAAATAAAACCATCCGAAAGATATGAAGAGAAAACAAAAGGAGATATACAACAGCAATCATCGAAAAATTCTTGAAAAAGTTTAGGGCTTCAAAGCTACTAACAAAACTCTCAATACAGGACGGAAATGAATAACTAGTGTTCTGGACATTATGACTCACAACATGAATCCCCAGAGATCAAAGGCTGGTAGAATATGAGATGGGAAGATGAACTAGACAGGTTCAGAAAATATTATCATGATAGAATGATATTGCAAATCCTGAGGAAGGTCTATGTCCAATGGCAGATGATAAAAGACTGATGATGATGAAAATTGCATCAGTTTTTGTCCTTTTCTTGAAAATGTAATATTACTTATAAACAACCTAATATAAGAAACTCAAGTAAAAGAGTTTGCACCCATTACCTTGATGTAAAATGTACTGAAGAACACCTGAAAAATAGATCTATAAAAATTACTCTCAGAGCCTTAAAAAGAATTCAGTATTTGGAAAAACTCGATAAAGTATTTATTCCTCTTAAGGCAGAGTAAAGTAAGAGATATTCTATATTTAGCCACTTTCAATTTGCCATTAACAAAATAAATTTTGTCTGCTGTGAAACTATGATTGATTCTGAGACTTTTAATGTTAGGCTGATGCTATCACTTTGTTGACCATTCTCTTTTATTATTAACGTTTCCGCAGTATTTATTTTGTTTATTTGTATATTCACAAGGAGCAGAGAATAATAAGCTCTTTGTAGCATTCCCATAATAATGCTCGATTTTTTGCAATAAGATTTTGGCTCCAGGAATTCTCTCTGTTCGAGCAAAGAATTCAATACATTATCAGTCTAAATATTAGGAAATTTATATCTTTTAATTATACTCAGCCATTGAAGACCAAATACTATCACCCCACAAGTAATTTTTTATTAAACTAACAAAGATATGAATATTTATTTGGGCAACCCAGGATATAACGATAAACTCAGAATTTTGGACAATTTTTACAAAATACTACTTCTGACTTGTAGAAAATAAGAACCTTTTTGGATATCAATCTAGTTTTGAAAAGCTTGCATCTCTAGATTGAGTTGGTTTTGTTGGATTAATTCGATTAAAAAGTTGGCACTACATTTTGAATAAATGTTCAACGAATTGTTGCTATTTGAAACTTTCTCATGTTTTTATCATTTTATTCATAACCCAAAATATCTTCTTGATAAGATTGGGATAAATATATGAAATTTTGAGTTTCAATGCTAAAAGATTCTGAAACAACTTCTTCCTCTCAAGAATTTCAACTGTTCATTTCTTTTTGGTGTAAACCTTCACAAAAAACTAGAAGGCCCACAGGTTTATAAAGAAAAAATATCATGTACAGGTTTATGTAAAAGTTAATTTATAGACCAACATTAACACAAACTGAGTTTAATTTAATTCTTCAGTTTTGAATGTCTAATATCATTTGATTTTGCTTGGAGTCTATTCATTTAGCTAAAGGATCAAATGTTTTATGAAAAAGTTTGGTTTCCACTTCATGATGAGTTGAAATCCATTGTTATTTCTAAGAAATACTGGGATTGCATTTATTAAAATTATGTGAACATTCACTGTGAATAAAGATTCATTGAAAAATAACGATGTCATTTTTTATGAACTATTCAAGCATATTTTATTTGAGCAGTCTTGTGTCTAGTGGTGGTAGTATGAATTTGCTGTTGAGTGATATTTCCTCCTCTCAATATCCACACCAAAGTTCTCAATTATCGATGTTCCTAAAATCTAAAGCCTAATGTGGTTTTAGTGATTTTTAATCAAATTTTTTCTTCCTCAGTTATCATTTTATATTTTTCACAAAGAATTTATCCAATTCATAGGAGTTATTCTTAATGTACTCAGCAATGCAAAATTGCTGCCGATTCAGTAATGGAACAATTGTTTTTGGTGTTTCTCTTCTGATAAATCGTAAGCAGATTTGTATGTTCTTGAGTGTTACATCATCAGGACCAAATTCCTCTGGTCATTTAGTAATATTCAGATATTTCATGAATTGCTTCCTGCAAAATTAACACACAACAAAATTATTGGAAGTGAAATAATTTCATTACATCATTGATTCAAAATAAAATTATGAAATGCATTTTAGATTTTCTAAAATGGTTAGACTCACATATTCTTGAGGGGAAAAAAATGAAGCTAATTAAAAAAAAAGATACTTTGAAGCAAACGATAACTGATTCAGAAACAAAATATTTCATTGTCATTTTTGGAATATCATGTCCTTTTAAAGTAAAATATCATTAATACATCAAATTGAAACATGGGATATTCAAAACATTTTGGGCTGAATTGAAAGGGTTACAGATTTTTTCACCAAGACTGGAGATGTAACAAACTGAAACACTACAAGAAAATGGATATTGTTTGATGACTATTTCTGCTCGAATGTTTTTCTCCTTTTTCATTTATCAAAAGTAAAAAGTAAATTTGATTCAATAATTTCAGCGAGTTGTTTTTTGCGTATAAGTATATTTTGCATTCTGAATTCATTTTTCTATCCTTATTTTTTAACATACAGTGTGTGTGTATATATATATATATATATATATATGTATATACATACATATATATACATATATATATATATATATATATGTATATATATATGTATGTATATAATCATCTGAAATATCTTATCCAATTTATATATGCTGTAATTCCCCATGTATAACCAGCACTTTTTTCTGAAGATTTTGAACTAAGAAAATCCAGGTGCGTATTATCTATGGGAACTAATTGCAGGACATTATTCCAGCCAGTTCCTTGTGTGTAGAAGGTCCGTCTGACTGCCACCATTGCCGTGATGTTGCTTAATCATATAAAAAACTGAGAAGATATTTACTGTATGGTAGTAATGGCAGTAATTTACAATGAAAATACTCTTGCAATCATGTCTTTTTCAGGTAATTGAAATGACAAAATTATCAAAATGTAGGTCTTGCTAAAATTACCTTTTTTCATTATTTTGTAATCTTTTTTTTACAAAATACAAAAATGATAATATGCAAACAATTTTTGATGTTAAGGAAATGTCCATTCATACATTCAACTAATTTGTCAACTTCTCCCTTCCCTACTCTTTGCTTATAGTCAGCTACACCACTGATAATTACTACTGTACACATGTCCCTATTTACCCAGATCCCCACAAGAGCAAATGTATGTTGTTTTCATTGCACCTTTACAATGGAATGGCAACACTCACACATTCATTACTGGCATGCATATGAGGATGAAAAATATTACTATAAAATGAGCTTACATTAAAATTCACATCTTCCGACTCCCGACTCTCAGCAGACACCTGACATTTCAGAAATGCTGATCAGATTAAAGTAGATAGTACAGATTATACATAGGACACTGCATTTTTCATTCAAAATTGAAGCTTAATTAAGGGGTGCGGATTATGTATGTAATGGATTATACATGGGAAATTATGATACATATATACAAAACTTTTTTACGTATAGGAGCACACGTGAATGAAAATTCATATTAATTTATAAAACGGAATGTATCATGAATATATGTAATGAAAAAACAATTACAAATATATACATCAGTACTTATATATATATTTATATATATATATATATATACATTTATGTATATATATATATACATATCATACACTTGTGATACTTTCCATTTAAATTAATTGTTCATATATCAATATATATATATACATATATATATATATATACACATATATATATATACACACATATATATATTTATAAATATTTATATATATATACAGACAAACACACATATATAAATATATATACACACCCACAGGTTGAACCTATTCAATCCGGTAGACTTCGGACCAGGCCATTGCTGCACTACAGAAAATGAACCTTAAGACTTATTCTTTCAACAAAAATCTAAAAGAAATTTGCATCTTTTGTTTTTTTCAAATTATATGCAATAGGTGATCTAACCTCACAAACTCTTCACAGAAGTTCCTCATCCTAATTCTTCTAGTGACTCCACCTTTCCAAGCATCAATAATGTTTTTTGCTCATGCTTTCCAGAACTAGTACCATCTTCTATACCTTGTAGTCTCTTGGGTAACATCCTGTAGGTTTAAAATACAGCTTGATGTATGAAATTAACAGGACTGTATCACCAAAACACTCAACTGCAGTGTAAACAAAATTTGTCACCTAACACTGTTAACAGCACAGCCTTTTTAGCAGATTTACATGCTAATTACAGTAGATACAAAATGTGCCTCATCATATGGGTTGCCAGACTACAGAATGCCAGATTAAAGAGGTTCAACCTGTTTGTTTATATATATATATATATATATATATATATATATATATATATATATATACACACACATACTCATGCAAATATTTTTGGTAACTTTTTTCATTTATCTCTCACATTCAGTGGAGATGAAACATTTTTATTTCTTTTCTTTTCTATAACATGAAATGAAATTTTCCATTTTTTTTTGTTCATTTTAGTTGGCAGGGACTAATGATATATTTACATTTCTTACCTAGCAAAATCCAAAGGATATTGATGCTTTATCGTTATATATTCTCAAGAAGAGGAAGAATGACTTGACATTTATTTTGACATTTATTTTGTCTTTGATTTCAATCTTAGTACAATGAAAAACTGAAAGAAAAAAATGACACTTTTTGTACAATCAAGCATGTTTTAGATAGCAAAGAGTACTTATTTATTTTTTCATCTTCCTGTATTTTAGACTGACCCCACTACAACATACATAGAAACTGTGTGTGTAGTAAGTATTTTCTAGCAGAAATATTCTCATCCAGTCTTATATTCCTCTCTCTACCTTAGACCCTACTCTGTAGATCATCTCTTTACAATCGTGTGTGTGTGTGTGTGCGTGCGTGCGTGTTCAGTCACCATCTTTTTAATAGAAATATATTACCTAATCTCTTTACTTGCAACATATTAGATCCAGGTCTGGAAAATGTCTTTTAGCTAAAAGGTGAGTTTAGACTGGCATGTGTTAGACCAGGGGTTCTCAAACTTTTTCTCCCAGCATATCTGTCTGGCAGTGTTGTATACCTCTTGTGGAGAAATTAGTATAAAATGAATGGATATTTTAGAGCAAACAATAGAAGTTTAGTATTCGTTAGTAATTTCATTTAAGTCAACATCACATTTTCAATGAGATGGCTAAGTTTGGCTCTTTTCAATAAGTAACTCAATTCCCAGCGCAGTTCCTGAGAGACACCCCTGCATATCTTTCTCAATTGACAGTCTTGCACAAAATTTGTTCTTGTTGGTTGTGACACTTAAGAATTCCAGTGTTTTTACGAACGTCTCATATCCTTGTAATTTCTCTTGCGTACTTGTAGGGGTACACATACCCCAGTTTGAGAACTCCTGTGTTAGATAGAAATGCACACTGGCTCTATTCTTCTCTGACTTATAATCGCAAATTGATAGAATGTCATTTAGAGAAGGTGAGTGCTACATAGGCATGTCTTAGACAATAACATTCACTCTTCATCTGTCTCTT
This sequence comes from Thysanoteuthis rhombus, assembly GCA_963457665.1. Classification (NCBI taxonomy): domain Eukaryota; kingdom Metazoa; phylum Mollusca; class Cephalopoda; order Oegopsida; family Thysanoteuthidae; genus Thysanoteuthis; species Thysanoteuthis major. Next base: position 74,431,632 of record OY735201.1, on the reverse strand, counting down.
TCCTTTTTCACCTCAGCCTCAGCTCTGTTGAACATTTACTATGTGTATTTAAAAAAAAAGTGTCTGCCTTCATTCTTTGTAATTTTGGTAAAGCTGAATCATGAACCAGCATAATACCCAGAATGTTTTCGTAGTAAGTATGCTTCAAAGATGAGTGTCTTCTCTCCTTCTCCCATTTGTGTCAATAGTATTAAATAATTTTGTTGATGGAGTCTTGAAACATTTAATAAGTATATAAATATATATATTTATATATGTATATATATATATATGTATTTACCTCTCTAAGACCTCTATATGTTTTCCCTTTGTTTTCTCAAATTCTTGTATACTGAAGTCAGTACAGTGAGTTTTGTTTAAAGAGTATCATTGTCAATATTCCTTTGTGTCTTGTCATTCCTCAAATCAAATATCTCTGGTTCAGTAAAAATATACTATCAAAGGTTCAGTTGAGTAATTAAATGTCTAAAAAACTGTGTCCATTCTTTTTTGTACTTAGATATTCCCAAATTCTATTCTCTGTTCAAATGAAAAATCTTTTAAAACTCAAGCGCTCTAAGTAAATGTCTGAACTAGGTGTCTATTCTCCTCTTTGTATTCTGGTCTTCTTTTATTCTATCCTTTGAAATTCTTTCGAAGATTGAGTGAAGCAAATATGTGTTTAGCACAGATGTGCCCATTTTTCTTGGATCTTCTTACAATCTTCTATTCATTAATCCATTCAATAAATCAAATCCTAAAAGGATCATTATAGTAAGTATTTGTTGAAAAGAATAGTGTATGTCCTTTCTTTCCATATTTTGTTGTCTATCAGTAAATCCACACTATAAAGAAGGAGAATAGTAAGTATAAATTTGTGAAAGCACACCGTCTTCTATCTTCTGAAATCTCTTCCTACATTCAACAAATTCTCAGTTGATTTAATCTTTTAAGTGTTGTGTTCAAATCCTAGTGATTCCAATTGATCTCTCTTCCTTTAAGCTTCTTTTCTTTAATCTCTTCAATAAGGCAACCAAATTAAATATGAAATTCCCTCTATGTCTCTTCTCCCGTCATCCTCCCTGTTCTGGTATAGTGAATAAATGTTTCATAGAAGTGTCTTGTGTTCTTCCTTCCCCTTTTCTCAATGAAGCAACCATTGACAGGATGTGTAGAGTAAGTATATATTTGCGGAGTAGGGAGAATGTTGATTTTATTTTTCTTATTCTCAATTATTGTATTCTATTCCCGAGCCTATCAAGCATGCAGTGTGAAAAAACGTGAATTCCATTTTTGACTTTTTTTAATTATATATATATATATATATTTGCCATTTTTATGTCAAAGGTCTTGTACATTCATTTTGTGATGGTAAATGAATTTCAAAGTGATGATGATTATGACTATGGTTCATTCAAATTTAACATCCAAAATTTAAAAATGCAGCAAATATTTTCCGTGAATATTTTCTATTTTTTGTAGGCAGTGAAGCTCTCCCCATCTTTATCATTGGTCATTACTTGGCTCAGTACACAAATTCTCTTCTTGCAAATTGTTTGAAACAGTTCATAAATATGACTTCATAGAAAATTCTTCATTTGTTTCCCAAGAATTCAACACGAAATCTTCTTGGTATATTCATGATATCCAACAGATGTATTTTGAAACTACAATATTCATTTTTTCCAAATAAAAATTATAGCAATGATGATGCAGAAAATGAGGAAACAGTTAATGTTTAATTGACTTCGGTATAGATTCTTGGCAGTTTACTCAATATTTTGATCATGGGGGGACAAATCAATACCACCTTTTCATTATTATCAATAAGAAATGATATCCTTCAATTCTGGCAAAATTTTGCTTTCATATAATCACAAAGAGTTTGAGATATTAACATTCTAATTTTCGACCTTCTCTCTTCTCTAGAGAGAAAACTGAATTATAAATGGCAGTTACTTCTCTTATCTTGCTCTTTGCTTGAAATAATATTTTAAAATGTTCATTGTATGTAATAGAGATTTATTATTATAGTATCTGCTTTTTGTTAAGGGAAAGGAAGTAATCAATTAAGCAGAGAAAATCCCAATGAGAATTGAACCATTGTGAGGATTTCAGGATAAGACAGTGATAAACTTTTTGGTATTTTTATGCAGAAAATGCAGGATTTTTCCAGTGTGTTTTTAAAAAATCCAATTGATGGTGTTTGTATCACTTTTTTAGTTCAATTTACAGTTCTTTATATTTTCTATCATTCTTGTTTGTCATCAATTTAGAAAAGAAATGGTCGATTTCTCTTCATTTCATTCATGAAAATAATCTGTTTCCATCTTATTGCTTTATCCATATGAAAATTATCAATTGCTCAAATGATAAGCCCAAATAAAAACATGCATTTAGCTCAAACTGCACACAGGAGATTAGAATTTCTTTTTCTTGAATCTACACTGTTAATTTTTGTTGTAAAAAAACAGGTCCTTGACTAGATCTCTTGATACTAAGAGATATTTTTAAAAACATTAAAGTAAGTCTTTCCTTTTTTTATAATGAATAAGTAAAATTCATTGTACAAAAAAGATTAAAACTATATTTTTTGACTTTTACCAAACACAACAATTTAAACAGAAACACACATTTTGATATAATTAAATTATTCTGTCAAATGAATTTAATGTTTAACATGAGTATTCATTTGTTGATTATAGTTTAGAAGAAAAATCAATTTTATTTTTTTTTAAGCTCAGGGCAATATTTTCAATATTCTGTTCTTACTGCTGAATCCTTACAGGGCTTTTGCTCCACAAGGATTTCCTGAATTCAATAGGGTTTTGGCTGAGTTTCCAAAAGGCCTTTTCAAACTAATAAGAACAGCTCTGTTATCCCATTAACTGAAAATGACAGGAATGTCTGTCATTGCAGTTCTATGGCCAACTCAATAAGTTTTTTTTAATTATTATAATTGATGGCAATTCTGTTCTCTCTGTGACTCAAGGCTATTATCTTGCGATGGATTATTTGTAATGGATAAGGGATTTTATCTTGCAACGGATAACCAATACCCTTCAACTCTCTTTCGCTGTTAATTGGTTTATGTACAGTTTTTACTGTCAGTTAATTCAAATTTATGGTTGGGTAGTTAGTTTTACAATGTCAATATCTCTCAGGACTTTTATCATCTGGTCATCTCAGAATAAATTCATGTAAGCAGTTAGGGAACTTAGAGAGTAATGGATGATTTATATAAACATTGATAAAAAAACACCATACAATCTTCATTTTCCAGTAGTTATTGTGGTTATGATTTACTTTTTTTATGTTTTAGAATTTAGAAAATATTTTGAATATTTCATTCTTTTATTCATTTTTCCTTTCATTTCCTCCGTCTATTCTCATTCAATTCCACTTTCATTTCATTCCTTTTTTTCATTTCATTCTATTTTCATTCTATTTTTTTTCTCATTTTTTGTTCCTCTTCATCATTTTTCATTCCTCTATTTTCATTTCATTCCACTTTTTTCATTTCATTCTTCTCGGAGAAAGTGATTTCTAATTAGCCACAATTCTATGAAAATGGTGAACTCTTTTTTGCATATGTTTATTTAATTTCAGATTTTCTTTTATTTCATACTGAAAACCCTCTAAGACCCTTTTGCCATTATAGAATAGGAAATCAGAAGATAAAAATACGTTTATGGCAGTTTGACCTATAAATATGGTAGAGAGTGATATTAGTCATGAGAAGAGTGCTTTACTGTAAAACTCCAACATGCTGGAAACAAAAGCAATTCTTCTGAGTGATTTTCAAAGACTTCTTAAAATTAGTCTTATTTTTTAATGTATTTCTTTGTATCTGCATTGTAAAAAAGGCTTCTGAAGATGCCAAAAGCTTCAGGAAAAATCATTGCCAAAAACTATCTTCTTAAACTTGTAGAAAGTAATACAAATAAAAGTAGTTGAAAACATAACAATTTGAGAACAAATACCATGAGCAGTGATGGAAATGGAGGATGGGTATTCCAGGGTACAGCTTACTCAATTTCCAGGGTTTTTGTATGTTCAATATCTATTAATGGAGACATTGTCATATACCTAATTCCCAAAACCCATTTCCATCAGTGGCCATGTAGAGGCAAGGTAAAAGCTGCAGTGTTAAAAGCATCCAAAGTATATAATGCAAGAGAGAGAGAGAGAGAGAGAGAGAGAGAGAGAGAGAGAGAGAGAGAGAGAGAGAGAGAGAGAGAGAGAGAGGGGGGAGAAGAAGAGGAAGGAGAGCTGAAAGGCTCCATGTTCAGTGAGCAAACAAATCAGGTCAGATGTACTTAGGATCGAGTGGAAGATTCAAACCATTAAGAACCATGTCAAAATGGGAACTATTTTTGGTCCGCATTTATTGCTTCTTTTAAACAAAGCACATATCCATTTGATATCCATTAATAAATTCTTTTTCCAAAAATGTCATCAATATTTTCATATTTTCCTTGAATCTATTTTCTATGTTGGGTATTGAACAGAAAAATTATATATATATATATATATATATATATATATATATATATATATATATATATATATATATATATATATATATATATATATATATATATATATATACGTAAAGAGAGAGAAAAAAAGAGCAAATACTGGTATTGAAGAAAATTCAAAATTTATATGTGTGAGTCTGTATGACTGTATATGTATGCATATGTATATAAAAGAAGCAAGAGTTATTTCATAAGAGATTTGTCTGTTCAACTTTCATACACTTTGGACTCTCAGACCCTATGTTAACATCCAAATGCAATTTCCATACTGTAAAAATTAAGACATTCATATACTTTTTACTGAACAGCATTAGACCTAAGAAATTCATGTTTTTAATTCTTTATTTTCCACTTAATTTTTAAGGGCACAATATTGTGAAATGTTCAGATATCATATCGTATGCTAACATTTCTTTTATATATTACGGGTTAGCCTAATATAGGCTAAATAGATGAAAAATCATCTACAAATGTGGAAAATTTGTCTCTGTAGATTGAAGTCTGTTGGTGGGTGCAATATTTCACAAGACTGATCCTATGAGAATTGATAAATCACTCATTATCTAAAAAAACAAACTTTAAATAATATTTCCCAAGTTTGTTTAAGGTGTTGCTTTAATGTCAGTCTGGAACTTTTTTTGGCTCATTTATGTTTCCAAATAAACTGATGCCATGACAGTTAATCACAGAACGGTTTGATAATATGCAAGCAATGTCTGAAGACCCTTTTAGTATGTACTTGAGACTTTTTATTGTACATTGTCTTAAAAAATGAGTATATAATGTAAAAATGATAATGCTTATTTATATATCAAGGAGCAGAGGCTCCATAAAACTAATACAATGGAGATAGATATCATTAGCCATTCAGAGATGGGCCAAACTTGATATTCAATAAGCAGGGCTCTGAACATGAGCAAATCAACTGTGTCTTCACTTATTGAAGATAAAAACAAAATTGAAGGATATGTGCATAATGCAGGGAATATGTTGACAACAATTGTGTAGAAAAAAAAGGCATAGGGATGGAAAAAAATGGAGAGTTCATTAAAAGTATGCATTGATGAACAACATAGAATTTATTCTCCAGTGACCCTTGCTATGATTCAAGGTAAGACTTTCATTTTATATGCAGATTGAAAGGAACACTTGGGAAAAAAGGCTGCTGATTCTCAGAATCTGCAGGCAAGCAAAGAGTGGTTTGAAAAGTTCAAGAAAAGGGCAGCTTTGCATAACCTTAAACTGACTGGAAAAATAGCTTGTGTAGATAACGAAACCGCAACTTTTGCTGACATTGTTAAAGAAAGGCGTTATACTGCACAGCAGATTTTCAATGTTGATGAGACTAGTTTATTTTGGAAGAAGATGTCCGAAAGACCATATTTATCAGTTGAGGAGAAAATTGTACCTTTGCATAAAGTAGCTAAGGACAGACTGACACTTCTTAATGGCCATGCAGCTTGTGGCTTTGAGCTGAAACGATGCTAGTCTATCACTTATAAAATCCTAGAGCTTTGAAAGGGAAGTCTAAAGAATGCTACCAATGATTTGCAAAGCAAACAAAAAAGTGTGGATTACTGCAGCTATATTTGTTTAGGTAAAAATCATCATTTTCATTAATTTCTGTTTTAAATGGTTGTAGTTTTTATTTTACTTATAAGTCCACTGAAAACTGTTGCGTTGACCAATTCTTTATGGTTACAACTTGATAGGCAGCAATCTTGGATGCCTCACCATGGAACACTAGTTACCAAGTGTAGCATCAGGGGTCAAATGCAGGAGTTGCTTGCTGATTGTCTCCAGCTTTTGATGCTTGTTTGCTGAGAATTGAATGATCATTGTTAGTTTCATGTTGTTTCCACATCATGTTTTGGATATTTCTTGAACAATTTTCCTCATCTAATTGATGTTTCAATGATAATCCCTTATACTAATATATACTGCAAGGCACAGGGAGAAAGACGCTCTTTAATTGCAAGTATGGCGGCTGCTAGATTTATCACTAGACTAATCTAAGAGGTAGGCATATATGATGAAAAAAGGTACTTGATCTGTTATCTATGTGTTCAAATGTGCAATTATTTTTTTGTATCTACTTCTCTTTTTTTAAGCCACTGCTATCTTTAGCTTGATGAATAAGTATTCATTAGAATCCCTTTCCTTCCTTTTCTCAATGTATTTATCTGGCTTTTTTTTTCTCTTCCTCCTTGCAGTACTTGTTAGAATGAAGAGGAAAAGATGACTCTCTCTTTGTATCAGCATAGTGATGCATAAAAACATAGGGGTCTAAGAATTAGTCTGTTGTACATGATGCTTATATTGTAGTTTCAGACAAAGACAATAAATCACAGACTCTTGGCTTTTGTCAAATTGACATTTTTGGTATTGACCTCTAATTCTCAAAAACTTCCCTATAGTTTTGCTATGCCTCAATTTCTACTTATCACTCATTAGCCACAGTCTTCTCCACAGCTTTGGCAGTTTTATGTAGATCATGGATCGAATGGCTTGTTGCAATCAGTGCAAACCCATTCATCCATTCAGCCAGCTGGAGATTGAAAGGATGGGCTGTGATGGGTATTGCTTAATCTTAGAGGATTATACTGGTACACCCTGGGTTAATTCCAGGTTTGAATCTCCAGCTTTTGCTGCGCTGATAATTCCACTTCTTGAATCTCAGATTTTTCTATCCAATATGCGCACAACATAAAAAGCATTATTCTTGAAGACTAGTAATGCTGAAATGAGTTCAATCCAAGATTCTGATGTAAAAACTATTAGAAATGAACAAACTAAACAGACAATTCTATTGTCTTATATATTTTCTTTAATGGTGTTTTTTGAAATGGGTCAGTGAGAAGGATACTGCTTATTAAATAGAAACAATACCTAACATTGCAACATGAAAAACTCCAAAGACATATGTAATGTAGACAAATGAAATGATAATGTGTACTGTTTTGTTTTGAAAATATTAGCAAAAGGAAGAGAGTTTTATAAAAAAAATTAACTGAAACAATAGGTATATGAGTTTTTAGATTAAGGGAAGTGTTTACAACTTATTTAGTCTACTCATATGATAAGATTTTGCTAAAGTCATAAATAGATTGTTTTGATCACATTTTGGTTAAACTTCTTACTTGATATCTTAAGCTTTATTTTTTTATATTTTTCATTTATATTTCCTTATGGACAGAAAGAGAAAATCATTCTTTGATTTTCCATGCGTGAAATATTTTGTTTTGCATTTTCTATTCCATTTGAGATTGTTGTAAAAACTTCTTAAATGCTTAAAAATTTTCTTACTCATTCATCCATTCATAGATAAATATCATTTAGTGAGCTTTATGTGAACGCATACCATGTCTAATAAAGGAAAATGTAAATATATGTATATTTATAGAGAGATGCAAATAAATATTTCTTTAAGTTCTGATTCTCTTTTCATACTGCCTGTATTCATAGCATGTTCTTGTGGATTTGTGCCAGACTAAACTAAACCTGGTAAATACTTATGTCAAACTACTGTTCACTATTTCCACATTCAGGCATAAATTTGTGTGTATGTATGAGTATGAAAGAGATAGAGACAGACATAGAGAATGACAGAGAGAGAGAGAGAGAGAAAGAGACAGACAGACAGACAGACAGACAGACTGACTGACAGACATAGCATTTATTCAACAAATATATTGGACATTTTCTTGGACACAAGATTTTCAATCATGCCCCAGGAGTAGGGAATGTTTATCTCCCCATATACAATGGAAGCACTTTTTTCCATGAGATTTTTGCTCAAAATTTCTGTTACCTTAGACTCTGGCCCCAACATCAGGGTATACTCACTACTTCTCCTGGAGCAGTGGTGTGGTTCTGTCTGAGTGATGTAACTTGGGTCATCAGGCTGCTTTTATTTTTGACACCCTTCTCCTCGACTCAAGGCAGGTGTGTTTGAGATGGCATCATTTTGAAACCTCCCCAAATCGGTGTGCCAAAGATTCTAGGAGCAGTTCTGTGTTTTAAGCTTTACTATTTCCTGTAAAGGTCAGGATAAAGAAAAAAACCTTTTAAGCAGACCAATTCAGTACCTATTGCTGATTGACATATCTGATTCATTTTTTATCATCATAGAAAGAGAAATACAAGAATTGAATTATCAATTTTTTTCCTTTTTTACTTCCAAAGGTTCTCAACCATGACTATTTGATTGAGGTGAGGATTGTTGTGGTATTTCAACACAAATCAATGCCAACAATAGTCTACATTGGAAGCATTTGGACTTTGGTTCTGAGCATTAATTATTCTGAATATCTGAGATAGAAAATTGTGGAACTTTATGAATTTTCATAAATGCAAGTTAACCCTTTGTTGGATGCCAATTTGAAGATGGGATTTTTGTTTGCTTTCTAATTATTTCACATGGGTAGAATTTGTCAAATAATTCTTAAATCAATGGTTTATAACCATTTTGTAACTTTGTCACCCTAATTTGCCCTAATTTGAGTACCCAACCCCTTCCAGGTGCAAATACTAGTGGTTGATTATAATGCACTATAAATAAGAGAGAATTTGAATTTTGATTTTTCCTAATATCTTTGTGATATGAATCTATGGTATTTACAAACAATTTGTAAATGCATAATTGTCCAATAATTCAGCTTTAACCGACTGTTCGACCTTTGTAGTGAATATAGATGTCATTATTATTTGATCATATCGCAGGTTTTTTCAGGATCTAAACAATTATCTGTCTTTTTGGGTATATGAATTTGAAAATTTTGTGATTTCCCAACTACTGTCTGTAAAATATTGGATTATCACAACCCCTGGATTGAACACCACTGTATTGATATTCCATATAAATCAATCATATTTGCCTTGAGAATATGAATAAACATAAAGTTTAATGGATTCAAATTGATTTAGTCCAATTTGATGTGAATCTGTTTTGATTCAAAATTTGCTTCGTGTTGTCTGCTTATGACTGATTGAGATCTGCATTTCTTTCAAATACAAATCCTTTTCATGCATTATTCACAGGTTTGCCCATTTTTGGACATTATTCACATTTCAATCAATGGTCTTAGTCTATGAAATAAACAGATTTATAAAAGAAAGTACATTCTTGAGTCAAATTATAAACAGATCTATAAATTTCTCAAAGAAAAACAAATGAATACAACAGCTTATGCTTGATATGTAAAATCCCTGATGGAATTAGGGGCAAATTTCCAGCCAATATGTGTGTGTGTATGTATGTGTGAGTGTGTGTGCTTGTGTATGTGTACAGCACTTTTTGTCCCCGTGTATTTTATATGTGCATCTGTGTATGTATGTATGTATGTATGTGGCAGAGGTCTAGGTTTTATTACACTTTCTATAAAGGTCTAAATGTTTGCATGTTTTTCATTGCTTATTTTAAGCCTAAAGGATTACATTAGTATCATTTTGAAACATAGGTAAGCCCAACATATCCTTCCTCCTGTGAGAATAGACGATCCCTATCTGAAAGCAATAAAGGGGCTGCTGAACAACACAAATCTCTGCTTGATCCTTGTGACGCTAAGGCTGACGGCTCAGTTGAAAATGAGAAAGAGGACATGATACAGGAGAAAGATGAGAGCCAGAGTAACAAACCACGACTGCCCCCCCTGGGTACATTGCACTTCTTGGCCAACTATGACACTCAGAAGAATTCTCTCTTGGTGACAATCCTGGAGGCTGATAATCTCTTGCCTACTGGTGCGGCTGCAGGCTCCTGCGACCCTTACATCAAACTGCAGCTGTTGCCAGAAAAGAAATACAAATGTAAAACTCGAATCCTGAGGAAGACCCTGAGTCCTGTTTATGATGAAACCTTCACATTTTACGGCATCAGCTTCAACCAGTTGCAGACCATCACCCTGCACTTTGTTGTCTTTAGTTTTGACCGATTCTCAAGAGACGAGATCATTGGAGAAGTTATTTACCCATTGAATGGCATTGAATTGTCAGACAAAGAAATCTCGGTGAGCAAGGACATCACGCCAAGATATCTCAAGGTATTTCATTGTTATCTCGTTCTTCAATTTTATAGATTTTTCTTTCCTTGTCTTTCCTTTTTCTAAAAAAAATACCCTATTCAATTCTTACAACATGAGATAAACAGGAAAGTTTTGGATATTTCAAAGAGTTTTGATTCAGGGCCGGCTTTGAGCCAATTAGACCAATTGCTCCCAATAGAGCCCCGCACTCAGCAGGCCCCCACATAGGGTTAATTTACTCTAGCCTTGTCAAATACACACAATAACATATTGCAGGTTTTATAGAGAACAGTAACAATTTTCATTTTCTTCGGAATTTTAAAAAGTCAGTAGTGTTAGTATATACTATTTACATTTTCAGTTCTTTTGACTGTACCTGAATTAATGAAAGGTAATTAATTATAGAATAGTATAAAAAAGAATTTCTCTGAAATCTTTAAGCACACATTTTGATTGCTTTTCATACAATAGAGATATAAAGTCTGTGATAAACTTTACCAATATCTTTAAGATTCTACAGACCTTGACTATGAATCAGAGGCCCCACAAAAAATGTTTCCAATTGGGCCCTGCAGCTTCTAAGGCCGGCCCTGTCTTGACCAATTGTTGAGGCTAGAGTCAAAATGGGTATCAGCTTACAAGTACTTACGTCTATGTCCATTATCATTTTCTTTTCTTAGAGAAGCGATTGATAGAATAAAAATAGATTTGGGTATTCAAACATTGGTATTTATGAGGAACACTTTCTCTTACTCTTTTATGCTTGGCTTTGCAGGATTTTGCTTTGCAATATTCTTCCACTTTGGATGTTGTTTTTTTAGAAATAGAAATTCCTCTCCAGATGACATGGTTTCTACCATTATTAACTGATGTGGTAATTAACACATTTCATCACACAGAAATATAGAAATATATTTCCTTTCACTTATGTACATATACTTTTATAGCATTAAAAGTTCTATCTATTAATGTATCAAATCCAAATCAGCAATTTTAATTGATTCACATTGAAATGGAGATTTGATAAGTCGAATTTTGTAGGTTTCAGTTATTTTCAATTGTTGTTCTTCTAAAAGCTACTTTATTGAAATTGATTCTGCTGTTCTGGAAGTATGATTCCCAATGACTAGCCATCAGTTACTACTTCTATTATATAACACTTAAATGGATGGTACAGTTCTGTTTGTGACCAGTGGGATGTACTTATAATCAATCATATTGGTTAAGGGTAGACAGAAGTTTACTTCAAGCAACAAATATCAGTACGAAAAACTTCAAAATAAATGTTAAGAATATCTTATTTAGGTAATCCTCATGATCAATTTTATTTCTTTTTAAATTATTGTTAGCTTTCAATGGGAGCTTTAAAAAATCTTTGTGGAGCATAGGGCTGTATTGCAGCTTCAGTAGTAAGTGCTTTTTCAAAGGGTGGAGTTGCTAGCTGACGGACTGACTTACAGAACTGAAGGATTCCAATTGCCCTGCTATTTACTATTGGCTGCCTAGGAGAAGAAGTTATTTCATGACTTTCCCCAAGGCATTAGTGCTAAGTGGAGATAAGCAGCTTTAGCTGAAACTCAAACTCAATTTGCCAATTCCTTTTCCTGTGCTGGAAACAGCTACACCAATACACACCTCCGAAGAACTATATAGTCTGTTATTTGTACTTTCCTTGTAAATCGGCATTTTTAGCTACTGATTAGGATCTTGGCATGGATATAAAGTGAATCTTTAATTTTGTTAATATCTGATTGCTCAAAATGTGTTGCCTGCTGTTGATTGCAAGATTAAATGTCATCAGTTTTTATGAGTGTGTTCTTTTAAAACTTTATTCTTGTCTTTATTCCTCCAATTTGGTGCACTTAATGCTGATGCTTTTTGTAAAATCCAACACACAATATTTTAAAAGGGTAATCAATGAGAATGGCAAATCTTTTCATGCCATATTGTATTTTTTGTGTTTGTGTTTTGGATTATCAATACAATTTTTTCTTATGAACTACATTGAAAATTTCGAGTTCTTTTCATATATCCTGATAGTTTTCTATACATGCTAATTGTAAAGACAATGTTTTCTCTTCCACTATTTGACCATTGTAGAAGAGAGTGTTTCTACCACATGCTGCTGTGATTGAAGTCATAATCCAGATAATAAACCAATGTCTCTGCTAATTCCCTAGATTTATCAATTACCATTCCCTTCCAATCATTTTAATTAGTTTTGCTTTTTGCCTTTTTTCATTTTTCCATTTTAGCCTTTTTTTTCATATGAAAACCAGTTGGGTTCAGCCAGATGGCTTTAGCAAGGGACAGTGTGAAGGGATGGTTGTTTGTATATCAGGAGTGTTTGTTGATTGTACGCCTTTGATCATGCAGTAACACAGCTATTTATTTGGCTATTTCAGGATTTAAAAGTATAAACTAGTCATATATGAAAATAGCCTTTTGCCTAGAATCAGACTTCTATGTTTCATAGTCTAGGGAAGTTTGAAATTTTGCACTATTGTTAAACTCTGGGATTTGGAATAATTGGGCCTATCTGGAAATATATATGCTTTAGCTGGAAATTTTTGTTAGCAAGAATATTTTGTGTGAATGTGCATATATCTGTGTTCACAACTGCACTTGAACTAGACTCATATCCAATACTTTATCTGTTTGGTAGAAATCAATGAAGATAATCTTTTATGTGAATAAATTATTCATGGCTTTGTTTATTTTTCTTCAAGAGGAATTCCCAAATTTTGTCTAACATGTTTATAAACAGGAATACTTTGAATAGATCAGTTTTGGTTAGAGCAGGTTTCAATGTAGTACAGTAAAGATGTTTGCTTTACAAAGTGATGTAACCAAACATAAGCTGAAAAAAAAACCATTAAATTATAAGACCTTAAACTGTGTGGTTTTGAATGGATTTAACAGTACTGATTAAGGAATACCTGTACATTCAAGGGATTTGGATACTATGACCAGTGCAACTGAGAAGTAACACTGCTAGTCCTTTGAGAGAAGAGCAAATGGTGAATTTGTTGTTTGCTTTTAATGTTTACATGAATACTATAAATATGGAATAATTTGTAAGTTGAAAATATATCTACAATTTAGGTGATATTACAAGACGGTGACATAAACCCCAAGGTAGCAATATCTTAGTCGTATGGTTTTGATTAGTGCTGGTTTTGCTATAGTATTATAATGGTATCACAGTATAAATTACTATGTATAAACTGAAAAAAATAATTTGATTATAATAAAACCTTGAACAGTGTGGTTTTGAACTGTATAGAAAATTTTGGGACAAATCAAACACATAAATCAAGGTATACTTATGTACAATTTATTAAAGATGTATTGAATTTATCCCGGGCCTTTTGGATGACTTCTTACTGTTCCAACTTATTTTGTTCCTCACAAAATTTCTTTACACTTTCCTTTAAGAAAAAAAAGAAAGAAGTAAAACAAGCAATAATAGAAAAAAAATTAACCATTAGAAAGACTCTCCTATTATAATGAATTACTGGAACTCTTTAAAGGGATGTACAGCAGCCATATTTGAATGTAAACAAAGGAATAGTGGCAGTACTGATCCATCATTGTTGTCACAATTGTTAGTTATTGCTGTCACTTGTCCAGTACATTCTAGATGCACAGTTTCCACTGGGTCCTCTTGGCTATCAGATCTTTCAAAGTTGTTAATCAAGTGGTTGGGTTTTTTTAGTTTGCATTCCTACCAGGTAAGGTACTTTGACTGACAATGGCAAAGGGACAACAAATAATGAGAAAAAAGAATCTTTGTCTTGACCCAAAAAACTCTATTGCGCAAACTGGATGGTTATTCTGCACACAGGCTCTACCATAAAAAGTCCTATAGTTATAGGAAACCCTATCCGAATATCTTTGTTCACAAACCCAAGCCATTAATTGATATATATATATATATATATATATATAGATAGATAGATAGATAGATAGATAGTGTGTGTGTGTGTTTGCATGTGTGTGTACATGCAAGTTTGTTCTCCTGTAGATCAAGTAGTAATAACTTTTGTCTTAAATTATCTGGTCAAATTCACTGCCAAGCAAAGTCTTTTTTTCCCATTTTAGGAATCAAACATGCCTTCCTCTCACTCTCCATTTGCTTGAAATGTGATCAATAATGAGTGACTCATATTTTAATCACTCTACCTTACAATGCCTGACATCACAAGCAATCACTCCTGAATAAGGACAAAAGAAAAACAAAGATATTTCAGTCTGCCTATATTAGAATTCAGATGAACCTCAGAGAATAACTAAGTACACCTTACAACATAGTTTTTTAAGATGAGTTTTCAATTCATATTAAATAAAAAAGATATTTAGAAAAAAGCCCAATATATGTGTATATATATATGTATATACATATATATATATATATATTTACACATATATGTGTATGCAGACACTATATTGTAGATATGAACAGACTTTCAAAGATAGATAACAACAGATGGATGAACAGACTGATAAATAGATTGATATTTAGATAAATAAATATGAATAGACTGAGATAGATAGAGAGTAACAGACGGAGATAGATAGAGAGGAACAGACTGAGATAGATTGATCAGAGATAGAAGTGATATTGTATTTGTAAACTTCATGTTGTTCCAATGAAATTTACAAGGAGGGAAACATTCTCTTCTCAGTTTTCAAAAGACAAAAATCATTTGATTGACAATGATTTTCTTCTGAGTGACAAAACACTTTTGATTCTTAAGATTCAACCAATTCATTATCATACTCATCATTTCAACCAAATCACTGCCTACACTCCTACCCCGACCAATCTTCCAGACATTTGTGTATGTTCTTTACAATACACTCAGTAACATTATCATCCATCATCATCATCATCATTATTCCCATCATCATTATCCTCATCATTATTTTTATGGGTTTTTTTTGTATTCTCATGAAGATTTACACAGGTAGGTTATTGATGTTTTTTTTTAAAATTATTTTTTTCTGTTGTTCTTCAACTTTTTTCTTTTTTCCCTTCATTAAATATGAATCATTCTTTTCTTAATAAAGTATAAATTATTATTATTATTATCATTATTATTAATACTATTATTATTATCATTATTATTATTATTATCATTATTACTATTATCATTATTATAATCATTATTATGAATCTGCCAGGGTTATCAAAGTTTGCTTAAGTCTACCTTCTTGAAAAATGTCTGATTGAACTCAAAATTATTGTTTTGCTTTTTTCCTCGTTGCATGCATTTGAAATTTTGGTCAAAGCTTTTATGAAGAAATTTGTAATCATTGTTTTCTTCCTTGTCATCATCGTCATCATCATCATCATCATCATCATCATCATCATCATCATCACCATCGTCATCGTCATCCTCCTCCTTCTCCTCCTCCTCCTCCTCATCATCATCATCACCACCACCACCACCACCACCACCACCATCATTATCATCATCATCATCATCATCAGTTTTATGATCAATTCCCTTCTCTCTGTGATAGCTCCAGCTGGGTCTGCCATATTTGATTTGGATAGTTTTAAGGTTATCAAAGATAAAAACCAATTCAAAATAGCAAAATTTCAGAACTAAGAGAAACACATACAGTTTATTTTACCTGTTTTACTAACTGAAGTATTGTAAATCATAATCATTATTTTCTTGTGACTATTTTGCAAACTGAGAGGAAGAGAATCGAATGAAAATTAAATAGATAATCCTTATTTATTATTTTTAGCAATGTTTCTTCTCTTTAAAAGAACGATCCTTAACTCTTTTATAAAATCTGTCAGGTTTTACTTTGTAAACACGAATTTC
Source organism: Thysanoteuthis rhombus (assembly GCA_963457665.1). NCBI lineage: Eukaryota > Metazoa > Mollusca > Cephalopoda > Oegopsida > Thysanoteuthidae > Thysanoteuthis > Thysanoteuthis major. The sequence continues at coordinate 74,415,246 of OY735201.1, read as the reverse complement.
GAAAAAACAAATTTGAAGAAGTTTAGAGCAACTGCGAGATTTTCATACTTTCAACGAAGATGATTGTGAAATCTTATTCTAATGAATCCCAACTTTATCAGTTTTTAAAGCGTGTTTGATAAAGTGCTTCTATTTTTGGTCTTCAACATTTCTTGCATTCCCTAAGAATCTTTTAAACATTGAAAAACTCATTATATAATTATTTCTGACTAAAAATAAGTGTATTGGTTTGAATCTAGAAAAACGCTGCCCAGAAATCCATACTTTTTTTTTATGTCAATGGCATCCAAAAATACTTTCATGAAAATCAGAAAACTCATATTGAATGTGAATTTTTATGCAGTTAATTTTCTTCTCAAGTGTCTGTCATATTTAGTCTAAAGGTATTTTTTGTTATAAGATTTATTCAACATGAAGTGAATATCTTAGGAGATAAGTGACATTGATATAAATTCTTGCAAATAGATTCTGCAGGGACGAGAAGACTTGGGGAATGTAACTCATGCAACAAATTATAAGAAAAAATTATTGATGTCCTAGGTATTGGAAAAGAAATTGCAAACTCAATTGTAGAATTAGAAAGTTGGCCTCCCCCTCAAGTGATCAGTCATGTGAAAATTGTTGAATAACAGAGAAGCGACTTGTCAAGTTGTAAGATGATAACTCTGTACACATTCATAAAGTCTGGGATATGAGTTTCAATCTCATCTGAGGCCACTTGTTCATTCTGATTTTCCCCAATTTGGTTTAATAATAGAATTAATAGACTAAAAGATGATGCTGTAAAGATGAACAAAAACACACAAAGGAACAAATTCAAACTATAATTTTGCTTGTGAATTGGTTAACAATTGGATTTTATGATTTTGTTCCTTTTCTTGGTGACATGTTTTTTTGTTACATATTTAACACTTAATATTTAATACTGAATACTTAATGTGGCACTCCTTGCCGTGCACATCCTCAATTGTTTTTATTCTGGAATATTCTTGTGTACACTTCTACCTTTTCTTAAGTACAATCCGACAAAGATTGAAAAAGGACAAATCTATCCTCATGTAGCATTCATTATAGTTGGATTCAATAGAAAGTCTACTACTTTTCATTAGCTTTTAACCTTTTCAATTAGGATTTTCTTCTCCAGCATCTGACAAAATTTTGTTACTTTCATTTGGAGGTGCCTGATGGCAGAAATAAAAGAAAAAAAATGGGAAAAAGAAGAAAAATATATTCAGCTTCAATTATGATGAAAATATGATTTATCAATCTGCCCATGAGAGCAGAATGTGACATGATGTCAGTTTAGTGTGGGTACTCCCACACTTATGATTCCAAAGATAGTCCATCACCCCCGGCACTTCCTTTTTTGGAATGCCTCAGTCATCAGGCAATGAACCTGATCTCATTTGTCTGAGTGCAACAGGTAATCGGTGCCTTGAAACTGGACCTTCTACTTCCCTTGATTCTTGGCAAAATCTCCCCCCCCCCCAATCACAGATGATACTCTTTGATCTCAGACAAAAAGTTGAGAAGCAATAAGGATAGGGACGTATGCCAACCAAACAATCACTAAAAGGTTATTCGACTATACTGACTCGTGCTAATAATTAATTTCCAAATAAATCCTTTTACAACAAACTTTATTTTCAAAATTAATGAAACTTTATGACAGATTCTGTAAAAAAGAAACAATCTCACCTTTGATTCTTCATATATACTTAATTGCTTCTTCAATTATTTCTGGCATTCAGCCAGCGTTCCATTCAAAGAAATGCATTTATATCTCTTCAAATACTTCCTTTGTTCTTACTTGGCAGAGAGTGAATTCTTTGGCTGCAGGCTGGTTACTGCCATTGCTCGAAAAGAACCAATCTAAAAGCTTCAGAAGGCAAAATTGACTCAATTACTTCATATTAGAAATATTGAAATAAAAAAATGCCAAGATGGCCTTAGGGATATTGGCATTTGTTATCAAATCTCACACAATTCTTTGCTGATCAAAATTCCATCTTATTTTGAAATGTGTGTGCATATGCGTTTCTCTTATTGTTTATAATATAGAAATATCTTAGAGATTTAAAGTTCAAGTTGGAAAGGATTGTTTTGATTAGAATTTGAAATCAGAAATAGAAATGAATTGATTGTTACATGTTAATTATTTCAGCCTCAGGAATGGCACTGACAACCTCTCAGCATTCCATTGTAATATTTGAACCACCACCATCTTTCTTTCTGACTTTTTGTTGATAAAATTTTTGACTCAGACTGAAGGGTTCAAACAAATTTGAGTTTATAGTTTGATGAGCACTTTTGATGTTCAATTTCCTTTCCTGGCTTTTAAAAAAAATCAAAACTTTTGAACATAGATTTATATATTTTTGATATTGAAGAAACATTTGCGATGTAAGTTGCTTTACTTGGATTTAGTTGGCCAGATACAAACTCGGTTATTTTGAATTACTGTAGCCCCATGATTGGCCCACGTTGGCTACAGCTTCTCTCTTTGCTGGTCTGTGTATCTGTCTGTGTGTCTCTGGTTGTGCCCAGTTACATTTCTGGAAATAGGAGTAGTATATCTCTAAGTACCATCAAAAAACTTTTTTTTCTTCTCAAAAAAGTTTCTATGGTCATCTTGGTGCAACAATGACCAAATCTTGCGCTGGTATTTTTTTTTCTTAGATAATCTTTGATAAAAGATTTATTCTTTCAGATAATTTTAGAGTAATTTTTCTAAAACAATTAGTTCTGTGTACATGTGCAGACTAGGTGATTCATTTATGCCTAGTAAAGACACCATGATTTATTGTAAACCTTTAATATCAATATTTTACTGCTTTTCACCTTCATCTCAATTTTTTGTTGTCTTGTATCACAACTTGACTCCCACCACTAATCAACAGTAGTGAGTAAACAGCACAGATCAAAAACAAAGAAACAAACTTCACAGAGATTTGATTTGGAAAATCAGACCTGAGATTTGCTGTTATTGATAATTAACAAAAATAATTTTAAAGAAAGAGGAATGACAATAAGCAAAAATACTTTGACATATTTTTAGTGTTAATTGTTGTTGTCAGAAATGAATGATTTTTTTTGATGCTGATGCATGTGATGCACGCATACAGATCCAGACTGATTAGAATTATAAAAGTGATGAAAAGAAACTCTAAGACAGCCATTAAAATGAATAATGATGATGAGAGTGAAGACGGATGTATTGAGAATAATCAAATTTGAGGTTCAACAATGGGGAGGATTTGTAAAGCATTGATGATTAAGTAAATTTTGGTCAGAATAAGAAACTATATTGATCATTGTGAAATTGGAAATAATGATAGAAACATTGATATTTAAATTAAAGACGGTTTCTGATCCAAGTTTTGGTGTTCCTTCTTGTATGGATGATTACATTGAACCGACAATTGATTGACCTTAATTTTATTTTTCTTAGGCAAAATGTCAATGTTTGTAATTCAATAGTTTTAATTTAAGATATTTTACTTCATGTGTTATCATTCTACGCAAGAGAAGAGTTCCTTTCTTAAATAGATAAATGAAAATCAATAATTGGAATACTAATTTTTCTGAATCTATTTTCAGTTTGGGATTGAGCTCAATGATTTATGTACTATAATTCACCAAATGTCTGTCTGCCCATGATAGTATAACTCAAGGATGGCTAGAACTATGGATACCAAATTTTCTATTGTTATTCCAGGGACCATGGGACATTTTGTTAGACTATTAGCTCTTGAAGATCAAAAAAAAAATAATAGTGTGGGGTCTGCATTCACATTCACTCCATTAATTTCCATCTATCTATATAAAGGTCAGATACTGTTTATCTGTGTGTGACCTCTAAGTAGCTGAAACAGTGCATTATAACCAGAGTTATTGAATTAAGGTAACCTAAAAAAAAACAGTTTTGATCTCTTGTTGGGGCCTAAGTCCCCATTTAAGCTTTCTACAAGGTCTAGCTGAGAATCCTGCGCGTAGGGTAGATTTTCAGCTACTAGAATAAATTAAGTAAGATTTCCGATATAAAAATGAATGAATGTCAGAACAAATGAATAACCAAAACCCAGCAACAGTGTTAAAACCGGTCTGTTGTGGCTAGTGGTGATTAACAAATATCACCAACAAATCTAAATCTCTTTACATCAGTATAGAGTTTTTGTAAATATTTTGTAAATTTCAAGTTTATAACAGATCAATATCCTTAAAGAATCTGATAATTTCCCATTAGAAAACTGTTGCAAGACACTTTGTTGATCGTTTTATATCCAATATGTTCTTTTTGGGCTATCTTGCTGGTTCTTGAATGTGGGGCTAGCAACTACACTTCTAAAACCTACTGGCTACTGAAAGCACAGCAATCATCCCAGCAATCACAACTGCTTCTGAGTCTTAGTTGGAAAAATATCTGATAATACATCATGAAAGCAGACATTTCTAGAGCTACAACCTTAGAATAAAATCTATTTAATTGAAATTTAAACTTTAAGATATTATCAGAGTGAAGACCATTTCTGTTAATTGTATTAATCTAACTTTGTTCTATTGAGAACAGACAAAGGTCAGATCTACCCAGGACAACAAATCTCCATGTAATCTTCAAAAGAAGAAGAAATCAAGCAAAAAATCACTTTTGGATGCCAAGCCATTGGCAGAGCAAGCTCAACCTTCAAAAACAAGAAAATCACATTAGTCCTGAAAAGAAGAGTATACAACCAATGTATCTTCCTGGAAGTCACTAATGGACTGCAACATGGAACCTAACCAAGAGACTGACCCTCAAACTGAAAACCATGCAACATGCATATGAAAAAATCATGCTCAACCTCACATAGAGAGACCACAAGATAGCATAATATATCAGGGAAAAAACTGGAGTCTGAGACATTATAGAATCCATAAGAAAACTCATGGCAATGGGCTGGTCATGTTACAAGAATGGTAAACAACCAATGGACATCATGACTCACAACATGGATCCCCAGAGATCACATGCAAAACTGTGGCTGGCAGAATACAAGATGGCAAATCAAACTAGTATTGGCTTTTCAATGTCCATGATAGAAAGGTGTAGCAAATCTATGGCAAGGTCTATATCCAATGACGGACGATAAAAGACTGATGATGATGATGTTGAGATAATAAAATAAAAGATAATTTTTGAAAAAAACTAAACTAAATTCAAAAGAAATTTCTAAAATTTTTAGAAAATTGTTCTTTGTTGATTCTTATTGTTTTTTGTCCAAGTGTACGTGATTTGGGAAATACACAACAATCTCATCTAACAAACAATCCCCTGCCTTCAATTTATACCATCATTATCAGCCATTCTTAGTCCACAGATGGACAAAGGAATTTCCAAGATCCTTCCATGACTAATGTGATTTAGCTAAACTCTGCCATGTCTTAATGGCAAACATTTCTATCTCACTTTGACATTTCCTGCCTGGTCTTTTCCTACCACATTTACTGTCCCACAGACACCAATGGCTTAGCATTTTATCTCATCTGTTGTTCCTTCTTCCTGCTATTTACCTTCCTACCTCCATTTTTGTTGCTCAATTACTTGTACGATATCGTTCACCATACTCCTCTCTTGAATCCATGTTGATCTTTTTCTGTCACTAGGACTTATTCCTAACATTGCTCTTCCTATTGCCCTCTGTGTGGTTCTGGGTTGGTTTTCAAGTGGTTTTGTAAGTCTCAAGATTTGACATCCATACATCATAGCTGGTGTTTGCATTGATTGTATATTTTATATCTCAAACTAATTGGCAATTACCTTTCCAGAACGTCTCTATTTATACCAGATGCTTTCTAGCCAATCATCATGCTTTGTCTAATCTAATTTCCATGGTCTTTCTCTAGCTTCATTGGCTAACCTATGTAAATGTATTTCTTGACTTCTTCTAAGGCTTCAGCCTCTATTTTTATGGGCTTTATTGGGACATTACTTTCGTCTTTTTCCTGTTAATCATTAATCCTTTTTTTTGCTTTCTCTATTTAGATCACAGCATGTTTTATACATTACCAGCAGTTTTTGCTATTAATGCAATAACATCAGAGTACCTTAAATTGTTCAAATATTCTTGACCTTTGTTAACTACAGTGTTTTTCCAGTCTGCTCAAGGCTTGCTAACAAGAGCTTTGTTGATATTGAATCCCCTTGTCTCACTCCTTTTCCAATCTTCATCTTGCCAGTATTTTTATGAAGTCTAATCATTTCAGTGACATTTGTGTATATATTTTCAATTACTTTGACATAATTCTCCTTTATACCTCTATTTAGTGTTTATTTGAAGACTTTTGTGTTCTATTGAATCAAAGGCTTTAGAATACCATTTATTTGTTTATCAGAGATAATCAAAGTGCAATACAGAAATCCTTTGAGTTTAATTTTGGTTCAATAAACATTCATTTGCTGTTAGTGGAAATATAAGTTCACTTACACAAATATTCTTGAAGTTTGTAGAAGAGAAATGGCCTAGACAGAAATTAAGTCAGTGTATGTCTTTCTCATCATCATTAGTCTCTTAACATCCATTGTTGGACATAGACCTTCCCCAGGTTACAACACACTTCTCTATTGTATGCGTTATGGATCCAGTACATGCTAAATTTGTCTAGCTCGTCTCTCCATCTAATATCCTGCCAGCCTTGGTTGTGCATGTGATCTCTGAAAACCGTGTCGTGAGTCGTAATGTCCATTAGTTGTCTGCCATTCTTGATAAGTTTAAAGCTGGTTTTCAGGAAATCCACCTTAGCCCAGCTTTGAGAAAACGATTAAGCAGAATAATCATACCATTATTCTACTTGTTTGTATGTATGACCATTACACTTTCTGATTCATTGTTCTGATATCTTTCATCCTTTCTCTTCTTTCACTCCACCCACCCTTGCAATGAAATGACCAAAATGGAAGATTGCGCTTATGCTTAGATGGGAACTCATATTTCTATACAAAATTCCCTGCTTTTTGAAAGTTTGCTTGATATCACTTTTGTGCTTTTACAAAAAGGTGAAGATAGTATTCAGAGTTTGTATTGTTCGCAGCAAGTTATAGAAGCAGCACACAGCCACTTCCACTCTCATCTACATCCAAGTCTCCTGTACCTGCCACCATCCCAACCTCAGACAACTCAACCTAACATATCATAATCACCATTTTTGCGGGTCTGAGAACGCACAAAATGTTTCCCATATGAATTATGGTAATTGCTTCTCTGCTTTCTGCCATTTTGGCTTATGAAAGGTTTCACTTTTGGATAGTGAGAAAAGCCTGTAAACAATCTCCTACCCTACATCTGTTCCAACTGAAGATGATCACAGCAATTTTTTGTATTGTATATACAATAAATGAAAAATTATAACACAAATTTCCATAGATACATAAGACCTGTCAGTTTGGCTCAGTCAGTAAGAGAACCACCTATAGATCATTTGGTTGTGATTTTGAATCACAGTAAGGAAATGTTAATTTCATATGTCAGGTTGGTTTAATGAGAAAGGATAAACAAACATTGAAGAGTCTACTCCCCAAAACTAGATGAGGATTGTTCTTGTTCTTGTTATGGTAGAAAGACAAAGTCAACTCTGGTTTCGAACTTGGACTGGTGTTTGACAATAGACTGGCTTATAATGCTATTGATTATGTAAAATATTTTCTGTGCGCACAGACTTCTATTTTATAAAAGTAGTTAAATTTGCAAAACATACAATTTGTCTATCAGCATCAGTGTGAATGTCTTCCTAGATATTGATCTCTTTCCTATTAACGACTTTGAGTAGTTTATCCTCAGGTACAGCATCAGAGAAGAGATCAATTAAAAGATAAATTTCATTTTCGAGACACTCTGCTTTCAAAATCAATAACTCTTCCAGTCTTTATTTCCTCTTCTTTTATGACAAAAAAAAAAACACTTGAAAATCATTTCTTAATGTAAGAATTTAGAATCAATCATATTTTTCTTCATCATTTACTAATTACTCTCTCCCAAAAATGCGTCGTTGAAATAATTTCTGCTGTGAAGTGCTACTTGAAAGAAATCCCATCAATTAGCAAAGTTGAAATAAATCAAAATGATCCTCTGAAAGAACCAAAATGTTTCCCTCCAGCTGATGTTAAGTATGCGAGAGTTTTATGAAAGACATTTCTTTCCTGAATTTATTAAAGCATTCATGTTGCTTAATGCTGAATAACAGCCATACTTACAGAAGTGCATACAGTGCAGCTGCACAGGCCCCCTGGATTCTTGTGCCCCCCAGCCAAAATATGTCTTTAAAAAATATTTTGATACTTTTTGCCGGTAAAAAAGTAAAATATCTTGACTAGACTTGTTTGAGACTAGACTTGTTTCAGAGTGTATTATGTTATCTAGGGATAGATTACCCACAAAGAACCTTAGCAAAGAATCAAACATAATTTTTCATTTTATTTTTGTTTTGATTTATTTGAAAATAATAGCTAAATACTAAAATAGAAGGGATGAATATTTAAACATTTATTCCTTGGTATGTCTAGCAAAAACGTTTTTATTTTTTAAAATCCCTCAAAATAATTTTTTAGTTGGGGTGGTTACAATGTAAATGTATGCTAAATTGGTCCCTTAGTTTGTGTCTTACTGCATTCACACTTGTATTTTAAAAATTCAGACTTTTTTGATGATCACTGCCCAATCAAAGGTATGTAGAGAAGTAACTTATTCATTGATCAACTCATTTTCCAATTTTTTAGTTAATCACTCCCAACATTGCATATTGCCAAAAGACATTGATCCCGTGACGGTCCCTTTTGAGTGATAAACCAAACCTGTTTTTGTATAAATCTCTTTTCTTGAGTCAGCTACACAAAAGGTTTTTTCAACTGTCTTAGACTAATACACCTCAGATTTATTCTATATCTTATCTTTTTCTTCATATAATGCATCAGATTCATTTAAATTTGTTGGTCAAGATAAAAAAAAAACTCTTGATATCTTGAGTCAAGCCCCACATTCCAAGATTCCTGACAAAGGCCATAGGATCCAATGGCTGGAACATTGTGAATATATGAATAACCAGGATGGAGACAATTTCAAATAAATCTATGTGTAATGATAATTCCTCATCTAAAAAATCAAGAGAGAAAAAACCTCTCAGCTCCAAGTTTAATCTTCTCAAATGTATAAATATGCACAAAATCTTTCCCTTTAGTATTGAAATATCTTTGCATGAACATGCATTATTTCATAAATAAACAACCTGCCCGTTCTAAGCATTTGATTCTACAAACACACAGCCAAAGTCACACATGAAAAATTCAATTTATATTATGTTTAGTCACTCAACAGAAACCGTGAGGTGACCGACATCTTCTTGCAGCATGTTGGGGTGTTCAATTGAAAAACTGGAAAAAGGAGTGAAATGACTTTTTACTTGAATTAACAGCTGAATTGGTAGGATTTGATTTGTCATTCATAGTTTGGAGGTTAAGATCTTGCATGCACTATACTTTATTTTCATTTGTTTCTTTTTGAGAAATCCTAAATTCTTTACTTGGAAAATCTCAGCAGTTCAACAATTGAAATAAATACGTATTTGCATGTTTTATCATCATCATCATCGTCGTCATCGTCGTCATCGTCGTCGTCGTCTTCATCGTCGTCGTCGTCGTCGTCATCATCATCATCATCATCATCAGTAGTCTCCTAACATCCGACGTTGGACAAAGACCTTCACCAAGATTTGACGCACATCTCTATCATGGGCGTTGTGGAGCCAGTACTTTCTAAATTTGTCTCTCCATCTTATATTCTGCCGGTCTCAGTCTGGGATCCATGTTGTGAGTTGTGGTGTCAATCGGTTGTCTGACACTCTCAGAACATGATCAGCCCATCACCATTTGATTTTTCTTGTGGATCCTATAATGTCTCAGTGTCCTGTTTCCTCGCTGATATATTGTGCTGTCTTGTGATCTCTCTATGTGAGGTTGAGCATGATTCTTTCATATATACATTACATGGTTCTCGGTTTGCAGGTCTCTTGGTTAGGTTCCATGTTGTAGATCCATAGGTAACTATTGGGAGGATGCATTGTTTGCATACTCTACTTTTCAGGATTGTTAGGATTTTCTTGTTCTTGAAGGTTGAGCTTGCTCTACCAAAGGTTTGCCATTTGTGATTCTTTGCTTGACTTTTTTTTTTGAGGGTTTCATGGAGATTCCTTATCCTAGGTAGATGTCACTGAATTCTTTTCCCTAATATTTCTACCCTTGATTTGGCCCTGTGCTGGACAAAGCTAAAGATTTTGTGTGCTATCTGCAGTTTGAATGTCAATCTATGTTTCTATTGTCTCATTTAAGTAATTAAGCCAGCATCTTATAAAGTAAATCCAAGTCAGTTGAGTGAAAGTTATAAAGTCAAATCCTGTAGATTTTAAATGATGAGTACCCAACCAGCATTTCTGTTAGTTAGTCATACTTTTGCATTGACTGACAACACATATACCAACCATTTTGATTGTTATTAAATCAGCAAATAATCACAGGGAGAGAATTTACTCATGTATTCAAACTCTATTTTGCTTTAGAAGGATATAGGATGTACCAGCCAACACAATATGGTATTGAAAAAACAACGAAAAGAACGTATTTACTAATCCTAACAATTCTTGGAATGATAATGACTCTTCTCAAAATCATAGAAGGTTTCTGTAATCAAGATAAGCAGCGATGCAACAGAATACAAAAGGTATTGGATTCGTGCCTTTCCCTAAAAAATTCACTCAAAACAGCCATGAAAAAGAAATAAAGTTGGATCTGCCAATTCTATCTTCCAACTCATAAGAATCTTGATTGGAAATTTTTTATCTTGCTATCCATTGAAGTCTGTTCAGGTTGCCTCAAAGTTTTCTTTTCCAAGATTAGTACGTAGCAAGTAATGATATCGATCAAGCTCTGAGAATAGAATTTTGGATTTCTAAAGTGCAACTCTGCGTTCTAACATTTGTGCGATACTCATGATTATGATTATGATTTATGATTATATTATTTATGATTACAATGTCGCTTGCAGACTGCATTGATTTCTAATCAGTTTTTATGATTTCTAATCAGGAAGAAGGACAGTTCCCCATTGTTGAAGGTTAATTCAGCTGATAAAGATTTATTAGATGAAACTCAGTTGCTAAGCAACATGCTATCCTGATTTAGACGTCATGTGACTGATTAACAGAATGAACAATCGGTTATTTGATGAATCAGGATATTCAGTTGATTAGAATTGGTTCCAAAGGTATATATTGCATAAAGACAAGTGGTGCTTTACTCATTAAGCTGAGTAGGCTTATACCTTGGAGCCCAGCAGGGAAGGGGGCCCAAAATCAAAATGGTTTGAGTGTATAAGTATACGTTTTGAATGATATTTCTGTACTTCACATAATTTTTTTCAACAAATTTGACTATTAGTAATAAGGGCGTATTCATGTAGTGACTCCATCTTGTTGAACATTTCAGGAAACTTTAAAAAAAACACTGACATAAATGCATATATCTGTATGTATATATGTGTGTATGCGGAGATGTAGATATAAATATATATACAACATACATGAATATGTGGTACATACATGCATATCTCACATACACAAGTATATAAGTATCTTACAAACATATATCTATAGATATGTGTGTTTACATACAAGTGTGTATGTGATACATATGAACAGTAAATAATATTTCTGTGTTCATGTAATGCATTTATGTGGTTTTGCAAATCTATCGGTATCCATATATTCAGAGTAGGGGGTGATACAAAGATATTTGTTGAAGGAGAACAGCTGTATTTGGCTGTCAAGAAAAGAAGAAAGTCAATAAAGTAAAATGAGGTGGAGTTAAGATCATTTTCAAGAGTTGTGGAGGATTTAGTTGAGTACTGAGGATGGTCACCTTAGGTGATTCCTATTGATTATTTCAGATACAACAGTGCTTTTATATTTCTACCACAAGCTTTACTATTAACGAGTATTTTACTGATGAATATAATTGGCAAAAGATACGTATCAAATTCTGAAAATTGAAATAAGAACAGATGTTGTTTAGGATGCCAAATTATTTTCAAAGGTAGAATACACATGTTGATTGTCTACAGGTTTTAAGCTTTCAACTTTGATCGAAATCTCACCAACTTCTTGCATCCAAAAACCTATTCTTTTGGCTATTTTTGTTGTTTGCAAAATGTTTCAATCGATCCATTCTATGGCCTTATTCGTATGTACTATTCATATGTAAAAACAGAATCTCTTTTTGCCGGTTGCGTGTATTAGAAGAAATCCAGTAGTGTCAAGACGAAGATGGTTTTAGAATTGATCGGCTGAAATGTTGTGAGAACAACCAAAATAACAAAATGAATGAGTTTTTATCATCCAAAAATTTGACTTTAAATTTTCTCTAAAACCATTCAGATTAATGAATTGCAGACAAATTGATAAAAACAAAATATTTTTGTTTTGTATCCATTTTCAGGGCATCATTTCTCGTCCTTTCTCATCAGATAAAACATTTTTGTCTTGGATCTATTTCAATGGTATCATTTCTTGTCTCTCCCCAACAAATAAAACATTTTTGTTTGGGATCCTTTTTCATGGCACCCTTTCTTGTCCTTCCTCACCAAATGAAACATCTTTGTTTTTGGGTCCACTTTCATTGCATTATTTCTTTTCTCTCCAAATGAAATATTTCTGTTTTGGATCCATTTTCATGGCATTATTTCTTGTCTTTTCTCACCTAATGAAACATCTTTGTTTTGAATCCATTCCCTTGACACTGTTTCTTATCTATTCTCATCAAATAAAACATCTCTGTTTGGGATCCATTTTTATGACATCATTTTTGTCTCACCTTACATCGTTCTTAAGAATCAGAAATATGTGAAAATTATGGATTATTTTGTAATAACAAAGGTTAAAGACCGCAAATTGTGATCCTATCAAGAAAACTCAGCAAATGAATCGGTTATAAGAATCTTTCTTCATATTAGAAGATCATCATTTCAAAACAACTGGCACTTCATAAAAATTTTGAAAAGAAAAAATTTTGTAATTTTTCCTTATTCTTTATCCACTGCATTCTCTGTATTTTAAACAACTGTCTGTGACCCCCAAGTTTTACTTTAACCTTGGCCTTGTTCTAATCACGAGATTTTTGTTAAATTTTCCACCAGTCTTTCCATCTTACATGACTGTTTTTTCTCTCCTGACTATTTCATTCTTTTCTTTATCTGTTTTTTTTTTTATTAATATACATTTCTTTTTTTCTCTCTAGTTTCGTACCCAGGGCCGGGGAGAGTTGCTGGTCTCTCTCTGTTATCAGCCTGCTGCTAACAGACTTACGGTTGTTGTACTCAAAGCAAGGAATCTTCCTAAGATGGATGTCACTGGACTTTCTGGTAAAATTCCACTTCATACTACATTGCCAATTAAATGATCATTTTTTTCTCCAAATTCTTTCAAAATTACTTTCAGGGTTGAAGTCGAGAAGACAAGAGTAGTTGGCCTTTTACTTTGTGTAAGATTCTTTGGGAAAGGAATTGATTTCTACATTTGGTGTTTAAAGTGAGAATTTCAATTCTGCGATTGTCTGTTAGTCTGGATGTTACCATTTTGTTATAAACACTAAATAACACAAAGCATTTGAAAGATTATTCACATGGGATTTCTTTGAAAATATTTTTTAAAAATTCAGTTTCTATCTTCAGTGAGCAATAATACAATATTTTATAAACGCAGGATACAGGAGACTTATCGAGTTAATCCCAAGAGGTTGGAGTATTTTGATAAATTGTGGATGCTGGCAGATAAAGAATTATTTTGCTGTAAGCAACCAAAGTTAGATATACTGTTCGAAAAGCCTTGACTCATCAGTGAATTGGCACAGCCTTACTCACACTGCAAAGAAAGTAATAAACTCTGAAAATGATTTGATTACCATTGTTCACAAGAATATATGTGAGTGAGGGCATTATCTATGCAAGAAAAAGCCTTTCTATTCTGTTCAGGAGTATGAATGTTCTGGCAAAGAGGCTTGCACAATCTGAACAGATTAGAATGCAGGCACTGATTAGTCAGTTTGTTAACCAATCAGTATCTGTAAAAACCCTTCCCGGTTCAGACATGTGAGTTTAGAACTTTTTTAAGGTTAGTCATATTAGTATTTGAGCTTTGTAAATCAGTTTTTGTTTTTCATACTTTAAAAAAATTTACAAAATATACAATTTTCAATTTTCTGAACACAACTTGGATTCAAGAGTATTTAAAAGTTTATGAAAATTACATACTTCTGATTAAACTGCGAAATAATTCATTGAGAATAGACAGCATTCTTAATATTACTACTGTCAAAACAACAGGTCTTTTTCCCACTAAACTGATATGAAATTATGAATAATCAAATTACAGAGTGAGAATTACCAAGAATATATATACATATGTAAAAGCAAATATTACACACATATATGCTCATGCACTCATTAATAATCATTTCATTAATTTTTTGAAATCACTATTGGTTTTATTAAGTTTTGAAGAATTTCAACATTTTTCTAGCATAAAACTTTGAAAACTCTCCAGACAATCTATTCATATTCCCAAAAGCAAATAAATCAATTGGAACTCAAATGATTTCTTATCATTTTCCATCAGATGAAGCATTGAAAACTATTTCTGATAATTTTTGACAACTTTTTTATCTTCATATTAATTTTCTAGTTGTCATTTTTTTTCACAACTCAGATGTTTATAATAATCTAATAATAAATGAATAGTAAAATAATTACTTTTCTAATACTGCTAGTAAAGAATCCCAAAAACATGGGGCAGGAAATATTTAGATGGAATGTAGGTTTAAGACCTCTGCAAGCCATTGAAGCTACCACAGCTATGTTGGTATAGCAGCTGGTACGTATAACCAAGTTTTATTCTGGAAACAAGGAAGTAAGTTTGAGTCTCACGGAGCTTATTCTTGATATCCCATCTGCACTGTTTACCTAATGTCATAGATTGATTATCTGGTTAAAGTTGTATTTAAAAATATCTAAAAGATTAAAATGAAGGTAAATATAGCAGTGAAAAATGAATGATAATTGTAAAACTAGAATGTCCTACTTATATCTGTCTTATGTGTAGTACATAAATTGAACATATTGAAAATTGATTGAATTCTTATTTGTTTACTAACTCATTGCAGATCCCTATGTGAAGATTTACCTTCTGTACAATGGGCAGAGGATTGCAAAAAAGAAAACACATGTGAAGAAACGCACCTTGAACCCCGTGTTCAACGAATCTTTCCTGTTTGATGTTCCTTACAATGAGGGCCTGCAGAATATCAGTCTTGAGTTCCTGCTTCTCGATTTTGACCGGATGACAAAGAACGAAGTCATTGGCAGATTGGAGGTGGGTGCCCGCACTTTGGGCCAGGAGTTACACCATTGGAACGAGGTAATGAACTGTCCACGGAAGCAGATTGCTGAATGGCACAAACTGAAAGAATAGAAAAAACTCTTCTCATTAACGGCAACAGAACGAATGAATTTCTCTTGAAAGAGAAAGGGTGGCAGCTTCATATTAATCAGCATTATCAATTTGTCTCCTTCCTTTTTAAAAAAATCTATTATTCATTTTAATTGAAAACAATGACTTTTCCTCATTTTATTTTCTATGCTAGTCACTCTGAAAAGAAAAGCCTTGGGGAACTTTCAAAAGTTGTTTTTATTTCGGTTTTTTCTCTGCAAGTTATTGAATGGTAAAGGATAATGAAGGCATCAGTAGAGCCAGAGACAAAGAATTCAGAAATTAAAGTCATAAAGCTCTAGTAATAACCACTGTCTTTTATTACAATTATAATTATGACTGCTGATAATGGTAATCATTTCTTTAGGTTGGAATAATGCTCTACATTCCTTCAAGATTCTTCTTGTTGATTTGTTCAAGGCAAAGAGATAACAAACTAAAGTCATAATAATAATTGTATTATCACATCCCTCTCCCAGGTCAGCTGATAACAACATTCCATTATCAATTGTTAAGGCAATATAAATAATCTGCGAATTAGTTCCATGAAAATAACTCACCAAAACTTTAAAAAAAGAATTATATCTTCTCATAAGTGGGCAGCTATTAAAGCTATTATTTATTTTCATCTTGCTATTATTGGTTGAAATAATGCCATTTATGATATTCCAGCGAAAAGTTATTTAACGCAGGTGATAATTGAGTTAAGTGATTGTGATTGCGGCTTATTCCATTCGATGCTGATTGTCCTTATGATGAAAGCAATATTAGCTTGTCAGTGAAGATTTCCTAAAAATTAAGCAGATATAATCATTTCAGAAGACAATTTCTTTTCTGAATGCATTAGAAAGTTTCATTTCTAGGAAACAAAAGCAATTTAATAATGTTACCTTTGAATTAGTTAACTTAGAATTACTTATGAATATTCAAATAATTCCAACAAATGTCCAGACAATCGAACCTTTTCTTCCCATCTTTGAAGAAGAAATTTGATTGTCCAAACAAAAGTTGGAAAGTTGATGACTCTTCTCGTAGATAGTATTTGAATAATTATCCAGGAAAATATTTGATATTTTAGGTCAACGAGTAGAGAATTTTGTGGAAAGTATCCATCTTAAATTAAAAAGTGCAAGATTGAATTTTGAATTAGAATTTTTATTAAAATGTAAAGGATAAACTGGGAAGATTTAAGTAAATGTTTTTCGAAAAATATGACTTAAAAAGCAACATTGTTCAACGTACAAAAATAGATATGTAAGTGCTCGTTTACTTTAGGTAAGAAAATTATCTCATCAAAATAAATGGCAAGGAAGTGGCATACATAAATACATATATATATTTACATACATGAATGCATATATATATGGATATGAGCCAGGAGATGTTTGTATTAGAACGATGAATTGTTTTGGGATTACTTCTGCTGGAGGATTTTTATTTCTTCAATTTAGTCTCTGCAGACATATAGCAATTTTGCTTTTAATATTGTGAGAATGCAATCAGTATTCCCCCTCCGCCGCACGCGCGCACATACACACACACACATGTATTAATTTGTAAATATCCATTTATATATATACAATCGTATATACATGTGTGGTATTGTTCTTGCAGTTCTGATTCTACTTTTGTGTAACTAAACAGATTCTAAGGAGGGATTTGCCTGAAAGTTTCCTGTAAAATGGTTCTTCGAAAAAACTGCTTTAAAACTTCCGATTGGATAACCCTTTCTAATTTTTCTCTCTTGTCCATAATATTCCTTCATAATCTTTCTCTCTTGTCCACAATGGCTTCATTTATTTAGTCTGGCCATTGTTGTTATAAAAAAAACTACATTTTGTTTTTATCTCTATTTATTGATCCAATTGTTAATTAGGGATAGGATTTAATTTGTATTCATTGAATCAGATCTTAAAAAAACAGAAATTGCTCTGTAATGGATTATCTACTATCCAGGCCCTTAGGATGAGCTTTAGTACGACATTCCTTGATTTTGCCCCTTTGCCCCACCTTTCGTTGAGTAAAACAGACTGACATTAATGTTTATATATTTTGAATCTAATTCAGAAAACAAGATAGCATTTGTAACATTCCAGTTATGAAAACATATGTATGTGAAAGTATTGAAATATCATCCAAATAAACTCACAAGTACACTCAATTAGACCATTTTTGTACACAATTAAACCATTTTTTGTTCTTGGGCCTCACTTCCTTGTGGGCCTCTAGGCTCAAGCCTACTCAGCTTGATGGTTAATCTGCCATTCAAGTGGCCTCAGGTGGACCTGAGTAAGTCAGTTCCTTTGGCAAAATGATTCTCTATTGCAGCTGAACCCAGTGAAATGATTGGATCAACAAAAAAATCTGAAAACAATCAAATTTGAAAAAGGAACTTTCGTCTCTAACATCTCATCACAAATAATAATACAGAATACGATTCCACTTTAAAGTATGTACTCAAAAGAAAGTTATTAGGTTATGAAATTGTCAACCTATTTTCTTTCCCACATTATTGGCTATTTGGGGAGACATCCTAGTTCCAAGTCTAGCATACTTTCTTTTTGTCCTGTAAGTAATTTGTTTTCAACCACCAGAATCTCAAAATCTCTCCTACAAAAATATAAAACGTTCCTTCTGTTTCCCCGTACAAGTAATTGATTTTGGGATTGCTTGTTCTAAAGTCCAACGGGAAACAACGCAATGAGAACAGATTAGCTATGTACAGGGGCAGATCAAGGATTTGGAGCAGGGGAAAGGGTACAAATTTTTTAAACACCATCTGTCTAATTACACAATGGATGTAATAAATTATTTTTAAGGTTAATTTATGATCACTTGGATTATTTGGGGTTTTTATTCATAAAATTTCTTTATCTAGATATCAAAAACATCTTTTAATTGCGCTTTGCCCAAGCAGGGTGGGGGGGTCTGGAACCCCTTGGCCCCCTTGGATCCGTGCCTGAATGTATGTCAACTGATCTTGAGTTGGAAGCTTTTGTCATTCTAGTATCGAGTCATGTCCACCAACACAGGATAAACAGATTTATTTTGTTCTGATTTAACATTAAGAACTTGTGGTAATAATTTGATGAGCATTTCTCAGCAACATTTGGTCCTTCTTCTGAGGCCTCTTGTGTGCTTAAGTGCCCACTCGGACAGGAGGATCATTCACTAAGTTTGCCGTCAAAACTGGACCTTTAAAAAAAAAAAATGAAAATCTTTGAATAAAAATTTGAAAAAAAATTCTAAAAAATGATAATAAATGAGGGAAGATAACTGTCAATAGAAGAAAGAAAAGAGTTTTCTTCAAGAAAAGAGATCCTGAAGAGTTGTAAAAAGAAAGAAAAAGAAATATAAATATATATATATATATATTATTTATTTATCTAAAGTTTTGGGTCTATTAATAAACTTACGAAAGTTTCCAAAAATACTTTTTTTTTTCAACTTACAAGTGTCAGGGGTCAGATCCTCAGTTCTCGTGAATACAAAGAAGGAAATGGAAGCCAGCTCTCAGTGAAAATCTGCAAGATTGATGTCATCTCTGCTCTCCTGTGATGGTCAGACATCTGTGTGCTTCATCACTGATTTGGCAATTCTCAACCACACTGACCGCTGGTCAGTGGAGCATTTACTGTTTATTGATGGCTTTTAATCATACACCTAGTTGGTCGTAATGTTTTATGTGTTTCAATATATTCCATTAGAAAAATACCAGGTTAGAATGGTACCAGTAAATTACTGAGAATATACATATGTACATATACACGCATACAAGGATGAATGGGTTAATTGTGAGTGCATATGTATAGCTGTGTATATAGAGAGAAAGTGCTTACACACACATATATGTGTATATGGATATGTGTGTAAGGGCATAGATACATATATACATACATATATGTGGGAAGCCAAAACTGTTTGAATAGTAAAGACAATGTTGAACATCTTTGGAAAAAAATTAATAAAACGACAAAAAAAAATAAACGAGAAAAGAAGTCCTAAATTTTCTGTCATTGCATTTCTTATATTTATTTCTAACTTGATTTTCTGAATGGAAAAGAATAAAATAATTTTCCTCAATTTGTTTTTGCAAAATGTCCTCTTTTAACTGATTTGAAAGAAAAGAAAAGCAAAAGAATTAAGATTTGAGGATTCCTCTTTTCTGATGTTAATCTTCTTTCAGTGTTTGTGGTTTTATGTTGATGCATTTGAAAAAAAAACAAAAACTAAAGCAAGTTCCTCCGTACACTGCGTACAAATTCACTGAAATGTTGTTTTGTTTGATTTTTGTTTAATTTTTATCTATTTTTCCTTCTTCTTGCTCCTATTCTTCTTCCACCTTTTCTTCTTTTTCTTCATACCAATTTCCTTCTTCTTTCTCCTTCTTCTCCTTGCTTCTATTCTTCTTCTCCTCCATACTAATTTCCTTCTCCTTTCTCTTCTCTTTCTTCTCATATCGATTCCCTTCTTCTTCTTCCTATTCTTCTTCTTCTCCATTCCAATTTCTTTCTTCTGGCTTCTATCCATCTTCTTCCCCTTCTTCTCCCTACTAATTTCCTTCTTCTTGCTTCTATTCTTCTTCTTACTTCTACCTGTCTTCCTCCTCCTCTTCTTCTCCATACTAATTTCCTTCTTCTTGCTCCTAATCTTATTCCTCCTCTTCTTCATACTAATTTATGATGAAGCATAATACTGGCTGTATTTGTGCTAGTGTGCCGTAAAAAGTCAAAGAAACACACTAACTTCCCACACAGCTACGAGAAATAATCACTGAATCTGCTCTGCAGTGTGACCCCAATGAGCTTTGTGACCCCAGCAACACAACCTGGGAAGTTGGAGGTGGTTCATATCAGGGTGGGACTGCAGAATATGCACAACCCAAGCCACTCAGCAAAAAAAAATAAAAACATTGTGATGGAATTGTGCTGTAAAAAATCTGGTCAAATAAATTCTCAGTTTTCGACCTGAATGATGTATTGTTTTTCTTTAAGCTTTCTTTTGTTGTTATTATTTCTTTGTTTATATACGACATATTGTTCTTTTATTTCATTGTCATTGTTTTCTAAACTCTGATTCTAAAATGTTAATATTGCTTGTCTGTTTGTCTTCTTGTCTAAGACCATCACAGTCTCTCCAGTAACAACACAGATTGGACCCAGAATGCAATTCCTGTTGTTCATCAGTTTTTTTCAAAGCTTCTTTACATCATAATTTCATCATTTAAGAGGATGGGGTTAGGGTTGTACGCAATGTTTATATGGAGGTGTGTTTTGGGTCAGAACTTAAGTTCTTCTTTTCTAATTGGCATATTTACCTTCTTTCATTTATGTGGGTACATGAAAATACCTTTCTCAAACAATTCCAGGTCAGTCTAGGGCAAGGTATGGCATATGTTAGCCTCCCCCCACTGACACTTCACAGGGTTACAACATAAATGATTTGATGCTATTCTGCAATATCAAGGCTGAAGAAAATTTGAATGTCATTGGACCAGGAAGAGTTGCCCCTCAACATCTACACTTAGTTCTCTTCTGATGAAGTATCAGGCTAATGCAATGTTGGTTCCAAGGAACTCTGTTGGTTTGTCAGGGGACATGTCTGACCAAATATTTTGAAAGAAAAATTATTATCAGTCGGTGTGTCTGTAGATTATACAAGGAAATGACAATTCTTCAGTGGGATCTGTATTCTTGAATAGACAATACATTCTACATCAAAGAAAATTAAATCATTTTGATTGACTTTGTTTGCTCTCAACTACAAGGTATCTTGAATTACTTTGGTAGTTTTAACATCTTAATCGAGATTTATTTAATTTATTTATTAATTTAAATGTTAGTTTTAAAAAAATGATGATCAAACAAAAAGACAGCAAACGAAAAATTTCTATGAAAATGGAATCCACGGATTTGGAATTGAAAATCATCTTTTAGAGCATTTTTTCTTCAAAATACAATACAATAAGTATTTCCCAGTCATTTTAGTCAGAGAATGATGTAAATAAGTATTGGAATATTTAAAACTTTAAACATACTTTTTTGTCACTTGCAAATATGTTTTCCAGAGGAGGCGTAGAGTGGCCAAATGGATAACAGCATAGAAAATGTATTTGGTGAGCCGAGTTCAAATTCCAGCTGAGATAGTTTGTGTTAACTTCTCACTAATATCCTTGGGAAAGGCATGAATCCATCTCTTCTCTTCCCAACTATAGGTAAATGATAGGGCAACCAATCCTAGGAGACAGACAATTCCCAACCAGCCTGAGGGAGGATGGATTCTGTCAGGCTATCTTACCCTTGACACTCACTTGATGAAATCATCTGTGGTTCTTAACATTCCTGCACTGGGTTAAGGGATTACTCTGTGATTGAGATATTTTTTTTTTTGCCATTTATGACTTTCCATACAATATCTCCATAAGCTATCATCCACACTTCCTTAAATTTTCATTGAAATTCACCAAGAACTTTTGAAGATGTCAAGTGGACATCTATCTCCAAAAGTTCTTCTGTCCACACAATATCTTCAAAAGTTCTCAATGGATTTCAATGAAATTTTGTGGCTGGGTGGACTATAGGTCAGACATAAATTTTTGGTGATATCAGTTTGTGCAGACATACAACAACGAAATTTGGGAGATGTTTGTTCATGGGTCCACCCAAAAATTTTATTTTTTTTTTATCCAATGATCCACCCTTCAATGAAATTCCAGTGGAATTTACTGAGGGCTTTTGGAAATATAATGTGGACAGACAAACAGACAGACTGACAAATACTACTGGATGTATATATCTCTTCATTCTATATATCTATGTATAAAATCAAAGAAATCTATTAAAAAATCAGTTTTGTTTCACATAAAGCTATACACCTCACTCTCCCCTGAATGTAGCGGATGGCACATCTACTGTCTGTCAATGGTATGAATTGAAAGATGGACCAATGCATCAAAGCCTCAACTTATGCCTCACGGTATGATCTCTCCGGTCTTGTAATTTGCATCTTTGGGGATCATTTCTTTCTGGATTGCAACCATGAATGTAAAGAGTTGTTGCTCTCAGGTACAAAGAAGAAGCTTCATTTGTGTCTGCTTACAGTAGCCAGGATTGTGGTGTAAATTACAAGACAAATGGGAAAAATAAAACAGCAGATCTTATTCAGCTGACAATGTGGTAAGAGTCTTTGAGCATCAGATGAAAGTGAAAGTCAAATGTGAGAAGCTCAGATTCTTACAGACAGGATTCAGCATGAGGTCGTCGAATAGTGCAAGAATTTGTCAAGTGAATGGGACTGACCCTGAGTGGCATTTTTCAGCTTGATTTAGAAGAATACTGATCTGAGACATTGAGAAACTTCTAGCTGAATGAGTTGACATGCATTTCCCAACATATCCACCTTTTTCTTTATCCTTGGTCACAACCACTGATAACATGGTTTCTCTGAATGTATACACACCTACTGTCTATAGTTTTGAGAAGGGTCATTAACAAAGAGTTTTTCAATAGATTGAACTTCTTCCTGTTGTTTTGTTATGAACACAATGTTTTGGATGATTCATTCTACAGCCTTCTTCAGGTGTAATATCCAAATATGATGGTCGTAAATAGAATTTTTTAATGAAAGTAGTAAACAGATTATTCCAATGGTGGATATGTTGTGAGACTTACAAGCTTTCCATATCTTCTCCAGTAGAAAGCTTTCAAGTCTCACAACATTAAAGTCGCTCTTAGCAGTTTCAACACTCTTCGCAATTTATTCTCTAAAGTGAGTCCTCTAAGAGAAAAAAATCAGACTAGTAACTGTTATTCTGTATGAATGCAGAAAGGTCTATACTGGACAAACTGGAAGGTCTTTCAAGGTTTGACTTGACAAGCATAAAAAAGCAGTGATTAAGAAAAAACAGGTCATGTCAACATGTTGACTGAATGTATAAGTCAGACAAATGAAGAGTTCAACCTGATTTGGCTTCCACTGCTCAATAGTGACAAGGTATGGAAATCCAAGTTTAACAAGGAAAGAGAGTGAGATCAACAATACCTGAATCCTACATTGTAAAGTAGCTACTATTGGAATAATCTGTTTACTACCCTCACTGAAAATTTCTGTTTATCACAATCATATTTGAATAATACTCCTGAAGAAGACTGTAGAATGAATTGGCCAAAACTTCATGTTTATAACACAAACAAGAAGAATGAGTTCAATGATCCAAAACACTCCTTGAACTAATCCCAAACAGAGGATCAAGTGTATCAGCAGCATAATCAACTAGTTAGAAGGATTGCAGCTTAACAATTCATTTTAAATTTTTCATTGCAGCCCACTTTTTAATCTCATACTTTTAACAGTCTATAGAGAGAGAGTTGTGGAGGGCTTGAACACTTAACAGCATAGAGAATGGATTCAGCAAGTTGGGTTAAACTTTGGCAGAGACGATTAAAGTACACTTCACTCTAATGCCCTTCAGATCAACTTGAATCCATTTATTCTCCACCCAGCGGGTAAATAGTAAGGCACACTGGTCCTTCTAGCCATGGTTGGCAACCAGTCTGAAAAATGGACATCTCAGATTCAAATCAGCCTGATGAGTGATGGGCTCGATCAGGCTATCTAACCTTTGACACACTCATGATGGAATCATCCGTAGTGCTCCGATGACCCTCCATGGAGATACAAGATAGGTAAAGGTAAGGTGAGCTAGAGACAGTGGATTATACTTTGGTGTTTGAGGAGAGAGTTGTTTAAGATTTTGTCAGGTATTTTGGTGATTGTCATAGAGAAAAAACAACTGACTAAGCTTAGTTTGGAGGATAATGATGATAATGATAATAATGATGATAATAATAACCACAACCACAAACAAAAATGATGGTGGTGGCACGAAATACAGCACTGCTGCGATAGGTGAGCGAGATATGACAGGAGGGCTGAAGACCTGAGGAGACTTACTGTCACTCAGCCTTCAGTGAGAACCACCGGGCAACTGGTGTGAAAATGTAAACCACACTATTTCTGTGGACTGTTAGAGTGTGGAGAAGAGGGCTGGAGACCTGAGGAGACTTGCTGTCACTCAGCCTCCAGCTGTAAATACCGGGCAAACACTGGTGTAAAGTGGATAATGATAATGAATAATAAAGAAGAAGAAGAAGAAGAAGAAGAAGAAGTGGAAAGTTCGAGACTTGAGGAGACTATTTGTCTCAGTCTCCAGTGGTGACCACCAAGCGACAAATTCAAATAATAATCTCACTATTATTAAAAAACTGTCTCTCTCTCTGTACGCTGTTTATTCGATGACTGGTCATTGCACTTAGTTGGTGCTCGCTAGATATATTTGTCCACAAAACAGGGCAGTATCAAGTTTGAAGTTGTATGGATCAGGGTTCCCGAGAAATCTAATAAAATTAATATATCTCTATAACGCTAGCTTCATGTTGGCTATTACACAAAAACATTGATTTTCTGCCTCTCTTTGCATTATTGCAATAACATGTCTCTAAATCATAAGTTTTATGTTGGCTATAAACCAAAAACACAAGGACGCTCTGCCTCTCTTAGCATTTCTGTAAAACCACATCTTTAAAATGCAAGTTTCATGTCGGCCATTAAACAAAAACACAAGAATGCTCTGCCTCTCCAAGCAATACTGCTATAACGCATCTCTAAAATATTAGCTTCCTGTCAGATATCAAAAGAAAAAATAAAGTTGTTCTACCTCTCCAAGTGCTTAACAAGTCAAATGTGTTGTGGGGGGGAGGGGCATGACTTCACCACCTGTCCCCCTGGTAGGGAACAGGGGAACGGGAAAATGTTAAACTTCATAATTCACAACTAACTACAATATCGCAATCATTGTCTTCTTAGTTTTTATCAATTATCCCCCTTGATTTTCACTCTTTAGAATACATTTTGCATTGATTCTCACTTACTGCTAATCATTAATTACAAATAATGGTTAAACACAGATATTTCATTCAAAGTTATTTTACATGGCAATTATGGAAAGCTACTCCACACTCCATTAAGTCAAGTCTCTTCCAAATATGCACATAATCGTAGTAGAAAAGTGTAGAGAATAAATTGATTTGCAGGTAAAATGATGTTAAAAAGAGATGATTATATCTAAAATGTTTGTGACTAGGAAATTTTTTTTTCATAAGTTTCTTTTTCTGTTTTTATTACCTTTCAACAAGATATATACTCACTTTACATCGCATTAGTGTGATTGTTTTTGGTTTTTATTTAAATCCTTCCCTTCTGTTTTTACGTATATCTATGTATCATTTAGAAGCTGCACATCTCTCTCTGGTGTTGCTTGGATTTTTTGTTCACTTTCATTTATGTCATTTTATAGGGTATCGAAGCAAAGATTGATAAATGCAGTTTTTGTGTCATTGTGCTCCATATGCGGCAATTTTGCTGTTTAAGCCACTTGCTACATCAATTAACTGTGCATCATTGGTTCAAAAAATGTGGAAAATTGAGGGCAGTCATGGGGGCCTGAGCCAATTCAAACATTTGAGCATACGGAGCAAAGCTGGGAGTTGCTCAAACAACAGACACAAATCAGCAGAGTGAAGAAAATGTTGGAATGGGTATGTAGGGATTTGACTGGATTTCAAAGTTTGTGATTCAAAATGGCCATTTATTTTGTTCCAACCCGATACATGGTGAATCAAACCAAGCAAAAACTGAATCACCAATTCTGCTGCCAAAATCCGCTTCTGTTCAATTCATTTTTCCATCATAAAATTCAATGCTGAAAAGTATCGACTGATTGGTTGTCTGCCTTCCCTTTCAATTTGATGCATCAAGTGGAAGAAGTTTCAATATTTGTTTCTTTTCCGTTTGAGCTTAAAAAATCCAAATAAAAATGTCTCACTCGATAACTCAGATTCAGTTGGTCCTGTGTCGCATGACACATGAGGCAATGATTTTGTCTCCATTTCTCAATCGATCCAGGGAGACCTTATCATTGTATTTGTAGCAATTACAGGCTTCTATGGGGCTGGGGTGCAAGCCCAATGTCCCAGATGGACTGCCTTACAGGGCCAAAGAGCTCCAACTGCCTTGCTACTTACTTATAGCTGGAAGTGCATTCATGCCTTTTCCAAGGACATCCGTGCAAAGTGAATGCTGACTATCCCTACAGAATTTTGAGCATGATTTGTCAATTCCTTTCTCTGGACTGTTAACTGTCAGCCCAGCTTCATCTTCACTTAAAAAGGTTGCTAGTAAACATAATAAAAATGGTTTTGAGAGTTCTCAAGTTTTTTTATACCTACAATAATGTTTGTAGTGTCCAGTTTGAATCTTGAATGTTTTCAGAGATACATACAGTCTGTCGGAGGAAGAAGTTGAATTTGGGGGTTGGCGGGTAGTATTACAAAAGTTTGAAATGTAAGCCATGAACAATTCAGGCAAATATTTGAAAATAACAGCAAATTGTTTGGTGCTAAGAAAAGAAGGGAATATTGATTTCTCTGCGGTTCATGTGAATATGTAGAAATCGGTTGGCAAAGCAGCAGATTCTGTAAGAAGATATTTCTAGAACTATGTCACACACAATTGACTCACAATAGAAATTGATAGCAGGCAGGGAGTAAACCGCTAGGATGGGGAACAGGATAGAAGCCATTCAGAGAGAGAGAGAGAGAGAGAGAGAGAGAGAGAGAGAGAGAGAGGGAGGGAGAAATGGCGAGAAGGAGAGAGACAGGGAGAGACAGAGAATGGGAGAGAAAATTCAGCAGAAATATAAGTAGAAAGATAAAGAAGGAGAGAAATGGAAAAATTAGAAGAGAGAGAAAGAGAGAGAGATACTCCAGGAAAACAGTGCGTGTGTGTGTGTGTGAGAGAGAGAGAGAGAGTGAGACTGGGAGAGAGACTGCAAGAGAAAATTCAGCAAATATAGAAGTAGAAAGATTAAGGAGAGAGAGAGATAGAGAGAGAGAGATAGAGAGAGAGAGAGAGATAGAGAGAGAATGCACAGACAGATGGAGAGGGCAGTGCACTAAAGGAGAGAAAAAAGGCAGTTGCATAGAAAGATGCAGAAGGAAACACACAGGGTGAGAAATAGTTGCATAGAGAGAGAGAAATTCACTAAAGAAGAGAGAGAAAAAAAAGGCAGTTGAATAGACAGAGGGTGAGGGAAATGCGCTGAAGGAGAAAGAGAGAAAGAGAGAATAGCCAGTAGAAGGACTGAGAGAATGAAAAATGAGATAGAGAGAACCATATACAATATTGATGTGGTTATTGAGTTTTGTATAGAAATAGATTGTTTCTTAGACATAAGAATCAACCTGCATGCATATGTATGTATTAGAACTGTACCTATGGAAAATGATGGAATTATTTACGTATGGGTAAATTGTACAAAAAAAGACATATCTCAAATAAAATTATTTTTCTGTTGATTCTCTGCAACTCTTCATATTTTCAGTTTTTTAAAAATAATTTTAAAACAATAAGGCAACAGAATTGGATAAAAAGCACATTTCATGAGAAAAATGTTCAATTTTATTTGAGAAGAATCAGAGATGCCTATATTTAATGGAATTACCATCTATGCAACTACTGAGCAACAGCAGCTGTAGTAGTAATAGTGATGTAGATGCGAACATACATAGTTGCTTCACCATCTTCCACTCTTTCTGCTTGCTTTAGCATACACTGATACACAGAGTACACAGATACAGTTGCTTTGCACCCTTCCTCTCTTTCTGTTTGCTTTAGCATGACAGAAATTAATGAACAAACAAAAAAGCGATGTAGACTTTTATATTATGAAATATATCATATGCATGTGTTTGAATGTATGTGATTGTATTCAATACATGCATTGTATATACATCTGTACTTGTACACCAGTGATATGAGTGCTGCATGTTGTATGTATATAAGATTATATACATACATTCTATACATGATTGTGCATGCCTGTTTGTTTAGAAAGAAAACAGCTTTTGATTTTGAAAACGTTATTCATCTGAGAATTTCTTTCTCGTTTTGTTTTTTGTTGCCTTCAATTTTCAGGTGTTGTGTTTCTGCTGGACTCATTGAAACTTTTTTTCTCATCATATCATTCTCTTATTCCATCTGCTTTTCAAAACTTATGAACCTCTTAAAAACTCTTAAAATGCTTTCATCATCATCATCATCATCATCATCACCACCACCACCACCACCACCACCACCACCATCATCATCATCATCATCATCATCCTTTTAATGTCCATCATCAACTTCTAACAAATATGGGCAACCAAAAAAGAAACGTTTTGTTTGGTTTTTGTTGTTGAACAATATCAGGAGAATTTAATTTTTATTAACCTTATTCCAAAAAACTTTTAATGATGTTGTTGCAGTTCTTATATCAACATACATTTGAGAAAAAAGATTTTGAAATAGGTGTGTTTTTGCTTATTGATTCTTACATTGTTGATGAAAGAAAATAAACAACATTTTTAGCCTATAATGCTTTTTTATTTTAAGAAACGTAAAAATGAGACTCAAATGCAAAAAAGATTTGTGTAGATTGAGAAGAAGGTATTGTAGATGATCAAAAGTGTTGAAAGTGGTTGGCAAATTTTTGTGCTGGAGATTTCTTGCTGAATGTTTAAGAAGATCAGTTGCAATTGATAATATTCAAAAGACATTGTAGTGCATCGCCTTGTGCACAAAATTTTGTTCTCACATGAAGATCATGTTATAAGCAATATCTTCCTGACATATCAAAGTATGTGCATAAGAGATGTGAAAAGAACATTCTGCCAATTTTTTTAACAATTTACCAACCAGAACTTATGACATCGTAATTTACAATAATTTCTCATTTTCAATATATTGTCAGATGTATTAATGAAAAAAAAAAAAAACACACCTTACTCTCAAAAAATTGCTGCATAAAGGTTTCTCAATGCCTTTTTTGGTGTCAGGTATGTGCAATAACATATAAAATGTCTGCCTCAGTTTAACTTCTGGAAAGGAATAATTTTCAAGATGGACATCAAATCCTTACAATGCCTATTACATGTTCATTATTCAACATAGTTTTTCCGATAAATCTTTGTAATATCAACAGTGCTCGATAACAAACCAAAAGCCTATCACAATCTAAACACTGGAAAAGTATAAATTCTGAGATGACTTCCAAGTTGACTGTCAAATTAGTTGACTGTATTTATCCAAAATGTTACCCGAGAAAGTTTCTGAACATTTTTTTTGATAACTGGTGAGCTAAATAACAGAAAAAAGTCCACCATAATCTGATCAGTGGAAAGTTATAATTTTCAAGATGGCATCCAAGATGGCTGTCAAATCTTTAGAATCCCAATTACTGGTATATTATCCACCATAGAAAAGTATTCCCAACATTTAAAAAAAATATCATGTTCTCAATAACATTAAAAAGAGGGAAATATTTCATGTGCAGAATTTTGAATTTCTCAAGTTACATCAGACATTATGACTAAGCTTATATAAGAGACAGATTTTTATTGGTTCTGTTTGTTTAAGTCTAGAAACAATTTGGATATTGAAAATGGCCCAAACAGCCATAATGTGTACATGAAAGACATTCATCAATAAAATCAATACATAAGATGGAGTTATGTTTGTAAGAATTTAAAGTCGTTATAATCTTTTAGAATTTTAAATTAAAGAGTTTTAAGAGTAGTTTTAAGATAAAAGTCCAAGAACTTCATCATCAGTCTTTTGGTGTCTGTCATTGGATATAGATCTTCCTCAAGATTTGCCTGACATCTCTATCATGGGCGTTGTGGAGCCAATACTCTCTGAACTTGTCTAGTTTGTTTTGCCATCTTATATTCCGCTGGGTCTCTGGGAATTCACATTTTGGCATCTGCACACTGATTTGCCCAGATATTGACCATACATATACAGGGTGAACAAAAAACACATTCAGAATAAGATTCAACATCCACTCACAACCAAGGAACAGGTTTGATTAGTCAAAAAATAACGACAATCAAGCACTGATAAAACACTATGCAAATCACCATCCCGAAAAACTGAAAGAGACATTGAAGTTTCATGAGGCTTATATGGTTGTGTTTCAAGAACAATGGAAACTAGTATATTGGGATATGTACAAGAAACATTGGGAAAACAAACTCAGATCAACTATCAATATTAAAAGAATATAACTCCTAGATTGATCTATCCAATTAATCTATTGTGTTCCAACCGCATGAAGAGAGACCAAGCTGTGAGAGATGAGTTGGTCTCTTTGCCTTTATTTTTGTTCCAAGTGCATGGTATGAATCATTTATGAATTAAAAAGAGAGAATTATTGCATGAGCAGCATTTGGAACTTCTCAAGTTGCATCGGACAATATGACTAAGCTTATATGAGAAACAAATTTTCATTGGTTCTGGCTGAGCTGGTTTTTGCCAATCAGAAGTTTACTTGTAAAGGTTTATTCGGGTTGGGCAACACTTAATGAATATTGATGGTTCAACTAGGGATATTGAAAATAGCTTAAAGAGCCATAACATCAAAGACGCCCATCATTAAAAACAATATACATGATAGACCTAGGTTTATGAGAACTTTTTAAAAGATTTTAAAATTTTGTAAAATTATGAATTATAGAATTTTAAGAACAGTTTTAAAATAAACATCCAAGATTATCATCATCATCGTTAGCCTTTTAGCATCTGTCATTGTTGGACATAGACCTTCTCCAAGATTCGCCAGACATCTCTATTATTGGCATTACAGCACCAATACTTTCTGAACTTGTCTAGTTTGATTTGTCATATATTCTGTGGGCTACAGTTTTACATGTAACCTGTGGGGATTCATGTTGTGAATTGTGATGTCAAGTGGTTGTCTGCCATTCTTGCAACATGACCAGCCTTTTGCCATTTAAGTTTTTTAAGGATTCTCTGATATGTCAAACTCCTGTTTTCTCCTTAATATATAGTGCCGTCTTGTGATCTCTCCATGTGATGTTGAGCATGATTCTTTCATGTGCACATTGCATGCTTTTCAGTTTGAGGGTCAGTATTTTGGTTAGATTCCATATTTTAGCTCTGTGGGTGACCATTGCAAAGATGCATTGGTTGTTTACCCTTCTTTTTAGGACTAATGTGATTTTTTTGTTTTTGAGAGTTGAGCTTGCTCCGCCAAAAACTTACCATCCTAGAGGGAGTCTTTGCTTGATTTCTTCTTCTTTTTGAGAATTCATGGAGATTTGTTGTCCTAAGTAGATGAAGTGGTCTACTTTCTGCATTTCTACCTTTTCTATTTTTATTGTCATGAATTTGTCTTCAACATATTTTGTCATGCATAACATTCATTTTAATGAAATTCATGTGGAGACCAACTTTATTGCTTTCTCCACTCAGTTTATCTAGCATTAGTTGAAAGTCATGAAGGTTCTCAGTGAAAAAGACAATATTGTCAGCAAATCTGATTCCATTATTTTCTCAGTCTAGGTTTAGGGAGATCATCATTTAGCAGGATGTAAACAGTTTGAGTGAGCTGATATCATCTTGTCTTACCCCTTTTTCTAAAAGCCACAGTAAATATGTTATAAAACTAATATATATGGTGTCTACACCAAGTAGAGTGAGAGCATCAATGACCTGGGGAATTTCCACTGAGACAGAGGCCTTCTTGAAGTCGATAAGTGCTACAGCGAGTAGAATTTTATATTCTGCTGCTTTCTCTTTTAGCTGATTTATTGAATTGAGATGGTCAATAGTCGAATAGATTCTTCTAAAGTCAGCTTGTTACTGGGGTTGCTTTTCATCTAGCATTTTGGTGATTCAGTCGGTGATAATTTTAACATTGAAACAAAAAAAAAAAAGAAGAAATTATTTCCATTTTCATAATTCATTGTTATAATCAGAGATAATAGGTTTTCTGACACTACCCGTATATGAACAAAAACAAATATAAAAGATAGGAACAGAGGGTACGTTTAAGGGTTAGTTTTGAACTTCTGTCAAACCACAGAGTCCCTGTAGTTCAGATGGGTAAAAGCAGTTGGACATTTACCAGGCTTTCCTTCGCAGAACAGATGTGAGTTTGATTCTCACTTGGAGCTCATTTTTTATTTCTGATCCATGCTGTTTACTAACAGCTGTAGATTGAAGGCCTAAGTTGAGTTGTGATAAAAGCAACTAAAGATTAAGATGATGGAAAATAGTAGTCAAAATTTATAGGATTGTATTGTAATGACAATTCTTATTAGTGTGTTACTTTGAAGCTCATCCTTAGAGCAAGAAGTATATTCCCAATTGTTTTGGATTCTCTTCTTGGAATTATGGAATGAAATCAAAAATGAGCTCTAGAACTTATTAATGAAACCCAGATTTGAAAACGAAGGGAGATCATTCAATTCTCTATGGCTTTAGTGTTTGTGGAAACAAACCCATGCAAAATGTAACAACAGAATAAAAAACAAGAAAAAATGATAAAAAAGTTAATGGCTAAAAATTTTATTCAAAATGTGTATAAACAATAGATAAGAAGCAGTAAATACAATTGTACATTCATGTTTTTTCTGTATTTGGAATTTATCTCCATTAATCTTTTATGAATCAACTTCAGGATAATCATATTTTGTACCAGAGGAGCCCCTTTGACTCTTTTTGCTTTTTATCTAAGGATTCTCTCTTTGCCTCTACCAGAGGGAGTAGACCCCCTCAAAATCATAGGCCTTTACCAACTGGTCTACCTATCCCTCCCTCTGTTCTAGCCTGTGTGGAAATAAGGAAAATTGCTTGAAAGGCATTTAAGCACCAACATGTGGAGAAGACGCATTCTATTGATTATGCAATGAAATCAATCAACCAATCAGTGTCACATTCAAAAATTACCCACCTCAACATTTTTCTGTTTTTTTTTTTTTTTCATCTTTCCAGACATTTTGCCATGGCACAAGTAATTCTTTAATCATAATTATTCTTAATTTGATTACAATCTGGCTGGAGAAGTAGGAAGAGGAGTGGAGAGAGTGTGGGAGAAGTGCATGGAGGAGAAGAGAGAGGGGCGAGTAGTGTTTAGAAGAGAAGAGAAAGAGGTGGAGAAAAAGTGAAGAGTAGTGCCCTAACGCTCGCTATGGCTTTGACTATTCCTGCCTAGGCTTTACGTTACAAGTTTCTCGACTACAGTTTATGATATATGAAAAGAGACGTGGAGGTGACAAGTGTATGCAATAGAGTCACTCACTTCACTCTATTCTACCTGCAATTTTACCCATACTTGGGAGGAGAGATGGATTCATGCCTATGCAAAGGGTATTAGTTCCAGCCAGAGTTTGAACTCGGCTTGCTGAGTCAATGGTGGAGAAGAAAGAAAGAATTTTGCATTTGGAAATTGATTTCAGTTCAATAAGGCTAAAAGTTCACTTTGCAGTGATGAGTTTTGTTTAGAATAGATTGGAACCACTTTTAAAATTTCAGGAAATAAAAAAGCGTCTTGATAGTTTATACTCATGTAATCTGACATCAAACAAACAATGGAGCCTTTTAGCATCTGTCATTGGATGCAAACCTTCCCCAAGATTTGCCAGACCCCTCTATCATGAGCATTGAAGAGCCAGTACTTTTTGAATTTGTCTAGCTTGTTATGCTACTTACTTTCTGTTCTTGAAAGTTAAGCTTGCTCTACCAAAAACTTGCTGACCTAGTGTGATTCTTTGCAAAAATGAAGTTCTTTGCAATGTGTAACCAAGTAGGGGCATTGCCGTAATATTTTGAATGGGTACTGTAATTTAAAAGTTTCATATAAATTAGTTTTTTGGCCCTGATCTTGATGGTCAATGAACAGCTCATGTTTTTGAAACTGGGAATCATTAGCGAAGAAGTTCCTAGATTTCATTGGATAATGGCTCAAGTGAATTAATTTTTCCATTAATTATCCAGAGATGTAATGGCTAGGACATAATCGCTATTTGATATTCATAAGTAATTCTAATAAAACGAGTTGGCAACATTTTCAGATGGATACTTCATTGTGTCTAACCTAGAAGTTGAAGGGAGGACTTTGCTCTATCCAGCATGGAGGGTTGGGGGAGTATTTCATTCTACCAGCTTATGTAGAGCATTTCATCATGCCTAGCCTGGGAGTAGGAGGTTGGTGTAAATTTCTTGGATGATTGGATGGTAAAATGATACGAATTTCTCATGCGGAAGGATTGCCGCAAGTTTGATTCATTTGGTAACAAAGCTTTCACTCAACCCTCGCGGTTGTGTTTTATGTAAAATTGTAGATGCTTTAAATAGTACCCATACAAAAGTTATTCTAGTAAGTGGTGTCCCTACTAACCCAAATATCATTTGCACAATTGTGTTTTACCTGAAGCTTCTTTCTTAAAAGCTCCCTGAAACATTACAACTGTTTCTGCTGCATTCCCCCCCCCAACCAAAGCAACATCCACATTTTCTGTTCTTTTTTATCACAAAAATCATTCCGTGCTTGCAAACACTAGAAAAAAACAACTATAGAGAACTTATCGATCAATTCAAAGACATGTGACATGTGGCAGACTTGTTGAGAATAGTGTCTACTCATGACACCTAGCGGTGCAATGTATAACTACATCCAGTTTATATTTGTTAAGTTTATTCTGTCTAGGGTTTTCCCTTCAGTCCATTCCATAACAAACCTCAGTTCAATACGATATAAAGAAATGAAAACAATAGAACTAAAATTCAACAAGCCTTGAAGAGAACGCTTACAAAATGATGCATCACTAGGATTAGAGATGGCAGGGAATAATAGCATTTTATTACATTTTATCCAGCTGTGAACAGGCTATATATTCGTATGCACTGAACAACTGTAGTCATGAAAGATGGTGAAGGGTTCTATTCCTTTTCATATGCGTGTGTGTTCCAGCACTTCTGGACACACCGTTATGAGAAAATTGGCGTCAGCACTGCACCAGATCCCTTCTTAAAATGTTTTTTTTGATTTTCGGAAAAAAAGTTTTTTGACCTTTTAGGGGCCAAATCTTGATGGGTTTATTAATAAGTAAAAAAAAAAACTATCTAGAAGCATGTAGATTCTGGAGAATCTAGATGCTTCTAGATGTTTTTTTTTACTCTTTAATAGATGATTTCCAGTGGAAAATGTCAGTGATGTCATAAATAGAATTTACTCTACCATATTTATTTTTTGATGGAATTTTTTTTTAAATGACTATAAATTTTGACGCTATGGTTGTTCAATTATTGACTCTAATGGCGAAACATGTTTCAAATTGATGCTGTACCTATGAATATACCAGTAAAATTAGGTAACCTCAATTTGACCATAAGATGCACAAAGAGTCGAGAGGAAAAAGAAAAAAATTGGTAGTTAGTATTATATTTGTCATTGAACAAGCTTTGATGGACAGAAGCCTTCTTGGCATGGGATCATGGGGGCAGCTGTGTGCCCACATGAAATAATTGAAAGTGTATTGAATCAAATATTTATACAAATCTTCTTTGAAAGTTTAGTTCTCTTTAATTTCATCTACAATAATATTCCTACCCACTTCAGGAAACTACTCAACTTTCCTCCTTCTCCTCTCTTCCAACCTTATTATCAAACTACATAACTTCCCTCTCTTCTTACGCTTTTGGTAAACTATGTAACTACCTTTTCTCTCCTCTTTCTTTTCAAATAGAATAAGGAACATTTTAAAGAACATAAGTGATGGTTTAATTCATTCAATTTATAGAAATGAAATGAGTAATATTTTCAATATTTTTATTAAAATAAGTAATATTTTTATCAAATTAATTGTAAAGAAATGATACATTTTCAAAAAAATTTACTCTGGTTTACCGGACAGAATCTCAACCCAGATTTTTTTCAAACTTGTAATTCTATAGTGTAGCAAAGAAATAAATACCTCTATTTTCTCCTTTATTCAAATTTCTGCATTCAAAAATTCTCACTCTCATGATTGGTCAGTTTTGATGAATTGACTAATTAGTGTGTAATATGAAGAGATTGTGACAAGCATGTTAATAGTATAGATAGAACAATAGACCACTTACATACAATAAATTGTCTGATCAAGAAGACAACAGAATATAACAAAGCACTTTGTTTGGCTCGTGTTGATTTTTGAAAAAACATTTGACTCAGTAGAATACACGCAGTCTTCAATTTAATCCAATGGCAAGGTTTTAATGAAAATCACATAAAAGTTGTTGAGAATATACAGTAAACCCTTATTCTAATGGACTAATATGGGTGGTTTCTTGCCAATTAATTGCTAATGTCTGATAAATCAAATATTAACAGAGGGCATTTTTCCCTTTTTTACTCTTTTCAAATGCAAATTCAATGCAAAAATAGCTTTTTTATAAAATTGACTATTAACTTATTGAATAATAATACAGGAAAAGTCAGTGGAGTTCATGAAAAAAAAAGCATTAAATTTCAGTTGTTTGCTGCTCTGATATTGTTTCTACACTGAGATCATTCAGATCTGTCTAATGTTCATCATCATCATCATCTGCAGTCTTTTATCATCCATTATTGGATATAGACCTTCCCTAGGATTTTCCACACCTCTCTATCATAGGCATCATGGAGCCAGTACTTTTTGAATTTGTCTAGTTAGTTTCTCCATCTTGACTCCTGCCGGCCATGGTTGTGCATTTGATCTCTAGGGATCCATGTTGTAAGTTGTGATGTCCAGCAGTTGTCTACCATTGTTGCAACATGACCAGCCCAATGCCATTTGAGTTTTCTGGTGGATTCCATGATATCTCAAACTCCTGTTTTCTCCGTGATATACTGTAGTGATCTACATTCTCTAGTTCTGTATCCTTGATTCTGATGTTTGTGTTCTTATTTCCGATGTGGTTGTTGCACTTGACCTTTGTTTGGTTGAAGTTCATGTGTAGGCTGACTTTCTTGTTCTCTTTGTTTAGTTCATCTGGCATTAGTTGGAGGTTGTATAGGTTTTCTGCGAAAAGGGCAATGATGTCAGCAAATCTGAGGTTGCTCAGATATTTGCCGTCCATTTTGATTCCTCTATTCTCCCAGTCCAGGTTTTGGAAGATCATCTCGAGGCAGGTTGTTAAGAGTTTGGGTGAGCTGGTATCACCTTGTCTTACTCCTTTTTAGAACTAGAAACGGCTCAGAGTCTTTATGTAGCCTGGTAGGGAAGTTTCTGTGACTATATATATGTTGCATATTCAGGGACTACACCTTGTAGAATGATGGCCTCCATGACCATGTGAATTTCCACTGGTTGAATACTTTTTCAGAGTCTATAAATGCTACAACAAATGGCATTTTGTATCTTGCTGCTTTTTATTTTTTGCTGATTTATTGAATAGAGATGGTCCATGGTGGAGTAGTTTCTTCTTGACAGCCTGTTCCCATGGTTAGTTTTCATCTAGAGTTTTAGTGATCTAGTTGGTGATGATTTTTGTGAAAAGTTTGTAGATGCAGTTGAGTAGGCTTATAGGTCTGTAGTTGCTGAGGTCTTCCGGGTTTCCTTTTTTATGAAAAGGCATTATGGTTGCCCTGTCTCAGTCTTCTAAGACTTTACTTTGTCAAATAGAATAGCTAGTTTCCTAGTGAGGATCTCACCAGCTTTTTTAAGTAGATCAATAGTGATGTTATTTGGTCCAGGGATGGCTTGTTTTACCTCCCATGGTGTAACTTCTAGGAAGTCCTTGAACTGATTGCTTGCGTCTTGCATATTCTGCTCGGTGTTTAGTAGTCCATGTCTTGAAGATTAGAGTTTTTGGTAGAATTCTTGGGTGTGTTCTCTGTCTGTTGTTATGTCTCCGTTTTCTTCAAGTATGCTAGTTATTTGTTTCTGTCCGATACTGAGAGCTTTGTTAATAGTTTTGAAGTTGACGTTTCCAGGAGTTATTTTGATGATTGCTGTCATGTACCTTCTTTTGTCTTCTCTTAGTTTCTTTTTGATTGTTTTGTTCTGTTCTGTCTCCTCAATTTTTCCCCTTGTTGTTGTTGATATTGAGACTTCTGTGCTTTTTGATGAGTTTCTTGGTTTCATCTGAGATTTTACTAATGTGGGCTCCTTGGTTTAGACATAGTGGCAGCTTCTATTAACGAGGTTATTTTTTTGTTGTGGAGTTTGTTGATGTTGGTGCTGGTGTCATTCAGTTTTGTAACTTGGAAGAGCCCCAACCATGGAACCAAGAGCAAAATGAATTACATCCTAACAGATGAAAGCAACACCATCAAAGACATTCAAGTCCTAAATCAAGTAAACAAGAAGCGAACACAGAATGGTTAAATATAAGATGCAAATAAACACCAATAAAGAACGCAGAAAAATGTTCCACATTAAACTGCAACTGCTAGACATAACAAATTAACTCACCTGATCTTATTGAACATACCTGCCATCAACTGATTAACAAATGCAATTAAGTTTCCAGTTTTTGAGCCTTGGTAAAACCATAATTCTAAAAAATGTTTTTAATGTCAGCGTTCATAATCTGATCATTGAGATCACCAGACAGCAGAATATACCAGGGAAAAAACAGGAGTCTGAGACATCATAGATTTCCATAAGGAATCTCAAATGGCAATGGGCTGGCCAAGTTGTAAGAAAGGCAGACAACCGCTGAACATCACAACTCACAACATGGATCACCGGAGATCACATACAAAACCAAGGCTGGCAGAATATAAGATGGAGAGACAAACTAGACAAGTTCAGAAAGTATTGGCTCCACAATGCCCATGATAGAGAGGTCTGGCAAATCCTGAGAGGCTGTATGTCAATGGGTGATGAAAGACTGATGATGATGATGATGATGAAGTTTTCCCCTCCCCTTCAGATCTTCTTGAGATTTGTTCCTGAGATAAGTTTTCTGATGCAGGTAAGGAAAAAAAGATGAAAAAACATAATTTTTTCAAGATCAATGTACAGAAATACATACAACCAGGAAATCTTACCCACATGAATATTCTTTGTTGCCTGTGTTCTCTCTTTCGTAATTTGCAGCTTGCCGACTACTGGATCATTTGACCCAGAGCCACTTTGATGTTTTTTTCTGCTGCACTTGTCATTAACTTTAATGCATTTCTTTTTACTGATCTCACTATGCCAATGCTTGTTAGTGCTTTGCACAGCAAATTCTCAATACTTGGCACCCTAACTTGATCGACTTGCAATGAGCCTACCATCCTCTATACTGGCACTATTCCACTTGGTTGTGGCACCAGTGATAATGGCTGTCACCCAATGCCTAGGGACATCTTCTGAGGATAAGTTAGAGAGAACCTCTCTCTCTACACGGAGGGTATAGCAGTGAATCACTCTTCACCCAGGTGTGGAGATTTACTGAGCTTGTTAGAATGTCATTGACAGCCTGAACAAGGAATCCAACATGGCTAGTGGGACTGCCAGCAATCCGACCAGGTAACCTTTTGCCAGAAAATATCCCCCTATATATCAGTCCAGGCTCCCTGCTTACAAAGCCCTATCATTCAAATTCCCTACAAGCTCAATCATATTTCCCTCAGGAGGAGATGATATTTCAGGTATTCCCAACGTCCTGACCTTGGTTAGCCATGCAACAAGGTCATTGCTTATTTTGCAGATAACAGTTTTGTTCTTACTGCAGCAATCAAAGATTTTGCCAAGGCTTTTTACTGGTTCTTCTTTCAGTGTTGGGATAAGTGTTCCA
This sequence comes from Thysanoteuthis rhombus, assembly GCA_963457665.1. Classification (NCBI taxonomy): domain Eukaryota; kingdom Metazoa; phylum Mollusca; class Cephalopoda; order Oegopsida; family Thysanoteuthidae; genus Thysanoteuthis; species Thysanoteuthis major. Next base: position 74,375,034 of record OY735201.1, on the reverse strand, counting down.
GAGATTGTGAATCAGTACTTGTCAATCATTTTGCCTTTTCTCATAACAAGGGACTTTGATTTAACTGGCATGAATCTCCTCCTGGCCCATGACATGAGCTTCTCTAGTCCTCTTATTATCCATCTGCATCTAGAGACTGATGATGTTATCACTGTCAAGTCATTCATGTACGCCCTGATTAGTGGCTGCCAAACAACAGACCTCGATAAGGGATCTTGGCATTCCACCTCTGCCAACTTTACCACCAAATTTATGGCTTGGGAGAAGAGGGTGGCTGAGATGGCGCATCTGGTGATTCAGTCAAATATGATGAATCTAGATGGAAAACTTTCAGCTGGAAGTTATTATGATAGTTCAAGATGAGGTGGTTTACCACACTGGGATCAGGGTACCTTCTTAGTGGCTCTGCCATATGTTTATGTGGTATTGATAGGACCTTTCGGAAAAATTGTCGAGGAAAAATGAGGGTAAACAGAGATAGAGAATACAGCTATATCTTGATTAGTGCTGTTACTTTGTTCTGAAATTTTCCGTACTGTTCAGAACCACGCTGTTCAAGGTCTTATCATAATTTCATATGTTTTTTCCCAGTTTATCCTTAGTTGAATTAATTTGTACTTTAGCATGTCAACTGCACAACATTAAAACTGCACTATTCAAAGAATTTGGTGTGCAAACGTAAGCTGAGAACCATGCAACGTGCACATGAAAGAATTATGCTGGGCCTCACATGGAGAGACCACAAAACAGCACAACACATCCGGGAAAAGACAAGAGTTAGAGACATCATAGAATCCATAGGAAATCTCAAATGGCGGTGGGCTGGCCATGTTGCAAGAATGGCAGACAATTGATGGACATCACGATTCACAACATGGATTCCCCGAGACCATATGCGCAACCGAGGCCGGCAAAATATTAGATGGAGAGATGAACTAGACAAGTTCAGGAAGTACTGGCTCCGTGACGCCCATGATAGAGAAGTGTGGCTAATCCTGGGGAAGGTCTATGTCCAATGACGGACGCTAAAAGACTGAGGATGAAGGATGATGATTCAAAGAATTGTTGTATTTGGACCATTTGCAATTTTTTTTATTGCTATAATAACAGAAATATCAGATGAGTTGTAAAACATGCTAAGTGATCTAAATAGGGAAAGCCTAAAAATAAAGCCAAAGATGAGCAGAATCAAGACAAAAATAATATTTAAGAATAACATCCATATAAGACCATAAGAATTAATGGGAAAGATTTAGAAAAAGTTAGAGGATACATCACTTAGGTCAGTTGATATAATTAGAGTAAGACCGTGAAAGTGAAATAAAATGATGTATAATGATTAGTTGGAAAGCATTAAGTAAATAAAGAGTTATATTAAAGAGCGCTTTGCCAATATGCTCAGAATGTAAATTGTACGATGAATGTTTAATTCAACAGCTATGACATATAATATAGAAAACTGGAAACTAACTAAATCACTTGAAAACAAGCTCAGAATAATTTAAAGAACAATGGAAAGAGCAATGTTTGGAGTAACATTTGGTGGTTGGAAAAATGAACATGGATCAGAGAACAGATTGAAGTAAAAGATATTGTAGAAATAATTAGGAGACAAAAATGGAAATGGGCTAGACACATGTCAAAAAGAAAGGTAACAGCTCATGCAAAAGGTTAACAGATTGGTGCCATAGAGTTAGCCAATGCAGAAGGAGAAGATCAGATAAGATGGAGGAATGTAATTGAGGGATTTGCACGCAAGACTTGGCACAGTCACAGTCTCCATGGAAGGAACTGAGAAAAAGAGCTTTTATCAGCTAATGGCTAACGAGGATGATACAGTTATTTTAAGAAGAAGGATATTATGTTTTTCAATAATGACGTTATGTAGACATTTTTATCAGTGTTTATTTTTCAGGTAACCCATTGGATTAATTGAAGTAAAAAAAGTAAATGAACAAACAAAAAACTTAATTACTGGATATAAAAAGCCAGTGTTGAAGAGAATTGTTCTAATGAGAGAGCAGCCATATACTTTTCCAACCATCTTTCATGGCAAGTGTTTCCATTTGAATAAAAAGAGTTGAGCTGATAAGACTGGTCACATTTGGAAATCAATCAAACGTTCAACATTGCATTCTTAATGAACAGATTAGAAATCAGCCATTTTCAATTGTGGTCTCAAAAACCAATCTCTGAAAGAAGAAAATCACTATTCACCACAAAATTCATTAACAAGAAAATTTTGAAATGAAATTTTAAATATAAATAACATGAAAAATCAATCATGATTTTTTTCTGAAATTCTCAGTATAATTTTAATTTAGTACTAATAGATGTCTTATCTCTAGAATATAGAAAAAATATCTGATTCAAGAATATAAAAAAAATATCTACACATCTTTCTTATTACTTTGCTAAAAATTGAAAACACATGCATACGTACATATGCACACACACATATACACAGAAATGCTGACACTTATATGCACACATATATACCTACATATACACTCATATGTATATGTATATGTATACTGACTCACACACACACATATACATAAATTACATTATTTTGAAATTCTATGAAATCATCATCATCATCATCATCATCCTCCTCCTCCTCCTCCTTTCAATATCCGTCGTTGGACATAGACCTTCCCCAGGATTTGTCACACTCCTCTATCATGGGTGTCGCAGAGCCAATACTTTCTGAATTTATCTAGCTCGTCTCTCCATCTAATATTCTGCCTCAGTTCCGCATGTGATCTCGGGAGATCCATTTTGTGAGTTGCGATGTCTATCAGTTGTCCACCATTCGTGCAACATGGCCAGCCTACTGCCATTTGGGCTTTTTAATGGATTCTATGATGTCCCTGACTCTTGTCTTTTCCCGGATGTACTGTGCTGTCTTGTGATCTCTCCATCTCCCATTAATACACAGTGAATGTATCATTTAGCCCTAGACAGCATAAGTACAATAAACGATTAAAGAAAATGGGGCTGCTCCAGGAATTCAACTTGTGACTGATAGGTAGCTGCTCTTACATAGTGTTGCTCTTTCCAATGAGCTAAACAGCCTGTTGGAAAGGTGAAGGCCCAAATGACTACTTTATCTCATAGTGTTCATTCACTGTCCATATCTGCCCAATTGTTCCTCAACATGGACAATTTCATTTTTAAGGAATGGATATATAATCTGACAGAAATGAATATAGATGAGTTTTATTATTGTGACAGTATATTGGAAGTAGACATTTCTCAATGCGGACAATTTAATTATTGAGAAATCGATATGTATAATCTAACAGAAAATAATTATAAATGTGTTATATTACTTTGAAACCATTTGAAATGACCTGTTAATTCATGGGGAATGTATCATTTAGCCTCGACAGTGTGAATAGAATTAATGATTAAAGAAAATGTGCTACTGCAGGAATTGAACCTGTGATGGATAGATAGCCGCTTTAACATAGCGTCACTCTTACCATTAAGCTAAATGGCAGCTGATAAGCTGAAGGCTGAAATAACTGCTTTATGTCCATATTCTCATCTTCTTTATTAACGGTCGGTCATTCCAAATAAAGTTTCAAAGTAATATAACACATCTATAATTATTTTCTGTTGTATTATATATAATAAATAAATTATTAATAAAGTTGTCTGCATTGAGAAACAATAGAGCAGATATCAACTGTGAATGCAATATACACTGGCAGATCCAGTTGAGGGAGGGTCAAGACTGACCCTTATGATTTGTGCAGGTAGGGCGAGGCTAGTGCAGCAGGAACTCAGAAATAAATTTAAAAAAAAAAACTGTCACACCTCATCAGAAGGTAACATCTTGACATAACTTAGATACATATGTAGTGAGTATCGACGAAAAGAGAGAGAGATAGTTAGATAGAAAATTGTTACGAAAAGAGACAAAATTTTTGTGAAAAGAGAAAATAATAAAAAGCTCTATCAACAAAATTATCTAGGAAATATCAATATTATTTACTGATATTACTATGAATATCTTTCTCTCTATTGCTTCATTTTTTCATGCACGGGGATCATGGGGTTATTGTTATGGAAAAATAAAATCAACTCTAGAGTAGGAGTTTAACAATACGTTAGCAATCTTTTTAGCAACAGATGAAAGAGAAAAGCAGTGACGAGGTTTGTTTATCAATCACTAAATATTTTTGTTAAACTCATTTTTTTTTCACAGTTGATACAACCTGATTTAGCGTTAGGCTTGTTTTAGACTATTTTAGTGTATTTGGTTATTCTTTTTAATTTAGCACTTTTTGGCAGTTAAACAAGAGAGAAAAATACTTTTTGAGTTGTCAAGACTGACCTGATCAGCCTCTCTAGTTTTAATACTTCAGTGTAACTGACGGCTGAATTTAACATTGATGGGCCCCATGAATTACACTTCTAAGGGGTCTTTTGATTTTTGTATCGAGCTATTATTTTGAGAAATAAAATTAATGTTTTGGAAATTGGGGTCCATGCTCAAACTGTGTTATTAGTGATTCCATGTTATATCAAGCTACGTTTTAACAGGTCTACAGAATATATATTGTTTTTGTTCAAAGATTATTATTTTCATCAATTCAAGATAATTAAGGATCATTTCAAGTCAGGCTCCTGATGGATCCTCTCCCTAGACTCCCAGATTTTAAACTCCTTCTTACATTTGTAAATCTCCTGACTTTCCCCAAATTTATCCAGGAAGTTTTTGAACATGTTCATTGTCTTTGCTTTAACATCATGTTCCAGTAGAGAGTTTCACATATTTGCTGATTGGACAGTAAAGGTGTTTCATCTTATCATTAGTCCACACAAATACTGGAAAAATAATCACTATATTTTTTGTACAAAGATTGGAAATTACCAAAAAGTTAGGTGAATCATTCCAAAGCAACGAAATGAATCCTTCTTAATCGTTTTTTGCAGAAAAAAAAAACAAGAAGAGTGTTCACCAATCCAAATCCACAACTCCCTCCAGTTGGGCCTGCACACACTCATAGGAAGGCATCGTGGTTTCATTTTTAAATAAATAACATTGAAAGTGAGACTTTGCAGGCTTGTGGTCCCTTCAGACTGTTCGGATTAGGGCTAAGGTTGGAGTTTCTTGCCAACACTCGTAAATAAACTGACGTGCTAACATCACAGGCTCACATATTGAAATGAATGTAATGTCTCTCGCTAGATTTTCATACAGAATAGTTATTTACTTGAGTACAATTCGATATCAAATATGATGCAACCTCCATTTTTTGTAGTTAAAAATCAGTAAACTATTTACCTATATCATTATTTTTTGCACTTGAGTATTATGCTACCCAACACATCTTTAGGGTGACTTTCAAACTCATTTTTTGGGGGTCAGAAAATACTTCCTTCAAATGGAGAATGAGTACTTGCTTCTCTAAATATATCTTTACCAGTTATTACTTGTGAAAAAATTCACAGATATATTTGAATTTCTATTGGATTATCATTTTTAGAAAAGAAACATATATATATATATATATATATATATATATATATATACTGGAAGCCTTAATGCGTTTTGTAAAAATATCTACCCATTTTTTTGTTGAGTTTGAGCAGTTTCTTTGCATTCTCTTGATTATTTTAAGATTTAATAGTTTACAACTTCAAGGCAATTAATTGCGTAAATAAATGTTTATACTTGATCTATTTCAGCTGCAGATTTATCAAAAAAGTGCCTGAACACTTTCAAGTGGAAGAGTCTATTGTTTTAAATGGTAGGTAGGATATTTTTTTATCAGCCAAAATTTCACCTTCAGGTGGAAGAATCTATTGTTACAGACAAAGAAATGAATGGAAAAAGTCATTCAGTTCTTTATATAGATATAGTGCTTATTCCAAGAAAAATGACAGATGAGCATGTTTGGGGCTGACATATCAATGGTGCCAGCCAGACATTGCAGATGGCTACCAAATCAAACCCTACAAGAGAGATTGTTGTAATTGAGGAGAGGAGGCAAGGGGAGAGCAAGGGGAGAGTAAGAGGAGAGCATGCAGCATTTCTCTTTTATCAGAAATGATATCAGCATCAGAGTTTTTTTCATTCAAGAATCTGATGGGAATAAATTCTTATCATTTGCGTGAGTGAATCGAGCGAAACTTCACAGGATCATTTCACTCTTCACCAAAATTGGAAAATTCATCTCTGATGAATGATGTAGTGATGCAATAGGTAAAGAGGTAGTGTAGCTGTGGTGGTGTAGCTATGGCAGTCATGTGATGAGGACAGGATTTAACATGGTTTGACTGTGGAATGATTGTTTGCGCCTGAGGTGGCAACTGCTCTAGGTTTTTCTTAGGCAGCACTAGTAAGAGTTTACCAGAAATATGTGAATTCTGGACAGATATCAGTGGCATGTGACAACTGCGCCCACATGTGATATAAGAACAGGATGGCCAGTGACTGACGAAGATGGTAAACACCCAATAAAGAGGAATAATGAATCAAGTTGCATCAGCCAACATACAGTACAACGTACATGCATTCCAAAGCATTTTGTAGTCATCGATCATCATCATACCATTACTGACACAATAGCATCAGTTACTGTGCCTCATCTGGGCAAGAAAATATCACCATTGAACTGTGGAAGACTGGGACCATGCCATATGGTCAGATGAGTCATGTTTATTGCTCTTTCATACAAAATGATTGAGTTCATGTGTAGAGGAGACCACTTAAGACTATAGATATAGGCGGTCAGCAGAATTTTGTGCAAGCTGTTAATGGCTCTGAATTGGTGTTGGCCGTGTTCTGTAGCAGATTGCAAAGATCATTAGTGAAACTGGACTCTATCTTGGTGGGTATGACATACACAGATTTGCTGCAGACTGTTTGCATCCTTCTCATGCACATAGTGTTACCTGATGGTGATGATTTGTTCCAGCAAGACAATGGAAGCCAACATCCATTGGGGACACAAAACTAGTACCAGGAACACTTGGTTGACTTCCAGACTCTCCATTGACCCCCATGCTAACCAAATTCACACTCCATTGAGCATCTACAGGACATTTAGATTATACTGAATTCCCTGCAGCCACATCCAACAAACATAACTCCAGCACTTTGCAGACTCCATGCCATACGGTGTATCAACAATTATTCAGGTGAAGGGAGAAGATTCATGTTATTGTGCAGTCTGTAATTTTTTAACACTTCAGTGAAAAAGAAAGAGAAAAGTGCGACAAGATGTTTGAGGAATAAAAATCAAATATTCATGAGACAGACTGAGAGTCTACCAATTCATTTTGGTGTTATTGGCACAATAAGAAACATTCTTGTGTACTGATTTATTCAAATTGGTGTCCTCATATTGGTTGTTAAATTCACAATGTTCCAGCTGTTGTACTTTTTTCAAGTGCCTATTATATTCAGTAATGTTAATGGAATTTTGAAAAAAAATCTTATTGGACAGTTCTCATGTTAATGTCCATGCATGGGGATGTCTTATATGTTGTTAACACATAACGGTCTTCAGCATATTCTAACAGTACAATGTTAAATGCAGAAAGTGATTTGTTGCTAGAAATGAAACTTGTTCATTCAATTGACATATTTCGTTGCGTGTTAGTAGCAACTTCTTCAGAATATAAAGAACGATACAACCAGGGGACATACTTATACGCACAATCAGCTGATAAGATCTCCCAAAACTGATAACACTATCAATCTTAATCATCCAAAATGGTTTTATGGGTGTCCAGCAGAACAAACTTGTATCCTGATCTCGGGTTTTTCTTTGTGGAGAGTCTAACTGTGCTTTTGAGTTTCTGTTTTGATTACTTTTTATCATTTAGTCTAAAAATTCCTATTCAAATATTTGGTGTCAGATTTGATTCAAATATGTGTATGTTCGGAGAAGAGACTGTGGCGTCTGATAAGTTGTGCAAGACAGCAGTGGACCTGTCTAAGAAGAAGTGTTTTTTCTAGCCCCAGGGGCCCTTTGAATTTATAGATTCCTCTGGTTGCACTGCTTATATCCTTGGATACCTCCCCCCCCAGGTAATAACTAGTGGATGAAATTATGTTGCACACGTTACAAAATTTATGCATGGAGAAACCAGCATCCAGGTTATTTCAACCTTTCCTTGAATTGATATGAGTCAGTGTTTCTGATTATCACCACCAATGACACAGTTGAATATAAGCAGAATAACCTAAAAATCTTACAAAATTGAGGGATCACAATCACAATCACATAAATTAGTCTGGTGGTCACAATGATCACACATGTACCTGTGTGTGTGTATGTGTGTATGTGTGTAAGGGAGTATTTTTGTTGAGTTCCAAAAGATATTGCTGACTGCAGTGGTCAATTGTACATCAAAGAAAGTAAATAAGTTTCAGGGAAATCCTGTAGTCAAATAAAACGATTCTGCAAAGATTGACTTTGATTAACCAAATGAATTTTTCAACTAAGCTCAAATATTTAAATCTCTGTACAAAATTAGAGTAGGCCTTCAATTCTAGTCTCCTACTTGTATGTTGGTCGGTGAGTATGCATATATCTGTATAAACATACATACATACACATGTGTGTATTTTGACATTTGCCCTCTTTATGCTAAGATTTTCTATTGTTTTTATGACAGAAAGAAAGTCTGACATTTTCGAATAACAATAAAATGATAGCATTTGAATTAGTTAGAGACCATCAATCCAAAACTGTCAACATAGGTGGTTTCTTTTCAGTTTTCAAAGTCTGGCTGGCTGGTTATGTACCTATCGTGTGTACTGATCAACCAATGGAGCTAGACGGCTGAAAATTTCAACATTTACTCCTAATTAGGTTAAGAAAAATGTATTTTGACCCCCTTCCTAAAATGAATTTTTAGTGGGGGAAGGATCAAATATGCAATGTAAGTTTATGTTGAATTGATCCTTTACTCTGTGTCTGGCAGCATTCACATTTGTTTTTTGAAAATTTGGACTTTTTAGTGATTGTTGTCCAACAAAAGTTGAAGAGAAAGAAATTATTCATTGATCATCCCTTTTACCAATTGATCACCCCCAACACGGCATGCTGCCAAAAGACATTGGTCACATGACTGTTTTTATTAAGTATCTAACCAAATCTAAGTTTCTTATTTTCTAGCTTTGTGCATTGCTAGATTTTGAAAATATAGGATTCAGGTTTTAGAATTCTGATTAAGATTTCAGATAATTGTTTTATTCTCGTTTCATTTCTATTCATGTCAATGACTAATTTTATCGCTATTTGATTTCAGACATGATAAAATAATTAATTAGTTTCTGATCTAATGGATTAACAAGTCTTCTCTACTTATTGCTTCAAAAACCTGATTAATTAAGGAGTAAATACTGGAAGTTTTATCAACTAAAATACCTGTTTCTTAGCCACTAGCTTTGTTTCCCCACCCCCAGGTTAACATAGTTGAGTTTTCCTCACCAGTGCAAGGGTTTAAAACCAGCTAAAAGCCAGGATTATGAATGCTGGTTTTCTAAGCAGGCAGGCTGTCTCCCCTTGGGAAATTAGTGTAATACAATCTCCAAGAACCCTCATTTGGCCTTGTGCTAGACTAAAATTAGCTTGGCAAATATCTGCATACGACAAAACCAAGCAACTATATTTTGTCATTTCAAAATCCCAAATACAAGAAGTGAAGATAATCAGAAGAAATGAGATTTTCAAAAGTGTAAAAAGATAATTCAATTTTTGGTGCATCTTCTTTCATATCCAGTGACAAAGGATATAAATTTTGTACCTTTATCCTTCTTTATAGAACTGTCATTTATTTCAGTGCAAATAATGCTGTACCCAAGTCTGAATAGAAACAGATTTACAGGTGTTTCCAAGTAAACAGTGATAACTACCCATATCTATGTCCATTTTCAGGAGATTAGGTAGAAGTTGATTTTGTGGTGAAGTATATTTCATCCTAAGTAAAAAACAGAAACTAATTTGAAAGCACTCAGAGAGCTCATGTCTCTGCCAAAGCCATTGTCTCTAAAAACTGAAAGAAAATCATTTTACTAATAGTTACAATGCAGAGGTAGTGAGAGAAAAAATTCTTGGATCGGCTCCAAAATTCAGTCAATCCTTCCTTTGGCTTAAGACCCATCCTTCCCCAAAAATGTCTTTGGAATTCATAGAGAACATTAGGAGATATTGAATGGACAAACATGAATGAATACATATAAGTTCAAGAAATAAAAATGAAAAAATTATATACAAATAGAAGTTTCTCGATGAGAAGAATCTCAGGATCTGCCCAGAATTTAACTAAGTCTCCATAATCCCATGGCCTACCCTTTTAGAAACTTTCGTTGAAATTATTCGAGAACTTTTAGAGATATTGTTATTGAGGTAATCATTAAAAAAATGAAAAAAATGATGGATCTACCCTAAAATTTAATCACTTCTTCGGTAGCCCACTCTGCAAGAAATTTGACTGAAATTCATTGAGAATTTTTGGATACATTGTGTGGTGTGGACATATATAGCTACGATGCAGGGGAGGAAAGAATTCATGGATGTGATCAAAAATATAATCACTTCCTCTGTAGCCCATTGTCAACATGATATCTCTAAAAGTTCAATGAAATTTTACAGAAGGCTGGGAAAACAGGCAGCCAGATAGACAAGGTACATGTATACACCCAGATCTCTTTTAACTTTGTTGGAAGAAGTAAATGAATCATTGAGAATAAAACTTGTATCAATGTTGACAACTGGAATGGAGTGATTTGCTTTTTTTTCCCTCAAACAGGCAACATATCCTGTTTAGACAGAAGAATAAAACAAAGTGAGTCATTGGTTCAATCTGAACAACATGTTTGCCTTGAGAATGCAACCCATGTCATGAGGAGAAAGTCAGCAATAACCAATTCTTACAATGAATAAAAACAGAACGTAAATCACTTAATAAAGTCAGGAAACAGCAATTAAAATTCTTCGGTCGTACCATGGGAAAAGAGACGTTAGGACATTTAGTTACAACCTGAAAGCTGGAGGGAAAAAGGAAGTGCAGAGAGTGAACATAATTGATAGATGGATTAACATCATGAGTGTAAGTAAGAAAACTAATGGATTCACTTTGGAGAGTAACAGACCACGATGGATGGAGAGACACCATCACCCACGCTGAATAGTCTGGCATCTACGAGAAAAAAAAAAGTTTGCCTTAAAAATAGAAATGCTTCGCTTTTGGATGTTGTATTATTCGTCTTCTTCAAAAATTTGGGCTTTTAAGTGAACGATTGGTTTACTTGAGGATAAAGGGGGAAAAAAAAAAAAAAGACACCAAAGGCAAATCCAGCTCTGAAAGGATGTTGAAAGAAGATTATTGACAGGCCAAATCAATGCTGCAACAGACTGGTGGTGATTAGACGTACAAATCCAGTTCCGAACGTGGGAGGCCATGTGTGGGCAGCAGAAGTCATATAATTATTCACAGGTCTGTCAGTACCCACTTACATAAAACATTGTTTTCCTCCCTTGATTGGCAAAGATACCATACATAATGTCTGCATCTCTCTGTGTGTGGGTGGGTGTGTTTATAAGGCAAATCTATCTATCTATATAATGAACAGTGTGATTTTTTTTTCTCTCTGTCCATGAAAATTTTGCTGATCAAAATATATCCAACGCATCATTTGTTACAAATGTTATACACCAATGGTCAGCAAGTGAAACCTGCTGATTGTTCTAAGCGGGTTCAATCCTTATCAGATCTACCACCATTGTTGCTCCGATACAAAACAGCATAAATAAATATAAAGGAAGAAAGAAAGGAAGGAAGGAAGGAAGGAAGAAAGAAAAAATATAAATGGACAAACGTCATATAGCAGATATCAACAGGTTAATCTTGCAGGCTACTGTTAGTGGGTGTGATTCTCATTGAATCTCCTTGTATAGATGGTTTGATACCAACTCTGTTTATTTGCCCTGTCAATTTAAAACATCAAAGATGAGGGGGGGATTCCTAAAACTGTATTTAAAAATGAAAAAACCTATATATTAAATAAATATCTTTCCTTCCATTTTGATTCCAAAAAGTAAAAACAAAACACTCAATTTTGATCCTTAAATTTGAAAATAATCTTCCCGATGATGTGGACAGAATAAATATCCATACATAACATCACAGCATTTTCCATTGGATGGATCCACTTCAGCATCCTCGTCAAGTAGCAAATGGAAGCCTCCACACAGAAATCCTTAAAATGTTCTGAATCATTCTGGATTTTTTTGCTCACTCTAATCCTGCACATTTTATGGATGCCTTGAATCATTAGCTCCAGCAACAATGCACTGTTTATGGGGAGGTGGCTAACATATTCAAAAGACTTCTCACAAAGTATAGAAGATAAATTATCTTTATGTTCTTTAGTGGTGTTCCATATATAAATAACTACATCATTTTTGACGAGTGTAAGCTAGTAAGCATATATGTGCAGGTGTATTCAATCAGAAATAATTAAGACTATTAAAAATTAATCCTGCATTTTAAACTCAGCTGTTGCTCGTCAATTTGGAATTGAATCTTGATAAATATGGAATACTTTCTAATGAGATTTGGTCACCAAAACAGAACTGGCAAATCAAATTAGTTGAGAATGAGTTCTGCCAAGTATTTTGATTCTTTATCTTATTGAAAGTAATTTCCATTGATTCATCATAATTAAAATGAATACTCTAAATACTGATTGCATTTTGTCTTGTGGTTCCTACTAATATCAACATTTCATGAAGCTTATGCTATCATCTTTGATGGGAGTTGCACAAAAAACACTATTACAATAATAATAGGATGTGGCCAGATATACTTTTATTGAAGGAACTTTAATACAGGTCTCTCTTACCTTTTTGAAAAAAAATTACTTATTCTCTGCAGAAACAAAAAAAAAGCCAATAGTAGGTTGTAAGGAAAATCAGAAAATAAACTAAAATATAATTGAATGGTAAATAAGCAACAGGAAAATATCAGAAGGCAATTTTTGCAAGTTTAACTTCTAACACTATGCATTATTTTTCAAGGGTGCAAGATTTTCTGCGATTATAAACTCTGGAAGCTTGTTGTGTCTCTTCTTGTAAGGTTGGAATTGACATGAAGATTCAAACACTTATTTGGAGTTGCCTACAGCGGCAGGACAAACTTTTTGCAACAGAATGAATAAAAACAGCAGATTTTTTTTAAACTTGAGAACCGAAAAAACAAAAACAAAAACAAAAAAACCCCCCAAAAAACACCACCAATAAAAAAAATTGATATGAAAACAAATCTAGAACATGTTATGAAGTTTCTTCTTCAAAAAGCCAGGATTTGAAAGCAAAATAGATAATCTAACGATGGAATATTTTTATTCTGCGCTGGTTTGTACTTGGAAAAAAAAAATTCTTAAAATGCTGTGGGGAAAAAAATGATTAAAAAGCAAATCAATTGGGGTTGGAGGAGATAAATCTGAAAATGCTTTTTTTATCATTGAAACTTCAATGAATGAGGAAGGGCATCAGGCAGTAACAAATAGGATTAATGGAAAAGTCAAGAGATTTGTATAACCATGAGAGAAGAACTAAGGAATTCTCAGGGTTGTTAGTGGTGTGTGTGGGGGGAGAAATCCCCAGAATAGCGTTAAGAAGGAATTAGTTTGCCTAAGATATAATTTGATAATTCTCAGAATGTTAGAATATCCGAACAATTGTTTTCCATTGAAGACAACCAATTTTCCAAGCTGTGTTCACTTGACAGGATATTTCATGGTAAAGCAATAAAGATATCAAAATCTCTATCATGAAGAAAATATCGAGTGGATATGCACTAAAGCCTCATGACTGAAAATTTTGGTGGTATCATCATTTTTAAAATCCGAAGAAAAAAAAAAAAATTTGTGAACCACTTTCCTTGCATTTCCTTACTTGATCTCATGTTCTAATCATTTTTTTCATAAATAAAAAAGGAAATAAAATTCAACATACGAGGCCAATGAAACTTGAAATTATTAAAACAAGAAAAATTGAGGGGAGAAAAAAGAAAAAAAAGAAAAAAGAAAGTTGGACCTACCTCCTTTGGATTCAAAATGTCTTGTATCAGAAATAAAATGAAATATAGCATCCAAAATGATTTATTCTATTATAACAACTAATTGATCCCAATGAGAAATCTTAAATTTCTAAAGGATGAATTTTCCAGGGACAGAAACCACTGAAATCATTTCAGTGTAAGAGTACATGGTTCCAAATGGTTGGTAGGAAAGATAATTATCACCAAAATTGTTACCTTCAAGTTGGAAGAGATCAGACTTCATAGGGTGTGGACCAACCAGCAATGATGGTCACGTAAAATAATTGCCAGTCCATCTGTGGCTTTAAATCATTTCAGTTACTTTTCTATGTGTTGCCAATTTAGATATAAATTATCTAAATTTAGATCAATAAGTTGATAAAAGATCTATAATAAAAATTTTTTCTTTTCTTTTCTCGTTAGATTTCTTGAAAACAGATCAACTTCAAATCTGACATAGCAATGCATTGTGTGTTAAAATATCTGGCAAATGTCAACTTCATACAATAGCCAATTGTCGAGTAATCATAATGTACATACACAGGGACAGACAATCTGAATATAATTAAGAAATGTCCAAGATGACACAAAGTAAATTAAACACAAAAGGCAAATACAAAGTCTTTTATTCGAGAGCAAATATCATGGATTTTCAGAGGGGAGGGGGTAGTGCATTAGAGGTCAGTCTCTGATGTCTTAGTTTACACAATTTGAACCAATCATAAAATGAGATCTATAGTTTAAGAGTTCACAATACATACCTATCATTTTAAACTCAATAGTGGGGCTGGCATTGTTAGATGCTTGAAAATAAAAATAAAAATAATAATATTCAATTGATGGGTCTTTTCAATATGTATGCAGGTTTGTAAAAAATGCCTCATGGAGCTGAAGTCTTTCACAGTTCTAGGTCACACAGCTATAGAACCTGCTTGTTTCCCTCTGAAATTAGAAGCGGGGAGGGTTACAACATAGAGAAATCAGAAGATGAATGCCATCATCTCGTTGATCTGTCGTTGCTACTTTTTGGAGTTGAACTGCAAAAATGTCCCAACTCACAAAACTGGTAGCAAAGTCATCCTCAGATGAAGAGGCAGGGCTGGCGCTAAGTTGGTCCCCTGAAACCATGAACACATCATAGACTGAACCATAACATTTCATCCTCATTAAAACTCTGGCCCTGGTAGGTGGATACGTCCAGATACCCAAACTCTCTTGCCTTTGTGAGGAGGTAGCTGGTGCTACCAAGAATTTTTCAGATTTCAAGCCAAGAAGCAAAAGCATCAAATTAACTCCCATGACTTTTTAGAGATTTTTTTTTTCCAATTCAAAGCAAAAGCTTTAAAACAAAAACAAAAAGAAGAGGAAAAAAAAAAAAACAACAACAAAATAAACCTACTGTACTTCCTTCACCTTTTTATTGATTCAATCATCCATTTACTCTCATGATTTTCCTGGCTTCAACCACAGGCAAGATTTTTTCTCATTGAGGGAAAGGAGAAAAAAAGAAAAAAAAAAAAGACTGATAACTAAACCATAGTGTGCTTGAATTTCATGGCTGTGTCATTATGTCAATTCCAATCATACATGAAGTGACACACAAGCTACAGGCTTTCAAAGTTACTAAACGCACAAAATGTGGATTGCTAAAGACTAAAAATCAAAAGGGACAAAACATGGCTAACTGATTTGTTTCCATAATTATTTATCACTTAAAAAAGAGAAAAATTTAAAATGTAGAAAAAAAAAAACAAAACAAACAAAAAACAAAACAAAAAACCCAAAACAAACAAACAAAAAAAAAAAAGTAAAAAATCAAAAATCAAAAAGACAAACGACTGAAAGTGACCAAAAATAATTTATCATACAGAATGGCCCCGACAGAAACAAAGTACATAACAGCAGAGTGGTATAACAAGAGTAAAGGCTGTACACTATGCTGGAGTAAACGTTCTATCGAGTGTTTCTTGCTGGGCCAATGTTAACCAGACACTACAAAGAAACAGAGGGTGTTTTTTTTTCTTTTTTGTCAATGCAGAAAGTATCACAGTTTCTTCAGTTTTCTGTTTTGTTTTTCTTTTTTTTCATGGATTTAAAATGATATTTTGAGTCTCATCAGTTTTGGTGTCTTAAACAATTTTCAGATCGGAAAGACTGAATTACCTCCCTTGTATTTTTTTTTTTCATTCAGCCCTAATATTCTTTGCATTTTTAAAACGTCCACTGCAAGTTATGAGTCATTATTTTCAGGGTTAAGGTTAAAGAATTTCAGTATTTTTTCCCCCAAAAAAGAAACATCATCTTATAGCAATTAAAATAAATCTCAATATCTTCACAGTGACTCACTGGTTGATATAATATAGATAAAATAAATTATACAGCATTTTGGACGCTGTTTTTTTTCTCATTTCTGAGACAAGGCTTTTAAAATCCAAAGTCCGACCTTTATTTTAATTACTTATTTTTGTTTCATAAATTTGTAGTCATATTGGTCATGAATGTTCAATCATATTTCATTTATAGAAAAATGTGTGATTAGAATATGAGGCTTAGGTAAAGAAGTCCAAGCAAGGTAATTCAATCTTTCAGATTTAAATTTGTTTTAAACACTAAAACCTATGATACCCAATATTTTTTTTAATGGAATTTTTTGACTACTGTTTTTCTTTCTTAATCTATGAAAGTGAATCTTTTTTTTTTTCTCATCTTCCTTTGTGTGGTCCTCAGCCCTAAATCCTGACTCACCAGCAGCAAACATCTAATTATTACCAACCACTATAACCATTGTTCAGCTGAGCTGGCAGAGATGTCCATTAGTTTCCATGCTGCCCGCGGATCAAGTTCTTCTTGGTCACGACACAAAGCCCACACGTAAAATATTCGTAGAATTTGTTCCTACAAAAAAGAGAAAGAAATCAGTGTAATTGAAAGAGAATACAACCGAATCAATCTACACAAGCAAAATAATCTGGATTAACATTTTGTGGCATTCACATTCAACATGGCAGTTGATTGAACACATACAAACAAAAAAGAAATCTAATAAAAAAAGTAAACAGAGAGAACTAATTCCCTTGTCTCAGTCAGTGATTTTCTCTACTAGTTACTAGAATAGTAACCATAAAAAGATGACAAGATTAGTGTATTGATTAACCATACCAATATGTATTTTAGTATAAATGTATTTATTGCAGAGAAAGAACTCATACCTCAAACGATTGTCAACTTTCTACAACTTTAGTTTTTAATGATTTTAAAACAGTAACTGAGAAAAAAAAATCTTTTCAATTTGAGAAAAGCAGTTTTATTCATAAATAGAAGAGGAAAAAAAACAAAAACATGATAGATAGATAGCAATCAGTGTTTAATTTTTAAAAAAGATATTTGTGACATTTTAAGTTTATTTTCTTTAACAATCCCAGTAAACTCTGCTTAGAATAAATATTCATTCTTTCTTTTTCTCTCCCCTCCTCTCTATGAATGATACAAAGTTCCCACCACTTATTTTTCAGCAGCATGCAGGTCATTTAGCTAAAAAGTTGGCACAAAAAAAGATCTAATTTAGTATGAATCTACTACCCTCCACCATTAAAGGATAATTTTCAGAAACTTATTTGTTAAAAACCTTCACGGGGTCACAATGGTTCATAAGATTATTTTGGGTATTTTTTGTGGTAGGCCGAGAAAAAAATAGCAGTAATAAAAGCAGAGTGTTTGATTTATCAATATATATATTTTAAAAAATAAGATTAAAATCTACTGGCGGTATTATAACAAAATGAACAAGCGAAACCAACTCAGGTTTGGGACGCAAGATATCATTTAACAGGTTTTTTTTTTTTACAAAATAATTGTTGTATCATTTTTAATGACTGCTTCTTCATCTCCAGTTTATTCAGTTGTTCGAAAGTGGTATAAGCAAATATACTGTACTTCATGAATTGGGGGATTTTGCATTCAGGGGGATATTTCCCTGGGGAAGGAGGGGATCCCCCCTTTGAGAAGCATTTCCCCCAGAATCTAAATAAGACCATGCACAGTGGATGAAGGAAGATTCAAAGAATTGATAGCCTGAATTAACATCAATGTATAAAAGGGGAAAATATAAGATACATTTTATAATGAAAGCAAATCTACAATAGAAGGATCTTTCCATTAATCAAAATTTATAAACTGATGTATCGACCAATCTCTCTGAATTTACTTCCATTCTTTTGGTGATTACAAACACAATAGTCCCTCAAATATCATGGGACACATGCACTTTGTTGTACAGGAAACACATGTAATAAAATACAGAAGTACAAAATAATTATGTAGCTCTCCAACTCCCACATCTACATGATTTTTGAAATGTAACAGGGAAAACTGGGTAACTTCTTCTGAACAATCCCCAGCACTATTTTAAAAATGTGATTATTTTTTTTTATGAAATAAAAAACAACAGATTTTAAATAAAACGTACGTCAGCTGTTTTTTTCAAGTCAATGTTTACATCTTCTTTTACCTTTCCACCAAAAACAAGAAAACATTTGAGAATGAGATTTTTCTGTTTTTAATTGTTTTCAAATAGTGTGTCGGAGGTTTGGATGACCCCTCCCCTGAATAAAACCCAAAAAGATACAGAGGAGAAGAAAAGGTAGGTCTTGATACATAGGTGTTGTAAGTGTGAGGGAGGCTGGAATCCTGGATGCTACTGTTATCCTTGGGAAAATACATTGGGATTTCTGTTTGCCTATTTTGCCTCTTCATCTTTTTATATATATTATTGTTAACTGAATTTTTTATTGAAACATGTTGCTTTTTGGTGAGAGTAGCTTCCCCTTATTGTTGATGAAAATTCCATGAATGATCAAATCAGCAAAATTGGAGGACTACTTGTAGTGTTTTCTGAATTCTGTTTCATGTTGAAAATCTGACGATGGATCAGAAATTCAAAGGACCGTGAAACATTCCAACAGAGACGTGGATTATTGCAAATAATCTACACCACAGAAGACAAAGGATGTGCCAGTGACCAAGAGGTTAGCAGCTTGGAAAGTAGAATCTGTGCAAGTCAAGTACTAACTAAGACTGAAAAAAAATTGTGCCCTTGGGAAACATACAAATCCATCTCTTCTCCCCACAGATTTGAGTCAATAGCAGGAAAAGTGAGTGATGCTGCTTCATGTACTTGTCACCTCCAAGTCAATTGTCACAGTAATCAACAGAACTTCTGGAGAAGACTTGTGATATGTGATTCTTTGGCAGGGACGGCTGATGCTGTAGCCAGCATAAGGGCAATATTAATCATTGTAATATATTCAAATCAAGAAAATTGAAATAAGTATTTCATTTTTAATGTCATTTACTTTTTGGAATGAGAAAAATACTTACAGGATTGCCTTCGACCACATGACCTTTGCCATTACGTACTGCCATTATTTGTTGACTATTGAAGCTGATAATTAAAACTGGACCCTGTTCCATTATTTTCCCAGCAGCCACCTAAACATCATCAACAAAAAAAGATATCAATTAAAGAAATGGCACGATAGAAATTTTCAAATAGGAACAATCTTCATGAAAAGAATTAAAAAATTAAAGAATTCCATCAAAATTAAACAAAAAATTCAAAGTTGAAATAGTTGAAAAAATTATTTGAAAGTATCTGAAAAAATGTAATGTGTTGAATATCGAAATTTCAAAAAGATTACTGAACTAAACAGACAATTTTTTAAAAATATAACAAAACTAGAATGATAATCTTAAAAAATGATGGGATTATCATTTGGGTATTATTAATTACACAACTTAAGATGAATTTAGTTTTATTAAAAAGTTTTTTCATACAGTTTTTTGGCTTTTACTGGTAAAATGAATCTAAATCATTTTGAAAAAAAAATCACAATTCAAGCTGTCAATCTACGACAGTGAGTAAACAGCATAGATCCAGAGTGGAGAATAAACTTCTGGGGTATATCATCCTCATCCGCCATTCATTTTGTTGTGTAAGAAGAAATATATCAACATACTTTCCACTGTAAAATTTGAAGCCCCCACCCCCTCAGGCATTATCTTCGAAACATGGTCAAGTGCAATCAATTAAGACCAGCATTTCCACTAACATCAAAATATTGTGAAAAGTAACACAAACCCAGAAAGCCTTCACTGCATATACTAATATCAATAGTTTCTTTTATCTTCTTCTTGTATTGCAGGGTGTGTCGATGGTTTGTAAGGTCAACTCTGTATGAAAAAGGTCATAAAACCTCAGCGTTTCTGCCACTCCTTCAATCAAATTCTTACTAGATTGTACTGTTGCCTGGATCAACGTTGAAGCCAAAAAATATAACTGTGATCTGCAAAGCTCTTCACCCCGTGAAGAAACCCCATATACTGTCAGAATTTAGCCTGTCCTCTGGATGTTGGAAAAAGGGGGGGGAAAAAAAAAAAAAAAAAAAAGAATTTACTCACATCGACATTGTTGATATCTAAAACCTTGGAATCAAACTTGTAACCTGCTGCATAGGCTTGTCTGATCGGATGGGCTAATGTGTTGTAAGGCTGAAACAGATAAAAACACCAAGGAAAATTATACATTGAAGCTTGTGAGATATGCAATAATGATAAATTCATACAACCACAATTGTAAAAACAGCAGCAGTGCATCCAACAAAGCCTTCATCAGATGCCAAGATGGAGTTGACAATAAAATCTTGGCATCCAAATCTGCAGATATATATATATGCGTGAGTGTCCAACGACTTGAATGATTGTTTATAAAAACAGGTGAAACCCCATTGCAATAAATCAATTAACGAAACTATACTTCTAACAAATATAAGTCAACATGTTTCTCATTGGATGCTTTGTGTCACAATTCTGACAGGGGAGGTAACTCATCAAAGCGTGAATTATTGGACAGGAAAAAATTTGTCTTTTCATCACTCATCAGTAGAAATGGATATTTGCAGGAATAAGTCAACTACAGCACAAAACTACATTTTCGAGCACTTGGTGAGACCCAAATTCATTCAAAATAGCTGACTTATATGTCAGTACAATATATACCAGGGCCTTTGAAAGGCTGAATTAGATGAATGAAAGAGTAAAAAAATCAGGGAAATGAAGTCAATAGATTTTAATAGCTGGAACAAGTGTCATGAAGACTTGTCTCAACTTTTATATTTCCAGCAGAAATACTCTAAAAATTTCACCACTTCCTGCAATCCCTTACATAAAGGAATTTGTGTTCTGGTTTTATTTGGCAGGCTATCAGACTTTTATAAGTGGTTACATATATGTATATTCCCTGTACAAGTTAAAAGTTACCCTTGGGTTTCCCAGCTGTATTGACGAACTAAAATACAGTATACAAGCTCAACTAATTTGATATACTTCACCCACGTAATTCTCACAATAAAGTGGACTCTGTTTTCTCAACTCATAGTAATAACAGTTTGTTTCAATGTATCAGTTGAAAATATGTGATAGGTTCTGTCAAGTTTATTCTATTTTGATTAGATTAAATATTGTAAACATATTGTAATTTTTGATAACTATTCTCCATCTTATTTTTTAAAATCATTACTCAATTCAAGTCAGCACCAACTGGAAATAGAACTAGCGGCACAGAAACCAAGATAAACATGAAGTCAAAGTAATTAGGATGGAGTGAAGGTATGAGGTTAGCTTAGATTTGATCTCCTGAAAAGCCAGAGAGTTCTTGTAGCTCAGATGGTGGTTTATTCATTACCATTAATCAATGGTTTCAGTTAAGTTTTGATTAAAAACTAAAAATTAAAATGTGGGAAAATAATCAAAAATTTAAATGATCAATAACGGTTTTGCTGGCTTGGGTTCTAAACATCGACAAGGATGGGAATTGGGACCTGATGCAATTTAAGGATGACACATCTAACTGATTCCCTGTGATATACAAAACCAGCATGCTAACCACTGAGCAACCATAAGTGATTTCTTTACCAGTGAAAATTTCCATTGACTGCAGGTGAGAAAGTGGCAAGATGGAGGTCAGATAGTGGAAGGGTTAGGGTTGGATGAAGATGTTTACTCAAGGCTCTACAGGTTCTGCTGTATAATTCAATTGACTCTTCCTATTTGAAGACAGTCCATCTAGAGCATTGGGCTAGCACCCTAGCCTTCATGAAAACAATTGCAACGAATGATTGAGTCTCCATAGAACTTACGAGAAAAGGAACAAAATCATTGTCTAATATGTTGTGTAACATGGGAAACAATTTTTCTTTGCTTTTAGCTTGTATTAATTCAAGCAATATAGAAAAATTCCTGGTTTTTATTCTAATGTCTCTTTATATAAGAGAAAAAGAAAAAAGAATTAAAAAAAACTTACAGCTTCGTAGCACCAATCTTTGAGGATTTCCAGATCCCCACGAATCATAGCCTGAAAGAAAAAGGGACAAATGTTTCAAATGGAATGCATTTTATTATTTCTTTGCTTTTAATGAGAATTTTACGAACAGAAATCAGGTATCATGTAAGTCCCTTTCCCAACAAATATTTTAGGAGTTCTAGCCCATTTTGACAGAGCAGATCTTGGCTTTCTAACTATAGAGAAAAAAGTTTCCTTCATGAAGGTCAAGACAGAATTGATTATTGAGCATCCATAGTGAAATAATTGTTTATGATCATGTCTCCAATAAGTGAATTACCAGAGTGGAAATTTTAGAAAATTGTACTTGAAACTTGAGGCTATCATTCTTGCATTTTAAGGCCTACACTTATTCAGAATTTCCCCAAGGACATTGGCCATGCTGTTGACCATCATACTGCTCTGGGGAAAGGCATAAATTCATTTCTTCTTCCCAAAGTATTATTTAAGTAGCAGGACAGAGAGTAAACTCTAGCCTTTGGAGGAAACCAGACTAGGTGAAAGATTACTCTGAATTCAAAAATAGGAGCTTGCGGTAGTCTGACATTGTCTTCAGCCTCATTCTGTGACGACACCAGTGCGTGGAGAGGGAGGACTTGCAGAGTAAACAACCAACTGTCTTCCACACAAACTAGCCTAGACCTGCACCCTAGAAAGATGAAAAGAAAAGAGACTTTCTGGGTGTGGATCCATAGTCTTGTGAGACTGATAAATGCCACCACTTATTCATAATTATGTTGTAACTGTTACAGATAAATCAATAGACATGGCTGTGTGCTCTTATTCTTATGTATTTGTAAGAATACTGCATGTATGTATGGAAAAAATCTTAACACTGATCCAAGTAAAACAATTAAGCTATTTCAGTAAGGGATCAATGAAACAATTTCTGCTACAAATTGAAAGTTTGGTAAATTTGGGTGCGATCTTTGCAATATTATCTATGACATTCTGCTTGTTTCCACCTGTGTTTGAATACCATGCAAGGGCATTAGGGTAAAGGGGGTGTAAAATTGCATTGCCTGCAGTGTTAATAATTACACCACTTGCACCAACATCCCTCAACTAGTGAGGATGAAAAAAAGAAAAGAAAAAAAAAAAAAAGAAAAGAAAAGTACCCCAATCCTCTTCTAAGTCTTGGTCTTTCCAATAAGCTATTTTGGTTAGACTATTTTTTTTTTACATCTGCACTTCTCTTCTCTCCCCAAATGCTGTTTTGGCAACTGTTGTTGGGTCACACTGCCTTAACATTATTGTCTTTCTCATTTTAAAGTGGGTGTTGATTAACAATTTCTGGCCAAGAGACAAATAGACGAATCAGTCTCTGATGAATACTAAATAAAACTGAAACCAAGAGCAGACAAACAACAGGGCTGGGGGTACATTGGATTTTCATCATTTACTAACGAAACTGGCTTCAAACAAATTTTCTAACGAGCCCACAAAAAGTTACTGAGAAGTTTTCCAATAGAGTCAAGTTAACTTGAGTTTGATTCTATCTGGGTGCCCCAGCACAAAAAGTTTTGTTTGATTTTTCTTTTTTCTTAAATTAAAAGGAGAAAACAAATTGAAATAAAACTGCATGTGGTAGTTAATTTTTTCTAGTTTTTATTAGAAAGTGAAAAGCCCCAATTTTTACGTAAAAAAAATTTCAAATCAAATATGAAAATAATTAAGAGAATTCATGAAAGAGAAACATTGAAACATTGAATCATTATTGCTTTCAATATTGTTTTGCCTACTCACTTCTTTTTACTTCACACTCAAAATTCTAATTGGGACAACTGTGGCCAAGTTGTGTTAAAAGATTTCAATAAAACCTTATAAAAATGGGCATTTTTTCTCCCCCTATTACAGTCCAGACAGTCAGTGTGTGGAAAAAACACCAAATATTTAAATTCAGAATAAAGAGAAATAAGAGAGTGATGGATATATCATGATTTCTGCTCTTGATGTATTTGTGATATGCACTTTTCTGGGTCCAATCTCTTAACTGGCACTCATCCGGTTACCGTGATTAATAATAGAAACAACAGTTACATGTATAACAGATGATATACATGAAAATATGTTGTTTTTTTTCCCCCCTCAACCACCTGGGGACCAATATCTTTTAGTAGCATATTGTCTTGGGGTGATCAATGAATAAGTTAATTCTCTTCAAAAAAACTAAGCTGGACACAAACAAAGGGACCAATTTAGCATAGACTCACATTGAAGAATTTCATGGAAAAGCTCTTATTTATGATAGCAAGGGAAACCTGTATTCACTTGTCAAAGTAGCTGAATGTGTAGAAATGGTCTTTAGGGATATTTCAATTCAATTTCATTGTTCACACAACATCTTCGTTGATCTATTTTATGGCCCTCCTCAGGTGTAAAGAGAGAGACTTTTTTTTCTGTTAGTGTAAAGTTATGGTAGCAAACAGTAGAATGGATCCATAGAAATGTGTGATCAACGAAAATAAGGAGAATGACCTCGACTGTTAGAAAAACTCTTTGAATTAGTGAATATGTATTTGATACATGAAATTGAAGCAGCCATAAGTATTCATACCTCAAGAATATTTGGAATAATTTCTTGTTCACAACTTCTCAAGAACTTTTCTTTGTCAAAACTGGGATCAATCCGACAGATTTCGGTCAATACTTCAGACATCTCCGTCTTGGAAAACATACTTCCTGCAAAAGGGAAAAATAAATTCAAATGAAGGATTTGAAAATCACAAACTTTTATAGAAGTGATGTTGAACCTGATAAGCATTAGAAGAAGTATTAACAATAGTCAAGGTATGAAATTCTAGTAATGAAGTGAAGTTTAGAAGATTAAA
The DNA here is from genome assembly GCA_963457665.1 of Thysanoteuthis rhombus. Taxonomy (NCBI): domain Eukaryota; kingdom Metazoa; phylum Mollusca; class Cephalopoda; order Oegopsida; family Thysanoteuthidae; genus Thysanoteuthis; species Thysanoteuthis major. Next base: position 74,349,732 of record OY735201.1, on the reverse strand, counting down.
TGATATCCACTAATATATTTATCAAGATATTCCTTTTGGGTCATCTTGCTGGTCCCAAGCCTGGGTATAAAAAGGAGCTTAGAGCACGGGGATAGCAACTCCATCCTTTAAAACAAACTTGCAACTGAAAATGCAGCAGCATCACCCAAGGGAGAGCCTGGTCAGTGAGATTCATCTTCAGAAAATCTCCTGCTGGTGTAAGCCTACAGGAAGCCAGTTCGCTAACTACCTAATGACGAAAGCTAAAAACCAGGATAGGGACCTGGAACATCACAGTCCAGTTGGAGAATGGAAGATCATTTCAAATAAAGGATTGGAATTTAAAGGGGAAGAGAAGGAAAATGAGGTCAAACAAGGACCTGAGAAGATTGGTGGGTGGTGGAATGCCCAAAACAACATTTTTTGAAAATGACTAAAATCAGCAAAAGCTTTTGTTTTCCAGCTAACTTTATAGCTAAAATTGTTTTATATACTCATTTATCAAATAATCTAGTCCATATATCAAACAAAACAACTAAAACTCCATAACAAATAACCAATAAGATTAAAACATTTACTTTTATCACATTTATTAATTATTTTCAAGAAATTGGCTCTATTTTCAGCAAACATGGATTTTTATCGCATAAATAGGGCAGATAAATTGGTTAGTTTGGCAACATTGGGTTGCCTACAATGAAATATGTGACCTTTTCATCAAGTCTGTGCAAGAACATCGTCGATTATTGTGGCTCACACACCCTCATTCAGTTAGTTTTTAGTTGGAGATCAAAAGACAAAATTGATGACAGCTAGTTAGTTTCATAACGTGAAAGGAAATGAATTTGATGAAATATGTTTGCTACACTACAGATTTAAGTACTAAAGTTTTTTTAAAATCTATCTTCCAATAAAGCATAGACAAGACTGGCTGATTCAGGGTCAAACCCAACTGACAGAATTTTTTAAGTTTTGAAAATGATATTAATATTAATCAATAAACTCAACATCACAGTCAATAATTGAACAACTGTAGGGTCAAAATTTGAAGTCATGTAAAATGATTCCATTGAAAAATGAATTCTTTTCATGACATCACTGGCATTTTCTCTGGATGAACATTCAAAATAGAGTAAGAGATATCTGAACTGTTATAAACAAACCCATCAAAATAAGTCCCTCAAGGTGGAGAAAAAAAGAAAAAAAAAAAGAAGCTTTTTCCCCCCAAATAAGAAGTTATTTTTAGAAGAAAGAGTCTAGTCAAGCACTGATGCCAAATTTCAAGTCCGTAGACAAAATGGTATGGCTAAGAGTGCTGGTACATTAACACACGCACATATAAAAAAAAAAAGATAGAATCCTTTGCCATCTTTGATGGCTACAGTTGTTCAATGATTAAAAACAGCCGTACCTTGTTGGGGGAAAGCAAACCTTTCACATACATTACTAAGAATAATGTCTTTTCTCTAGACCAAGGAATACAATTACAAACAAATTGATTAAGAGAGAACTTTTTCTGTCTTATGAAAGAAAAAAAAACCAAAAGATTTCACTTACCAAACACACCTCCGATTTTATCTGTGAAAGACCTGGTGGCTCGGATTACAAGATTATCACTTTCATCATATTTCATTTTCAAGTCAAATAATTCTGAAAAGCAATTTAAAAAAGTAAAATCAATAACCCTGAAACCACATGACATATTTAAATTTTTCCACATTTGAATTTATAGCAGTATCACTTCAACAGAACATCCTCCTCACACTTTGGGAAAGTTAAAGAAATCAGGAAAGACAGAAATGAGTTTATCTTATTAATCAAGTTGAAGAAGATACTTGTTTGTATCAATAAATAGATTTTTTGAATGCATTATTGTCTATAGCCCACAAGAATTCTTGTTGGTATTCCTTTAAATAAGTTCTGCATCTCCTCAATTCTGGACTTTAGCTCGTTCCAATATGACTTGATTATCCGTGTCATCTACTCCATCCAATGGATTTTAAAAATTACTTGAATGATAAATGGTTTTGTAAGTCTGATACCTTGAATGTTTTAAAAGAATCACTTTAACATGCTCCCCACTGAAAAGAACACTACAGTACTCTCCTACCTAGACTAGTCAGAGGGGGTCGATCCTCATACCTATTTTCGAAAATAGCTTCAATATGATTCTTTAAATGAAAATATAAAAATAGTTGAATCTTATTTGCCGACAGATCCTAAATCCTTGGCTAATTGTAGTTTCCTTAAGGGTTCCGAGTCCATATGAAAATTAAGTCGTTGGGAGAAGACAGGAGCTGAAAAAACTGCCCTCTGACCACTACACCTCAGTGGGCATTTTATAATCTTTAAGCAGGACACATGCAGATGGTAAGGGTGTATCAAGTCGAAATATAATAAAATGGATGTTTTGAACAACAAACATGTCACAAAGCCCAAACACAGTTTTATTACTTAAAGAAAGCATCATTGAAATAAACATGATGTTGCCAATGATCTGCCAGTGAATTTATTCCATCACAAAACCCCCCCAAAAAACCTAGTCCACATCAATGCACCTGCTGTTAATCAATAGGGAACAGGTCCAGAGAAAAGGGAGGGTGGGTAGGACATTGATACTAAACTGCATCAATCTTTGCTGGGTAGTTTGCGAAGTATGATGTCCTGCGATATCCTGCTGCAAGATGGGCTCCTTTCTATTCACCATTGCTGGACAAAATGTTTGCAATTTTCAATGCATCAGTTCAAAATCATAACAATCGGACTCAGCCGTGATGGTCTGACCAGGTTGCAATCTTTTAGGGGTAAAGAGAACAAAGCAAAAAAAAAAAAAAAAAAAAAAAAAAAAAAAAAAAAAAAAAAACCCCAAAAAGATTGCTCTAATGCAATGCAAAAACATTTTGTTCTAACCCAACATTTCTAAAATGGAAATTTTCTACTCACTATGTACATATTGGTTGTTGTCTTTGAAGTTCTGCCAACTCTGGTACCAACGAGAGTCCTTATGTAAAACCACTCCAGTTGCATCCCTAAGAGAAGACAATTTTGAAAAAAAGAATTATAATGTGCATGTGCGTTTTCCAAATAGTTGAGATTATTTCTTGCATCAGAATACAACAAAAAAAAAATTACTCTGATAAAAACAAACCATTGATTCCTGGTTTTTATAAATGAAAGCCAGTTCTGAAGTAACCTTGTTCAAAACTGGCTGGAATTTGGAATTCTAAAGCTTCTATTCTTATCTTGTCCATCCCTTAACCCAGTGCAAGGTCATTAGGGCACCATGGATGATTTTATCAGAAGGGTGTCAAGGGCAAGATAGCCTATTGGAGGTCATACCTCTTTCTCCTAGATCAACTGCATTTCCCAAGGGCATTAATCCTAACTGAACACAGACAGTCTCAGCCATCGTTTGAACAATCCCATTCTGTATACTGTCTGTGTACAATCTGGCCACTCCATAAAACTTTCAAGTCTGGAAACTGAATTATTGAGTGAAACATGAAAAATGATCCATCAAGAAATTTCAAACTGTCTATGAAAATATCATCTAAAGACGAATTTCAGAAATCTTTTGCTGTGAAAATTTTGTGCCACAAGAAAAAAAAGTAGAGCTGAACTGTACATATAGTACTTACCAAAATGGTGGCAGAGATGCAATTATGAAGCTATTTCAAAAAAATACTCCAACTTTCATATCTAACTAGTGAAATACCTGTTGCGTAGGGGCAGAAATTTGAGGCACTCATGGGAGATGCTAGTTGCAAGCATCCTTAACACTTGATCTATTCCTCTGAATGATTCAAGAACAATTGCACCTCATTTTATGATCTCACCATTTTTCTTTTCTTGACAGTCGAGTTCTGGCATTCTTCTTTAGCAAATATATCTTTGTTTAGCCCACAATCCATTTGAGTATTTTCCCCAGCCAATTTGCTGTTTATTGTTGTGATTGTGTTCACAGAACTCTTCTCAAGTTTCTCGCTTTCAAGTGAATTTTTTCTTCAAGTGTGGCTGACAGAAATATGAGAACATTGCTTATCATGATATAAGTGGATTACTTTTTTTCGTTTTGTTTTATTCAATTTAGAATAACGTGAAAACATTTCTTAAAGTGTTGTTTGAAAATTCTACAAATTCAGACTTGTATTCTCTTCTTTGTTGTTTTTATTGCAACATTTCACTTCATCTATTTGTGAGCCTTACTCGGGTCGACGTTGTATTCAATAGTCCTTCATTGTCACCAAATGTTTTTTCAATTCCCCAATCAGACAATAACATTCACAGATCAAAGTACCAAAATCTTCTTTGCTTGCCAGCCATAGTTTTTGTTTACATCCAGGACGTAATACGGCACAAAGCCAGATGGAGAGAAATGGATGACGCCAGAAGAGTGTGTTACACTAATTGGCAATTCAAACATACTCAACATAAATAATCCTAACATTTTTGTCGGTTACTATGCAAGCAATGGAAACATTCCATTTTAACATTTTACACACTTGAGAAATAGCATGTTAGAAAACTTCAGTAAAATGCATCATCCTATAAACAGGAAGGTGGAGTGGGGGTCTTGATTTTTAAAAAAAATTGTAAAATTTTTGTAAATTCTACTCACTCATTGGCTTCAACCTGTTTTTCTTCTGTCTTTGATTTGGAAGATTTCTCCGACCGCTTTCGCAAAGTTTCTAAAAAGAGAACAAAAAAACAGCAAACAAGAGTTAATCATCAATAGAGAATGAAAATAATGAAAAGCCTGGCAAGAATGACTTCTAAAGAAATGTCACAACAGCAGGAATCTAAAGAAATAATGAGAATCACGGAATAAAAAAGGCTGTAAAGAATGGAAGTAAACAGTTCAATCTTCCTGTTTTCAAATACCTGCTGCTTTACTAATGGTATACCAAGGGGTGGGAATCTGAAGTGCTATTGTCTCTGAAAAAAAACCCCCAAAGAACAAACAACCCCCCCTATAAAAAACAACAAACAAACACATAAGAGTTGCCTGAAGTGACCACTGAACAAAGCTTCTGCTCACAGACAAATTGCATATTATAAATATAAAGAGATGTGATTTTCAAAGATTACATGTTCAAATGAACACACATCACAAATTAAGAAGCACTCATTTAGAATCCCTGGCTGACCTTTCGATACTAAAATCTCAAAGTTTATTTTACTTTTTTACTAAATTTCAAGTGCCAATGCAAAGCAAGACAAATTTCTAGCATTCCACAACTCAAAACTTGATTGATGATTTTCAAAGAAGCCAAACATAAACAAGCTTTTTTCTGATATTTCAACTACTCTATTAACAATAATATGACAGGTGTATCTGTAAAGGATGATGTCCATGCACCTAGGTGTATTGGTTGTAGTTTAAGTGACAGATGTGCTGAACCATCAGATAGTCAAAAGTAGGATTCATGAAAAGGCTTAACCAAATCACAAGAGGCAAACAACCTTGATATAGTTGAAGCTGGTAGAGATGGTCGGTTTTAGTTTAGTCAAGATGGAAAGTAGGTCATGCAGCTGTAAATCTTCCTAGAAAGGATCTACTATTCGTGGCTCTTGAGCAGAAAAGTTGTTGAAAAAGAAATGAGTTCTGATGTGAAAGAGATACAGTTTTGAATACTCTCGACATTGGATTGAAAACAAACAGAGGGGAAAATCTAAAACAAGTAAGATGAAGAACATGAAGGATACTGTTTGGGCACCTTATGACCCCAGACGACAAATCTAAAAAAAATTGCCACAACTCAAGCTTGATATTGAATTATCAATTTTCAATTAATACTTAATGGTTTTGTCAAAATTCTTTGCATAATTACAGCTTCTTGTAAGTTCCAGCAGTTGCCGATACACCTGGATCTAGGAATAGTTGGCATAAGTAGGTAGGAATTTGTCTGGTTTGATAACAAATTACCCGTTTCTATATTCTCTATTTAATCAGTAGTTCTTGTGGCTTCTGCTAAATATGTCAGGGGGAATAGTTGACAATAGAATCTGTTATTCCTTGTTCTGAAACCTGACCAATTCAACATTTAACCTCCAGTCATAGAACCAGAGGCAGAGGTATGGCTCCACCCAAGAAATGGAGATACTTAAAATCACTTTTGTCTCCTGTTAGTAAATTAACCATATACTTTCAGAGTTACTCCACACGGTTTTCCAATTGTAGCAGATTGCACGCAATTTAATAGACATGGTACTCATCCATAATGAAATATTGTGAAGCTGTAGCATAAAAGTGATGTTTTTCTGTCAGTCACACTCAACTATCTCATGGAAAACCGGAAAAGAAGGAAAGCACAGAATAGCATTGCAAGAATGCCAGTCACTTTGATCAACAGATAGTTTAAAGAAATCATTGTTTAGAAAATAGACAAAAAATAAAAAACAAAAACATAAAAGAAACAATGTGGAGGTGGGGCATAATCCACACATTTGTTCTTATTGAGCAGTTAGTGACCACACCTATTCACTAGGAGAAATACCTACTGGGCGTTGAGATTTGGCAAAATAAAACTACAGGTTTCGATGAGGTAAACATTGACCTAAATCTTGGGGTGGAGTGTGAGTGGTTCACTATTGTGTAGACAGACATCATTTTCAGTATGATAGCACTTCGGACCAGACAGAATAACAAAAGAAAATTCAGGTAGATAAATAATTTCTGAGATATTGGTTGTTATAATCAGAATGTTTTGGCCCGTCTCCAGGTGCCTGTTATATTCAGGAACCTTCACAGAATTTTACACACCCTTTAACAAATACACAGGGATAGATTGTTCTCATTTCACTGTTCATTCAAGCAGAAGTCTCACATTAATTCATTTTTATTTCATTTTGCCTTTTTTTCCATTTACCACAGCCAACGAACTCAGAAGACGTATATGGATTCACTTGTGTCGGTTTGTCAAGCTCCAATATCTCCAAAAGTTTTCAATGAAATTTTGTGGAAAGGTTGGTGATGGGCTACAGAAGAAGTTATTGAATTTAGGAACTGATCAATGGACAGTTACCTCCCCTACATCGCAGCTACATGTCCACATCACATACCACCAGAAGTTTGAAATGAATTTCGATAACATATTATGGAAGGCTGGGTCATGAGCAAAGGATAAATTGATAAAATTTTGCGGCAGACCATCATTTTTTTGCAGTTATCTCCCTTGCATTGTGGCTATATTTCTACATAATATCTCCAAGAGTTCTGAATGAATTTCTACGAAATTCTCTGGAATGATCGGCCATTGGACAAAAAAGAATTGATTACATTTGGAAAGGAAAGTCATGTGGTAAAAAGCAGTTGGTCAATTTTTTTTTTTTTTTAATTGAGAGAGATTTTTTACTTTATAATAATACATTTTTGCATTCATTCATACTTCTAATTCAAATGACACCTGGTTGAAGGGTAGTTCATAGGCTAAGGGAGAATGGATTAAATCTTGGGGCTGGTCAAGGTATATTTATTTATTTTTTTTTTACAGTAACATCCCCAGCATCGTAGGTATATATGAACCAATTTCCATTTAATTTTCTGTGACAATAGCATTAGCAGAGGTATGTGCTCATCGAGCGATTTCTTGTTTGTCCTTGTAATATAAGCATAGTTTGTTCGATGTCTACTCTTCAAGTCAGGCAGTGGAATCCATATGCTTTGGTTCATTGGAACAAGCAGTTGGGGCATCACATAACTAAATACAAGATATCCCTAAGCATGGACAACCGAATATGAACAGTCTACCCCCATGGATTGAATAAATGATTCAGTTTGTAATTCCGGGAACAGTTCCACTACTCTACCAGCTATAGTAAATAGCAAAGACCATCTTGCTGGCCTAAACCTGGGTAAAAGGGGAGGGCATTTCCACCTTATAAAAAAACAAAAAACCAAACAAAAAGAAAACAAAAAACCAAACAAAACAAAAAAAACTATTTGCTACTGGAACCGCGACAGCATTACCCTTGACGTGGTTCAAAAAGTCTACAGAAAAAAAAAAAAAAAAAAATGCCAAGCCAAAAGTTACTCAAATTCGTGAGTAAAATTTTATTAAACACAATTATAAATATTTTTGTATACTGAAGGGATGGAGAAAAAAATTTTTTTTTTTTTTTTTTTTTTTTTTTACAGGAAAAATCCATTTTTTTTATATCAAAATACAAACTAAATGTGGACATTAAAAAAAAAAAAAATAGATGAATAAATAAAATAAAAATGTAAATATATTGTCCACTGCATTGGTATAATGACTAGGGGCCCATCAACTGAAGTTCAATATGGACACTTATAGGGCTTGGATGAGCTGCAGTAGGCAACATTCCTCCAAATACCCTTGTATATCATTCGTCTTATAGTCTGGCTTATATGGTATCAGAGAATTCCAATTTTGTAGTCTGTAGAGTGTGAAAAGTTGAAGTCCTGTTAACGTTTGTATTTCCTACGAGAAAGGTAACGAGACTTCCTGCCTGCAAATGCAGAGGAAGAAGCTCACATGAGAAATTTGTGGTGAACAATGCTCTATTCATGAGATTTGAAGATGATGAAATACTTGTATGTACTAGCATAAAATCTGTAAAAAAATGATGGGATCATTTATGTATGGATAACTCACACAAGAACAAAAAATATCTTAGATGAAATTCATTTCACATTGATTTCCTACGACTCTTCATATTTTCCGTTTTAATCATTTTAAAACATTAAGGCAACAGAATTGTGTAAAAAACAAATTTCTTTTTTTTTGATATGAAGCAAAACATTTTCATTCATCAATAAAGAGATACCTATATTTAGTGGAATTGTTTTCCATGCTACTACTGAGACATCAGCAGTGGTCATGATGAAGATGCAAAGATGCAAACACTCAGACACAGGAGCCTCCCCCCCCTTCCTCTATATTTGCTCTAACATGACAGAAGCCAACAAAGAGACAAAAAGTAACAATGGCTTTTATACTGTAAGACAAGATTTTTTTCCTCTGCTTATTCATCTCTTGGAATGATAATGACTCTTCAAAGTTACAAAAAGAATGGCTATGGAAGAATTTAAACTAGAAAGCACATTGTTTTAAAACAGAATTCTCATTAGGAAGGAAGAAAAAAAAAATCCTGAATCTGCCCCTAAATTTAATAAATCGTTCCTTAGCCCATAGCACACCATTTTGCAAAATGGCCAATGAAATTCATTTAGAATTTTGGAGATATTATGAGGACTGACATCAGTGAATACATATACCTATTTCAACTTTTGTTGGCAGTGGTAAATGGATGTTCATAAGATGACATACAGACAAAATTTGTGATTTACCTACCAACAATGGATTAAACATACATCTTTTAATGGGTTGGTATCAAAATTATCAGTATTTCCCAATTTTCGTGGGGTTAGACGTTCACAATTGATATCCCTTACAAAATATCATACCAGTGTTACCCCTGAAAATACCTGTGCTAAAGAGAATTCTGTCATATCTGCTAAATTTTCTTCTAAATTTTTTACAAATCAAACAATAACTCACATAGGAAACATTTTTATAAAAAAAACTACGAAGCAAGCAATAATTTATTTTAATATACAATTTGACAATTTTATACCAAGGTTGACACAAAATTAATAATAATTTATTACAATTCAATTTTTAGAATAAAAATTCATTTTATTTTAAAATGAAACAAATGAAAGGTATGGGGTATATCTCAGTGATATGTGTCATTATATTATCATGGCTATCTTCAACAAACTTTTGATGCAAAAACAAATTCTTGACTATATAAAGTGAACATATTAGAATACACTGCAGTCATACCTCATAATATTTTATGCAGTTTTCTCCACTTCAACAACATTTGTCTAATTACACAAATGAAATACAAGAAACTGACACCAGATATAACATAACAACCGGTGTGTTTTTTCTTCTCGGTTATTGTTACAAGTAAAACTTTTATGATATTTTGCAAGGGTTTTTCTGTGGATCTCTGGGCCCATGAAATTGGGAGGTGCCAAATCATTATTTTGAGTGGAAGAGTCTAATGGACAAATGTTACCTGGAGCTCTGTAAGTCCGTGCCCGTGATAATGTGGTTTCTTCAATTTCCTTTTTAACAGCTTTCACACCCTGAACAGAAAAAGGAAACATCAAAAAATCAATTGGCACCAATTAAAGAAGCATCTACACTATAGGGTAACAAGTGAAATGGATTCATTTACTGAGGGAACTTACAAAAATATATATACATGCAAGGGTCATGAATCTTCTTGCAAGCTATAAGGAAGAGTTCAAATTGTAGCTGAGACAATTTGTGTTTACTACACTCTAATGCCATTGAGAAAAGTATGAAATTATCATCTATGGGTGAATAGTAGAATAGACTAGGCTCTCCATCCATAGTTGGCAAACAGTCCAGGATATGAACAACTCTGATTCCAAACCAGCTTGAAATAATCTGTAGTGCCCTTAAAGACCCTGCAATAGCTTATGGGATAGGTCCAGGAAAAATTTACATCGGAAGAAAGTGTCAAATACTTTGTAATTTCAGGTTTTTTTGGTAGAAAGAAAGGGATCAATAGTAAATATAAAACACATAGCATGACTTTTTCTGTTTGCCTCTCAGTAAAAATGGAATCTTCCACTTAAAGGTAAAAAAAAAAAAAAATCATCTCATAGAAATTCAAATGTATCATTGAATTTTTTCATGGGGTTTAACTAGTAGTAAATGAGGGCCACAATCATTATCTGGCTAGCCTCACACACCATTTACTTATTCAGTGGATTCAGTCCTTATAGGTGACCCACTATCAACTAACATTGAAAATGATAACATTACATTCTCCAATGCCTGAAGAACCTGGCTACGTATCTTCCTGGGAAGTGGTTTTCCTTTAAGGAATGTGTTTAATGCTGTTTGCTTTATTATTATAACTGGAGTATTGTAACATTAATTTTATCAAATTTTACTGGTTTTTATCTTCACAAGTCATTCCGAGTGAAATCAACTTTTTTATTTGACCTCTAAAGTGAAAAATACATAGAATATATTTTAGATCTTTTCAAGTACTTTAAAATGGTAAGAAAATAAGCTTTCTGGCTGGAAAAAATAAAAAAAACCCAACAACAATCAACATATCAATTTTTAAACTTTGTCACTACCTTTAAAAATTCTCATTTTTAGCAAAGGCTGGGGCGGGGGGGGGGGTGTTCATATTTCCAGACCCGGTTGAACTGAAAATGTGAAACCGTGCCATTCAATTTTGGGGCCAAAAAGTTCTGTGATTGTCATGGTATTTTTGTCTAAAAATCTGTTGATTTCACATGGAATGATATAAACTGAAAGTTTTTCTTTTTTCTTTTCTTTGTAAATTTGCTTACACATTGCAAAAACAGTATGAGCATCACTTTCTATCTTTCAAGCAAATACAAGGAAAAAGTTGATAATTAAAATTTCTTTCAATTATGTTTTAAAATGGCATACTGAAATTTTCACAGGCTGCACGGTCACTCTTATGTTGCTGGGTATGCCCCAAAACTACTGGTGACTTTTGATAAGTAAGAAAGGATAATTTACATTAAAATGATGATAAAAATAGAGTAAATACATTTGCCAGTAGCAGACGTTTGATATTGCTAAGGAACATTATGCAGAGTATACACTTTAGACATATAGTGCCATTATACGTCTGGCTGCACAATCACTTTGTTTACATTAGCTTACATCCTCCCTATTTGCTGATTTTTAAATTCAATTAAAATCTTCTGCAATCATATATACGATGGGACATTAAGCAATGGATACCTGTAATTGAGCTGCTGGGAGTAAATTTCACTAAGAGAAATGACAAAAATTTTCGTACGTGCCCTAATGTTCATACGTCAGTATTTCATTTAACAATAAATTTCTTTTAAGATATTTATCCACTTGAGATAAGAAGTGTTAACAACAGAAAAAAAAGTGTTTCAAAATTCAGAAATGTGTAAAATGTGTTTCTTTTTGCCACATGATACATAGTTAAATTACTTTTTTTTAAAAATAGGTTGGGGGGGGGGGCATCAAACTCATTGAGTTGTGTAGGAAGGGTATGGAGCAAAAAAGGTAAGAAATCAGAGATGTAGACAGTATATGGATAGAGGGCAAGAAGTTTCAGTCTCTGCAAATCATGATGAATACATGAAACTGAGGGGAGGAAAAAAAAAGAATTGACGTTATACGTACATCACTGAGGTTCTTGAAAGTTGATGTCTGTCCAATGTTATCGCGTTGTTTGGAGATGCTTTCGGCAGCTTTTTCTGCAGATTTGCTGATTTCTTCCGTGAATTCTTTACCTTTCTTTGCAAACTCTGTGTTCTGAACATCTTCAATAGTCTACAAAAATAACGTTTTATTTTGCAATCAAAGCAGAAATATGATAAACATTAATGAAAGTAATGATAACATCAAGTGTAATTGATTTCCAGATGACAAATCTTTATTTTGTGAAATTTTCCTAGCAAATTAGTTATGAACATTGCTTGCCTATATCAAACTGCTTTGTAAAGAGTTTGTACGAAATTGACCCCTGTGTACTAAAATAGGAGGAGGTATGGAGTGGCCAAGCAGTTAGTAACATGGAGAATGGAATTGGCAAGTTTGTAGTCACTCAGTACTAATACCATTGGGAAATGGATGAATAAATCTTCCCTCATTGCTGTGGGTAAGTAGTAGACTGGGCTCTCTAGCCATGTTTGGCAACCAGTTTAGGAGACAACCAATTCCAAACAAACCCAGAAGAGAATCTTTGGTGCCCATAAACTTGGTACTGAGTTACAAGATAGGTAAAAGTAAAGTTTCTAAAATATCTCTGATTTTTGGAAAGATGTGAAAAAATCTTTGGCAGCAGACAAGCACAAGATACTGATAAGTGAAGTTTAAGAAAAAAAAAAACAAAAAAACAAATATTGTGTCCCTTTTTATAAGCTTCATGGGTGAAATCAAACATTTTTAGCCAGTATGTAGGTTTTGCATTCACATCTAGAATTTGCAAAGACAAACAGACATGTTTCTGCTTCAAAGAACCAAATTTTCTAGAATAGTAGAATCAGAGGAAAAGAAAAAAAAAGGTAAGTTTTGATTTATTTTATACAAATGTCAAAGTCACTTTTTTGTTAGTTTATGACTTGCTAGAACAAACAGAAATAGAGGAGGGGGGAGCTGTGTGTTTGCATACACTAAAGCAAACAGCCATGTATTTGAGTGTTCATGCCTATATTACAAATACTAATGAGGTCTTTGTTGTAGACTGGAAATATAAAAATCTGATTTTCCATGAATAGAAAGGTGTTTTTATCATAAGAAAAAAATCAGTTCAGTTGCCTTATTGTTATAAATTATCAAACAGAAAGCACAAGGAGTTGCAGAAAATTGACAGGAAAATAAATTTCTTTCAAGATATGCATTCGATGAAAAGAAAAAAAAAATCAAATAAACTAAAATACATATTTATATAATTTGTCCATATGTGAATAATTCTGACATTTTCACAGGTACTATATTAGTTCTTGTACTAAAATATCTAAAAAAGAATTTTCTTTATAATGAAAGTGAGATGTGAAAGGTTTTCTGGGAATAGTCGATTCTTGGCAGGTCTTCCAATCGAACAGAATGAAGTCCATTTTTTAAACTTACTTTTGAAAGCCGACCTTTGACATCTTCCATTTTCTTCTTGAAGGCTGCCGAACTTTTTAACGTTTCAGCTTCAATATTTTCCTGAAAATCAGAGGGAATAAAGAATAAAATAAAATAGAAATACATATTTTGGTACGGCAACACCTATATGGTTCATGCAACACTAAATCTCACTTGGAATTTTTTAATCAAAATTTGAAATTGTGTGAATTCTATGAAATACTTAAATTTATATCTTCATCTTTTTAACTGCGTTTACATTGGCTTCAAGAACGCTTTTGACTCAGTGGAAATTCCCAAGGTCATTGAGGATATCACTCAACAAGGTGTAGACCCCGCATATGTCAGAGTACTGCAACATATATATTGTCACAGCATGTCCTACATCAGGTTACATAAAGACTGAGAGCCCTTTCAGCTCCTAAAACCGTATTGCTCAATTTCATACCATGTTTAAAAATATACAGCCACACTCTACAAAGGCTTTGAAGCATTTTGGTCACATCCCTAAGAAATCTTTTTTCCCAAAACATGAAATTTAGGTTATGAATTAAAATATCCCCAAAATGCACTAACTTGAAGAATTCAAAAAAGTATGGGTGATTTGCAGCAGGAAAATAATACTCTGGGGCCAGCTTTTGCATTCACACTGATGAATGATCCAAAGGGTCACAAGATTGTCAAGAATAATGCTAAAAGTCTCATTCTGTTTTTCTGTTTGTGACCTTTGGTAGCCAAAATGGGTATTTTCCAACTTAATGATAATAGTGATGACCTATTTATATATTCATCTTTATTTTGTGTGTGTAAGATATGTAAAAAAATAAATATATATGCATAAAAAGATACAAAAACAAAATTACTCACAAATTTTTCCCGGGCCTTTTGGATGGCTTCTGACTGTTCCAACTTATTTCGTTCCTCACGAAATTTCTTTAAACTTTCCTTTAAAAAGGGGAAAAAAAAAAAAAAAAAAATAAAAATTGATAAATGAATAAAATTAAATCATTAGACTCATTAATTAGAATTAATAAATGAAACTCTTTAAAAGCAGAGGATATTTCCAATCACACAATGATGAAGTCAATAATAAAAATAATTTTCAGAAAATGTTTTTAATTCAATTAATTAATAACAGACGCTACGTACTGTAGCTCAATCTTAAGGGATATTTGGAACTTGGTGTCGCTGTTAAGCAATAAGGGGTAACATCATTTGTGAATGGATGGAATGGACACAATTACTTTGCAAGGGTAACCGTAACTACTTATTGCTCAACACCACTTGTGAAGTGAAGGGACATGTCCATTCCATCCAATCACCAAGGGTTATGTAGCGTATATTATTAATTGATTGGAGAGAAAAAAAAATGTACAAACACTTATTTTTGACTGTCATTGTATGATTGAAAATGTCCTCCACTTAATACATTTCAGATGCACTGTTCCAATCAGGCCCTGTTGGCTACTAAATCTTTCAGAGTTGTTAGTCAAGTGGTTGGGTTCTCTTCCTTTGCACTCCAACCAGCTGACAACGGCAAAGGGACAACAGATGATGAGAAGAGAGTATCTTTACCTTCATTTCTTTATTTTTTGCCATTTCCTGTTTAATGTTGTCCATAAAATCCGAGAAGAAGTTTTTCTTGTTCCCTCCAGAAGCATGTCGAATCTAGAACAGAGGAAAACAAGCATTTGATGAAGGGAATCAAAGTGTTTGTAATGTACTAAAACTTATGGGTTTTTCCTGTTAGTCTCCACTAAAAACTAATGTCCATAAATGTAAAATGCAGATATCAACAAAAAAAAAAAAAAAAAAAAGTACAAAATTGCATTTTTCCTTGCTTTTTTTAGTCTCCTACGAAAACAAATACCATAATGAAATTAACTTGATAAATCAATTCCCACTGGTTATGAAAATTCTGGTATGGTGGAAGCCAACGAAAAAGACCCTAAATCCTATACCCTACATTGTTTTTTTTCAAACTTTTTACAGCATTAGTCTCTACTTCAAACAAGGCTGCAAAAATCGAGTGATCTGAATCCAATGAAAAAAAAAACAAAAAAAAACGAACTTATATATATATATATATATATATAGATAGAGAGAGAGAGAGAGAGAGTGAGTATTTGTGAGAATGGTCAAAATTTTTTGATTCTCATGGATAAAATTGCTGTTGGAATTTAAACACCAACCAAGACCACAAATTGAGTTTCTAGTCATTGAGAAAAAGAAAATGCAATTTAGTCTTTATTTCCTTTTCTTTTCAGGCTTTTGTACTTGAAAATTAAGCACATAAGCTTCTGGTAGGGACTAATGAAAAAAAAAATTTTAGGTTACATTTATTCTGATTTTAGAAAGCAGAATCAACATTTAAAGCTTTCATATTTCTATGGCATCAAACAAAACTTGTTTTCTAACTTTTTTCTTACAGTATTTAGAACCATTTAGAGTGAATTCTAAACATTTTTGGTTAGCCTACGGCTACCATAAGAGCTCTTCTCTGGTTCAGGGGGGGCCTCCTGTCAAACAAGGATACAAAATAAATGGATAGACAAACAAGAACTCATTTATTATTTCAGACAATGGCCTCTTTCAAATGTTCCATACCCCTCTATGAGAATGGCTAATTTAGAATGGATTGTTATCAACTGTCAGAAGAGCCAATTGAAGGATGTGTAAACGTTCAATAACTGGCAACATTTTTCTTGCCAAACTTGTAGAACACATTGATGAACTTTTATCTTGCAATATATAACTATCCCACTTCGTCACCAGCAGCAGAAGAGTATTTTTCAAGACAGAATTATTTCCATGAAAAAATTAAAACCCACTTCAATGTGGTTTTTAGCCAAAATCATTTTTCAGTTCAATAAATAGAAAATTTTTAGCAGCAATATCAACATTATTCAACTTATTAAATGAAGGATTGTCTACCATCATCATTAATTGTCTTTTCTTCCATCTTTGTTTTTTTAGAAGATTTTTATTGCAACTCAACTTAGGAGTGAGTAAACAGCAGAATTTAGAAAAAAAGAATAAGCTCTCAGTGAAAATAGAAATCACTTTTTGACTCCGGGAAACCAAGTCAAATGTATCAGCTGCTTCCACCAACTGAGTGACAAGAACTCTACAGCTTGGCAGAAGTTCAAATCTAACCCCTACCATTCAGTCTCACCAGATCTCTCTTGGAACCATATTTGCTATTGTTTTTACACTACTAGTATTATTAGCAGCAATACAATCTTTTTTTCCTATTAGATGAAGCATTGTAAACTATTATTATTCATTTTTGACAATTACTTTCTTTCATCTCAAATTTTTTTCTAGTTCCTCTTTACCACAACTTGTGCTGTTTATTTAGGGTCATAGATTGACAGCCTGAGTAAAGTTAAAAAACAAATACTAAAGAAAATTCTTATTTGCTATTGTGATGAGCCAATGAACAAAGTACAAAGGGCTCTGTTTTATTGTGTTGATGACAACTGAGTGCTATCCATGAGTCAGGGCTTTTCTCTTGCAATAGATATCTATTATACTTAAGCACCTTCAGCAGATCATGATATTGATCAAAGATCCACTTCTAAAAAGCAAAAGAGACATGAAAACTTACTTGAGATATTCCCAATGGAGATACAACCATTTGATGTGATGTGCCTGGCAATTCCTGTCTTTGCGTGTTGACTGTTGAAGGACAACGGCTGAGGACCCCAGCATGATGGCAAACTTGGTGCCTTGTTTGCTTAAAGCGTAGAATCTGGAAGTAATTAAAAAAACAAGCAGTGGAAATAAGAATGATATGGTAGTGCAGAAGGCAAAGAATCGGAATATGGTCTGGAAAACAAACAATATCACATCTTTGAAACTGTCTGGAAACACTCAATATTAGCTGTTCTCCAAGACTTTGGTCAATAATTGAAATTTGGTAAAAGGAATCATCTAGAGTAGGGGTTCTCAAACTTTATTACATGACGACACACTAAGAAATACTTTGACCAACTCTTTATCCCATTTAAATATATTAGGCCATTATTTAACTGTTAAAGAAGTTGAGGGATATATGTATTACTGGGTCTTTCTGCCCGTGTCCGTCTACACAATACCTCCAAAAGGTGATGAATTTCAATTCAGTTTAGTCATGTCTTAACGGTGCTATAAAATGCAAACACAAGTTCATGATTTTTCTAATAATATAGAGCGAGAAAAATTGGACAATTTGTCATGCTGGGAGTGATAGTACCTAATAATTCTTTTAAGTACAGTATTGTATTCATTGTATCATTTATATTAATAAACCGTATCATTTTTGTTAATTTACTGCCCTTAACCATTCAATTCCTACTTAACATTTGTTCAATTCATATTTCTAACAGTTCTCATGCTTAAAGATATGAAGTGTGCTTAATTAGTGAATCAGGTGAATTGAATAATTATTACACGTTGGTCCAACCAAAGGATAATATGACAGCAAGGTTCTGGAACCAAGAGTGCCAGAAATATCAGGTGCATCCGTATCCAATTCTTTGAAAAGGTGGGGCATAATGAAGAGAAGCTACTTGCAGTTGTTCTAGAAAATAATATTACAGCTTTCTATATGCAAAAAATGAAAGCCCAAGTCTGAGAAATTTGGCGAAACTCAAAGGCTGTTGACTAAGCAAGATTTCCTAATAAAAACAAAATTTTTGAATCTGTTTTTAAATGAGAGTTGTAATGATTCATTCAAACTAACTTGTTTTTTTTTTTGGTTGGTAGCGGTAATCTCCTACCCTCTACGAGTTGTATCATGGAATGTTGAAAGTTTAGGGAAAGAGGGCATGTACTTCCTTCCCATACGTATCACATTTGTTGGATCTGCCCTTCTATCACCCATGTCTATGATCCACTAACTTCCAGGGTACAAGGTGAATTTCACTAGCACTCTCATTTTTGGGGTCATTTTCAGAGAATACTTAGGTGGAATCTCAAATTCATTGTCTCTCCACTGGTTATTGTATAATATTGATATCTATGCTTGGCCTACTGAGTGAATAATTTATGCATAGCATGAGTGCTGATTCCTTCAGCCATCTCATTCTCCAATGTTGTTCGTCTATTAGCCTGAGAGTGTAACTCTGGGATTGCTTAGATCCTAACTGAACAACAAACTTCAGCTTAAATACAAGAGTGACCTAATCTGCTTAAGAGGTTGAAAGTGTGTTGTGGCTAGAGTAGTTGTGTATTTTTCATAGGTACCATTGCTCCTCAAAGACTAATTCATCAATCTTTCTCACTTGGGAAAACATTTTTCTTCATAGATCTAGAAAATCACACTGCAGATGGTTTTTTTCAGTAACAATGAATTTCACCTGTCGGTAATAAAAACTAAGGCCAGGAGTAAAGAATTAATAGATGGCATCAACTTTGGAAACTGACAAAAAGGCGACATCTTCAAATGATGAGATCCTCTCTATACATACCGATAGTACACATGAAAGCTGTACAACGGATTGGCAGAAACATTGTGAGAGCAACAATAAGAACATATACTAAATTACTCTTCCCTCATTTTTTAGACACATATTCTGATCATGTTTTTTAAGCATCCAGTCTAAAGTCTTGCTCATGAAAATCGATCAACCATTTGAAACAATGGACTCTTCAATTAAAAAAAAACAAAACAAAAACAGATTCAGAGAAATTCATTTGTGGATCTTTTTTCTCCCCCAAATCAACCAGTTGTTATGATATAATTGAGGTAAATAATGTATTGCATCTGAGGCTATTTCGAATTTATTATTCTGATGCAAGACATTTCAAAAACAAAGGAAGTGAAAGTCCGACTTATTAATATAAATTGTAAGTCTTTAGGGTCACAAATATTGAATTATATATCATTTTTATTTATCGAATAAAATATTTGATTTTATGATGATAGGCGAATAAATTTAAGGGAGGTAATTCAGTCTTTTTGATCTTGAATTTGTTTCAGACGCTAAAACCGATGTGGGATTAGGTTCGTTAAGTAATACCAAGATTCCTATTGAACAAACAAAATCAATCAGAAAAGAACCAATTGAAAAAAACAAAAATCCCTAGGATGACCTAAAACCAGACAGACCAATTCTATGGGGCACAGAAAAGAATAGAAGAAAGAAGTCAACATGTTGCATTTAAATGATTAAATGTAAAGAAAAAAAAATTACTAATTCAAAAATCCAAAATAAAACACCAACTTGAAAATATGTGTATTGTCTAAATATCTTAATTGAAATGTAAACGAAAATTCAGGAAGAAATCAAATACTTTCTCAAAATGAAAATTATTACGAAACAAATTTTTGAAGGTCAAACAAAAAATAAGATCAAACACCGATTACTGAAAGAAGAAAATGAAAATTCACGAGGAAAAGAGTTATTTCATCGGGGATCGTTTATTCAATCAACCAGAATTTCATTATTTCAAATCATTTTTCCAATTTGATGTCAAAAAAGAGACAATGAAGTATGAAAAAAGGGCAAAGAGTGAATAGAGAGAAGGAGGAAATGGCAGTAATCAACATTTGTTGAAGCGTATTAGACGGAGTCAGACGAGTAACGGGAGATAGTACAACAACGACAAACATTGACACTGATAAATTACTCCTATCATCATCATAAAACTAAAACTACTAACCAAAAGTCACAAAATGATTTAAATTAGTCAATTAACACCGGAACAGAAAGGTAAATAAATACAAGATTACCGGTGATACAACAGTTTAACCTAGCATCTGAACAAAACATCTTTAGGGATCGAAATTATTTTTCGTGTTCAACTTCTAATAGTCATACAATGATAAAAGATCTCGATCGGCTTTACAAGCAAATAAGTAGTTTAATTCGAATAAATTATTTTATCGATTCCATCAAGTAATGCAAGGCTAGTAACAGTAAAGCTCTGCTACCAAATAACCTTTAGGTCGATTGTAGGATAAGTCATGGAATTTAGTTATCTGATAACTGAATAAGTTCTTCAGACAATCCAGAGCTCCTTATAATAGGTTTTTTGAACTTTAAAAAAATCATCGATTCCCCAGAAAGGATAACAATATTAACAAATCCTCAGAAAAAAATCTCAATCATTTATTCCTTCGAACATGTGCTTTTTTTCTCGGTCCGTCGAACACCTACATACACGACTGATGAAAAAAAAACGGACCCCAGGGGAAAGTGAAGTAATCCTAAACTTAAAGATTTGTACGAATCAAATCTTATATCAATGGGGAATAGATACATGCCCAATATTTCCTCTAAAACCAAATAACAATCTATATACGCACCTGATTTCTACTTAGGAGCTTCGTTAAGTGTGTGAGAGAAGCCATCTTTAACTTATCAACGTCCCGGTTTTCCTTTGACGTCACATCCGCTTTTCATCGTCCAGCCGAAAGAGCACGTGTTGTTGTAGGTCATTAGTACTTTAGTTTTAGTCTTTTCTTTTACGTCACTATTTTTCTTTTACCTTTCCTATGTTTTTCTCGTCCGGTTAACTTTATATTCTTCCATATCAGACTGATGCGGGGGACTCAAAACCGATATTCTTGTAAACATATATCATGTCATTAAATCATTCGGGAAAAATCCTCCCCGCCAAATGTTAGAATGTTTATCTTTGAAGGTGTGTGCTGAGATGAGGGACTTCTATCCTGGCCACCCACGGAAAACGAATAGTTAAAATTTTGATTGAGAAATTGATTTTTGGGAGATGATTATTGATTTAGGAATATTCATTATTTCAAGGTCCAGTAAAGCTGCGAATTAATGGCTTTTAACTCTCATCTTTAGTGTTCGGTTAGCCTAGTTTCAAGTGCAATTGTTTTAACATAAGGGTTACTTCAGGGTTATTTGGGGTTGAGTTAATTCTTTCTTAAATTTTTTTCAATTCAAAATGGTAGCCACTGGATTTGGTGACAAATGTAGTTTCTTTCAATTCATGGCATGTATTTTCAAGAATAAATGTTAGTTCTCTTTGAGGTTTTAATTAAAAATTCTTTCACGTGGTATAAGTTTTTTTAATTTCAAACGTGTGTGTATTATTCCACATATAGGACTAAAATTACTCAGAAAAACTCAATTCTCCACATTCAATATTTAACAAAATGTGCAGATTATTTTGTAAATACATCAATATTCATTTTATATCCTTCTCTGAAAATTATTACGGAACAGGATATATCTCATATTCATATTGAATCCCAAACCAAACCATCTGTGGTCCTAGATTAAAAAAAAACAAACAATAAAAACAAACATTACATCCCAGTCAAATTATATATAGAAATTCTCATCAAAATCATTTCTCAGTGTACAAGTGCATTGCAGATCATAGAATTTGTTTTTCAGTCAGATTGCTCAAAATAATCAACTAATTGTGTAATATGGTACCCACTGAGGACACAAAATCTGATCTGTTGATGAGAACTGTATAAACCTAGCTTGAATATATTTCTGATAGATACATCTTGTTGAGTAATGTTTGTATCTGTATCTTCATTGTCCATGCAAATATGCATATTCATCTGTTTCACTCAAATGTTGCATGCAACATCATTTACTCTTTTATGCATTCACATTATTGCAATGTTTTTGCTAACAAATCAAAAAGAAGGGGAGAACAAATCTTTTTTTCAACACACAATAAGCCATACTCTTTCTATGTGTCCGAACAAGCAGCAGCACAGTCCAGGACTGCTATTTCGGCAAATGCTATAACAACTACTTCAGCTGTAACTCTTACTACTAGTTTAGTGATTGTGATTGTGTAGGAGTTGACAAGCTTGGTGAATGTATACATGTGTGTGTGTGCATGCAGGTAGTGAATGAAGTTTATGTAAATTAATGGGGGGGTAAGGTTTATGTGGTTTGG
Organism: Thysanoteuthis rhombus; assembly: GCA_963457665.1. Lineage (NCBI taxonomy): Eukaryota > Metazoa > Mollusca > Cephalopoda > Oegopsida > Thysanoteuthidae > Thysanoteuthis > Thysanoteuthis major. The sequence continues at coordinate 74,327,209 of OY735201.1, read as the reverse complement.
CAGAGAGGTTGATATTATGTGTGCTCATAATCACTACATATATAGACAGCCTACAACATCCAACGCACATGGTCACAATCTTATAATGACATTTAATGCACATCAAACAACTCTCTCTTGCACACCACGCGGACCGTACAGTATCACTGACCCTACCCATATGGAATAAATCTTTTCTGACCTCAATTATCTATTACTCAAATTTTGATTAATTTGCACACACAGTCATTGATTCCGCAGAACATTAGCTGAATGACATGAATTTGTTTATGACCTGCCAAACCTGGACACTCTACTACTAATCTCCCACAAGTCACAAACCACTTATAAACACCCAATTTTCTTAAAAAACCTCCTCATTTCTTGACAAAGCCGAGTTGGGTGAAACATTGAAATAGAAGAATCATTCATACAGCAGTATGTATATGTGTAAATATCAAATGAATAAAAGGTATATAGATTTGTATTTTGTGTTAAATGTTTTTATAGGAAAGGTTTCAACAGTCATCTAGTGTTGATGAGTTGCTGGAACAAAATTGGCAGCTCTTCAAGAGAAAGAATACAGTATCAGACCATTTATCTGGCATCCAGAAAAACAGAATTACCAGAAAACTGATTAGTGTTGATTCTAGCAAGTTTTGTAGTAGTTGGCCTTTTGTCTGATCTTAGTTTGAATTTTTGTGGTTTGGTTGAATTGCCTTCAGATGAATATAAGTGGATTAATATTAGTTTAACAGACCCTGTTTTCGAGTTTGATTAATTTGTGTTTGTTATAAACAGTTTTGGTTTTTACTTTTTTTTGTTTACTTTCCATTTTAGAATTTATATTCTATATTTAAAGGATTTTAAGTGGATTAATAAGGATCAAACAGACCGTGCTGTAAAAGTATATCATTTTTTATCTGTATTTTGTTCTTTACTTTTCAGTGTTTATTTCTTACTACATTACTACTCTTGCCTTTGAGAAATGTGATTGATTTTCTTGGTATTTTAATGTTTATTCATAAAATATCCTGTATAAGTACATGATCATGTGAAAATACATAAATAAAAATAATGATGATAAAAAAAAATGAGATGACCTGTATCCGTGACACATACATATACGGCCAGCCAGACCAACTTGAAAACAGAAAAAAAAACTATGTTGATCTTGATATTTTGGTTGACAGTTCTTAATACTGATTGAAATTAGAAGAATTGAAAGTTTGTTTAGTAACAAATATTATTATTCACTAATTCATTCAGACAAGTGCCCTCATCTTTGTTGAGGTCACAACATTTTGGGTTGCACTCTCTGGCCTTCATAAGTTGTCCATTGTAATTGGTAACCTTCTGGGGATTTCAAGCCAAACCCTTTATTTAATCCATGGAGGCAAATCATCTTCTTTCTGCTGTCCGTGACAGAGGATATCTCATTTTGTTAAATTCTTCTTAGTTAATTTGTCCTCCTCCAGAGTATATGACTTTTTTGCACTGCCCAATGTAGGGATTGAACTTGCGAACAACAGGCTGGTTACCATGTACACTTAATCAATGCTTCCATCCACTAGTCCCTATGTTCAGTCATATGACTATGAAATAACCTTTTGGGGAAATGTTTAGATAGGGAAAGTTTTTGTGAAGGGGATAGGCCACTCCACTAAGGAAAGATCAATGGAGGAAAGAAAGAAAGAAAGAAAAAAAGAATCAGAGAGTCATAGTGTGTGTTACATATCATATTTTCCTAATTATTCATTCTTGAAAACAAATTCAAATTTGAAATTAAGTCAAATATCTTGTTTGGGTTTAGGAACATCCTTTCCTCAGATTTGAAAAAAAATCATCAAAATCAAAATGGTGGTTGGATGATGGATGAAAGAGAATCACCCTGAACCCATGTGAAAAATTCAAATGTTACCTGTAATTTATGGTCTATTGAAAATTAGAAAGTTAGATAGATTTTATAAGAAAGTAGGAAGAGAGAGGGCAAAGAGGAAAGTTTGGTAGTTCATTAGGAGAAAAGAAAGTGAGCAAGTTTAATAAGAGGGTATGAAGGAATACAACAGAAAAGGTATTTGAGTAGTTTACTAAGACAGTAGGAAGATTTTTGCCTACAAAATTAACCCACGTTAGTATAATATTTAGATAAAAACTTTGATGGGAAGTGAAGACAGGAAATGGAGAAAGGAATGAATGGAGAGATGTTAGCTATGTGTGAGAGAAGAGCAGAGGTATTAAATAATGTATAATCTTTGTGGTCAACAATCATGGAATTTCCATGGGCTTAGCTAGTATATATAATTACGCATGGACATATATATATATATATATATATATATATATATATATATATATATATATATGTATATGTATATGTATATGTATATGTATCTATGTATTTAGAGAGAGAGAGAGAGAGAGAGATATCTTAGAAGTGCAACTTCGAACAAAGCTAGAAATTATGAAAATGTACATCAAGGGAGGTAACTCATGAAAAATTTTAGGAGAGTTATTTCCCTTGACACAATTCTCTATAAAAATCAAATTAGTTTCTATGAGTGAACATGAACAAAATGTTGTGTTACCAAAGGAACTTTTGTAGAGTTGAAGTTCTCAAAAGGAAAAAGTGGATCGTTAACCAGGTTTGGCACTGCGAGATCTGATTGGCTGGAACATATACTTTTTTTTTTCGCCCGGGGTTTTGACCATATTTCCCTCCAATCTGTACACGTATTTGCAACCAGTGCACAAAGGAAATAATAGTGCACACAAGTTTCAAGATCCTGTCATTGTCTTACTGTTTATGAAAAAAATATAAATTCACTACATTGAATTAAAAAATACGCACATACTTTTGACATCTTGCTTGCTGAAAGAATGGCCTGTGACTGGTCATCATTTTGTGAATACTTTATCTATTTCAATTTTTGGATATTTTTCTATTACACTTTAGAGGGGATCTCATGAAGCCTATTTTTGCACAATTTTTTTTCAGATTAGTTTGAGTGGTCCCAAATGACCCTACATAATGGAAACTTTCACTGTATAATATCAACTGATTGGCATGGCTTCTTCAGGATAATGTGGTTTATCTGGCAAATGATCACTTTTTCAACATCCAGACATTTAACTTCAAGTCTCTTTATGTAAGCATGCTCATGCACTTTTGAAAAATCCCTGACACCCTATTTTAAAAACGTAATTAAAATGTAGAAAATTTCATTCTTCCTAGAAAGTAAAAAATCTGAACTTTTGTCAAAAAAAAAGAGAAAAAATTTAATTAATTTTAGCAGAACTGTTTTTAAGCCAATCTTTACTTTTATTGGAGCTGCACTCTTCATCGTGACAGTATATCTAATTAATCAGAATTGTTACTTTTAAAAATCATCAAACATCAGTCTCTTACAGATAGAGAAAGAATAAAACAATAATTTACTAAAATAATCGAATCGTCCAAATGAAGATGTTTTATGTTAATATTTTTTCTTCACAATGAAAACACACCTAAATTATAAGTAAGTCATCATCATCATCATCAGTCTTTTAGCGTCCGTCGTTGGAGGTAGACCTTCCCCAGGATTTGCCACACTTCCCTATCATGTGCGTCACGGAGCCAGTACTTCCTGAACTTGTCTAGCTTGTCTCTCCATCTAACATTTTGCCGGCCTTGGTTGCGCATGTGGTTTCGGGGGATCCATGTTCTGAGTCGTGATGTCCATTGATTGTCTGTCATTCTTGCAACATGGCCGGCCCACTGCCATTTGAGATTTTTAATGGATTCTATGATGTCCCTGACTTTTACCAAATATTATAAGTAATTAAACAGAACAAAAACATGACTTGAACAATGATATTTTACTTTATTCTCCAGTTTTTTAATTCTTAAGTAAAGCTTTTGGTAGTAAACAGAATGCATTTTGGTGTGGACTTATCTTTGATATGTGAAGAACTGATTATTTCACCAACATTTTAAGCAAAATAATTTTCTAAAAATTAGTCCTTCATTAAATAAGTGCTGGAAATTTTATTAAAATTCAATGATTAGTAGATTTTAGAATTTTAAAAGGTGGGTGTTTTCCGCATAACAGTTTTTAAAAAAATTATTAAGTTTACTTCTTGCTTATATTGTAACAACTTTTTACACTATCTATTTTCAGAAATATTTCCATATGAGTTTTGTTTTTTTTATTTCATCAGGTGTTAATTTCCCATAAGAATACCCATGTAGTGTGTGGACATGCATACTCGTAAGAAATTATCAACAGATTAAAAAAAAAATAGAATAAAGCTGAACTGGCTGGCTAGCTGCTTTAAGAAAATGATTATTTGTAATTTCCAGTGGGAAATTTCTGCAACTCTTCTCCTACTCAACAACTGACTGAACAAAATCTTAAAATCACTTTTTTTGTTTGAGAAAGTGGCCATGTTAAAATGCATATAACAAATTCATGAATGCTTTTTTCTTGAGAGCAAAACCACTTTCCCTCAGAAATCAGCTGAGAAACTGAAGATTTTTTAAATCTCTTTGATTCTATTTCAAACATGATTATAGACAACCAAATTTATATATATGAGGATATATATATATAAATATATATATATATGTATATATATATATATATATATATATACATATATATATATATATGTGTGTGTGTGTGTGTGTGTGTGTGTGTGTGTGTGTGTATATATATGTGTATATATTTATATTCAAAACATTCAAACATATGTACAAACAAACATGATTATAGACAACCAAATTTATGTATATGAGGATATATATATAAATATATATATGTGTGTGTGTGTGTGTATATATATATATATATATATATATAATGGGCACAAGAAAGATATCCCTCTGCACTCTTTCACACAGACCTATCTGATATATATTAAGAACAACACAGACCAACACCCTGGTAAGCTCTCCATTATCTCATACATAGAAACTACCAAAAAATGAAGACCTTCCCAACCACTACAAATAAAAACATAACACTATCCTTGATAACAGCCACAGCATATCATTGGAGTCAAGTAAAGAAAAGTTAAAAACGTTAGTAAATTTAGATTCACAAGAGATACCTTCAAACACCTTGATAAAAGCCTAAAATTCTGTCCCCACCCCCAACACTTCAACAAAAATACCCAAATAATGACATTAATGACTTCTTCAGAAGTATTGAGTCAGAGTGCACTTCGATAAATCAAACTACAATAGAGACATTTCAGATTTACTCAAAGACCCTAACAACTTCTCCAATGAACATAGATACAACTATCCAAGCATTTGAACTAGCAGTTACAGGTCATTAAAACCTATACCAATAATCACAATAAACAACTCCAACCACTCAATAACCTGACCATTAAAGAATGAGAGTCTCTCAACAAACTTGAAATTAGTACTGACTTGATTATAACTAAAGTACATTAGGGATGAGCAATATTTATTGGGGTATTGATGAATACCTCATAGAAGATAATACTCAAATTAACAACACAGAATTTTACAAAGAACTCCCTAATGACCCTTTTGCTGAATACCGAAACAAAAACATAATAACTCACTCCCTAACAGAGATGCATAACAATAACTTTATAGATAAAAGAACACCAGATATACTTGAACCTACTTCCATGATACCTGCAAGGTTTTACTTACTTCTGAAAATCCACAAATGAAATAATCCAGGTTGACCAGTCATTCCCTCCACTAACTGCCATACCACTTATAGAAATTCTTGGTGGTTGTGAAATGGATGGTGTGATGGTTGTCTGGAGGCGTGAGATTTGTCGCTCTCATGGTTTAACTGTGTATTGTGCATCTGGCCCTGGAGATGTTGAAGGAAGGAAGGAAGTTGTATGAAGAGAATGTGCACCAAGTATGAACTTGGATGCGGGGATGAAACAAAGAGAAAAGAATACAAACAAATATTTTGGGATAGACAAATAATGTACATTCAATGCAAGGACATAAATGAAGAATGTAGATGAAGTAAATATAAGGATCAATCATGTGAAGAGATGAGAAGAGAAGAGATAGTGAAAGGAGGGAGCTTTCTTGACGTTTATAGTACTGGCATCGGTGTCGAAGCAGAGTTGTGTGAACTGCTTGGATTCCCATATGGCTTGGATCACTCCAAGGTAATACATGGAATGTGGGTTCAGTGTGCGAGCCATACTGCCAAGTTGTGTGCATTAACTTGGGGGCTATTCTCTGATGCTGATAGACTCTCAACAGACAAACCATGAAAGACAGAGCACATGGAGTTTTATCCATGTGTGTTTCCTGAAGTAAAGAAATTTAGGAAAGATTATCATGATTATGGGATAGTAAAAAAGCTTTGCCATTTCATTCACGAGAGTGAGAGGTGATACACATTTGTAGTATGTGGTGGAGACACGGTGGCATAGATGCGTAGCTGTGTGTATGTGTGATGCCTTGACATTGGTGAAGTGAAATGGGCAAAGTTAGTCCAGAGATAGGTCATGGTGGAAAAATGGTTAAGATCACTACGCAGGTTAGATCCTACATTGAGATACCACTGACCTCTTGAACAAATTCAAACATATCAAAACAATCCCAGAAAAAGCATTTCTAGTTACTACAGATGTCAAATTCCTATATTCTAATATTAACCATGTAGAGGGCATTCAAGCCCTCAAAAAAGCCCTTAATGATAGAACCACTAAAAATGGAAAATGATAACCACCTTTGCACAACACATACTCACTCTAATAGTTTTAATTCACAGCTCCTTACACCAACATCTATATGGGTAAATTGGAGGACACTTAAATCTACCTAGAGACTGACGAGGACTGCAACTTCTTCATTGATAGATACATTGATGATATTCTCTTAAAATATACTGGAGCTAAAGCCAAACTAGAGAAATTCTCTAGATGCATATACTCTACATACGGCTCAATTAAATTTGGCTATGAAAAATTCACTGATTCCATAGCCTCCTTAGACACCTGCATATACATAGATAACAATAGAAACCTCCAGTCTACCTCCTATACTAAGCCTACAGACACCCATAACTACCTCCATTTTAAATTGCCCACCCCCCAAATTTGACAAAAGCCTTACCATTTTTAAAAGCATCTAGAATCAATAGAATTTGCTCTGTTGATAGCAAATTTGACAAATATAAGTATAACTTGCTACAACGCTTCACTTTATGAAAATATCCACAAGATATAAATAACCAAATAAAATAGGTGACCATAATACCTGGAGAAGAAACTCTTATACTCTTTAACAAAAACAAACCTGATCGCATACCACTCATAACCACCTTCCACAATACACTCACACCCCTGTCACATATAATTGATAAAAGATGGAATATTATCATCATCAGTCTTTTAGCGTCCGTCATTGGACATAGACCTTCCCCAGGATTTGCCACACTTCTCTATCATGGGCGTCACGGAGCCAGTACTTCCTGAACTTGTCCAGCTCGTCTCTCCATCTAACATTTTGCCAGCCTCGGTTGCGCATGTGGTCTCGGGGAATCCATGTTGTGAGTCGTGATGTCCATCGATTGTCAGCCATTCTTGCAACATGGCCAGCCCACCGCCATTTGAGATATTTAATGGATTTTATGATGTCTCTAACTCTTGTCTTTTTCCCGGATGTGCTGTGCTGTTTTGTGGTCTCTCCATGTGAGGCCCAGCATTATTCTTTCATGTGCACGTTGCATGATTCTCAGCTTACGGGTCTGTCTCTTGGTTAAGTTCCATGTTCAGCTCCATAAGTGACTATTGGGAGGATGCATTGGTTATACACCCTTCTCTTTAGGATTAATGGAATCTTATTATTTTTGAAGGTTGAGCTAGCTCTGCCAAAGGCTTGCCATCCTAGTGTGATTCTTCGCTTGATTTCTTCTTCTTTTGAGGGTCTCATGGAGATTCGTTGTCCTAGGTAGATGTAGTGGTCTACTTTCTAGAGTTCTGTGTCCTCGATTTCGATCTTAGTGTTTTTATCTCCAATGTGGTTGTTGCACATGATCTTCGTCTTGCTGAAGTTCATGTGTAGGCCGACTTTCTTGCTCTCTTCATTTAGTTCATCTATCATTAGTTGGAGGTCCTTACACTTAAAATTGAATTCAAAGAAATATTCCAAGATCAATGCACCATTGCCAACCACAGACCCCAAAATAGGTATTAACAGTAACACCATAACAAATAACAAGGTCTCACATAATAACAATCCTAAAATTGGCAAATTCTGCCATCCTTACAACAATAAAATAGTCCATGCAGCAACCACCTTAAATGCACCTAACACTTTCATTAACCCAACCACTAATAAGACTTTCTATATCTTCCATAATTCCAACTGCAGAAGCAAAAATGTTATCTACCTCCTAGAATGTACTAAATGGTAATTGCTATATATTGATAAATAGGAGTGGCAATTCAACATTATACTTAATAACTATACGTACATAATTAAATCGCCCAATCGTCCCAACCTACTCCAAGTAGTGCAACACTTCTGTATGCCTGGCTACAATTTCAGCAAAGATGCTATATATATACCATCATTGAAAAAAAATAGAAAAAAATACACCTCCCAACAAGACTGAAATTCTGGATCTACATGAGGATATGTAGATTGATAAACTTGAAACCCTCTCTCCTAAAGGACTCAACTCTAAACTTAACAACCCTAACCACAACAAGCTCTGACCCCATAATCCTCTCACTCCTAATTACTCGATGCTTACAAACTCATCATCTTTATACCTGTACCTAATACTATACTCACACCTAAACCCGTAAATAAGCACCATAATACCCCAGCACCATAACACACCTTAATATACTCATGCTCTTATCCTCCACAATAGCCCCACCAAAGCAAACTGGACCCTCACTTACATACACTTAATATTACCAACTTATCCTGCCCTATCCATACCTAACTCTTCTTTTATGTATATGAAACATATGGAACATCACACATGGTTACACAGACCCCTACCAATTGATACCTATACACAGTCTATTTTACTTGTACTATTTAAAGCTATCTGACCATTGAGGTTACAGACTACGCATTTCCCAACTGATACTCATAGATAAAAAGGACCCCCTCTAACTTATATCCCACATCAACCAGATTATCATTTGGGATAGCCTCGACTCTATAGCCTACCACTAGAATACTCCTAAATAATTTCCAATAGTTCATCCCTATTATTACCAACCCCCCACCTTTTACTATTAGTACATCTATCGGTCTTCTCCACCATCTACCAATATTCACTGGTAACTTTCACCTCATCTTTCATTCTTAGTGATGATGTTACACTTTATAAATACTCCCATCCCAATGTACCCTTTTTGTCTTATATTAATACCATAGCAAACATACTTTCTACTGGTAAATAATACTTATCCAGACGAGAGTCCATAGAATAGAAGTCATAGGTTCTGCATCACCTATTACATTTTCCCTGCATGGTATAACATTGCATTCTACTTAATTTCATGTTGATAGATGTATTTATGTATACATGAGGAGTGATGTTAAGTTAGGTACATGTATTTATATACATTCATATATGCATAAGTGCGTATATATACTATATGTGTGTTTATGTATGGTCATGCGCATATGGTTAGGTGTAATTGTAAGATCATGCTTGTATGCACCTATGGGAAATTTAGCAGATAAACATATAAATGCATGGACTCTATATTACCTTACAAAATACCCAAGTACCTTAGCACTAGATTTGCAATCACCATGAAAACCAATTCTTGAGAATACTCATTTCCTTGACCAAAACAACCCATAAAACACCCATATCTGTTGCTACAACTTCTGCTAAAAGATCCAAACCAAACAACCATACATTCCTTCACATACAGAAAACAGTCCTGATACTTAAGGGACTGATCACTATGGCTTCCCATGGATTTTCATTTTGGCTCTCAAAGCAAAATATTTGATGCTAATTTTGTTTTCTATGGAAACCTAACCTTTTAACCACTTAAGGATAGATACAAGCTACTGAAGATGGGAACCCTTTCAGAAACATGTATAGTACACTAATTGATTTATTTGTCAATTAATTGATTAACTGATAAAGTATATATGTACTCTTACTCCTGAGTTTGTCTCATTTCCTCTAGTTCATTTATATAGGTATTTATATACATTTGGTTCTATGTCCATAACCAGGGACTCTTCCACTTCAAGGTACCAAGTTTGCTGATAAAAATATCTCCTGCTCACCATTTTAAACAAGGTGCTCTTCCGCTGAAATGATTTTTTTTTTATAGATTTCTTTCCTAAAAGTAATCATCTAATAGAATTCAAATACAGGTGGTCCAGTTCTGGCTTTTTGAAAGTTAGCTTCATGCTTTTTGTTTTTCTCTGAATAAAGCAAAAAAGCAAAATAGCGTATATCTTTTGTTTTGTAGCCAGTCATTATAGAGGCAGTGCGCACCATCTTCCTATCACTTGTACAAACCCAGTCTCCTGTATCTCCCTCAAGGATGATCATCAATGATTCTATTTTTAGGGTCTGGGGATGCTCAAAATTTTTTCTCATAAAATATTTAGTTAGAGTAGAGCTTTAAATATGATGAAATACTAGATTCACTACACAAACACGTTTATGGGTCTTCCCTTTTGGGCTTCTTTGGGTGAATGATTCAATTTATTCAGATCCCTATTTAGGATGGTATTGGGAGGTATGTCAATTTTGTGGGTGGTAAACTCTGCCTAGTCTTATTCATGCTTCATTATCCTTTTCCCTGCTTATGATTGTTTCATTTGCTGTATCCGAAAATTTTCAATTTGAAGTATCCAAAGCGTTTATCCATTACATAAGATTTTAAAAAAATCAATTTTTTTTAGTCTTTGCAATATTCTCGTTATGTTATTGGTTTGTGGATTTTAAACTTGTTTTAGATATTATACTAGTTAATCTATCTGTTGGTAATCTTTGCATTTTCTTTTCTATTGACTTTAAAAAATTTTTTTTTTGTTTATTTCATTAATTCCTGAGGGGGAAGTAAGCTTGTGACTGGTTGTAATAAATTATTTTGGTCGTATTTGGAATTTTTCAGACACTTTTTTTAACTGTCATGTTAGTGATCCATCGGTTAAATGGGATGGGTTTAGTTACAGGACATGTATCATATAATTTTATGTCTACAAGTTTTAGGGTTCACCTTTACATGGATTTAGTTGTGTATAATTCCCTCAACTTTTCTCAATTGGTTAGCTTCAATACATCCAAGATAATTATGAAAAGATGATTTAATTGTGCTTGTTGTAGTAATAGTAGTAGATTAGTAATAGTAATAGTAATAGTAACAGTAAGAAGAAGAAGAAGAAGAAGAAGAAGAAGAAGAAGAAGAAGAAGAAGAAGAAGAAGAAGAAAGCTATGGTGATTGATTTTTGTGTATGTATATGTGTGATGTTAAATTATTCATCTACGTTGTCTAGGCCAAATAATATATTCACTGTGTAATAAAAGGAGATCATTTCAAATAGAGTTTCAATATGATATAAGTAAATTTACAATCATTCTGTTGGATCATAAACCCATTTCTTAATAATCTAATTGTCAGTGTTATAGGAAACAAATAGAGTTGATACAGATGTGAATGATCAAAATGAGAATCTGGAGTTAAAACTGTTATTTGGGCCTTTGGTTCACTGGCAGCTATTTACCTTGATAGTAAGAGCAATGCTCTGTTGAAGCGGCTACACTATCGTTCGCAGATTTTATTCCTGCAGCAGCCCCATCTTCTTTAAATGTTTATTCTATTTGCATTGTTCAGGCCAAATGATACATTCACTGCGTAATAACAGGAGATAATTTCAAATAGAGTTTCAATATAATATAATGCAATTTATAATCATTCTGTCAGATCATATATCCATTCCTTCATAACATGACTGTCACATTGAAAGAAACAAATAGAGCAGATATAGATTGTAAATGAACAAAATGGAAATTTGGAGTTAAGACATATTTATGTATAAGTATATTATGCATGAGACTTTTCAATGAGTGAAAAGATATTACACTCTGAGCATTTGCTAAGAGCCATGGTGTGCCTCTGATCTAAAGCAGAACTTTTGAACCATACGTAAATAATACCAATAATTTTGATGGGTACTAAACTTATAGATTGATAAATCAAATAATAAATTAAATGTGGATTTGGATTTTCTAAGATTTTAAACCTTGATCGTTGTGACCGAGTGAGATTATGTAGAAATGTTTTGAATTCTCTTTGCTGCATGCATGGGAGTTCAATGCCAATTTCCCAGCGGGGTTCAAGAATATATAATATGCATTCAGAATATGTCTATCTGTTACCGATGAAGAATAATACCATCTTTTTATTTTGGGACAATCGTACAGCACTGTTTTCCTTCATTGACTCTTAGGCTCTAACTTTCAAACTCTCTCATGTTAGGTGAGAAGGCCTGATTCAGGGAGGGTGTGTGTGTGTGTGTGTGTGCTCAGTTTCCCCCCACCCGGCTCCATTCCCATGGCTGTACGGAAAGTAATTTTCACTTATGATCTCTTACATCTAATAAATGTTTTGTTAGTTTGAGCAATAGAGCTCCAGAGAGACACCTGAAAGATCTCGTGAGATAATGTCTGGCAAAAAAAATTCACAATTACATATTGAGTGTCTCTTTTGGACTTGCCTCTGATTTTTTTTTTGTACCACAACATTTCAGACACTGTGCCCATGAGTTTTCTTCCAAAGTCTGTTGTATCTTCTAACCTTCCATGAATATAGAACGGCCTGGTTGATTGATGGGTTTCCTGGAAGCCGTGAGATCAATCCCTGACTGAAGTAGTGCAGGGGAGTTCATCATCTCAAATGAGAAAGCAGAACTGCAGCACAAGGAGAAGAGGAAGACAATTGCCTGAAAAGCCTGAAATTATCAAGAGGGGCGTGATTTTTAACTGCCTTCTGAGGTTGGAATGTGACAGAAGGTTTGTTTAATATGGGAACCCAAACATGTACAACTAGGCAAGAACAAAAATTGCCCAGTCACCGCAGCCAGCGTCACAAAGAGGTCAGGACCCTCCCATTATGTTGCAATGTGGAGGTGCTGCCCCAGAGTCAGAATCCTCAGTATTCGGCTCACTTTGTTTATGCAGCGATATTGTGATAAAAAACCAACCAAGATGAGAATGCAAGCCCAAAAGAATTAATATGTAATAATAACAATAAGTCATCTAAAAATTCACAGACATTTATTGCTTTAGAGAAGTAACAACTAGAAAATGATAATCATTATACTTTTAGTTATAAAATAGCAAATATCTGCTGTTTCATATTTAAAACCTTTCACTCTCACAGCACCCTCACTGGGGTTCAAAGGTAGTGATGATATGTTGGACCCTGTTTATGCCCTTTCCTAGCTTGGTAGAGTGACATGGTAATATAGCCTAGGTCCTGGGTAATGGTGTTCAGCCAGAGTTATCTTTCTCAGCCATCAGAGTTATTTCTATCCAAGCTTCTTTGGGTCCAGGTCAAATACATTCTTTGTAGGATAAACAGGCTTTTTCTTCATTTGGTGTCCAAGCCATTTGAACTCACACTGGGGGGATCAACACTGTGGAAATCTGTTTACTTCATTTATAGACGGTAAAACTGAAACTTTTTGACATCATGGAAGATCTGCAAGAAGTATGAAACTTTAGCCAGCAGTCATTTCCAGGACCCTTTTGTCAAGAGGGCAAATATGTTTGCAGGGCTAGACTTGGGGTTCCTGGTGCTCTGAGTATGCTGAACTTTGGAGCCCTTCAATTTTTTAGAGGTCGAGCAAATCTTGGCCATAGCATATGTTCAATGATGGATACTGAAAGGCCGATGATGATGATGATGATGAAAGTGATATATTATTCATTTACCTATGTTTTACAGTGTCTGCTCAGATAGTATAGTGATTGGCATTGAGTTTAATTCCTAGTATGAACAAAGAATATGGAAAACACTTTATCAGGACCTATTTCCCTGAGCACTCAACAGCTGATTAAATACACTCTAAGCCGTGTGATTAGGGTAGAGGTATCCCTTCCATAGACTTGTAGGTATAAAGTCCTGGTCTCGACCAGACCTGTGACTTGCAAGGATCACTAAGCTGATGCATGCCAAAAAAAGTGGGTCTTCATCGCTGGCCAACATACTCCATTGGGGGTTGTCTATTAAGAGCTGGGACACTTATGTTTTACAGTGAGAAAACTAAATTTGTTGGACTAAAAAGTTTATTACAATAATCAGGTAAGATAAAATGCTTCTGATAGAGCAACGGAGATCATTTGATTTGAAGAATATAACTGATTCAGAATAACAAGAGTGTCCAATTTACATTACTGACAAGTCCTATTGTCTCAGATAGATGACAGGCATCCCTTATCACTTGACGCCCTGGGTGACTGTCTGTGTTGCTGGTACCTTGAGCTGGGTCTGAGCAGAAAGTATGAAACTTCAGCCAGCAATCATTTCCAGTACTTTTATGTCAAGAAGGCAAACAATTGTTTGATTAAGCTCTTTATTTTTGTTTGTGTTGTCTCAAATTCCATCGTCGTCAGCGAGGCAGCTTCACCAAGTCAGACCTGAAGTTAAGTACGACACACAATGATGTCACGAATAATTGGCGATTGTTTGTTGAGCATTTAACTGATAGGTAATCAAGCAAGATCCAAGAGTTTGGTTGTTGCCAAGGAAGGAAGAAGAAGGTCGTTATTATTCAGAGAGTAAAGTGAGATCACACTATGACTCAAAAAAAGTGGGAAATGACGTCATTGTTGCCAGGATATGTAAACAGAGTTCCCCTCACCTGATGTCAACTGTAAAATTCCTCCGGGTCTCCCAAGTTTCCCTTACACCTGAAAGTTTGTCTACTATAAATGTAAGCAAAACAAAGAAAGAAAAAGAGAGAGAGAGAGCTTTTGTACTTTCTGTACTGTGTTTAAAAGATTTCACCCACCTCTGCGGACTACAATTTGTGAGTTGGGGATCGAATGAAAAAAAAGAAACAAAAAAAAGATCAAAAACAAACCAGAAGGCACTCAGAGAGCGCATACCTCTGCCAACATCAAACACCAACTAAAAACTGAATGAATGTAATTTCATAGTGTAGGGGAGCTAACAGCTAGTTTTCATTTTTCAATTTTTGGACTACTATCATTACATCATGAAGAAAATATCTCCAATTGAAAACCAATTCCTTGATCTACTTCAAATTTAATCAATTCATTGTTAAACTATCGCACAACCTTTCAGAAATGCCACTGAAATTCATCGAGAACTTTTGGAGATATTGTGTGGACAAACATGAGTGAATACACAAATGTATGAAAATAAATGAAAAAAATCTCTCAAAATCAGGAGAGTAAGATTTTCCGGATGTGCCACCAGATGTATTCAATTCTTCTTTACCCAATGGCTGACTGTTCCAATCATTAAAATTCATTGAGAACTTTTGGAAATATTGTGTGGACAGACAGTAGACAGACAGACACAAGGGAATACATATACCTCTTCCAACTTTGTTGGCAGAGTCAAACAAAAGAAAGAAAGAAAAGGAAACAAAAAAACTTTCACTCTTATTCTCTACCTGGATTCAGTCCTAGTGTCCATTACAGAACTGTGAAGTGGCTTCAAGTTAGTAATTTCATTAAAAAGAATTATTAATCATTTTGAAAGCGGGGAGCAGCATGGCTATGGAAAAGCACCTCGTATTGCGGGATATTCATACACGTTCCATAACTGCAATCGGCTACAATCCAGCACGCAGGGAGATCGCAATTGGATGTCAAGGTAAGTAAAACAGGGCAGTATTGAGTAGTATCTGCATGGTGGTTGTGTATGTGTGCGTAGGACTATATTCTGTAAAAACAAGAGAGCTTGTTGTACATGTATGTATACACATAAAGAATACGTACACACCTTTGAATTTTGAAGATTTTTATTTTTCATTTTTTTTTTTACTTTCATCTCAATTTGAAACTGTAAGCCAAAAGTGTCACCAAAACCGTATGTTTCCTTCAGTTTTCAAGCTAGTCCAGCTGGCTGGTTGTCTATGTATGTATGTATCACATGTAGAGACTGCACCAATGGTGCTAGAAGGCTGAAAATTTAAACATTTACTCCTCATTCTATTCAAGTCTTGTAGAAATGGTTTCCTTGTTTTTTGAAAATTCCACCCATAATAGTTTTTTTAGTGTGGTTTCAATTTGTAAAGTAAATTTGTGCTAAATTGATTCCTCCTAGTGTCAGGAAGCTTTCACACTTGTTTCTTGTAAATTCGGTCTTTTAAAGTGACCACCCCCAACCAACAAAAAGCGAGAAAAGTAACTTATTTATTGATCACCTCATTTTTCAATTTTTCAATTGATCACCCCCAAGCATGCCGCTATAAGGTATTGTTCATAGTTTCTATTACCTGACAAACCAGAACTGTTTTTGTAGCTTTTTATTGCAACCAAACTCGGACAGGATTCCCTCGGAAGTGAGTAAATAAATTAACAGTGTAAATCAGAATGAAGAACAAGTTAATGAGAATTGAATTCATGACCATCCGTGTCAGAGGTAGCAGATGCGAGTCCAAATAAAACATTTGATCTCATCCCCCGACCCAATCTCTTTTACACCATGTTTCTTATTAACTAGTTGCTTGATATATAAATAAATGAAAACTGAATTGATGGTTTTTGTTTTCAAAAGATTCAAAGTTCACCAATGAACACTGTCCCCTTAGTGAAATTCCCTCCCCAGTGTTTTGGGAGAACAGTCAGCAGGTGATGGATTAACCATTAGGTCAAGTAGGTTCAAACCTGGAAGGTAAGTAGGGGGCAGAGGGGGAGAAAGAATGACTCAATTGAGTTAACAGGTGAGTATTTTGGATGATATATCAGTACTTTTGCATATCATTGTTTTTCATATCTTGAATATAACAAATACTATTTCGTTTTCTATATTAATCTCCAAACATATAAACATTTAGAAGTAATACTTTTGGTACTTTATGCTGCAGCTGCAAGATTGTGTTTCCTAAAGCTCAGCCTAGGGGTCTTAGTGGTAAATCATCCAGATAATCTGTCACAGGATCCACCAAATCCTTAATGAGGGTCAACTCGCCCTATTTCTTGAAGGTGATACTCAGATATTTGCCTGATTTTAAAATTTCTCAGACGTCAATTTTCCAGTGAAAATTGTATTCATACCTACCTTCTCAAGTTATAGCAATGTAAAGCTGGAAAATGGAGATTATGTTTACCCCTGGAGATACTTTTTGGGAAAAAAATGATTTATATGTCATCAAATATGGTAATTATAAAGTTTTGGATACTAGAAAAAAAACTTGATTAAAGAAAAATACTGAATATGGGAGAAAACTATAGTTAGTGCTTTTATTTTGATTTTCTATCTTCAGGTCTAAAATCACGAAAAATTTTAACATTCATTTTCAATTACAACAGTCTCCAAGACAATTTAAGATGAATGATATATTTTTACTCCCCAGAAGGTTTGCACTCTGTTATTTGAGGAGGTGCCATGTCTCTTTAGGATGGGGGCAATTATGGCTCATTGCCATGATTGTTCTTGGGAAGGATAGTGGAGTGGTTTCCCATTGCCTTCTTCATAGTTTTGAATTCAGAGTTGTTCTCTCTCCTAAACTGGCTGCCTCTCTGTCTGCCAAGCTATTTTACCCATAGTTTGAGTTAAGAAAGATCGATTCATGCCAAATAGAGTCTGTACAACAGATTTTAGAGTTGCGAGTGATGTAACACTTAATGGTGCAGACAATGGAATCAGCATGCCAAGTTCAAACTGAGGCTATTTGTATCCACTTTGCTCTAATGCCCTAAGGAAAGGTATGAATCCATCTTTCTTCACTCAAACTATGGGTAAAATAGCTGAGCAGACTGGGAGGCATATGGTAAATTTTTTACCAAGCATTTTGTACCAAGCAGTTTTTCCCTTAAAGACAGATTAACTGTAATTTTATTTGACTAAATGTTTCATGCTTTTGATATCAACAGATGGTGCTGTCCGATGTTGGGAAGTTGAATTAGGAAAGTTGACTCAATCCTCAAATGAACATGTTGGATGGGTGACGGATTTTCTATATTGGTGAGTATTGAAAATTTCCCAACCATTGTCCTAAAAGAGATTTTTTGAGATTTAGTCGCATGTCTGGTGCCTTAAAATATCCTTACATGAAAAAAGTTAATATTGTTACACAGACTTAGAAATTTGTATCAAATTTCACATCGTCCCTAACCAAAATATTTTCTTACAAATTCTACAAAATATATCAAAATATATCTTAGCTCATTGACTCATTTAAAATTACTGTATATATTTACATATAAGTCAAGGTTTGGAGACCAAACTGTTGGAAAATGCACTATGTAAAAGGCTTGGAGCAACTCTTAGCTTTAATATTTACCAGTTACAAAAAAAAGAGTATTTCAATGATATTCTCTCTGAATCGAACTGATTGAATAATTTAATTGAAAAATAGAATATTTTGCTGTAAATTCTTGCATAAAAATAAAAAAAAAAACATGCTGTACCAGCCATAAATGAATCAACATAGTATATCTGGTTACACTGACACAACTTTCAAGAATCCATAAAGACTCCCAAGACAAAGACAACCTGACATAGACATTGCCCAGGAGGCTTTGCAGGCCATTATTGACTTTGATGATGAGTTTGAAGCATTGGAATCTATTATCATAAGAATTTTTTAGAATTATTGTTACATGATTCTGAGACATAATTGTTATAATTCATTACAATTCCATCTTTGATAAAAATATATTTTCTACGTATTTAGCATGTTCGGCAGTTTTATTGCATTTGGTTTCCATGGAAATAACCCAAACCAGATATTCATGAATAGAATGCCTCTGCTATAATCTAAGCAGAATATATATGATATAGAGGGGTTGACTTCTGCAGATAGCTCATGAATTGGATTCAAAATTTATTTTAAAACTGGTCAAAGAAACTGGTCAAGAAATAATTTCAATCTGGAAAGGGTTAATTGTTGGAAGAGAAGCTGCGAAAATCTCTTGAGTTGAGAAATTCAGAAGAGATCATTATGTTTGTACATACTTTTCATAATGGTGCCACCAAGATATATATCTTATTAGTATAGATTTGGCTGTTTTTTTTCTTCCTTTGTTTTATATTTTTGTGTAAACCTACTTTTTATATCATTCAGAGCACGTCCCCAGTTCGCATCAACATCATTGATGGTTATGGACAATTTTAGGCTCTCCCCTCTTTGGAACTAAATCTTAGAGATTTACTTCTTCCATTCATGGATTTATAATAAACTA
This sequence comes from Thysanoteuthis rhombus, assembly GCA_963457665.1. Lineage (NCBI taxonomy): Eukaryota > Metazoa > Mollusca > Cephalopoda > Oegopsida > Thysanoteuthidae > Thysanoteuthis > Thysanoteuthis major. Next base: position 74,307,851 of record OY735201.1, on the reverse strand, counting down.
AACTGAATACCCACAGCCTAATGGGCACAGTTAATTGCAGCTCACCCCCAAAATACAAAACTAGATAAATGGAAATCAAATAGCATTTAATTTAATTTGTTTTTAAAATTGATTTAATACCACTGTTTACTCTGCTGGAAAAAAAGGAAGGGCTAATATTGGAGAAGTGGGGTGCTAATGTAAAAAAAGGATGTATGGCTGATGTGAAAAAAATGGTCGACTACAGTAAAAAAAGGGTTAAAATTAAAATGGGTCACGGGGGACAAGAGTTGGAAACAGCATTATTATTAGAAGAAAAGTAGGGCTAATCTTGAAAAAGAGGTGGGGGGGGGATGAAAAAAAAGAGGGGTTTGATATAAAAAAATTGTAGAAAGATGAAAAATATTCTTTTATTAGGTCACCAAAAAGTATTTTTACAATTGATGAATAATCATGTAAATAGACCCCCACCCTTGAATCGGGACACTCTAAAAACATATTTTGGGGGATAGTTTTCAAGACCCAATTTGCTAAAACATTTATGTAATCACAGAAAATTTCATGTATTTATATCAAGTAGTTTTTGTGGTAAATGAGTACGTGACAGACAGTCATACAGACAGACTTTTGGCTAATTATAATAAGATATTTTTGATAGAGGCATTCATCTTGGATAATTCATAGCATTTTTTATTTTATATCTGTTGACTCTTTGAAGAGTACAGAGATGCAACCCTTGTTGTGGTATCAGTAACAAGTAGTTTTCTAAGGGGCAGAGTAGCTTGCCTTATGTCTAACCCTACTCCTTTACCTGGGCTTGGGACTGTGATTGTGATCGCCAAGTTGATAGTTTTTTTTTCATCTCAGAGTGAACTTTTCTTTGATGGATTACCTTACATGATTAAACTGCCTTGCTATTCATCCATAGCTAGGGAGAGAAATGGATTCATAGCTTTTCCCAAGGGCATTAGTACAAAGTAAACATTATTAACCTTGACCAAAACTTGAACTTGGTTTACCAATTTTGTCTTCCATGCTGGTAACCATTACATCACTTTGCACCTTGGACATATCTGATAACATATCATATTTCAATGTGTTTGTTGCAAAATAACTACTGAATATCGACCTAGCAATTTTATTTATTTTTTTTTTTTGTTTAGAACAAAAGCGTACATCTTAATTGCCTCACTTGAGAGAAACATTTGATTCTGGCCTCAGGAAAAGAAATTCCAATTAAAATTTGTTGCCATCTTCAAAAGAAATATAGGAAGATGAAAGACTCCCATATGATTTATTTACAACATATGAATGAAGATCTTATTCATCATGATTAAACGTACTAGTGACCTCAAAATCTGAATCAAGACATTCATTCCATATTCTTATAGAGTCAAACTGTGAATACACAGACACACAGAGAGTTGAATACGATGCTCTGTTTATTAACCTAAGCGGACAAAATTGGAAGAGGTATATGTATTCACTCATGTTTGTCTTTTTGTTTATATAGTATCTCCAATATTTCTCAATGAATTTCAATAACATCTTATGGAAAGGTTAGCCATGCACTAAGAATAGATTGGATTCAATCCAGGAATTTGTTTCCGATTGAGAGATATTTTTTCATATGTTAAAACTATAGTTACCTTCCCTGTATTGTGGTTACATATGAATTGGTTTTCATGAAATCTTTAGTTAGTATATGACATTGGAAGGAGAATGTGCTTCCTCAGTACTTACCAAAGCAGGCCATAATCATCTGAATCAACCATTGTTCGGAGAGGTTACCCACTGCTTTATGGGCAGACCAGCTTCCACAACAAATTTAAGAGAGAAACAACCTTGACAGGAACATAAAAGAAATAAATCATTTATTAGACCCATTAGGTTCTCTTGACACTTTCACCTTCATTATTTTCTCTTTCATGTCTTTGCTATTTTTGACGGAACAAGATCAAAGCCTTCCTTGAGGATATGGGATCAATTTATGACAGTCCCAAGGGGTCACCAAAGCATTTGTCTCTCCAATGTGACATTTTATTGCTGAATTTACTTACCACAATGTATCTCGTTTTAAGCAGGTGGTAAGTTTAGTGCAGGCTAGGCACTCAGTATAGAAATTTGCCAAGCTTATTTTAGTCTGGTACAAGGCCACAATAGTCTGGACTGAACTCCCTACATAAGCAAATAGTCTAACTCGCTTGTGACTTCTTTATGGCAGAGGCCCCAATTGTTTATATATCTAAATGATAAATTTTTCTGCTTGTTTCTCTGCCTGTAACAATGGACTCCTCAACTTGAAGGTAACTATTTTGCTGATAAAAATATCACCTATTCGCTATTTGAAATACATTGAATGATCTAAATAGGGAAAGTGAAAAAAGGATTGAAGATGAACAGAACAAAGACAAATGTAATGTTCAAGAATAAAATCCTGAAAAAGACCATAAGAATAGAAAAAGAAGCTTCAGAAGAGGAATACATTTACCTAGGTCAAGTATTAAAATAAGAAATGACCAGAAAAGCAAAATAAAACAACACATAATGATTGGCTGGAAATTATTTGGTATGAATAGAGACATATTGAAAAGCATCTTGCCAATATGCTTGAAACATAAAGTATGCAATTAATGCCTAATGCCAGCTATGATGTATGGATGCGATACATGGAAACTAATGAAACAAAGTGAAAACCAACCCAGAATCTCACAGAGAGCCATGGAAAGAGCAATGCTTGGGATAGAAAAAGATCAGCATGAATCTGCGAGCACTCCAGGGTGAATAATTAAGCAACTAAAATGGGGATGAGCAAGTAAAAAGGACAACAGATGAAACAAAAGGCTAACCAATTTGTGCCCATAGGACAGTAAACTTAGTAGGAAAAGACCAGACAAAAAGAATGGATGAGATGGAAAGATTTGCTTGTAAAACTCGACAGAGGGTAGTGCAATCATGGTTGTCATGGAAGGAGATGGAAAAGCCTTTTGTCCAGCTGTGGACTTACAATGGATGATGATACTGCTACTGCTGCTGCTGCTGCTGCTGCTCTGTGTGTGTGTGTGTGTGTGTGTGTGTGTGTGTGTGTGTGTGTGTGTGTGTGTGTGTGTATAAAATGCTCTATGTCATTTCCTGACCCCAATACCTCTTAGCTGACAGTGTCTAGGCTTAGAGAATTGGGATATGAAGTCATGCAGCATCCTCCATATTCATCTGGCATTTCTTCCATATATTATCGTCTTTTCAAGCATTTTGAATTTCACATCCATAATAAAAAGTTCAGAAATAAGGAAGCCATAATTCATACTTTTACTGAATTTAAAACTGCCAAATCTAAAATATTCCATACAGATGGTGTATTATCATTTGAAGTATCATTGGAAAAAGGTTATTACTTCAGATGGTTAATTTTTTGATTTCATATTTACCATTTCTTTGTTGTTTGTACTGTCATTCATCTTACTATTCCTCAAAACACCATGTCATATGTAACTACCTAAAAAGTCAAGCGAAACCTTTATAGCTGAGAAATAGTTGGCAAACCAAATATATTTCCTCATTCCTATCAGATGACATTCTTAATTTTTTTAAACCATTTTTTTACCTACATACTCTATGCTGAATATTGACAACTTTGTTTACGTAAAAATTTAGTCAAAGAAAAATGCTTTCAAGACTTACAGAAGTTCTTTTCTTCGGAAAATTTGGATTAAATTCAGTGGAGGATTTTTCTACAATGTAATCCTACAAATTTTCTTTTGATATTCTGCAAAATATACATTTATATTCATACAATTTGCTACTATATTCTTTACAGATGCATAAAAAGAATATGTTTATCAGAAACTATCGACCAAAACTGGCATCATAGGATTCTTTAGTTTCTAAGTTGGTACAGCTGACTTGCTGGCTGGCTGACAATGTATGTATCATTTGTAGTCCAATGGAGCTAGATGACTGAAAATTTTCAACATTTACTCCTTTTATCTAGAAATGATCCTTTACTTTGTTTTCTCAAAAATCCCTCCCACTAAATAGATTATTCAGAGGGATTCAATTTGGAATGTAAGTTTATGCTAAGTTTGTCCTTTAGTTTTTGTCTGGCAGTATTCACACTTGTATTTTTGAAATTCTGATTTATTTTAGTGACTGTCCGACAAAACATCACTCACATTTTTCAAATTTTTAATTGATCAAACTCAACCTGGTATGCCACCAAAAAACATTGGTCATTCTGTTGAATGACTAACCAGACCTGTTCTTTACTTAAAATCTAAAAAAATCAGATATATACAAGCACTCCATGAATTTAGTTGAATTCAGCTTTTGTTAAGATGCTGTACACAAACAAATCAATATTGTCAAAATCGAGAGAAAGAAATTTAAGACTACTAGACTGAAAGCCCATCCTAATGGTATGAACTTGATGTATTAACTTTTTCGTTTTTTTTCCTGCAATTTTCCTGAAAAAAAAATTAAATGCTATTTGATTTCATCAATTTTTGAAAAGGTTTTGTGAGAGAAAGAAAATCTCTCTAAACTGTCATGTTCTCCTTACTCTCTCACCCTTGGAAGAAATGATCAAAGCAACAACTTGCTCTTTGACTCATTGGCTGAAAAATCCATCGGTTAGTCTAATTTTTTGTGAATTGCATCCGTTTCAATATAGATTCTCTTTTGTAAATAGATCAGCACCTTACGAGAATATCTTTGGGGGTGATGGGGTGATTTTACAAATCTAACTTGCTAAAAACCAGCTTAGCATTTATGAGAATACCCCAAAATCATGAGAATTTTTAGAGATATCATGTGGAAATACTTGAAATTTTGCCAAATTATATAGAGTGGACATATAACTACAATGTAGGGGAAGAAATTATGCATGGAACCACTCCAAAATGCAACAATTTCTCCCATAGCCTATTTCCACATGTTGTTGGGGCACCACTGATAAATTCATCACGGGTGTGTCATGGGCGAGATAGCCAGACAGAGCCCATTCCTCTTTAGGCTGATTTGGAATCAAAGTTATTTGTCTCCTGGAGCCCAGCTTTAGTGCAAAGTGAACACAAACTGTCTCTGCCAGAGAATGAACTCGTCTCATCTTTGATCACAAAATTCATTCGACCACTTACTTTAAATCGGTTACTATATTATTTGCAGGCCTGACCCCAAACTTCTTTTTTCTTCTGCAAATGATGGCCTTATCTTGGTATGGGCGGCTAGCGGAGGAATTACTGATAAAATCCATGTAAGTAATGATTTATCCTCTTCACTTCCCTCCATTCTGGTTTGAAGACAAAGCTGATTTTTGATCATGGAATGTGGTTTAATCAGGCAATTTTCCTTGAGTTTTAGAATTCATTTTCCATTTTTTCTGTGTTCCAGCAGGAATGTTGTAAAAAATATCACAAGAGGCTTTATCACTTCTGCCAATGAAGTTTGAAAAAAAGTATTTGTATACGTCAGTCTGTCTGTCCATGCAATATCTGCTAATGTTCTCCATGAGTTTCTATGATATTTGTGGAAGTGCCGGATATTGGCTGAGGAAGAATAGATTCAATTTTGAGGCAGACCCAAGAATTTTTTACTGTTATGTCTCCAGCTTCACCAGCAACAGGAGAAGATAATGCCAGACTAACAGGCTAAGAAGGTGTGACTCACACTACACCAGAGTCAGTGGTAGTTTCATCGTCTGATCTCATATGTTTCATAACACATGTGCTGCAGAGGATGTTCCTGAGGTCCTAGTGTGTGTCGGTCACTGTCTGGCAACTAAGAGTTCACCTTAAACTTAGTCTGAATCAACTGTTCATATTGTCTGCATAATTAACAGCCTACAAGGCTCTAATTATTTTTTATTTCATCAATCAAATCGCAAATTCTATGCCGCATTCTCTTGAGATTTTTTTATTTACTGCTTCTTGGTCTACAATGATACTAACACCATAAATCAATATCTATAGGCATCTGATACAGAGTTATGGTTAACAAACTAGCCTCACAGACTATTTGCAAGTAACACATTCGATCCTCATGGGGGACCACGAGCATAGAAAATATCAATAAATAAATATCTGTCTGTGATCTATACATTCACAACACTTGCATTTATGATTCAAGTGGGTATGTAGAATGTTGAAATGAAGTGGTTTGTAGTAGTCTCTTAGGTACCAGGTTGGTGAAGCTTGATGCAACAAACCAATCATGGAGAAATGTAAAGAGCCATTTCTATTAATATGCACAATCAACTACTCGGGGCTAAGTACAGCTCAATTGTTATAGTTGCAGGCAGTTGGGTAAAAAGATTTGAGGTTCTTACTCGAGAAACTTGTGACAACTTGGAAAAGGCAATTTAAGCTGTTTTCCTTCTCATAATTGCAAAATATCATTTTCAAACTCTCCAGACACCAGTTAATACATATGCCTCTTTCAACTTCATTGGCAGAAGTAAATAACCCCATCAAATTAGATTTTATTTATTGCACTTGAAAGTCATTATGAATAAAATAACTGAGTAAACAACATTGGTCTTAAAGCAGGTAATAAATATCTAAATAATTCTTTTTGTTGATTAGTCATAAATCATGAGAAAGGTGGGGAAGAATCCAAGTAAACCAAAAAAAAAAAAAATTTAGCGGAACACAATGAGCCAAAACAGAATGTATGCCTCAACTTTTGAAGCCTCCAAACTCTTTCTCTCTTCCTTTTTTGCTTTTAAAAAGTTCACCTTTACTTTTAACTCATAAGTCATTGTAATTCTTTAGATTATAACTTGTATGATATCTGTTTGAAATAAAGAATTATTCACATTCAGATGAGTTGTACAAATATATATCTTAGCACAAAAAATGCAAACCTTGAACAAAATTTATCTCTCTGTTGATTATCTGCAACTCTTCATATTTTCTGTTTTTTGATAATCTTAAAACAATGAGGTGACAGACTTCAGTAAGAAATGAAATTGAAACCTCAGCAGCAGAAGCAGTTGTAGTAGTAGCGATATTTCTAGCTGCAGTTACCTACCTGAATCAGTGAAAAGCACACGTAGAGCATAACCTTACTTACCAGCAGCAGCTAATTTTGTAACTGTGTATTCACAGCACCCAAAGTGACAATAGCTTTTACATTATAACATGAACCAAAGGGAATTAAAAAACAGGAAACACGTCTCATCAATTTATTGAGTAGATTAAAAAAATAAAATTAAAAAATCAAAATTCATATGGATAAAATGTTAATTTAATTAGATGTTCACTTTTTTTTCTTTGACTGTCTTTTAGTCATTCCTCTTTATCTATCAGGGATTCATGGAATAGGGATTCAATTTTTTATGCCACTCTCTTTATTTTGGGATCAAATTTTAATCATTTGTTTTCATTTCAGCTGATTATATTTTTCATCTTTATTTACTTCTGCCCTTTTCAAGTTTCCCCGAAATACCAGATTTCAGCAAATATTTAACTTTGAATCTCTAAACAAAACTAAGATCAACTAATGCATTGTTTTTTTTTTTTAAAAGCAACAGAAATCACTCCAATTTTTATCGTTATTTATCAGTGAAAACACACACACAGAGCAGAGCCTTGCCTACCAGCAGCAGCAGCTAATTTTGTATCTGTGTGTTCACAACACCTCCTTCTTTGTTTTCAATTGACGCTAAAATTGGTGGCATCCGTCAGTTTTGTAAGATTATGGATCTGTATCTGGAAAGTCTTCCTTTCAGTCTCTCAAGGGCGTAGGCCTGGGCAAGGTATTGAAAACAGATGGTTGGCCATTCAACAAGTCTCCTCTCTCCATACGCCGATGTTATCCAAGGGAAGGGCGAGGGCTGATACAGCTATGTCGGCACAGGTGCTGCCAGAATGACGCTGAATACAACATTTGTCTGCCTTAAGGACCTCTTTTTTTAGAAATCTAGTTTCCTTCACTTAGTCTGGTCGTCTCCCCAGACTACTGTGCCCAGTTTACTCAGCTATTTTACTGATACTCAGGGGAGAAAGCAATGGATTCATGCCTTTTTTGAGGGAATTAGTGCGATGGGAACCAAAACAGCATCAGCCAGCATTTGAACTCAACTTGCCCATTCCATTTTCCACTGCATTTACTGTTACGCCACTCATATCTCCACAAACACTGAAATATTAATAAAGAAAACATACTCTTTCTTACTTGTAAAATCACCAGTCAACAAGCCAGCCAACAATTTCTGAATTTTCTTCCTATCTCTACATCCAAATGCTCAATACTGTCACAGGCAAAGGTAATGATGATTAATCATATGTTCATTCATTGTACAAATGCTATAAATATAAATAGTAATTCCGGAGAAGGTGGCAACTGACTTCTAATCCCACCCTTGGCACAAATTGACAGGGTCTTTCCAAGGGGAAAATCAATCAGGGGCCTTATCCTTATTGAAGCCTTCAACACCAAAAAGATGCGCTGTTAATTAGCTTCTGTGTGGATGTCCAATCTTTTTTGACTATATTGTATATTCAGCAGGAAAAGTGGAGGAAGAAGAACCCCGGAAGGTTGAAAGAAGATTACAAGCATTGATGTATTTTCATTTGTAATTATATATTGACCCTTGCTTTTTACAAGTGGACAGGATTCTCCTTCCAACAACTTCACACTGAAATCAGCAATGTTTTCATTCCTTCCTTTCTTTATTTCAAAGGTGCATGTCCTCTGAGTCCTGGTTGTCTTTTTGTCTCTTTCTCTCTCTCCTTTATTCTCTTTCATCTTTTTCATTTTTGTCCTTTCTCCTTCGTTATCCACATTTTTTCTGATTTTTATTCTTTCCTTATTTTTAACCTTTTTTCTCTTTTTTCTTTCTTCCTTCTACATTATTTCTTTTTGAATCTTTCTTCTTTCTATTCTTCTCCCTTTCTTTGCTCTTTCTCACCTTTTCATTTTTTCTCCCTCCCTTCCCCTTCAGTTCTACTCTCTCTTCTCTTCTTCTTGTGGCTTCCTTCCTTCCTTTCTTTTTTTAATTCCCCCCATCCTCATTCTACTTTTCCATTTCACCCTCTTTTCACCTGCTTCTTTATCTTTCTTTCTTTCTTTCTTCTTTGTCTTAACTTCTATTCATCTTTACTGTTTCTTTTTCCTCTTTCTCCTCTCTTTTGTCCCCTTCCTTCCTTTCATCTTCCTTTCTTTTTTTTCTCAACTCTTTCATCTTTTTTTATTTTCTTTCTACCACACTTTCTCTTACATTCCTCTCAGGATATCCCTATTTCTTACTCTCTCTCTATTTCTTAATCTTTCCAACCAATCGTATTATTTTCCCTACTTTTTCAAAACTCTCAGAATCCTTTCTCTCCTTTTTCCTTCTCAACTCTTTTTCCCTCTTCCTCCCTTCATCCCTTCCTCACTCCCCTCCTTCCTCACTTCTGTCCATCTTTCCCTCCTTCTTCCCTTGTGTCCTTCCTTACCTCCTTCATTCTGTCTCTTCTTCCTTCTTTCTTCCCTTCCGTCTTTCCTCCTTTTTTTCATCCCTTCCTCCCTCCCTTCTTTCTTTCCTCCTTTCTTTCCTTCCTTCCATTCTTTTTTCTTTCCTTCCTTCTGTCTTTCCGTCCTCCCTCCCTTCTGTCCTTCCTTCCTTCCTAATTACTTTTCACACTCATATTGTTTGGCCTTGTTTTCATTCCTTTTGACAGCACTTTTCACTGACAATTAATAAAATTCCTTTTTCATTATTTGCTGTTAATGATCCCTGTCAGAATTTTACAATTATTTCAAAACAAGGAAATAACCTTTCTTTGATCTATTAGCCATGTGTCTGTCAAATTGATTTGGAAATACTTATATCCATCTATCTGAAAGTCTATCAATCACTCTCTGTTAGTTTTCTCTCTCTCTCTCTCTCTCTCCCTCCCCCCTCTCTGTCTCTCAAACATACACACCAATGTAAATCATTAGAGTGGACAGTTTATGTCTGACAGAATGTGATAATTATAGAGACACTATATCAGGAAACATGTTTTGTCCAGCACCGGAATTAACTAAGCTAACTGCTAAGCTCAGATGGTAAGAGTGGCATTGCATAAAGACTCCTGTTAGATGCATGTTCGATTCCTGAAGCCCATTTCTCTAATTGTCTATTCTATTTATGCTGATTGGGCCAACTGGCACATCACTGCATAAAAAAGATATCAGTTCAAACAGAGTTTCAAATGAAAATAACACATTTATAATTATGTATATATACTCACACAATTGGTTGTGACATCGGTCAGTTTTGCCAGACTATGGATCAACATACAGAAAGTCTTCCTCTCAGTTCCTCTTGGGAACAGATCAAGGCAACGTTGTATGGAAGTCAGGCTGTTAGCCAAGCAACAGGTCTCTACTCTCAATGCATTGATGTTGTCCAAATGATGTTGTTTGATACAGCTTGGCAACAGTGTCATCAGAGGAGTTACCAGAACAAGGTTGAAGACAATGTAAGACTGCCTTATGATTTGACAAATTAATTACAGCATCAAAACAAAGACTGAGTGGCCATAGTTTATGGTAAGTTTATTGGTTGATATAACATTGAAAACAAAATTCTCACAAAGCTGGGTTCATTGCCATTAAATAGAAAACAGATTTTAATTTCTCTCTGCCAACAAACTTAGAAGATATATACATATATATATATATTCACTCATGTTTGTTTCTTTGCCAGCTGGTTTATCTGCACAATATCTCCAAAAATTCTCAATGAATTTCTATGACATTTTGTGGATACATGAGCTAAGAAAGAATCCAAGAATATTTTCTTGGTTGAGAGATATTTTTCCTAAATTAAAACAACAGTCTGGAAGGACTTTTGCAGGTTACTTACTGCTCTTGGCTGTGACCTTTTGTATAACTTTTTTATTTCTGCCATTAATTTTTAAACTTCAGAGTGGTTGCCTTTGATTCTGCAAAACTCAGAATCTGTTCGCAATTACTAAAAGAAAAATAGATTTTCAAAGGAAAATTCCCTCTTCTACTTGAATTCAACAATAAAAAAAAATTGTCTATTTGGGGAATGCATGAGAAAACCACGTAATTGGAAAAATTACAAATTTAAATGAATTTTGGGCTCTTGATCCGAAGGTAAATGTTGACTGAATTATCTCCCCTGACAATGACATCCTTCATCTGATCAAGAAAGAAATCTTAATACAGAGGCAGCTGTTCATTAAAATCATGGAAAATGGTATCAAATATTTATTGTTTTGAAAATTCATCAGCCAAAAACGCTTCACTTAAGATAATAAAATATTTGAAGAAATTAAGAAATAGATTTCATATCAATTTTTCATAATGTAAAAACTGTTTATTACAATGAATTAAATAACATAATTAATCTATTTTATGACAATGAATGTAAAGTCATGGCAATGAATGTAAAATATTTCAATTTTTATACCCTATTTTTACCAGCTAGTTATTGTTATCTAAAAGTGATCACAATAAACGGCTTCCTCTGTATGTATTGATCTGAAAGAGGAATTGTGAAGGTCAGTCATTCTGTTTGATTCTTAACAGCTTGGAGCTCCTGTCTACAGCATGGCAATCAATTTCCGATGGCATCAATTGGTCTGTGGCTCAAAAGCAGGAATCAGAGTTTATGGTTTGGACAAAGGTAAGTAGCCAAGAGCATTATTAGCTCTGTTACTCATGTGTCATGTGATATAAGAGGTAAGGATTTTTGTCTCTATTTATCAAACAATCCATGTAGCTATTTTGGGTTTTACAAAACCTGAGCACTAGCCTGATACCCAAGATCTACTATCTGAATGTTCTAATGGGCTCTAACTGCCCTGCTATTTATCCATAGCTAGGGCCTGGGAAGAAGTGGATCCATGCCTTTCCCAAGGGGAGTGAACACAAACTACCCCAGCCAGAGATTGAACTCAGATTGCCAATTGCATTGTTCATGCCATGAACAGATAGGCCACCCTTATCAAGAAAATGATATCATACTAGGAATATTTTGATTATATTAATGCTTTAGATTTTCTAGTTGCAGAATCGATTAGCTGTGTTCAACATGAGATATCAGGGTTGAGACCAAACATAGCCTAAATTGAGCAATGCTTGTATAATTTTGCTTATAGGTCTCTCTTTTTTACAGAATATAATCATTGTTCACACAAACTAATGTTGAACCCTTCATGTTCATAATGAATTACACTTTCCTACATTCTTAAAGTCATTTTATCTTAGAGGTCACTGTGATATAGATATGTTATTTACATATGGATCTGCAGTTCTGCCAAGGTTTAATGTATCAGTGGGCTCTGTCTAGGATCTCCCCTGCCCTCTGCCTGTACCACAAAATATCTGAATAAATCAAGTCATTCGTTGGAAGAAGCCCCAAAAGGTAGAAACATAAACATGTTTGTGTTGCAATCCATTTTTTCACCATATTTAAAACTCCACTTGAACTAAATGTATAGAGCACCTATATGAAATAAAACAATCACACATCAGATACTTAATTACTGATAATTGCCCTGTATGTATGTGAATAACATATATTTACTAAGCTTATCTTTGTTTAGCATAAGGTCAGATGACTGTATAAGAGAATAGAAAGATTGTCTAGCATCAATTTTCTAAAAGTAAAGGTACCATGTGCCTTGAAAAGCATCATTCAAATTCCTGATTCTCGCCTGACCTTAAAAAAGATGAAAATTGAGACAACAGTAAAGCATAAAAATCAATTGAAGTCAAAATGAAGAAATTTGAGAAAAATTATGAGAGAAAATCTAATTCAAGAAGTAAACACTTAGCACCATGTTTAGCAAGCTTGTCTTGTTGACCAATTCTTTAGGGTTATGTGCTCAATCCACTCTAGGTATGAAACTACAATGATATTATGATTTTGTGTGAGATTAAGTGAAGCTTTGAAAATATCCTGGTCAGTAGGATTTAGTTTTCATTCCCTATATATTGTCTTTCATGATTTGCTTCCAATTCCAACTGATCAATAACTACCATATCCAATCAGGGCATGGGTGATCATGGGTCTCCACAGCTTCCTCTGTTTTTGATCTATAAACTTTGCATTGCCATAACTGTCCTTGGGAGGGATAGTAGAGTTGTTTTCCATTGTCTTCTACATGGTTTTGAATTCATAGTTGTCCTTCTACCAAACTGGCTGTGTCCTAAGACCAGAGACCCTAGTCTGCCAAACTATTTTAGCAAGGGGTAGAAGATATGGATTAATGCCTTTCCCAGAGGCATTAGTGCAAAGTGAACATAAACAGCTTCAACCAGAATTTGAACTCAACTTGCTGATTCCATTGTCCAATCAATCACAGAACATTTATATTTGTAGGACAAAAATACATATAAGTATCAGATCCAGTTTTTATACAATGTCTTTGTTTTATTTCTTTTCAACTAAACCTAAATAGAAAAGCATGGATAAGTACCAACAGCTAATTCAATAAATAAATGTCTTATCTTGACTCATAATTTTTTTGTTCTATTCAACCTGTCATTTTTATAGGTCCATATCTTTACTTTTCCACCTGATTCTGGTTTGTACCAATTCATTTCTCACTCTGATCACAAAAGCAAGTTTTAAATATATCTAAGAAACAGAAGAATGTTTGCTCTCACTAATAGAAACATCCGCACACTAAAGGGTCAGCCCTACCTTCAGTGTTAAGGAGTAGAGCATACAAATGTTTACTTAAATATTATGCAATATTGAATATATAACACTAAGTGAACAGTATCTTTTTGAGAAGTTCTTGAAATGAAAATAAGGAAATCTGATTGGTTGTTTTTTGAATGATGATAGAGCAACTCGAGTAACAGACTTATTCAAAACTCCCTCTATGCCTTTGTATTTTCAAATAACTTCTGACGAATGAAATATGTTGTATTAAGATCTCTCTAGTTTTTTTTCAAATATATATATATATATATATATATATTGCATATTTATATACATCATATATATATATTTATATACACATATATATACATTGTATATACATATACATATACATATATATATTGTAGATACGTATATATATATATATATATATATACATATATATATATATCGAATATGCATGTGTATATATATTGAATATATATATATACTGTACACATGCTGTACATATATCAGATATATACATATATATATATATATATATATATATATATATATATATATATATATATGTATATATTTCATTCATACACAATATATATATTGTTTGTGTATAGCATATATATATGGTATATATGGTATATTGTATTTTGTATACATATATACATATATACATAATTAATGTATTTAAGAAATGGACATATTTGGTCTGTCAGAATTAATCATAAATTACATCATATTATATAGAAACTTCTTTGAAATGATCTCTCATTATTACACAGTTGATTCATCATTCAATTTAGACAATGTAAATATAATGCTATTTATAATTCATTTTGTTGAACGAAACATGTCTATTTCTTAAATACATAACTGTTGTGTTGAAAGAGATTTATAAACAAGATGAGAATTTTGGTTGAAAGCAATTATTTGGCCTTTGCATTACCGGCGACTGTTAACCTCAATGGTTAGAGCATGGTTATATGGAAGTTGCTACCCTATTGGTGATAGGTTTGATTCCTGCAGCAGCCCCATTTTCTTTAATTGTTTATTCTATTCATGTTGTCCAAATTGAGTGATATATCAACCATGAAATGACGAGAGATCATTTCAAATGTGTTTCTGTGTCATATGATGCAATTTATAATTCATAAATAATTAAGAAAAAAAAAGAGATTTATTGATAGATATGACAGACATTCATATCTAAATGTCAGCAGTGTATTAAAATAAAATCAATAACATCCCTTTTCATTTTTCAGCTTTATTGAAATCTTTTGAAGGACCTTGAATAGATTTTATTTTAAAATCTAATCAATCAGTTGAATTTCTGAACACAAATAATCTTCATGAATCTTTTTTTGACTATTAATAAGAGTTTAGATTTCTGATTTGAAATTTATACTCATCTTTTTCTTTTTGTTTCTCTACAGATAAAAGATGTGGTCATGTGATCAATCAGAATGTTTTGTATGTTGCCAAGCAACACACAGATATTGTCCGTTCCATATTGTGTCATGAATCCAGGATCTACTCAGCAGGGTTTGTACCTCTTTTGCATTTATCTCATGTACAATGGCCATGATGAAACTCATGTGCGAAGAGGCTGTCTCTGATATTCTGAAGAGCAATTTTTACCACTGCTTAGTCAACTATGGGTAATTTTTGAAAACTACTCATCCTAGGCTTTTGAATATGAAATATAAATTGTAGAACAAGTTTAGTTGGAATGAAACCATTTTTAGTTGAATTTTCTTTTTGTTGAAAAGATGTTATTTTTTTTTCTATTGGCTATACTTTTTATGATTGGGAAGAACATCAGGAATGAAATGCTCTCCTCAATTCCAGGTCATTTTGGGGCCAAGTGGGGTCTTTTCTTCACTTTTCTTAGGTGTACAAAATGGTGATAAAAAGAATTAAAAAAGATGTGCTTCTTCATATCTGTATGCCCTATGGATCATAGAACCGGAACTACTTGCTGTGGTTTCAGTTGCAAACAGGTTATATGTGGTAGTGTTGCTAGCCCCAGGCCTAACCTGCTTTCTTTACCCAGACTTGGGACTGCCTTACATGGCTAAAGGGCTGCTCTACTTTTTATCCATAAATGGGGAATAGAGTGTTTTAATGCTTTTTCCAAGGGCATTTGTGCAAAGGGAACATAAACAACCTTGGCTGAAACTTGAACCTAGTCTGCTGATTCCATTTTCCATGCTGGTAATCATTATGCCACTCTGCATCAACCTAAAAAATTTAGGCATGTTGAAAAAACTCATGTATTTAGTTTAAATCTATGAGAATCTTCTTAAGAATTGGCTTTGTTGAAAAACTTTAAATGCGAAACTGAGAATTGAAAATGCATTCAGTGTACCATGTCTTTTATAGAGAATTCAATGTATATCAAGATTCTTTTCTTAAACCAAATACATCGTTGATTTTGTCTACAGATTTGACCATCTTTTCATCATCTATGATTCTTCATATAAGAACAATGGAAAACTGCATCCGATGCTGATGTAAGTCTCTTTTTGTGGATTATTTGATGTCTTTCTTTTTGAAAAGATTTTGTAAGCTTTTCTTCACGGAAAAGATTTGTGTTTATTTGATGTAAATATGCTTTCATTAACTCTAAGAGATGATATAAGTTATTTAGCAGTGATGATGATGATGACGACGACGACGATGACGACGACGACGACGACGATGATAATGTGTGGAACACAAAGGCCAGGGTAGTTGAAAAAAAAGTAGGTGCACTTGGAACAGTGCCAAATACACTGAAAACAAGATGGGAGGAAAAATTGAGACTAAGCAGCACGAATACTGAGGAAAGTACTGGAAATTCATGACTTCCACTGGTCTGCAATGGCTTAACAGAAATGATGGAAAAAGCATGATTGAGACAGTACAAACCACAGAGCTGCTGCAACATGTGAGGATGATGAGGGGACCTGAGGAGATTTACTATCACTCAGCCTCCAGCAGGCAACTGATGTAAAAGTACAAAGCGGACTGTGAAAGTGTTAAGAGTAGAGCTGGAGACATGAGGAGACTTGCTGTCACTCAGTCTCCAGCAGTGACCCCCAAGTAACTGGTGTAAAATGCAAATGATAATAATCATAAGAAGAAGAATGATGTTAAGAGGTCTGATTAGTCAATCAATATCAACTGTCACCGCCATCGTTTGGCGGCATGTTGTGTTGGGGTGATCAATAAGAAATTTGGAAAAAGGACTGATCCATGAATAAGTTACTTCTCTCACCTTGGTGATAGTTTTGGTTGGCTACTACTATTACAACAACTAATAATAATAATAATCATTAGCAGCATCAATAATATATGTATGTCCATATGCATTAATATTTAAGGGTAAATTTTGGAAGCAGCTCTTCAGGAAGCCATCTGATATTGAAAATCAAGTCTGTTCAGTTTTACCAATGAGAACCAAAAAATTGTGTTATAGCTTGACAAAGTGTTTAAAAAATTTACCTTGGCCTTCTCCTCTGCCTTCATGTGGAAAACCAAAAGAAATTTAAATGTCTGATTCATGGGTGAGGTTGCTTTCCAGATTGCACTTCCCCATTACTCTTAAAGAGGTAGAGTCCAATCAAAGTGACCCAAAAAGGAATATGCCCAGGGAATTGGATAATTTCTGGAACCACCGGTACGTAAGTGTTGGGGTTCCCATGCTAAACTTGACATTGTGACACATTTCACCCTTACTGGGAGATGGACAACAGCTGGCTTGTGCATCAGTATCTATACATAGAAATATATTTTGGGAATTAGCTGAAATAGTTGTATATTTTCCATCAATGCCAATGATAAGTGGTAAAAAGTAAAAGCCAGGATTTTGGATGCTGATTTTCAAGGTAGGCTGTCTATTCCTCTCCATTTGGATGATTGGTGCAATAAAATCTTTCCTTTTTCTTTCTATTTTCTATTACTCATTCGTTTTTTTCCTATTCTTTCAACAGGAACTACAATGCACATGATGCGGGAATTACATGTATGGTGCTGGCTCGAGATTCAGAACTGAATTTTTGGTATCCATTTTATTCTCTCTGTGGGATTCCTAAGAGCTTTTTCTGATTCAATTGTTATGTATGAAATGTTTTTTTGAATAGTACTATAAAGAATAATATAAACCACAAATAACTATTTAATCAAAACAAGATCCGTTTGAAGCAATAACCTTTTCCAATAACCCTCTAACAATGATGTCATCTCCACAGGATTCTTTTAGTTAAGAAATCACTAATTCAGTAAAAGCATGAGTTATAGATTCCCTATCATTCAACCTTTTATTATGGATATGAAGTTCAAAATGCTTTAAAAAAATGACAATCTTGAAAAGTGTTCATCCAAATGCTTTGTTGACTTTATTAGCAGCTTGAGCAGCATTATATCCTGATTTTAATTCATTCTTCAAAAAATAATCTTCTTGGGTAGACAACATTCTATTAAGGGTTCAAAAACTCCATATAATGATAAATACCTAAATTCACACTGAATCTGAAAAGAAAAGAATGCAATTATATTAGTAAATCTTTTCTCTTTTAACATTATTTTTCTATGATGGCATTTAATGTGTAACAACCACAGAAATTAAGGAGGTGAATGTAAATCAGGAGAATCTGCACACTCAATGCAAAACCAAGCAATCAGTTTACCTAACTTGGCATTTTCAAGTTGACTTCACCCTATATTTAAGCAGTAGAAAATGTGGCCTAATGGATAGGTCATTTGCCTGCCTATCTACTAAACAGAAGACTGGATATCTGTGAAATTTCCATGTATCCAGTCAATTAGAGTATGAAGATGAAGATATGTTTTAGATTACAAATAAAAGGAAACGGCAAAGGTTCATTTAATTCTTTATGATGCTGCACTTGACACTTTTCCAAGAAATGGAACCAATGAACTGGGATTTGTTACTCAGAAATTGCAGACATTTGAATTTCTAGAATTAGGTTCTCTCCATATTCTAAGTTGAACATTCATTTTATGCTTGCAATTCATCTTATCTTGATAATCTATGTAACTCTTACTATATGAGTGTGATTGGCACATGTGTGTGATTGGCAGTAGTGTTCATACATGTATATATATATATGTATGCATGTATGTATGTATGTCTGTATCTGGATGGCATCTACTGTGAATGCAGTAATAGTTGATGTTGTTGTATGTGTGTGAAGTTTTGACTATGGTAGTTGTTGTCTGTAAGATGCAAATGGTTGGTTCGGTCAGAACGTCAGTGGTGAATTTAAAAAAATGTGTTGTGATGCATCCGTGTGTTTTTGATGAAAATCTGTTTGATTCTTTTGTGCTGGAACAAGTTGTGAATTTTGTTTTTTGTAGAAAATCTTTTGAATGAAGCTAAAAAGGGTCACTATTGATGAGTGCTGTGTTTGTTGTTGGAGAGAAAGTTCATGATTTGATGACTGTTGCAAATAATTTCAATGGGGTTGTTTTTAGATTCACTTTTGTTTTTTCATCCAAAGGTTCTATTGGATCTATTTATGTTGAAAAATCGCCATTCATAGATATGATAGTTCCTACATTGTGTGTGGGAGAGCAGTAATTGTTTGGTGTGTAGCGATGAGATGGTGTAGTTGCTGAGAATGAAGTGATTTGTCCCCACATGCTTTGAGTTTAATGCCACATGCTGATGTCATGAGTGTTGTTAAGGAAGATGGAAGTAGCCATCTTGTTCAGATGTAAACATCTGGTAGCCATTCTCATTTCTTTGCTTGAAGATGGAATCTCTATTCACCAAGTATGAGTATGGATGTGAAGATTAAACAGAGATTGTAATCGAAATAAGGACAAGTACAAATGTTTAGATAAACAAATAGGACATACATTTAATGATTTGACGAATGAGACATTTATAAACAATACATATAAGGCTAAAAGGGAAATACATGTTAACATTAATGAGACCAATCATGAGAGAAGAAGTTTGTTTAGAATTGATTACTAAGTAACTAAGAGAGCAGATAGAATCCATGAGAGAATGGGGATATGGAGTCAGCTAATAGCTAGATTGAAGAGGAAGATAGAAGATAGCACTTGAGTGGAAGGAGCTCTGTGTGAAAAGTTGTAGTAACTGTGTGTTAAGCATAGATAACTGAGATACTTTGTATTGATAAGGCTTGGTATTTCAAAGACCAAGGAATAACGGAAACAAGGTTATCAGTGGTATGCCTAACTGCCAAGTTATGGATGATTTTCTACACCTAAATTTATAATCGCCAAGCACATCTTGGAGGCCAGTCTCAGATGTTGAAAAATACACAACAGAAATACTATTTAAGTCACAGAAAACACATAGGGTTTAACCAATGTGAGCTTCCAAAAGTAAGGAGGATTAGAAGACAGGAGATAATTGTGACTGCTATATAGTAAATGTATTTTCATTTCATTCATGGGCAATGGAGAGGTGAATATGCATTTTTGAGCTAAAGAAGAGGACACAGTTGAGGTACCTCAACATCTGAGAAAATGAAATAGGCAAGGTTTGAAATAGTGATTGATCACAATGGAAAAATAGTAAAGTTGGATTCATCTGGGAGGCCGACAAAATAAAGCCGATCCTAGAAAGAAGGAAAGGTAGTAGAGAAAGAGAGAAGTAACCGACTAAGAAAGTCGGGGCTTCAAATGAGCAAGTGAGCACAGACTTTTATGGACAATAGATGAAAGGAAGTGATGTATTGCATATGTGGCTAGGGTTAAGGTTTTGTATCCAAAGCTAATATTTATTTTTGTATTGTAACTAGGAATAAAGGAGCAGCTGCAATGGGAAGTTGCTAGTGAAAACACTTTACTGCCTCACATGCACAAACCTATACGCCCACACACTCCATATCTTGATCACAGCTACACATACCATCTTGTTCACACTCACAGACCTATACATACTACATACAAACATACACACATACCAAATATCCACAAACAGACAAAATAGCATAACCCTATATGCCCATATATACGTACACACACACACACACACACACACACTCTATACCTCAACCACAGCTACACATACAATCTTGCTCACACTCACAGATCTATACATACTACATAAAAAACATATACACATACCAAATATCCACAAACAGACAAAATAACATGACCCAATATGCCCATATATACATACACACACACACTATAACTTGACCTAATATACACATACAATCTTACTCACACTCACAAACCTATACATACTACATACAAACATACACATACACCAAATATCCACAAACAGACACAATAACATGACTCTCGGATAACAAAACTGGACAAACATTGAATAGATGGAACAACCATAGATAACCTCTTTTCCTTTTCCACTTCTGTGAGGCTGAACTTAGATTGATGTTTTTTTCAGCTGTCATCCAGGATCAGCCTGGATGTCACTAATCCTGAGAAGTCTGCATTCTACACACAAAAGTTCTTTTTTAATGAAAAATTCCACAAAAAATGCACAACTATTTTTTTTTTCAATCTCAGAATGAAACAAAGACATAGCAGTATTAAATGATGAAATCCCCAAAAGACTATAAGAATTGACAGAGAAGCCTTAGGAGAAGTTAAGGAATTTATTTTCCTGGGTCAGGCAATAACGCTAAAGAAAGACCACGCAAAGGAAATAAGATGGCATATAATGATTGGCTGGAAAGCATTTGGTATGAATAGAAACATATTGAAAAGCAGACTATCAATATGGATAAAACGTAAAGAATACAGTCAATGCATGATACAAGCTACAATACATGGGTGCAAAACCTGGAAACTTACAAAACCATTTAAAAACTAACTTTGAATAGAAAAGAGGGCATTGGAAAGAGTAATGTAAGGAAAAACACTTAGTGATAGAAAAAGACCAACATGCATCTGAGAGAGGATCATGATGAAGGATAAGATACAAATAACTGAGCAAAAAAGGCGATGGGCAGGGTACACAGCAAGATGAAGGGACAACAAATGAAGGCCAACTGATTGCTGCTGTGGGACAGTAAAAGCATTACAAAAAGACCACAGACAAGATAGAAAAGTTTGCTCTTAATGTATAACAGAGATTAGCACACTCACAGAAAAGAGTACTGGTGGCTTCTAAAGATCTCTAGATGTAACTCTCTCTTCAGGAGGGCTGGAGAATACTTTGGCAGAAACACTGTTATTATAACAACAAGGATGAAGATACTAGTCCAAAGAATGTATGGATTAATGATTATTATTGTAAATCAAAAACCCTATCAATTTATTTCTATTATTATTCAGACTATCCTCATCTTGGTTGTTTTTCATACAACGTTTCAGCTGTTGTACTCTACGGCCTTCATCAGGTAACATCCTGGAGGTGTGGGGGAAGTAACGAACCAAACCCTTTATTTAACCGACAGGGTTTATAGACCGCACTTCCCCTCTTAGCAGTAGTAGTATTTTCAAATTATTATTGTCTCACACTGGGATTGAACCTAGAACCATTAGATTACTTGCAGTAATTCTGTCTGATTCTCTAACCACTACGCTATGTGTCCATGTTGTATGAAAAAAAAACAAGATGAAGATAGACCGAATAATAATAGAAATAATAATAATAATACCTCATCTCAAAAATTCAGAGAACCCTATCTATTTACTTTATATCTTTTAATGAATCTTCTGTTTTATCGGGTAACTAATTCACCCCATGCTATCAAAAAATGATGGCAATATTTATATAATTTTTACAATTGTAGTGTACTTATGAAATATCAAAAACATTATGTTTCACAGCAGTTTTTTTTTTAGTTCCAATACTTTTTATATATCTAACCAAACTAAAGGTAAATTTAATTGAATAATCATAGAGTTTTATTTAGCCAGTCTCACATGAAATTAAATTCTATTTCTACTGCATCATCAGAACAGTCCACTATGTAAAGCTGAGTGGAATGTCTCTTGTTCCTCTTTTTTTGTATAAATATTGTAAAATGTTATACACACCAATATATATATATATATATATGTGTGTGTGTGTGTGTGTGTGTGTGTGTATATATATATATACGGTGAATACTTGTGTTTCTTCCACTTAAGGCTGCTTCAGACCATTGCTAATGAGTTTAATCCCCTCTAGGGGCTCCAATATTGAGGCCTTGTGCCAGACTTTGCTAAAATTAGTACGTGTAGAGTAAGTGATTAAAATCATGCATTGCAATTAAAATATCAAGTTCGACCATTAATTAAAAAAAGAGCTCATATTTTTTCATTTGAAGAAAAAAAAATCCTTTTTTCAGTCATTATTCTTTCTCTTGTTCATATTTATTCCAAGTGAATAGTTTTAAAAAACTCACCCATGTTTGATTTTTTTATCCTCAGGATTGTGACTGGATCTTTTGACAAATCAGTTCGGATCTGGTCGATTGATGGCAAACCAATCCATAGAATGAATAACTTTCTTGCTCCAGTGTCTAGCCTCTGTTACTGTCCACGGGATAAAACCATTTGGGTTACTGCTGGACTCTCCTCTGCCTGCCTTTTTGAACCAAAATCTGGAGATAACGTGAGTCTAAAAAGACTGTCCAATCAGACTTGTATCATATCTTTCTCATTACCCAAATCCCAAAGAGAGCCACATCAAATCAAGGTAATAACTGAATGAAAGAATATTTCTCATTTTTACCTTTACTTATCCCGTAACCCAGTTCAGGGTTGTTGGGGGCGCTACCAATGAATTGATCATGGGCGTGTTCAGGTTGAGTGTGTCTATCTCTCTTTAGACTAGTTGTCCTCCTGGACTAGTTGACATCCATACCAAGAGAGCCCAGTCTGCCTGTGGCTGGGATAAGAGATTGATTCATACCTTTCCAAAGGGTATCAGTATTGAATGAACACAAACTGTTTCAACCAGAGTCTGAACTCAACAATTCCATTTTCTATGACATTAAATATTTAGTCACTCTTCATCTATGGAATCACCTGACAAACTAAAGACAGCTACTGGAGGAAATCACTTGAGCTATATACTATTGGATAGAAATTAAAATTGATAACCTCTGCTGACTCAGTTTCATGTTCTGTCCAAGCTTTCTTCCTTGCTTTTTGGTAGCAAATTATTTCAATAACATTAAATGATTCTCTGTAAATATACTACAAGTTTTCCTAATATCCCGAGCTGAAATGGGTAAGGAGTTTTTTATGCTCATGGATCTTATTTGTCATCAAATATAGTATTTAGATCATAGAATAAAAGCTGTTTGAAAATAAAACCGACTATTCTTTTGTCATGTCTTCATACAGACCATGACTGTATTTGCCTTTGTAGCTGTTGGTTGCTCAGTTTAGCATGACAAAAGGCCACAATAAATGAAGCACTAAAACCATACTCAGCGTAATGGTAAATTGATTGGAAAGACAGACTCTCTGACATTGTAGTTCAAATAGAAGGGAAAATAAGAGATATTTGTTTCTTCTGTTAATGGAGGAATATTCATTTTTTTCTTCTTTTTCCTGGATGAAACTTTGTTAATTTTTGACTAATATGTCTTTGATCTAATCTTAAGTAGCTTTTCATCGTAACTATTCAAATTGTTGGTCTATGGCTGTTGGTAAACTGCACAGATCTGAAATAAAGGATAAGCCCTTGGTGAGACTTTTTGCCTCAAGAAACCTGGTTATCCATATCAGCTGCACATCTGATAGAGCTCCAAAAGTTTTAATGACCGTCAGAAGATCAAATCTATATAGACTCACCCTTCATTTTCCCCTTGATCTTTCAGCACTATATTTGTTTTTACATTTTTCTTCTTACATACACTAGTAGTAGTGATATTATCCTGATTTTATGGTTTTTTAGATAAAGCATTGTCACCATTGTAAATTTAAGTGTTTATTTCATATTAATTTTATTTACTATTCATCCCAACTCCCCAGTCAAAAAATCTCTTGTAGCTGGTATAGACAACTAGGCTCCCTGAGGCAAAAGGGATGTGAATTTGCGTCCCACCATAAGCTTATCCTTTGTTTCTGATCTGTGCTGTTCACTAATGGCCATAGACTAATGGTCTGAATAATTGCAATGAAAGGCAACTAAAATTAAGATGAAAGGGATACTAATCAAAAGTGAATAAAAGCATACTTTGTGTTGGTTTATTTATATTAGATAACAATAGATGTCATCTCTGGTTTGAAAGAAAAATTGCTGTTAGAATATAGAGCAGTGTAAAAAGTTTTAGATACAGACTCATATCTACATGCCTATTGAGCCGTTTCAGCTTATATTTACTTATTTGCACACACACGCATAACTCATACATGCAATTGATTTCTCTTGCTAGGTAACAGAATCTCTGGGAACATTCCAGCAGGAGGAAGAAGAAAAATACCATCTTCAGATTGTAAAGTTTGTCCCTGAGCTGAATGAGATTGTTGGTTAGTGTGCAATTCACTCAATTGCCATGATTTTAAAGACGCCTCTGGTTGAATCTGACTGCATTTTAAATTCAATGATAGAAGATATTGTGGAGAGGAAAACCTGCACAGCTACATAAATGTTTTAATAGATATGAACTAGAATATCCTTATTAATTGTGCCATAATTCTTTTCAGTAGATGTCTGTACATGAGTTGATATTTGCAACTCAGTTTCTCAATGATGAAAGCTATGCCTTGCTGCAAAAAATGAATATTCAAGCACTTGAAATGTTATTTAGATGTAGAATTTGAATGCTTTTCTTTCTCACCTTCAATTATTTATTCTTTATTATGAAAGAATTTAACTTTCAGGTAGGAACCAGAGTTGCTATTAACAAAATACAATCTTTGCAGACATAGTTTATATATGTACATATATATTCATATAGGTGTACATGGAAAATTCTGTGCTTCTTTTTTATGTATATTGATATTGACCAGTCATCATTCATCTTTAACTCAACCCTAAAAAAATGATAACAATATATATATTGAGCACTCTTGATATTAAGCACTCTTTGGTAGATTACTTGTCTCTTACTGCTATAATGCAATGCTCTTCCAACGCTGGAATGGAGCACTTTGGTAGCTGGGGAATTATGCGTAAGTAAATATATCACTTAATTTGGTCCTACTGACTGTCTAGTTTTGTGTAGAGTAGAATGTCTGCCTCTGGGTCTGAAGTGAAGGTTTCGATCCTACCTCGTGGTACTGAAAGGGATATTGGATAGCCTATAGCCACACAGAAGAGTTGTAATACAACGAAACAGCTGTCTGTGGATGACACAATTATTAATTATTATGCACATATATATATATATATATATATATATATATATATATATACATATACACAAAGGCTAGAAAGTATGCAGTTATTTTGAGAGCTGATTGTATGGCCTTGATATAACTTGGCAACCAATCTGAGGGAACCATATTACACATGTGTGATCAGAAACTCTCTTGTATTTACTCAGTTGGCAGTGTGATGCCACTGAGTGAGCCTGTATACTGTGTGATCAATACATTTACAATGACTGAGTGATTCAAAGGTTTTTGGCAAAACATTACATAAACTAGATCTGTTTGCCCCATTACAGTCTAGATTTGGTTTTTACCAAAGCTACAGTTGCTGTTGAAAGTAAGGAGATTTCGGACCATTGACGAGATTAAGTAGAACATAATGATGCAGCTAATGGCAATTTCAAAAGAGTTCTTTTCAGACTGTCTTGGAAAGTGAAATGGACATTGGGATAAGTGTGTAAGGAGAGTACTTTGAAGGGGACCAAGATACCATCATCCTATGTAGGTTATCTCTTTCATAAATGTAAAATGATAGGATATTTTCCAGACAGATATTGTATAGATATGCACACTCAAGATATTTCAACACTTACAAAAGAAGTTTACGACCTGGAAAATGAAAGAATGTGATATTGAAGACAAATATTCTTAATTAAATCTTGCCGTGAATGCTTAGGTTAAAATCTTATATTTTTGAAATTGTTGCTGAAAATTTCATTGTTAAAGCCGTTCAGTGAAGAATTATAATTTTTCTTCAAGATGTCTTTTAAAATAGCTGATTTGTTTATTTACTTGTATAATGAGCATTGTTGTTTTCTTTGTTTTATTCTCTATCCATAATGATTGATTCTTCCTCTTAAAGGTAACAATTTTGCTGAGAAAAATATCTCCTACCTTCCATTTGAAACAATGTATTCATCCACTGAAATGAATTTAATATTTTCTTTTCTTAAAAAGGATTATCTCATAAAAATTTGAATATGTCTGAGAATTCTTTTAACAAGGATTAACTTGTTGTATGTGTTGTTAACATGACATTGCAGCTGATCCATTCTATGGCCTTCTACAGGTTTACTATCTGAATGCGATGGTGGTAAATAGAATTTTTGGAATATTAGCAATGTTGTATTTGGATGATATCTTTTTCTTTCTTGTTAGGCCTTTAATGAACCTTCTGAAAACTCTAGACACGGATTAACTAGTGTATAAATAATTTTATAGATTAATTTATTGAAAACCTCTTTCTTGTAGACATATATCAATATTTCTTGTTTGTCTATATTTCCTTTGTCTTTTGTCTTTCAGGCACCACAAGTAGAAGACATTTGATTCTATGGAAGTACAATTCCACTGGTTGTGTTACTGCCCTCAAAGCCCGACATGCAATGGAAAGCCTCTGTTACAGTGAGAAACACTTTCTTCCTCACTACCCTTCCCCCCCCTGTTTTACTGAATAAACCAAATTAGGGCTTCATGTGTTCTTTATTGGCTTTCCATGTATTATCCTTTCTTTATCCACTGTCATTTGTACCTTGAGAAGTCAGTGAGTTTCTTGATCTAATTGTAACTAATTGTTGAGATCAGAGGTGGAAATTATCATAAATATAAGCAATTCTCTATGTATTTTTTGTTCAAACTTCAGCTCATATAAATGTTGCTCTCAAATGGAATGCTGTTGCGGACTAACGCAGTAAAAATTTATTACTTCAAATAGAGACATAATGGCATTAAAAAAAATTAAAAAGCTGTAGCTGAATTAGAGACCAAACAAACTTGTTCCAAACAGATCATTTCTTTTTAATTGAAAAAACATCCCTTGGGCATATCTGTAAATACATGATTGTGTGTGTGAAGTGCAATTATATCATTACAAATAGTCAAGAGTAAATAAAAAAAGAGAAGAAAGATTAAAACAGACTGAATACTTTGAGTATGTTTCTGCAGTTAGCAGTAATTGTTCTGGTCTCACGGGTATTGAAACTAAGTTTAATCCTCATAAAGTAATAAAATATTTAGACTAATTGTATCCTTTGAAATTTCTTTTTTTATAGATCTAATCCTCCATTATAAAGTTGGTTGTGTATTTGCAAAAGAATGTCTATCAAACATGTTAAGGAGAAAGAAATATGATGTATGAAGATGGAGAGAGCTAAAAGAAGTTGAGAAAGAGAATGTAGATTGAAATTTGGAATTATTGTCAAAGATGATGAGAGTTTTAAATGTATGCTTTGAAATATAAAACATATTTTTAATCATCCTGTGTCCTAAATGCAAGAATGAAGCCTTTGCATCAAACAACATTTCACTTTAACAACAACATAGATGCAAAGAGTTTGAGGTCACCTGGCCAGGGCAGAGGTCAATGGAGGGCAACTCTCCCCATTTATAAGGTGTATGTGAAAGGATATGTATGCTCCCCAGAAACAGATTTGACATCCCAGAACAAAACTGACACCCGAGGATGACCCAGGGGCGCATGGCTGAAAAATAGTGAAAAATGAAGAACAAATACAAGGGAAATAGTCTGATTAAATCAGTTATTATAACTTTTCTCAAGTATTGAATTTTTGAAAACTTGAAGTTATCAAATTTCGTAATGCATATGAATACCTGAGTCAAACAAAAAAAAATCTCCATTTTTTTCTCTTTTAACTTTTTCCAGCCTCCAAGACACCAATTCTTTTTTTCTCTGGTGGCAATGAAGGAACAATTACAAAATGGGAGAGAATGCAATCCAATTTTTTTATTTACAGGTGAGATTTGGATAGTTTTTAAATCAATTTGAGTTTTACATTCTTTCTTTTGGTCAGATTCAAAGACAAAAACCCGAAGTATATCATCATCAACGTCATTGTAATATTTGTTATGCTATCATTGATGTTGATCTGCCAACTGGAATCTCAGTTCAGTTTTGTAGGCAATGAAGAGCCAGCCAAAGAATTATAGTTTACCATAATTAATATAGATAAGTATTTATTTCATCCAAATTTTAGTTCCTTCTCATTGCAACTATTCAGATTGTTTGTTTGCAGCAGTGTGTAAACAGAACAGATCAGAAATATGAAAATAAGCCCTGGGCAAGACTTGAACATCTCTTTTAACCTCTGCTAACTGAACTGTCAGAATTCTTATGATAGAGCACATTAGAGCACAAGATCAAATCTAACAAATAGATCTGATCTGTACCATTCACTCGCTTCCATAGATTGACACTGAATTGTTGTAATGAAAGAAATACTAATGAAAATTGAATATTGTGGACAAAGCTTCCACAAATTAAAAATGAATCAAGACAGATCTGGTAAGTCTTTCAATATAAACTGTTACATGACCAATATCTGTTGGCAGCATGCCTTGTTTGGGATGATCAATTAGAAAACGACGGAAAAGAGGGGATCAATGGATAAGTTACTTTTCTCGCATTTTGTTGGGTAGCGATCACTAAGAGAGTCTAAATTAAAAAAACAAAAATGGACAAAGGGATCAGTTTAGCATAAACTTTTATTGCAAGTTGTCCCTCCCCCAAAAAACCCTAATCAGGGGGGCAATTTTAAAAAAATAAAAATAATGTTTTTTCCAGACATAATGTTAAAAATTTCAGCCCTCTAGCCCTATTGGTTTGTCCTGTATGCATGACACATATGTACATAGCCAGACAGTCATAGGATCAACTTGAAAACTGAAGACACCTGTGTTGACAGTCTTGGTTGATAGTTTCTAATAATAATATTGTTTGTTATAAATTTGTCAGAATATAAATTTGTTAGTAAAAAGTTACAATGTGCATCCTGCAGCTGTCAATGAGCAGAAAATCATCTCCATTAATATTTATTTTCTGAAGATCCTACAAGACCAAAAAGGATTGAGGAAAAAATCTGCTTAGAATCATTTTGTCTTTGTGCTGTTAAGTTGAATCAAGCAGTAAGGTATGATGATCACTCGAAATGAAGTGAAGAAAAAGGGAAAAAATATCTTGAATTTAGTTGATTTTGAATGTTTTTCTTTCTGTAAAATCAATGTTTTGTGTTTTTGATTTCTATTCCAGCAAAGAAGAATATAAGCTCAAAAATGCCCGAAGGGAGGAAACGAAGGTTCATGGATTGATTGCATTGGAAAAAGAACAACGTAAACATTTAGTGAATGGGCAAAAATCTCCTTTGATCAATAAGGTCTGACAAAAACAGAGAATGCTTTTTGACAACTGATTAACTACTTTAATCTGTTCACTGCAAAGTACATTTTTAACGCTGTAAATCCTTTTCCAGGTTTTTCTCATAAAAAGTTGATAAAAATAGAAAGTCTTCATTGCAAGTTTAAAATGGTGTCATTCTCATAAAAATCAATAATTATGTACAACAGAACATGTAATGAATGTAATCTCATCATATAAAAGCCAAATATGTAAATTAGCATGTTTGTTTGGTTGTTTATCTGGTCAGTGTCCAGTTGTAACCTAAAAGTTATAATGGATTGATCCATGTGAGATACATTACAAGAACTTATTAGCTCTTGTAATGTATCTCACATGGATCAATCCATTTAACAATAAAAGTATTCGCAAGTTCATTGCCATATCAATGAGGAATCTATGACTTTTTTTAGACTGCACAATATCGGTGGTGATTTTTCATACATGACATTTTGTCTTCAGACTTTATGTCTGATCACCCTTCAAACCAGCTTGAGTTGAGTCAGGGTGAGTTGAAACACAGAGAAAAATTAAAATCAGAATACTTGAATTACTAAAAATGAATTACCTAATAAATGAGCTTTATGCACCTTGGTGCCAATCCATACACAAATAACCCTTTAATCATTTTTTGAGGGTATGTTCTAGTATATACATAAATGTGCTAAAAATCAGATATTTTGATAATTTGAATTGGCATCAAATATCTTGGAAGAGGGATTTACACAAGACCACCATACATTCTGTATATTTGGATCTACTCTCTCGCCATTTTGCATTTTGTAAACATACATTATACTTTCTAGTGAGGTTTTGCCATCTTGCGAAAGAATAACTTGCCATAATAGGACAAGTTATCTCATCCGTGGCACTGGACTGATGATTTGCTGAGACAAGTTATCTTGTCCATCTTATATACCAGCATTTATGGTTAACAAAAAAGTGGACCCAATCAGAAAGAAAGTGCAGTTGATGTTTCTCTATAAATTCTCCATTTCTTTTTATGTAAATAAAAATGACATCTTTTGAGATTTCTCCTCCCACACAATAACAAGCTGCAGAGTTGAACAATATTTCTAAACGTGAACACTTATAGACCTAATTGGTTTCTCTCTTGAGTGAAATTTTTCATTGAATTTTTCTACGCAGATAAAGTCAGCTGGTGCACGAGCTAAAAGTGCAATAATGAAATTGACATTTGTCGAATCCCTTGATCTCTTAGTAGCAGGATGTGAAGATGGTAACATATGTAAGTATTCCTTGTTAAAATTAGTTACTTACAAAACAAAGCCCCACTTTGGATCTCTGCAACTACTTTACCTTGGTCATAATCTTTTGTGTTGTTTCACTAATTGTATTCTCATTACAACTCTTCTCTCTATTACTGACTCCCTCTTTCTTACATTCTACTTATCTGGTTTCCCATCCCTTAGTTAAAACAATACAGTACATTGATTCCTTGTGAAGCAAGAAAGATCTTATTTTCATCTATTTATACAAATATGATTATTTTGGCTTGGGCATTGTCCCATGTAACATAATGCACTGCTTTCTCTTTTGCTTTCTGTCTGGGTCTCTCCGGTGTTTCTCCCTTTCTCGTGTCTCTCATCTTTGACAGATGTCCAGTCCCTTCTGTTTGTATCAATTCATCTCCTGATCATGATACCAGTTGAAATGTTGAAAGACACTATTTACTTTAATCACTCCTATATAACATTTGACATCCAATCTAGAGCTTTCCAAACAATGTGTTGTGGAGCTATAATGTGTCGCCAATAATATCTATGTATGTCACAAAATTAAGTAGGGTTTTGTATAGAGTCAATCGGAATGCTGGGATGACATTATAAATTTGGCTTAGCTAGTAAAACTTGACAAATGTGTTACAAAAATTTTATCATCAAAAAGTGTGTCATCTATGCAAAATGTTAGAAAAGCTTTGACTTGACCAGTATTGCTCTGACATCATCAATTGAACCCTAATTGACTACAAATAAGAATAAACAATGGGATATGTGACAGTCATGAACTTCTTGTAACACTGATTCTGGTGTTGAGCTTTATGGTTTGTGTTACTCTATATTACTATATGTTTATTTGTCTGTCTGTCTATCTGTTACACTCGTCATAAAAAATTGTTTCCAGAGTGATCTCCCTTGAACAGTATTGTCATCACCCAGGTAGAGAAAAATGGAAAAGCAGAGAAACTAGTCATAATAAAAATCTTCTTCTTCTTCTTCATTATAAATGGTAATGAGTTGGATTATTCTAAATAAATAACTAATGTGTTTCCATCATATCAAATAAGACTAGGGGGATTGAATCAATATGTCTGTAATACAATAATGAAAATGTGTAATTGCTACCTTCTAATAAAATGTTTTAAGGTACTTTAATAAGAGAGGGGGGGAAAATAAGAAGATATGCCTGGCTGGCAGGCCTGCTGACTATGTACTTTAATAAGGAAGTGGGAAAAAGAATAATAAACCAAACTTGGCAATACTGGGTGGGATAGGAAGGAATTTTTTTTATTCTGTGTCAAATTTTGATGACAGTAAATATAAGTATTTAATTAACTTCGTTTGTTATTGAGTTTAATATTTTTTAAACTATGGAATTTCTTTGGTTACTGCTAGTAAAGGATGAAAATAATTCTACAAAACTGACTTGTTGGAAACCTAGTTTATATTTTGGACATAATTGGTGTGTTCTCAAACTATGAAAATAAACTAAGGATTGTATCAGATTCTTATATTTGTTCTGATGAGAAAAAAAAGGTTGCAAAATATTTGTATTTTTCTTTGTAGATGTCTGGGGTTTTGACATGGCAGCTGCAGAGGAACTCAAGAAAGTTGAACTTGAAAAAGAGGTCAACTTGGCTGAATCTAAATTTGCAGCTTTGCTTGAGCCAAGCTCTGTTCTCTTAAGAAAAGTAGAAAATCCATTTGTGAGTATTGATTGGATTTCTTCAGCATTTAATGTGACAAGATGGTCAATTATTGATGAAGAAGCTACAACATTATTGGTTAGATGGGTTACATGTCTTTTGTGAGTTGATCAATTATTTAGAGAAATGCCTGGTGATTTTGTCTCCTTAAAAGATTTCAACTTTGTGGAAAATTCTTTCATGTATCATTGCATCTCCTATCCTTTAGCTGATGAGCTTAGAGATGATGATAAGACCAGGTTTTGGCTACTTGATTATTAAGATGTTGCATGCTGATCCAGGAGCGGATCCAGGATTTTGTCCATGGGAAGGCAGGGAAATGGAAAATTTCATTTTTATAAATAAATCTGTGGAAAAGAAAAAGAAATTTGAAATATCAAAAACAAGCAAGTGATACGTGATCTGGCATTTCTCATTTACATTTGAGTCATGGCTACAAGCACTAGTATTGACAAAAGAGTAAAATAGAAAAATAATCGAAATTATCTACCACAGAAACAATAAATAAAAAAAGTTTATAGAGAATAAAACAGTAGATATGGTACTTATATAAGATAAAAAACGAAAAAAAAACAACTTTTATTTTTAATGTTTACTTATAATTACTAGGGATTGTTCAAGTTTTTTATGTTTGAAATTAAAAAAAAAAATTAAATCGTACTTTACCCAAGCAGGTGGTGATCCAGACCCCTTAGATGATCTCATGTATCTGTGCCTGAGATGTTATTTTAAAAAGTAGTTAAAGAAAAAGATATTGGTCATGTGATGGTTTCTATTGAGTGACCAACCAGACCTGTTTTCTTTATGGTTTCGTCATCATCATCATAAGCCTTTTAGTGGCCGTTGTTGGATATAGACCTTCCCTAAGAATTGCCAGACCTCTCTATCATGGGCATCACAGAGCCAGTACTTTCAGTACTCATCTAGTTTGTCATACCATCTTATATTTTGTTGTCCCCTCTTTCACATATGATCTCTGGGGATTCACACTGTGAGTCATGATGTCCAGTGCTTGTCTACCATTTTAGCAACATGACCAGCTCATTGCCATATGAATTTTCTAATGGATTCTATGACATCTCTGAATCCAGTTTTGACCAAGACATATTGTTCCATCTTGCAATCTCTCTATGTTATATTGAGCATGATTCACTCGTCTGCACACTGCATGGTTCTCAATTTAAAGGTCAATCTTTTGGTTAGGTTCTGTATGTGTCTATCAGGAGGATGCATTGCTTGTATACCCTTATTTTTGGCGCAAGCGGGATTTTCTTGAAGGTTGAGCTTGCCCTGCTGAAAGCTTGCCAACCTAGTATGATTCTTTGCTTGATTCTTCCACTAATGTTGCCAAAAGGCAAGCAAATTAGAAAAACAAGTCAACTGAATCAATGAAAATGAGTAATTACATAGATACGATGACAGAAGTAAATTAGAGCTATTATTTTGTTTCTCTTTCACAGGACTCAAATGATACGGTCAATAAACGTGTTGCTGATTTTATTTGTCAACACATTTTACTTGGGCACCAGGGAAGTGTGACAAGCCTCATAGTGATTGACAGAAAACAAGGAAATAATGGAACTTATCTGGTCAGTGTACCTTACATAATTATGATCACAGTTTGATATTTTCCTCATTATATAGAACACCAAGCCTTAAAACATAAGCACTGATATGTTTTCAGAAAAATCCGG
Organism: Thysanoteuthis rhombus; assembly: GCA_963457665.1. Lineage (NCBI taxonomy): Eukaryota > Metazoa > Mollusca > Cephalopoda > Oegopsida > Thysanoteuthidae > Thysanoteuthis > Thysanoteuthis major. Next base: position 74,273,160 of record OY735201.1, on the reverse strand, counting down.
AGAAAGTTGATATTTTTCACCTCTGCCAACAAAGCTAGACAGAGTGTGTCTGTCTGTCTGTTTGTCCACCCATTATCTCTAAAAGTTCTCAATGAATTTCCATGACGTATTGTGGAAAGGTGGGTCATTGGTCCTTGAATTTTTTATTAAATTTTAGGGATTTTTCTGATTTTGTTAAAATTGTGGAACAAGACGTGTAATCATACTGTTATGATACAGAGCTAAAGTTATTCAGTCTGAGGAAAATAATCAAGTGTTGGAACAGAGGTTGAAAGAGGCGTCATCTCTGTTGAATAATTATTACATGTTTTTGTCACTGTATAGTCAGAGATCTGTAATCTGATTGTTCAGTGTTTAGCAGCAATTGACTTTGCAGAAGTATGTACACTCTACGTGTTTTGTAGTTGATATCCTGGCTTTGAAATGTGTCTTTTTTAAGGATCCAACTGAGTGAAAGGATTTTGTTTGTAATTTGATAGCAGAAAGAAAAGAAATAAACACACAGTTGAAAGATAGATATTTTTTTCATCATGAGGCTATGGACTTATCGATGTGAGTACATATTAGGTGTGTGCAAAACTTGCCTGCAATCTTGTTTTGAAATCTAGAGACCTAATATGTACTGGGAAACCAATTCTTTCCCACAGAAATATTCATATTTGTGTAATTGTAGAGACATTTTGTTATACAGTAGGCTGTCCGATTTAATATTCAGTCAACTCTGATTCCATACAAAGTATGTTCCTTAATAAAATACCTCTACCATTATCACAATCTGCCAGGTATAGACTACCCAATCTAATAATATACATTTGTCTATTTATACACATGCAAATATACATGAAGAAGGATGTGTTTATTATAATTATGGATGACGTTACCAAATGCTTATTTTTATCAAAATCTGGGGATATGCCGGCTAGCAGGGAGATTCCAATCAGAATTGAAGATGATGTAGTGTTTGCGTTACAGAATATGAAACTCATAATTGCTCTAAGTGAAGATGACATGATAGACCGTCAAGAAGATGCAGGAGAGATCTTGCACAAAGAACTAGCACAATTATTCACGCAGTGTATATGAGAGGGAAAAGTGTCTAAAAACTTCTGTCTAGATATAGCGATCCTAATCCACAAGAAGGGAGATAAGTGTGAGCTTGGCAACTACCACCCTATTACCTAACATGTATAAACTATTCACAAAAAAGTAAGCTTGAAGATGAACAAGACAAAAAAGCAGGCTTAACAGGACAAAGACAAAAGTTATGTTCAATGATAACATGATATTCCCCAAAAGACCCTTAAGAATAGAAGACAAGGATTAGGAACAGGTTGACAAAGACATTTACTTAAAACAAATGATAAAGTTAGACCAGGAAAGCAAAATAAAATGATGCATAATAATTGGCTGATGATCATCTGGTATGAATACAGACTTATTGAAGTGTACCTTGTCTATGTGCCTTAAAGCGAGAAGTATACAATGAATGTATAATACCAGCACTGACTTTTAAATATGAACATGGAAACTAACAAAATAAACTGAAAACCAACTGGGTGGGACACTTTACAAGAAGAACTGACAACAAATAGAGCAAAAGACCAACTGATTGTTAACCATAGGACAGTAAACACAGTAGGAAAAGACAGACACAAGATGGAGGGATTAGGAAAGTTCATCAGTAAGACATGGCAGATGTTAGCCCAATCAAGGAAGGGAAATGAGAAAGGCCATTGTTTTGCAGTGGACTTATAATGTCTGATGATGATGATGATATATATATATATATATATATATATATATATATATATATATATATATATATATATATATATATCATCAGCTATTTCAGGTCTGTTGCTGAACTAAAAAATTCACTAAGAACTTCTTGATTGAAAATGTGGTGGTTAATTGAGTTTGCCAATTGCCTGGTGAGTTGGTTTGGGATTCAGAGTTGTCCTTTTTCTAAACAGATCAGAGACTTCAATCTGCCCAGCTATTTAGCGCATAGCAGGGATATATATATATATATATATATATATATATATATATATATATATATGTATATATATGTATATATATATATATATATATATAAATATATATATGTATATATATATATGTATATGTATATATGTATATATATATATATATATATATATATATATATATATATATATATATATATATGTATGCTGTGGAGCGACGCTTTAATATATATATATATATATATATATATACATATATATATATATGCATAATTAGGTGTGTATGTGTGTGTTTGTGCATGCATGTATACATGTATTTTCTCTTCATCCTGACCTCAGGTAAATAATCATCATTTCATTTTGCATATTCCATTTATTGTCCTTAATTAAATACAATTGTTATTCTGCCTAAAATCCTCAAGAATTTCTTTTGCTGCCATTGAAAATATTTTTGCACTTTTCCTCATTCCAGATAAGTGCAGGATGGGATCGGAAACTACGAATCTGGAATCTGGAAACAGGCGAGTATGTTGATGAATGTGACCATTACAAATTGTTCCGTTCCTGTTAGTGTTCAATTAATTGTTTCTGTCTCGCAAATTGAGAGTGGATCATTTCTGCACATTTCAAGATTGCATGACCAAGTCCTATGATGGTCTGGCAACTCAACCTACTCTATTACATGTTGCTTATACATCTATTCATTTATACATAGATATGTACATGTTTCCCACTGATATTAATAGTCCATGTAGAAGCTAATTCGTTAAATGCTAGTTTTTAAAGCAAGGATACATTTCCTAACTTTATAGATGTAAGAGAATTTTGCTACACTGCTCTCCTTCAATTTAAGCTCATGCCAGACTAAATTAGGAAACTAAATAAAATTTGCTGTTGTTATGAACTTCATTATTTTTTGGTCCATAAAATTAAAACTTGAGAAAATTGATGATATCACCACTCATGTAGTTATCTACTACCTTGGTGTCATGGGTTGTTTGAAGGGGCTTATTCTTCAGAGTCCGCACCATGTCTCCATGGATCTTTTTAGGTTATAAATCCTTGATACCGAGTTCAAACTGTTGAAGAGTAAGTGAATTTATTCAATATTGTATAACTCATGTCCTTGTATCTTAGGCCACAAACTTATCAGTCAACCATCATATCACCCCAAGATCTCTCTAGAAAGTTATGAGACTGATTGAGTAAAAATATTAATTATCCACTTAATGGCAAATCATCATTAATCCCTTCAAAATAATTCCCTTGATAGCCACACACTGATGGAGCCATTGTTCCCACTCTTGGAAACAGTGATTGAAAGCTTCAACTGACATTGCATTTCGTTAGTTCATCATGACCTGTTGGATGTTCTCAATGGTCCCTAAATAGCAACCACAGATTTGGGTTTCGCTTTGAAAACAAATAACCAGGATTTCCTAGAGTTTGTCATAACAGACGATGAATCATAGATTTTTGAGTATGGCTCAGAAACAGGGAGGAGGGGCACAGAAGCAATTCAACACATCCTAAAGATGCAAAAAGCAAAATTACTAATTATATGATATGGTTATTTGTTGTTTTTTTTAGAGAAATGCATAGTTATCAACATAATTGTGTTTTAAATTTGATTCCTATACCAATGCAAAATGTAATAACTTAAAACAAATAATGCATCAAATTTAACTTTTTTCTCCCCAAGATTGCATGACAGTTATCACCATGGTAAAGGCTCAACATATGGTGCATCTGTGACTACAGACGTCATCTGCGATGGTGTCATCTTAGACATGGATTATAGTCCAACTTTGTAAGTAATCTAAAATCTAAAACTGTTCACAAATAGTTTGACTCTTGAACTAATTGAAGACATTATAAAGTTATCGACATTTCAGAGGTATTGATAAATATATAATGTTGATGACAATCATATGAGATGAACTCTACTTTTATTGAAAAATAGTTGCTACCAAAGGTGGCAAAGGGTTCTACCCCTTTTTATATGAGCATGTGTTTGTGTGTTCTGGTTCTCCAGACCATACCATTTTGTACACAGACTGGAAGATTTGCATCAGCACTCCACTAAACCCCTTCTAAAAATGTCTTTCTTGATTTTTGGAGAAAAAAAAGAAGCTTTTTCAACCTTTTTGGGGACTTCTTTTGACATGTTTAGATGTTTTTAGGTGTTTCTAGATGTTTCTACCCTATTTGAAATGCTTTTCAATGTAAAATGCCAGTGATGTCATGAATTGAATTGGCCATATTGATTCTTCAATGGAATTATTTTACATGACTTCAGAATTTGATGCTATGGTTGGTAAATTATCGACTGTGATGGTGAGTCTTTATCTATTACCATCAGATGAAGCATTGTAAACCATTATCATTATCAATTTTGACAAAAATTATTTTCCATTATTTTCAATAAAGAATATTAAGTGAAGATGAAATCACAGCTATCAAAACTATTTAGGTATAATCAATGAGATGTATGGCATCAGGAGAGATCATGAAGGAATGAGGGGTAGGTTTAAGAGATGGATTTTAGATTTCATCCTCTGCCAAACCATAGAGTTGCCATAGCTTAAACAGCAAGAGTAGCTGGTGTGTATAACCAGGTTTTCCTGTGGCAAAAAAGTTAGAGATTTTTACCCAGTCTGAATCAGTAGTTCTCACCCATTTTTACCAACATGGCCCACCTTTAGAATTGTATCTTACCCCTATGCATACCCCTCACATATTCAACCAAATGATGGATATGAGTATTGCAAGTTTATGAAGAAAATTTTCAATAAATTATATTCATCAAAATATCATATTTAAACTTGTTAAAAGAATTCCAAAAATGATTAGATAAATTCTCACATTTTTCCTGAAGGCCCACCCAACCTCATTACTCATGCTCACGGGTTAAGAAGTAATGGTCTCAATACACAATAGGGTTTAATTATCATCAATTCCAAAAGAAGTCTAGGAATTTCTGCTCGATGCAATGTTTACTGCGATTTTGATGTATCCGAATCAATAATGCATTTTTTTCTTTTCAATCTCCAGAAAAGAAATTGGTTATGCCACAAGTGAAAGTCTGGCTTTCATTCGGAAATTTTCTCTTAATGGTTCAGAAATGACGCTGCAAAATACCTTGTCTGGTCACCGGGGTGATGTTGTTGCTATTCGGTGGAATCCAACTGTGAATAAATGGGTGACAGGGGCAGAAGATGGGACGATCAGGATTTGGGTATGTTTTACAGTGCAGACAATTCAATAAGAATGCTATTCATTTGCAACAACATGATTTGAAGAATCATTGCATTGCAGACAATCCGATAAGGATAGTATTTATTTGCAATCATCTGATTTGGAGAATCATTGCATTGCAGACAAATTAATAAGTTCAGTATTTATTTGCTATCTCCTGATCTGAAGAATCATTGTTATTTAGATTATTCAATAGGAATATTATTTATTTGTAGTCAATTGATTTAGAGAATAATTGCAGTGAAGGTAATTCAATAAGGATAGTATTTGTTTGCAATGACCTAATTTGAAGCACCATTGCAATGTAGACAATTCAATAAAAATACTATATATTTGCAATTATATGATTTGTAGAGTCATTGCAGTGCAGACTCTTCATTTCTGACTTAAGGAATATATTCAATTGCCTTTTATTCATTTGTAAACATGGTTCTTTTAGTTCAGCTGTTAATGAAAATCACTATCAGGCACTATTGTTATCATAGCTTATGTTTTTGTTAAGTAGCCATGGTGTTGTAACCTGTATGCATGAATGTATGTATCATGTATATGAACCACACCAATGGAGCTAGAGCATTGGTTTTGAAACTGGGGTCCGCGGACAACTGGATGTCTATCAAATAGTGCTTTGGGATTTGCAGCTGTTCCCTCTGAACCTGACATTGTGAATCTTGTGGTAGAGAAAGAACAACACCAAAAAACCTGATTATTGCATACTGACCTGTGCCATACATGAGAATCCGAGTAAATATTATTCATTTTAATCATATATAATTTTCAAAGGTCATTAGGAAGAGAAGTAACTTATACTTCTTATTGTAGCTTATTAATTAGTCTAAAATACTAAATGCTAAAAATATGGGTCAGATTAAATATTCCCTTCATAGATGGGGTCTTTGAGTTTTCAAAGTTTTGAAACCACTGAGCTACAAGAATAAAAATTTGAATTTTTACTTCTTATTATGTCTTGAAAAAACAGTATTTTTGTTTATTGAAAATTCCACACCTTGAATAGTGTTTTTTTTAGTTTATACTAAATTGATTCCTTAGTTTATGCCCAGCAGCATTCACCCTTGTTTTTTTTCCCAAATCCAACTCTTTTAGAGATCACTACCCAACAAAATGAGAGAGAAGTAATTTATTCATTGATCAGTCCCAACACAGCATGCTGCCAAAATCGTTTCTCTCATGACTGTTTCTATTAAGTAACTATTCACACCTGTATGAACTTTCATGATTGAACAATAGACCTTCTGATGTCTTGGATAACCCTCTACTAATGGTGAGAGTTGCAAGGTGTAAAAGTTTTATTTAAGAAAGAATTGATATCCATTTTCAAAGCAGTTTTAGACTTGGAGGCACTCATAGAGTGCATACCTCTTCCAATACCATTGTCACTAAAAACTGAATGAAAATCAGTTCATATATAGCTACGATGCATTGTTGCTGAATTTATTTGATACTTTCTTAGCCCATTCCCTACCCTTCAATACCTGTCACTGTATCACATTGAGAACTTTTGGAGATATTGTGTGGATAATCAAACAGACAGACATAAGTCAATGCATATACCACGTCACACTTCATTAAAAGTTTTGTGGAAAAAAACCCAAAAAACATGAAGAGTTATTTGTGGATTTTTCAGCGCCTACAGGTTGATCTTTGATAGGAAGGCTCTCAGCTAGATTGCCCATCTGGTTAGTTTGGTTTGTAGACCCTGTGATTGATTCAAATAAAGTTTGACAAATCAGTGCAGCAATCCACATGTAAAATGCAATGTTTACACACACACACACATACACACACGCACACATCTCTTTTTCTCTCTCTCTCTCTCTCTCTCTATACATATGTATATATAAGTATGTAAGTAAAATATCAAGAAAGAGACAAACTGAGGAATGAAAGTATATGTAGATTTTATTCAGTAATTAATCAATTGAAAAAATAATAAGTTTGCTGTAATGTTAGGAAAAGGGTTCCAATTCAATAACACTTGTGTGTCTTTAGTGGTTGAAAAGTTAGGTTTCCATAGAAAAAAGATTTAGCATCAAATATTTTGCTTTGAGAGCAAAAATGGAAATCATAAATGAAAATCCATGAGAGGCCATAATGGTGAATCCGGACTGTTTTCTGTATGTGAAGGGATCTATGGTGGTTTGCTAGGATTTTTTGTTGGAAGTAGTAGCAGCAGTTATGTGTATTCTATTGGTTGCACTGGTCAAGGGAGTTGGGCATTCTTGAGTATTGGTTGTCATAGCTATTTGGAATCTAGGTTATGGACCAGTGTTGAGCTATTTGGATACTTAGAGGCATGAAACAGAGTCTTTGAGACTTTGCATATATATGTTCATATGTTAGATTGCCCATAGGCGTGTTCATGCATGCATAACCTTTCCGGATGGACATCAATGATAGGGTAGAACTGTAGGTGTATTTATAGTATGTCTGTGTATGCGGTGGGAATTTTGTAACAACAGGGGCGAAGTATTGGGCATTATTTAAGAGTATTCTGGTGGTGGGTAATGGAATTGAGGATGTAATCTTAATGCACATTGTAGATGGTCTGAAAGGTGATATATTTCTGAGTAGTACAAGTAGAATGGACCATACATTGGTGTCAATTGTTAGGAGTCTAGGTGATTACGTGTGACATTCCTAATGTTTGATATACAAATTTTGTTTAGTGATCTTTAATCAATTATTTGTGACAGAGGTGGGGGTGTGTTGTGGAAGGTATTCATAAGTCATAACCAACTCCCACAAAAACATAATTCGAAGAAATGTCCAAAAAAACATGCATCATTGCCAACTATAGACTCAAAAACATTAAAGACATGATTAGCAGTAACACCATAATAAATAACAAAGTCTCACATAATAATGTCCCTAAAACCGTCAAATTCTTCCAACCCTGCAACGTTAGAAATAGTCTATGCTGCAGCCAACTTGAGCACATTAACACCTCCACTATCTCTACCACGAACAAGGCTTCCTATATCTGAAATAATTTTGACTGCAGAAGCAAAAATGTCATCTACTTCATTGAATGTATTCTAATGCACAGTGCAATATGTAGGTAAATCGGAGTGGCAATTAAACATTAAACTTGATAACTATATGCACAGAATTGAATCACCCAATCATTCTAACCTACTCCCAGTAAAACAACGCTTTCATACCCCCGGCTACAATTTTAGTACAGGCACTAAATTTACCATCATCGAAAAAATACACCTCCCAACACAACTAAAGTTCTAAAGATACGAAGAATAATAAACTCAAAACTCTATCTCATACGATTTCTATACCTGCACCGAATACTATACTTCAAAACCTGCCCATAAATATGCACCATAATACCCCGACACAATTACACACCTAAATATACATATACTCTTATTCTCCACAATATCCTTGCCTATACAATCCGGACCCCCGCCTACATATGATTAATGTTGCAAATTTTCTTACCCCATCCATACCCAACTTTTATTTTATGTATATCAAACATTGGAAACGTCACGCATAGTCACCTTGACGACTAACAATTGACACACACACACTTTCATTTTTATTTTGAATAAATTCATTACTGCTTGTTAGTATAACGTTATCATCTTATAGACACTGTCCAAAAGTAAAGTGTTGAGCAGTGATTACGAGCTGAGCAAATTAATTCAGGTTAGATAGTTGCGAATAGTTTTTGCATGATATCACAGAAGTAGTGGACCCAAGAATATATCGAATCGTAATGAGAAGGCAGTTATCAAGGCATTGCTGCAAAACTTCAATCATTCCATCGATTGTCTGAAGGCGGAAACAGGGCTTCAAGTTTGCATTTCATTATGGGTGTCTATCGTCGTCGTCATTGTGTCCTTTTCTCAATTGGATAACTTCATTATTCCTTGATATATCTCGATGAAATTTCGTGTGTAGTTTCGTGGGGAGATTCAACTTGGGAGGGGGATGGTGAGTTATGGCCGATCCAATTCTTCGTTTACATTTTATAAGCAAGGTGTTGTCTCTGCTTGAAATTGGGAAAATTTCTCAGACTTTATCAAATTTTGCTGTAATTTGGTTATGACGTTGACAAAATCCCAGGAATTGAAATCCGATTGTTTGTTAACATTTTACATGCAAAAAAATATTGAACTCTGAATCAGCTGGACCTATTTGAATGAAGACTTTTGGAATGAAAAAAAAAATGGGTATCTCGGAGATGGTTCTAATGAACAACTAATTACCTCCCTCTCTCTCACTGTAATTCGACTTTTTTTTATCAGAGACCTTCATACCATTAGAATTTCTTCCAATAAGCGCACGAATACTATACTCTGATCCTGGGTAGAAGGCCGTAGAGAGACATTTTGATCGTCGCAAACGATTGCAAAGATACTCTGATCTTAAGTAGAAGTGTCAATCCATACTTTAATAATCCCATCATTTTTGACGAGTACTATGCTTGTGAATAAATAAAAGCAAGCAAACGGTTGTGGGGAATATTCAAAATCATTTTCATAGCTTGTGGACAAAGAAGGAATCTTACAACTTTTTTAACAAAACAACAATCATAAATCTTTTTTCAAAATTTATTAAAAATGCAACAACATTAGAATTTCAATAAAGTATTTTTAATTATATTGTTTGATTACCTGTTTTCAAAACCAAATAACACCAATATCTACGTGTGTGTGCGCTCGTGCCTCCCATCTCCTGTATGTATGTTCATAGTACCGTAACTCAGTTCAGGGTTTTGGGTGTCCTGCATCGTGTCGTAGGGGCATCCGTATTTTACCCTCGTCCTTTTCCTGGTGTCTGTCTTACTCGATAATTGTTGCAGAATTTCGAACCGAAGCCTTTATTCAATCTACGGGGACATGTTGTCCATTTCAAGGGTGGGATATCTTGTTTTGGTGTTTCCTAAGACAATGCATTCTCCCGATAGTCACGTATGGAGCTGACACATGGAACTTAACCAAGAGACAGACCTGCAGCCTGGGAAGTATGCAACATGCGCATGAGAGAATCATGCTTAACCTTACATGGAGAGATCACAAGACAGCACAGTATATAAGGAAGAAAACGGATGTCCGTGACATCATAGAAACTATTAAAAACTCAAATGGCAATGGGTAGGCCATGTTGCAAGAATGAAAGACAACTGATGGACATCAAGTCTCACAACATGGATCCCTAGAGATCACATAAGAAACTGAGGCCGACAGAACACAAGATGGAGAGATAAAGTGGACAGATTCAGGAAATACTGGCTCTGCGACGCTCATGATAGAGAATTGCAGCGAAGTTTGGGGAAGGTCTATGTCCAACGACGGACGTTAAAAGACTGATGATGATGAAGTCAATCTGACCTTGCAGTGTCGCCTGTCCGTCTCATCCACTGAACCAGCGTAGATGATTTCTTAGCACTGCTCGATCCTGTGATTGAACCGACGGACATCAGGCAGGTTGCTAGAAGCGCTTACCAAACAGCAGAAAGAGAACAGTCTACCTCGTGAATTGAAGAAAGTTCGAAATTCTGCGAAACGTTGTTGTAGGAACAACAACGAGGATGAGAACATTTGTCCGAATTATCAAGTGAATAATAACGATAATTCGTCATCTCAGAAATTCCCAAACAAAATTTAGGATAAACTATGATATATATATAATTAAATAATTGAGTCATCCACAGATAGTTGTTTCGATGTATTACAACTCTTCAGTGAGTCCATAGACTATCCAGTACCACGAGGTAGGATCGAAACCTTCGTTTCAGACCCAAATGCCGGCATTTTACTTCTGCCCTAAGCAGAACTGGACGATCCACAAGGCTAAACTCAAGCGATATATTCGCTTTACGCACTATTTCCCATCAACCAACGCTCTATTCCAGAGTTGGAACATATATATATATATATATATATATATATATATATATATATATATATATATATATATATATATATATATATATATATATATGTGTGTGTGTGTGTGTGTGTATCTAACTATGAATATAAATAAGTGTGAGTCATAATTTCTCTTAGAGTAGATGGATACTTTGTTCAGTCAAAATAGCTGCAGGACTACGTACAGTTGTGCAAGCTGGGGTAGTACCATTGTTTAAAATGTTGAAAGTGAAAAGGTGTAAGAAATAAATATTGAAAGTGGAAAACCTGTCAGAAAAGAAAATCTATCTAAAATAATTGTGTGCATGTGTCAACGATGTAGAATATTTATTACATTTTTTTCTTCTTTCTAGTCGTCCACTGGCTTGAATGAATGTGAACAGGTTTTGTCTACCCAAGGGGTTATCTATTGCCTGACCATTGATGAGATTAATGGTAGCATTGTGGCTGGAGTACAGAATACCATCAAGTAAGGAAAGCTTCATTGTTATATTGTGAACGATCACTGGATTGGCCACTGGTGAATTGTTGACGTCGGCCAGCAGTTGATATTGGTTGAAGAATACAATCGATTGAGAAATGAGTTTTGGGATTATGCAATGACCTTTTTTTCAGTCCGTACAAGCAGTACATTCGCTATAGTTATATGGAAATACATCAATTTTGTTTGTATGTTGTTGTTTATTCTTTATATCTATGGTTTGTATGTTGCTGTTTATTTTTGGTATTAATGGTTTTGTTGTTGTTTATCGTTTATATTTATTGTTTGTATGTTATTGTTTATTCTTTGTATTTATTATTTGTATGTTATTGTTTATTCTTTGTATTTATTATTTGTATGTTGTTGCTTATTCTCGTGAACTCCTTGTTGAGCATAGGGCCTTAACCATACCATGCCAACGAACAGTCGCTGGGGCGATGCTGTCGTGGTTTCGACCTTACAGAGCTAAAGGAGGGGGAGTGGATTCATGAATTTCCTAAGGGTATTAGTGCAGATTGAACGCAAGCAGCCTCTGCCAAAACTCAAACTCTATTAGCCGATTCCTTTCACCATGATGGTAATCGTTACGCCACCCCTACTTCCCTCTTTCTGGGTATTATAGATTTATTATGAAAATGAAAACTTCGTTTGCTGGGATAGTTGCATATTTCCCCCTGTAACAATGGAAAATAGCTAGGGTTTCTAATGCTGATTTTCAAGGTTGTAAAGTCTTCCACATTTGAAAGATTGGTGCAACCGAATTTACCCCCCCCACACTTTGTGACCTTGTGCCAAACCAAGCTGAGTAAATATCGATGTGAAAAGTAGGAATAGAAATATTATTTCTTCACAGATCAATCCACCTCGTAAAAGTTTACTCTAGTCCAAACTGAAAGCATTGAGGGAAGGAAAAAGAAATAATTATGAAGAAATAAAATGGCAGCCTCATGTCGGCAACACCAATGAATATTTAGAATGAAAGAAGTCATTGGATTACTGCAATAGGTGAGAATAAGATTAGATCATCAGATGAAAGGATGTTTGATGATAGAGTCGCTGGTTAATCATAGATTTAAAATAAAGATAGAAGCATACAGTTTTCGCCATTTGATAGAACGTGTTTTGAAGAGTCATTTAGATTGAAAAAAAAAAAAACTGCAACCCGGCCCGACCGGTTCTTCATACTTCTTGAATCTTGATAACTCAGAAAGTAATGAAGGTTGAAATATGAGGGTTCCATCAATCAATAGTCCATTAGTTAAGGATTTATTACGCATGGGGTAAGTGTAGTGGCTTTTACTAGTTTAGACATCATGACGTTTTTTCTGAAGCAAGTCATTTTTGGTAATCCTTGCGTATACGGATGTAAAGTATGATAGCTAAACAGATCTTACAACATCATTTTACACCCGTATACGCAAGGATTGCCTCGTTATCAGTGAGAGTAGGGACGGGAAAGCTTTTCAGAATAAGTTTTTGCCAAACGATAGAACATCCAAAAAATACGTAGGAACGATAATCTAAGGGAACCGAGCTGAGATGCAATTAATAGTTTTGCGCAAACCACGACCATCTTTCGAGCTCAGTGACAAAGGAACGGATAACTATTTTGTATCTCTGTCAACTAAGTATTCACCCGTGTCTTTCCATTTGTCCACAAAATATATCCAAAAGTTCTCAATGAATTCCGATTAAATTTAGTTGAGAGTTTGCCTGTGGGCTACGAAAGAAATGAAAAATATTTCCACCCAACACAAATTCTGCTGAAGTTCTAAACGGATTTCAAAATTCTTTACTTTAGAAAGTAAAGTGTCTGTTAGCCCTGAGCGGTTACGTCCCAACTCAGTGACTGTGATAACCCTAGTTCAAATTTTAGTCACATCAAGGCATTTTGCTACCATTATTTGTACCTCCACCACCATCTGGGTGTTTTGTTTTTCTCTTCTTCCACTGTTAGGCCACTGCTAACAGCTGGGGACATAGACCTTATATTTATAGCACTTTCTTCAGTATTCATGCAGTCCCTTGCAGTGCTGTGGTCTTTACAGCCCCAATCCTTCTTTTTATCACGAGTTCCTCCAATCTCACCCTCAGTGTCTTTGGTACGGTTCTGAGTGCACCTATTATTACTGGTACTACCCTGACTTTTATGTTCCACACCTTTTTGAGTTCTCTTGCCAGATCATGGTATTTTTCCAGTTTTTCACTCACTTTCCTCTTTCCTCCATGGTCTGCAGTTACAGCCACGTCTATTATTTGGCAGGTTTTTCTCTTCTTCTCCACGATTACTAGGCCCGGTCTTCTCGCTTGGATGGGTTGATCCGTTTGAAACTCTCAAAGTGATTTGTGGTTACCATTCTCAAGGTCTGTCTCCGGTTTGTGCTGGTACCACTTATCTGTATGGTTAAATCCCATTCGTTTACTCAGTTCCCAGTGAATCACTGTTACTACTCTATCGTGTCCATGTTTATACTCCTCCTGGGCTAGTTGACTTCATTCACTAGTTATGTGTTTTACTGTATTATTATTATTATTATTATTATTATTATTATTATTATTATTATTATTATTATTATTATTATTATTATTATTTCGGAATCTCACACCAGTTGCCTGGTGGTAACCGCTGGAGTTTGAGTGACAGCAAGTCTCCTCAAGTCTCCAGCCCTCCTCTCCTCGTACTCATAGATCGCAGTAATTCTGCGATTTACAGTTTCACACCGGTTGCCCAGTGGTTATCGCTGAAGGCTGAGTGACAATAAGTCTCCCCAGGTCTTCAGCTAACGTCTCCTCTCTCTTTCGCATATCATGACAGAGCTACGCTTCGTTGCAGTCCTTATATCTCTAGCACCTTCCTCAGTATCCGTCCAGTGCCCAGCAGTGCTGTGGTCTGTACGGTCTCTATCCTCCCCCTAATCCCGATCTCCTCCAGTCTCTCCCTCAGCGTTTTGGGGACAGTTCCTAGTGCGCCCACTATGACCGGTACTACCCTGGTTTTCATGTTCCACATTTTCTTTAACTCCCTTGCTAGGTCCTGGTATTTTTCCCTTTTCTCACCCTCCTTCTTTTTTACTCTATGGTCTGCAGGTACAGCAACGTCTACTATTTGGCAGGCCCTCCTTTTTTTGTCTACTATTACTAAGTCCGGTCTTCTTGCCTGGATGAGGTGGTCAGTTTGGATGTCAAAGTCCCAGAGTAGTTTGTGGTTGTCATTCTCCAAAACTGCCTCTGGCTTGTGCTGATACCACTTTTCCCCATGGTTGAATCCCATTTGTTTACTTAGTTCCCAGTGTATCATCGTTGCTACTCTATCGTGTCTATGCTTATACTCCTTCTTGGCGAGTTGGCTACATTCACTAATTATTATTTTGGAATCTCACACCAGTTGCCTGGTGGTAACCGCTGGAGCTTGAGTGACAGCAAGTCTCCTCAAGTCTCCAGCCCTCCTCTCCTAGTACTCATAGGTCGCAGTAATTCTGCGATTTACAGTTTCACACCGGTTGCCCAGTGGTTATCGCTGAGGGCTGAGTGACAATAAGTCACCTCAGGTCTTCAGCTAACGTCTCCTCTCTCTTTCGCATATCATGACAGAGCTACAATTCGTTGCAGTACTTATATCTCTAGCACCTTCCTCAGTATCCGTGCAGTTCCCAGTAGTGCTGTGGTCTGTACGGTCTCTATCCTTCCCCTAATCCCGATCTCCTCCAGTCTCTCCCTCAGCGTTTTGGGGACAGTTCCTAGTGCGCCCACTATGACCAGTACTACCCTGGTTTTCATGTTCCACATCTTCCTTAACTCTCTTGCTAGGTCCTGGTATTTTTTCCTTTTTTAACCCTCCTTTTTTTTACTCTATGTCTGCAGGTACAGCAACGTCTACTATTTGGCAGGCCCTCCTTTTTTTGTCTACTATTACTAAGTCCGGTCTTCTTGCCTGGATGAGGTGGTCAGTTTGGATGTCAAAGTCCCAGAGTAGTTTGTGGTTGTCATTCTCCAAAACTGCCTCTGGCTTGTGCTGATACCACTTTTCCACATGGTTGAATCCCATTTGTTTGCTTAGTTCCCAGTGTATCATCGTTGCTACTCTATCGTGTCTATGCTTATATTCCTTCTGGGCGAGTTTATTATTATTATTATTATTATTATTGTCATCATTACCATCATTATCATCATCATTATTATCATCATTATTATTGTCATCATTACTATCATCATCATCATCATCATTATTATTATCATTATCATTATTTTAATGTATTTACTCTTGTCTGTTCGTATATTTGTCCACACAATATCTCAAATAGTTTTCAATGAATTTCAATAAAATTTTGTGGAAAAGTGTGCAGTGGTCTATGAAGGAAGTGATATAATCTTTGGATGAATCAAAAGATTTTCTTCTCCTGCATTATAGCTTTATGTCCGCACCGTACAATATCTCCAAAATAACATTTGTGAAAATTTTGGGAATAAGCTACGTAAGAAGTTATTAGATTTTGGGACAGATGCAGCAATTTTCCCTCTCTTATATCGTAGCTATATATCAACACAACATATCTGCCACAGTTCTCAATGAATTCAAAATACTTTGGCCTATAGAAATTATATAAGGCAAACGCACTCAATTTTTGACAGTTAGCCATGACCACCTAGTTGTTAAGTAAACAGTAAATGTATTTACCCATATCTGTCTTTCCATTTTTCTATCTGTTTTTTCACAAGATATCTCCGAAAGTTCTACATGAATTTCAATGACATTTCATAGAAAGGTAGGCAATGGGATTCGAAAGAAGTGATTGAATTTTGAAGTGGACCAAGGAATTTTCACTCCCCTACATCGGAGCTATATATTGCCTCTGCAAAATATCGCAAAAATTTCTCAATGATATTCAATTAAATAAACTGTGGGCAATGGACCACGGAAAAAGTGATTAAATTTTTGGATGGATACAGAAATTCTGGATCATAGCTATGTACTCACACCATATGATACCTCCAAAGGTTCTCAATGAACTCCAATGAAATTTCAAGGAAGGGTAAAAAAATGACTATGGGAAAACTCATTTGATTTCGGGGCAAATCACGGAATCTTCTCCCATTGAGTGATAAAGTTTTCACTCATGTATGTATTCATGTTTGCCCATACACTATCTCCAAAAGTTATCCATGAATCCGATGACATTTTCTCAGAGGATAAGCCTTGGGCTAAGGAAGAACTGATTAAATTTGGGGCAGATCCAGAGATTATTCTTGCTGTAACCTCCCCTACATCCTTACAATTTCTGAACCGAATTTCATTCAGTAATTTGTAACAAAGGGGTTGGCAGCAGAGGTATGCATTCAATGACTGCTTTCTAATTTGAATGTTTTTTTACCGAACGATAGAGCATACTAGTACTGAAACTCTTTGTTCAAAATATTGTTTTTGCTTTAGGGTGTTTGATATCAATACTTATTGCACAGTTCAAGTAAATGTTGGCCATACAGATGTGGTGAAAAGAGTTATCCATGTGCCCCAGAGGAACCAGGTAAGGTTACTTTGCTTTCTAGTTTGTATATAGATGCTCAAGAAATTTAGTCGCCAATCACATTTATCTGACATCCAGCAATATATTTATGATTTGGCTTGCAAAACCAGCACATATTTGTGGTTAAAAAAAGATTTTTTTGTCCGAAATTTCGACCCAACATTTTGCTTCCAATGCTGTAAATTTCCTACTAGAAGTTACAAACTTAATATTGTCTTCTGAATATACACATTATTAGATTTTAAATGCATTGTGGATGATTAGGAGTTGCAGCTGCCCGACAATCGCAATCAGAGAGTCGAAATCAAATTCTGGCCCAGACTGTTTACGTTCACTTTGCACTAACGCATTTGGGAGAAGAATGAATCATTCTTCTGTCTCCAGCTATGGAAAACTAAGCCCCTTAGCTTTGGGCGGCAACCAGCCTGGAAGCAAGGACAACTCTGAATTCAAAAACTGCGGAGAAAGCAATGGGAAACTGTTCACTCCCTAATGCATAGTTTGAAGATGTGGAGAGCCAGGAACGCACACGCCCTGAAGGGATATTGTGTACATTGTATAGATATGTTTTTTTAAAGAATTTATACGACCCCTATTTAATTCTGAGTCTAAATTTTATTTGGGCAGTAGGAATATTCTACTTGGCTCAATCTAAAATCTATCTTGTATGAAATTAATTTGCACTATTTTACATCATTTATATAAACTAAAATTAAGCTAAAAAATCTTACACTGATTATGAAATTATAATTACTTTGAAATTCTAAAAACGTTTATCAATTCATTTGACTGCTGATTTAGTCTGGATGGGAAGTGGCCCTCGGGTTTCAGCACTATAAATACCCCCCCCCGTTCCACATTTTCTGTTACTTCACATCATTTTTAATCACCATTACAGATTGATTGTAATTATATTCAGTTTTTGATTATTCTGCAATAAATATTCATGACTTTATCCTGCGGAAGAAAAGCACATCTGAAATTTTCTGACAATTATCCGACCCGAAAGATTTCAAGCAAAGATTTTGGACCGTTGTTAATAAATCAATGAATTATTAATTTCTTTAAATCTATATAATAATAACATTCTGATTCTGTTTATCTGTTTGTGATTCCTAAGTAGTCGAAACGGTGAGTTGTAGCCCATGATGTTGAAGCAAATTACCCTTAAAAATGCTTTTCCTTACTCCAATCTATATTATAGTGATCGATTTGTTAAGCGAGATAGCTATTAAAAGCTAATTATAAAGCGGGTTCTAATATTTATCAATTTAAAATCCAAGCTCATTCGTAAAAATTCATGGTTCATACTGGTCACATCAGATTGAACTAATTTTCCTTCAAAAGGTAACCCAACGAGTCGTAGAGTAATCTAGTTTCAAATAAAAGTAAGGCGTAGATTTTCTGTCCATCCAAATCAAAGGGATTTTCTCGTGTAAGTCATGCAGTTCTCGTCTTTTTCAGTACATTTCTTGTTCCTGGGATCAGACGGTCCGTGTTTGGAATGCATGGAAGCAAAAGGTACCTCGACAAATGGAAAAGACAGACATTGAAGACAGCAGCCAAGCGTAAAATCTGAATTCTTCTAAGAACAACAAAGTCTAAGAAATTGAATTCACAAGAAATATGAACGGACGAAATTTGGTTGAATTCTCTGGAATGTGAACAATTATTTGCTGGAATTATTCCAGCTTGAATAACATTGTTTAAATCAGGGTTCCTCAACCTTCCCCCTTAACGACCCCTTATGAATATTCCTTTCAAAGCAACCTTCCCCTCAAAATTCTTAATGAAAGAACAAAAACACTGTCATTCAACTGGTTGGCACCAATAATTAGTTTTTGTGAACTTGAGTCCAAGACAAAAAAAGGATTATGAATGCTGATTTTTACGGCAGGCAAGTCCTTTCTACTTGCGAGATTGACACTGCACAGTCTTCCTGCTCCCATTTAGCTTTCTGTGATACTAATCGATTTTGAAAAATGATGAAGAAATATCCACGTAAGATTGAAGTATGTATTTTTTTGTTTTATTGTCAGACATGAGCAGTGGTTAAACCTTCGTTTTTAACAAATCTGCCGTTTTTTTAAATTTGCACTGAAACAAACAAACACAATAAACCCTTTTCTAGATTTCTGAGATGAGGGACTATCATTATTGTACACTGGTTCACTCATAACAACTATTAATCTTTTTCTGTACTGTAACAACCATCTTGGTTGTTACAGTAACAACCTTTCGGGCGTTGTAGCCCCTGGCCTTCTAGGAGACGCATGGCCAAGTGGATAAAAGTGTTGGTCAAGCGTATCTAGTAACCTGGTTGGTGGCTGTGAGTTCAATCTCTGGGTAAGGTAGTGCGGAAAACTCATATACCCTGGTTCAGTGGAAGAGACAGACAAGCGACATCGCAATTACGAATCAACTATGAACTGATACGAGATATCATCTTTGCATGGACAACAGAATGATAACATTCTATCCCGGTGGTAAAGGTTTGTTTCAACATTACCAACAACGTTAGACCCCTGAAGTTACTTTGCGTATATATCAACCAAGATGAGCACACTAGTACAATAAAAATACATCCATAATCAACGAAACGATTTATAACGAGAACAACACTGAAATTTCCTAATCTAAAAGGTTAGACTTGAAATTCTACAAAATATTGAATTTCTGAATGCTTTTTCATCCATTCATCATGAAAATGTGCCATAGAACAAATCATTTGATCAGACATTGATGATATTTTTCTATTTGGACTTTTGAATGTTTTTGAACAAGAATTAAACTTTATATCCACTGAGTTAAAACTTAACTGCAATGATTCTAGTGATAACTGCTGATTTATTTCAGTGAGTGATAACCCAACTGATACAACGCACTGATCTTTGCTTGTGACAGAAAAGATTCATAGATGTTCATTTTGATAAATAAATGTGCCTCTCTGCGAATTTTGCCTTTATAACTGAACCAAAAATGAAGAACTACCTTGAATAAAAATCAGTAAAATCTCTGAAGAGGAATTGTCCAAGACAGATTGGATACATGACTCAAGCTAAACCATAAGATTAAATATCTTATTGTTTCTGTCTGATTGTTCTTTGATTTGCGAACAACCTTCAAGCCATAAAAGATTTACTCGAGATTTTATACAAACCCCTGAACTGAAACGAACTCACGGACTATATGGTGCGTGCAAAAGTTTCCAGCCAAAAAGATATCCAAAAACAAGTGCTGTGAACTTTTGCACACATCCAATACATTTATTTCCGAACATTCCACACACCAAACGCTACATAATACTGCCTTTGTTCTCAATTTGTTTGCCAAATAAATATATCAATGAGCTAATGATGTTCTAAGTATGATCACTGTTTGTTCAAGAATGAGACAGATCTGAACAACCCACTGATGGTTGACTTCTCCATCCAAATACTTGTAAAAAAATTGGTGCATCAGGGTAAGAGATTTTTTTATCAGAACCCTAGTGTTAAAAGACCGACACTTTCAGTCGAATGATTATGTGATGAAACCAATTACCAATCACTTGCTTGTAGGAATGATTTTTCAAGATTGAATTTGCCTTTCAGGTATTTGCTATTAGCCAGAATGACGGAGAAAGTCGTCCTTGCAAAAGCTTTTTTTTATTGAGAACAAATATGACAAAGTCATGAGATGATACTTTTTAACTTGAGAAAGAAAAACCAAAATTTATCTAAATTGTAAAAACAGCCCGTTCATCTGTCACACCGTATAGAGCAGACAACTCTTGCAAAGGGAAAACCTAAATTAGAGAAAATATTTTTTCACTCAAGAATCCCTACTTTTTTTTACTTTCACAACATCTCAATAGATATCGTACAGAAAAATCAATTCCGTTCCAATATGATGAGAGGAAAAATGTTTAAACCAGATTTTTCTCCATTCGAAATTATGACCCAAACACAATTAATGCAATCTAATGACAATAAAATCCAAGGGCAACTTGTGTACACTCCTGGGTAAAAATAGGCCGTAAGTATATGTGTATATACATGGATTTGGCCACTTCTTTTGACCAGGAGTGTACGTGTAAGCATTTTAGTTGTTTCAAATTCAATATAAAATGGATATAAAAACTACAATTAAAATTACTTTGCGTTAATCCGTCAAATTTCTGTATTATCACACTGGCACAAACAGAGTGTCTTATTTGCAATTCATAAAGATAGGAGGAAACAGCTTAAAATTTCTAAACGGGGTTAAATTTATGGAAATGATCGCCGGCAAAGATTTCAAAATTATTTCAAGAAAATCTCTAATTTGACAAACTAAATATCAATCAATAACAGATCAATCTTATTCTTTCTTTCTTTCTTTCTATATATATATACTCAACCCACACGCAAATACATCTTAATTAGCATAATTATTTAAGCTATATATATATAGTATATTATACGAGTTTTTTCATGTTATCCGTGGAGATATAAATATTTTAGAATATTTCTATTTTTGTGTACAGTTTAATACACACACACACACACACACACATATCTATCTATCTATCTATCTATCTATCTATATATATATATATATATATATATATATACATATATATATATATATATATATGTATAATTCGTTTGAGCGAAATAATCGTCGCTGCTGCTCACATGCAGTCGTGTAAGTCTTACACCCTTCGTCTCTTCTATCTGCTTTAAAGAGAAGTTAGAAATTCTCAAAGCCAGTGCAGTCAATCACACTTTGGCTGCTACCCACAATCAGTCACATAAGCCTTACTTTATCCCTCTTGTCAATCAGCTTTAAAGAGAGGAAGAGAGTAAAACTTATATTTCCACCATAACTCTTTGAGCTGAACAGACAAATGTATGAACCAACTAATTTGAGTTCACTGGTCTCTATAAGTAAAGATATTTAAAAAAAATCTTTTCAGTTTTTATCAGCATAAAATGTAAAATAGCCATTCTGCAAAGAGAAAAACAGAAAAAATAAGCAAGACTAAAATACACATACATACACACACTTATATATATTTGTTTATTTATATATGCCCGAGAGACACGCGCACACATATCTGTTATTTTAATGATTGAAGCCATCATATTTAAAAGTCTTTTTATTATTTCCATTAGTATAAAAATATAAAACGGCCATAAAATTGTGGATAAAATAAACAGAAAGACTGGAATATTCTACATTTGCACCTCGGTCACTTGTTGCATCTAAGAGGTTAAAATGTGTCCATTTTTATTTTTTATCATAAAATCAAACAAGGCACCGGAGAGATCGAAATTGAGAGTAGGTTTAGAAGTTAGATTTGATTTTCTGCCGAGCTGTAGAATTCTCATAACTCCGGCGCTGGGCATTGACCAGGCTTCCTTAAGCAAATGAGACGTGAGTTCGAATCCCAACGGGAGCTTATTCTTTATTTCCGATTTACCCACTGCCGTAGGTCGGCAACCTGAATTAAGCTATGACAAATGCAACTAAAAATTAAAATGAAAGAAAATAGTTATTAAATTCAATAATAAGGATTTATTTGTTCTTCGAAATAAATGTGAATTATCTGTATTTCTTGGGGAAACAAGAAAGGAAAGGTCTTTTTTTCTGAATAACAAAAATTAAAAGGCTTACATGGCGACAGTCATTTTGTTGTAGCTATTTTAACAAGAAATTTTACGAGCTTTTGGTTTACGTTCGCCTTCCAAATGAGGCACAGGGTCCTTCATCCAGTTGATTAAGTCATTGATACTGACAACATATACGTCCGTGAGTTCTTGGAGAAGTTCGATAAATGCGTCCAGTCCTTTGAAATTTTCCTCGTTGCCTGTTTTCAACCAATCACTGCGAATTCTCACACCGAATGGTTTTCGATCTCCTTTATAAATACCCATAAAGTTATCAAGCAGAAAGTCATAGGTTTGAACTGACATCCTCGGCTGATTGTAGCAGCTATCGACAAATTTACACAGGTAACGTTTCTTGATTCCCACGTATGGAACAGCTGGCACTTCCCAAAGGCCTGGGTAAGTTTGGCTTGGGCAGTCTTGTAGTAGGCAATTGTTTTGCCAGCCAAAATCTAAGGTGAAGGGCCACATGCCTGTTCGGTTATCTAAATTGGTCATGACGAAAAGAGAGGCGTCGTACAACAATTTGCTCTTCTTTAGGCTGGTAAATTGGTCATCGCCTCTGGACTGTAAGCCGGTACTGCGCCAGCCTTTGATATCATTTTCGGGAATCCCCGCATAACGTTTCAAGAGGTACTTCTGCACAGCCACTTCAAGGCTATGCAGTTTCGAAGAAAGGGTTTTTGGTTTCAATCCGTGCAGCCCGATTTCCATTCCCTGATCGTGGAGTTTTCGAATCGAAGTGTAATTACTGCCCTCGGAGGTGACAAAAACAGTTCCTTTGATCGGGCAACCGTCCCAGTTTGTTCTTTGAGGTGTGAAGAGCTTCATGAGTTTTTGAGCTATGCTCTCATTGACTGATCCTTCGTAAGTGAGGTAGACAAACTGGGGTATCTGATTGGGAGAGAGAGGCGGAGTGAAATCCTGGCACAGGCAGTCGGGTAGACGACAATTCTCATGTTGCTTACATTCTTTAGTTGATGTGTGATTAACTGCTTGGTTTTCGCTCGTAAAAGTAGGGGATATTCCGACAACTTTGTCCAAGTCGCCAGCTGAGTAGGTTTTGGATCCAGTTTTTGATCCTGTTTTGGATTCGTTTTGGGGTCCTGTTTTGGGCCCGGACATCGATGGCCGATTGGATTTAGTGTTCAACGAGAATAACTGAGAATCTTCTGGAGCAGCAAACATTGGCGACGCAAGTAAATTAGGTGCAGATGGTTTTGTTTTTTGTGCTTTTGGAAGATTCGGGGTCAATCTGCCTAACTTCCGATCCGAATTCGAAGCTTCACTTCTGTTTTGGTGTTGATGGCTTGTCTGTAGATTTTTTGAGAGTCTGCGAGCTGCATCCTTATTATCAATAAATACAACACGACCCCTAGAGCCGGAATCAACACTTTGAGGGTCTACTAAGATCTTATTCTGCGCAAAGTGTACTGGATGTACAACGATTGCATTGTCGGACCCACTTTGACCGTTGCTTGTCGGTACCTTGATGTTGTTCTCAGTGATGTTGGCAATCGTTAGCTTTGCTATCAACCTGAAAACATTGGCTCGCTTCCTGGTTGGTACAACTTTTCGATTAATGATGTTTTGCGAGTTGTTATTTCTCTGGATATCCGTTATCAGAAGTATAGGTTTCTTCCCTATTTCAGGTTCAATTTCAGAAGATCCATTTTTATTGTCAGTTATGTCATTGACAGAGCTACGCTTGTGGCGGAAAGGTTCTATTGTTCGTCGTTTCGAACCCAACTTAAAGTTTTCTGGTGTCGAATCTGGGCGCAGGATTTGAACACGGGAATGCTTTTGCGTCAAATCCAGAGATCTTTCCACCGGTGTGTCTCCTGAAGCCATTGTGAAAGAAGCGTCAGTTTGGTCACATTGAAATGGAAGGAAAGATGGAAGTTCTCTGAGAGGGGGCTGTTGTTTCATCCACTTCATTGTCTGTTTCATGTTAACGACATAAACGTCGTTCAGACTGAGAATGTAATCCAGGAAACGATGCATCGCTCTCATGCGGTAAGGGTTCGTTTCGTACTCGCGCAATAACCACGTCGAATGCATGTTCAAGCCGAAAGGGGCTTTGTTTTTGTTGTAATAACTCCTGAAATTCTTCAGTAGAAAGTCGTATGATTCTTCCTCGGTGAGTGGTTCATTAATACAACCATCCACATAAACACAAGGGTATTGACCCAGTCTGTCAATAACTGATACAACAGGTAATTCCCAGAAGCCGGGGATTGGACGTGTGGGGCATGTTGGGATGCTGCATGAGTACGGCCATCCGTTGTCCAGTGTGAATGGAAACGGTGACTCCTCGGTAAACGATCTCTTTGTGATTGTTAAGGTTGAGTCATATTGTAATCCGGCATTTTGTAAGATTTCAAAGTGTTCACTACCATAGGCGATGAGGTAAGGACTGCGATAGCCGACGATCTCATTTTCTGGAATATGTGCTTCAGTGGCTATGTTTTGACGTTGACCGAGCGCTTCGGTTGTAAACTGTTGGATGGATTTAGCCCTGATATGGTTTATGCCATGGACAGCGATGTCCATTCCTTTGTCGTAAAGACTCTTTACCAAGCGATAATCCGTATTATTGTGCGAAACGAATAAGGTCATTGAGATTGGACAACCGTTCGGGTTCAAGCGGGTCCCATTGAAAAGTTCAACGTAAAGCGGATAATTCCTCACCGTCACGGCATCGTCGAAGGAAAAAAAGACGATTTGAGGTCGACTGGATTTGTTGCCAGGAATCGATGTGCCGCAGCAGGAACAATTTGGAAGACGGCAGTTGGCGAACTGGACACAGTTGCCACACGAGAACATTGTCTGCTGGGTAGAAGAAACCAGCAGAGCACTAACAGCCATAAAAAACAACCACACCATTCTCTTCATTCTGAAAGACACTAGGATCTTCCGGCTAATTAGAGCGCAGATTTTTTTTCCCTCAGAGGTGATTAAATGTGTAGAGACACTGCGTTTGGTGATCCACAGTCAGCAAAATCACAAACTGTGCGTTGATTGGAAGGGGCCGGGAATAAGTAGTGTTTATTCTTATCACAACTAAGTAAATATAAATGACATATTTCTTTATATTGGGAAATAATTATCACAACTAAAATAATTCCATTTTCATGAATCGTTTTCAAATATCTCTTACCTTCAATTTAGGTTTCCGTTGTTTTCCCGTTATTAAATCAATGTATATCTTTACGAATCACAAGTAGGAAAATCCGATTATTACCGACACTTTTGTAAAGTTCTTTAATTTCCGTTCGAAAAGAAAAGGTCCTGAGTTTGAATGTTTGTTTTTCTTAAAAGTACACACAGTAATTCTTCTTGATTCAGTTTTTAGGCAGGTTTTTTTTTATAGTCGTTGAGTTGCCCCATCCACTAAAAGACTGATCGAAGGATGAGGATCATTTTTCTAACCGTCTATTTGCTCAGGTCCCAGTGTCTGTGTTTCGTTCAGACTGACAGACACTTCTCAGGTCCCTCCACTTAAAGTGATATTTATAATAACCACACAAAAAAAAACAAATGAATAAAATGAAGTAAAAATAAGTAAATAAGATACAGAAGACGAGCAAATTAACAACTTATTTATTGCTTACGGCACTAATGGAAAGACAAGAGAGAGAGAGAGAGAGAGAGAAAAAGACGGAAAGAAAAAAAACGTATCAAGGCCCATTTGTTATGGGAAACAAAGACGCGTCGTTTGTTTATTGCGTGACACAAAATCCTGTTCGAAATTTTTGACACAAATTATGCGTAGACAGAAAAAACCTGCTAAGGTGAAGTCTGATAGAAAAAAAATACAGCTGTTAAGTTTTTATTCAACCCCAAATAATAGCAATATATAAACATGTCAATTACAATTTTGTTTATACAAGATATCAAATAACTTAATATTTTCAATTCCACCTGACTTTTGTAACAAATTTCTCATCCGTCTCTCCAAATTTCTATTTTCTGTTTTTCTCCATACTTTAGTATAGAGAAAAACAGATTTCATACGCACGAGACTCACTGCAACTAAGAAGGATAGTTTAAGAGTGGTGAAGACATTTCATATTCCATTGTTGAGTTCAAGGGCTAACGATAATTATCAAAATGATATTTGCAATCAAACAATAGCCATAAGTTCAACGATCTACCCACCATCCTTACGTCCTTATCTGTCCATGTGGTTACCTCAATTATTTGCAACCCATAACTTTTAGCAAGGGGCTTCTCAGCAACACCCAGTAATTTCGAACAATAACAATTAGTGACTTTTGTTTTCATATATGAATAGAACAAATATGGAAGTGATTGGATAATCATGCAGAGAGAGAGAGAGAGAGAGAGAGAGAGAGAGAGGGGGGTAGAGAGAGGGAGGGATTTTGAATTATTAGGTTCCACGTCCTTGGTTGTTGACTTTCCTCAGTAACCGTAGAGAGTGAGGAGGAAGTGAAGGAGAAGGAGAATGCTACAACCGATTGATCCGAAGTCTGACCTAGATTTTTCGTTAGAACCCACAACAAAATCGAAAAACCTAACCTTATCTTCTTAAACTTCTTTGTTTTCAAATTGTAGACGTATGGCATTTCGTTGGTACTAATGAAAAAGACCCAAGAACTTTTAACAAGAGAAAGTTTCGCATGGGTGGGTTAGAAAAGTAAGATTCGCGGGCTCGTAAAAGAAGCCAAAGTTTGTGGCCAAAATAGCTGAAATAATCATTTACTTATCACAATGGCGAGAAATCTATGTTCAAGCCCAGGTAACAGCCAGAGTTTCGAATGCTGGTTTTCAAAGCAGGTAAGCAGTCTGTTGCTTGGAATATTTGCGAAATACAATCTTGTAAGTACAATTTCCGCAATATTCGACCTTGTGTCGTACTAAGCTTAGTAGATATCGGAAACTAGACAGCCTCCTGAAGGGATGACATTGGGAAAAGATGGATTGGCTTTGAACAAATATCTCATTACCTAAATAAAACTGGTAATTGCACGAAATTTACTCTCGACAGATATATTAGTCAGCAGACAAGTCAGTGCAGTGTCGAGTTCGAAGTTATTCTGGATCAGTGGTGTTTGAGAAATAAACAAATAACGTATCTAAATTGTCAACACTGAAGAGAAGTAACTGAAAAATTTCAAAGCCTTAGTTTCGTACGACAAACGGAAAATTATTTTACATGACGATTATGGCAGACTGCTTCAAACACCATGAAGTCCAGCGCCTTCAAAACATGCACCTTTGAAACGGGTAAAACCCTAGCTTTTATTAACACAATTACTGAGTTTTCGACTGGCTTCACTTTTTATGCAAATACCTGAGAGATGGACTTATCCCCTTGATTCATCATTACACACACGAATACAGGTACGGAATGGCCTAACGATGAAGGGCACGGAGGAATCGGTGAGGAGAATTAGTTTTTGTTCATTTCTTACTAATGCATTTAGGGAAGGCTCGAATCCATCTTTTAGCCCAAGCTGTGTTTAAATAGTAGGACAAACTGGGCTCCCCAGCCATATTTGGCGACAAGTCTAGAGGATAGTTTATTCTGATTCAAAACCAGCCTGAAGAGGTATGGACTCCGTCAGGCAATCTCACCCTTTCTACACCAATGATGTAATCATCCGTGGTACCCTAGCTACTCTGTATTGGGATCAAAGATTAAACAATTATGAAAGATGTCTGTGTTCAGAGCAAACACGTGACCTTCGTGGAACGTGATGTTTTTTCAGCCTAAAGCATAATTTTAAAATTACTTTTAATCTCTGGGTCACCGATGTTTATCTTTTCGCTTGAGGAGAAACTCCTACTTAGGGAAATTTGGTCGTGATATAAAGGGATTGTGGTTCTTATTGCATCGCCGAAGGCCTGAAATATTTATGAGTTCCAGTTCAAGATGAGAATTTGGGTTGAAAGCATTTATTTGGCCTTTGCATTACCGACAGCTGTTCAGCTCAATGGTAGGAGTATCGCTACGTTGAAGCAGCTACCCTATCGGTGTTAGGTTTGATTCCTGCAGCAGTCCCATTTTCTTCAATTGTTTATTCTATCTACATTGTCTAAATTGAGTGATATATCAACCGTACAACGACAGGAGAACATTTCAAATAAGTTTCTGTACAATATAATGCAATTCATAATTCATTCTGTCGAACCAAATATGCCCATTTCTCGAACACACACATGCACACACACACACACACACACACACACACACACACGTGTGTGTATGTGTGTGTGTGTGCTAGAAGCCATAATGCATTGAACCTTCATATAATACTGAAAAATAAAATGATAGAAAAGCATGATGCCGTTCACAGTTTTTTTTAAATTTTTAACATTTACTTCAATGCAATATTTCTACAAAAATTGAATTTGAAAATAAAACAACAATTCTTAATTGAAATATACTCCCTTGAAATGGTATCAGGTTGATATTTCGGGCGAACGCTACATTCGATTGTTTTCCAAACTGAAATGTCTGCCTTAATTGGTTATCCTTGTCTTCGTAAAGCAAATTGGAACGACGTTAACCAATTAAGAATGTTATTTCAGTTCGCGTCAATTTCACAAGTTCAGTGAGTATGGATTCACTGGTTATCAAACGTGCAGAAATTCACAGAAAAATTGAATTTTTTTTTGTTAAAAGAATATGCAAGTATATAATCATTTTCCCCCTCTTTTGATATCACTTCTGCTAATGTTGCAGATGTGTGTATTTTCTGAGACGTTGATGGATTGTATTATATTCTGAAACCAGCGCTGATTCTGAAAGACGCAATAAGAATGAAGGTAGAACCAAACAAAAAAGACAACTGATCATAGAATTTAAGATTATAATACAATCCAACTATGTCCCGAAAACCCCCCCCACATATTTAAGGTACACACACACACACACACACACACACACACACACACACACACACACACAATTAACGCTTCCTTATTCAGAGTTGAGCACTCTTCAAGTGAAATAACTCGTTCATTATAAGCTTATGCAATGCTCTTCTAATTTAGGAATAGAGCACTCCGGTGGATGGAGAATTCTACGTGAGTGAATATATCGCTTAAATTCAACCTTACCTGCGTAGGGCAGAGGTAAGATGCCAGCCTCTGAGTCTGAAGACAAGGTTTCGATCCTACCTCGTGATACTGGATGGGATAATGGATCGTCTATAGCCACTGAAGAGTTGTAATGCAACGAAACAGCTGTCTGTGGATGTCGCAATAATTTAATTACACACACACACACACACATATATATATATCTATATACACACACACGGTTTATATATCTCTGCATTGTCTGGGCCAGATGATACATTAACTATGTAAACGGGGGATCATTTTCATAAGAGTCTCTTCGGTTTCCTTGTAATTAGCAGCTATATTGTTCTGCCAATACGACTTGAGACCCACCACCCTATCATCATCATCATCATCCCACCTCCTGATCATCAGCAGTAGCAACAGCAATTTTAGGTCCATTGCTGGGCAAAGTTTTTTTGCAATTCCTATCACGAAGATCACACGATTATGTTGGTTCTTGGAAGGTCGTGGTTGATTGAAGTCACCTGTTGCCACTATTTTCTGATGGGCTTGTTTCGAATTCAGGGTTATTTTTCTCTCAGACTACCTGCCTATCAGTACTAGAGAGCCCCGATTCCTCCATCTATTTCACCCATATCAGGACAGTGGAAGGGATAGATTCATCATGCCTTTCCCAAGTGAATTTGTATGAAGTGAGCGTAAACAGCATCTGTCGGATTTTGAAGTCGGCTCGCCGATTCCATTACCTGTACCCATAACCATAATGCAACTTGCACCTTCATTCAAGAACCCAAGAAAGGATAGATTCACTGCTTTACTCATAAAGTAAGCAAATAAGGTAAAACAATGGATTAATGAAGAATTGGTTAAAGTTTGGAACGGATGCAAGAGTTTCTTTCGAGATATTTACTTCCATTTTTTTCATAAGTCTAATCTATGTATTCACTCGTGTCTTTCTGCCCGTGTCTGTTTCTCCACACAATATTTCCGAAAATTTTCAATGAATTTCAATGACATTTTGTGGAATATCGAGGCCATGCACTAAGGAAAATTGCACTAAATTTTGGGTTGGAACCAGGAATTTTTTGCAGCCTATCTCCTCTGCATCGTGGCTATATATGAACTGGTCTTAATTAAGTTTTTAGTGACTGGTAGAGTTATGTGCTCTCTGAGTGCCTCCTCGTCAATATTTTGTGTCTAGACAATAAATTTGCAAAAGAGTGATAGAAATTCACAAACAATGGCAAGCAATGGTGGAAATATTTATTTGAATCAGTAGTTATCATAATCTATGAACGTATCCTAGATTTCCAGAATTCTTTTGCATTTATATTCGAAAATTGCTCCCCTGGTGGTCAATTGCCTCTCATTTGAGAATCACTGATTTGAATGTTACTCCGTTGACCAGCAAAAAAGGCAAGGCTGTCTTCAACACGAATTAAAATTCCTATGGACAAAAAATGGTGAATAATTGGAACAATTTTCTCTGATACTTTTTTGAAAAAAAAAATTTGTTTTAAATTAGTCCAAAGGCAAAAAAAGAAAATCTCTTTTAATGATTAATCAATATATAAAAAATGTTTAATGACTCAAATAAAGATTGAACAACGGATTAGTTCTTTTGAAAGCTTTTAACAGTTAAGAGTGTTTTGTGCTGGGGCATAAGATGGGGGGAAGTGGGAGTGATTATTCATTTAGATTTAAAAACTTTTATTTAAAGGATTAAAGACAACTTGTCTTGAGGATTAAGAAAGCTAGATTGCACTCCCTACCTCTCCCTCTCACTTACTTTGTCTTTGTTAAAATCCGATTAGTATACTGTCATCACATTGAATAATTGATGATAATGCCCCGAAAAGGGCAGGCTGTCTTGGAAGGAAAGTTAAGGAAAAGAAGAGAAAAATCAGGAAAAAAAAGAGAGCAAGAAAGAGTAAAGGGAGAGAATGGATGAACGAAAGAAGAAAGAAAGAATGAACGCGATAAGAAAGAAAGATATAAAAAGACAAAAGAAAAGAAAAGAAAAGAAGGGCTAACATTGTAGCCCTGAACCAGGTTAAGGCGACATATATTACGCTACAACTCCTTCATCGTTTATCAATTAGGAGATTAAGGTTAATAGCCTAACGATAAGAAAACCTTACAGCTCTCTCTTGTTTACACATTTGTAAGAGATAAAGTGAAAAAAAAAAGACTGACAAACGAAAATAAAAATAGACTTGAAGACCCAGAGTTGACGGTTGGAGATGACGATTTTTGTCATATTGTCACCAGGGATGCTCAGAGACCTAATAAAACTAAAATTCCAAAATTATAGTCAAACTACCTTGAAGAGAATCTACCAAACGTAAAAGCTATCGTGTTTATATGCTTTTATCTATCTTTTTTTTTCCAAATTTTTCTGTCAAAATAAACTGAACTGTAAAATTCTGTTTCAAATACGTGTAATCCGTTTTAATGATTAATCAATGCATAAAAAATGTTCAAATACTTGAAGAAAAATTGAACAACGGATTAGTTTTTGTGAAAACTTTCAACAGTAAAGATTTTTTTGTGCTGGGACAAAGTAAGAGGAAATTGGGAGTGATTATTCAAAATTTCAATTTATAGTGAAATTCAACGATACCATACGATATAATTCATATTTATGGCTAATGTGTATAATCTCCACCGGGTGTTACACCAATCTGACCTCCTGCTTATGTCGGATACACCCGAACATTTTATATCATAATTTGCAGTGTGTCTGTCGGTCAGTCAATCAGCCATATTTGATATAATCTAATCTATTTTAAAATTATAATAAGCAACAAATCCGCTGGTCGCATCGTCAAGACAATTATAAAAAAATGGAAGAAACTATACAGTTGTGTCTGTTCAAATCTCAAATCGATTTAATAATACTCTTCGTATTTACACGTTGATTCCTGAATTTATTGAGAAAAAGTTAGAATGTTTTACATAAGAACCCCACTTATCTAATCTAATGACATTTCAATAACTACCGAACAGGACTACTAACTCAACTTCTATATAATGAAATGAGGCAATTTTTACATTTTTTCACTATTCGGAATAATGAACAAAATACCTAATGAAACTAAGGCCCCAAGAATTTCAATTAAGAATACACTTGTGTTAACGTTTCAAATAACAGTGTAAACATACGGACAGAGCACATAACTTAAGGCGTGCCGTTAGCAAAGCAACGAATACTTACTAGTATTCTACTTGATTGGAAATGTCAACATCCAAGTCCAGGAAGGCCAAATCCTACTTTTATTGGCCGGGGATACTGAGTCCAGTGGATCAAATCTGAAATTCGGATAATATAAACATCTGCCAGATCTACTAAAAGATTAATGAAGGCTTCCAGACCCCGGAAATTCTCTTGCTGACTCTCCTGAAGCCACTCACTTCTCAGATTAATTCCCAATGGTCTCTTCTCCGTGTATGCCCGTAAAAAGTTCGCTACCAAAAAGTCATACGTCTCCAGCGCGGTTATAGGCCGAGAATGGCATTTTTCGATGTGTAGACATCGAGATGTGGAGTTCATATCCATAAAATGGGTTATGGGAACTTCCCATAAACCTGAATAATTCTGTTCCCGGCAAGTTACAATAGAAGAGCATCCATTCCCCAAGCCAAAGTCCAAGGTAAATGGCCAGTGTCCAGAGGTTTGGTGCTGTGAGTCAATTAAACTCAAGGTCGCATCATAGTCCAAGTTGTATTGTTTGACGTATTTCAAGTATTCACCTTCTTCAAAACTTATTTTAGGATTTCTCCAGCCCCGGATGTCAATTTCGGGTATTCCAGCATAGTCCTTCAAAAGACGTTTCTGGATTGGTATTTGTAAAGGTCGCAGCTCAGGGTCAATATCACCATCCGTAAGGCCATTGAGTGCAATTTCATGTCCCCGTCTGTGCAGCCAATGTATGGCTCCGTAACTAGAGTTTTGACTGGTTACAAACACAGTCGACCTGATGTTACAGCCATTTGGATTGGTCCGCTCACCGGAAAACAAATAGCCAATCTTTCGTCGCGTTATTTCACTAACCACACCGCTAAATGTTACATATATCAGTTGAGGAATCTGCATCGGATGGAGGTTGGGGTCAGAATTCATGCACCAGCAATTTGGACGTTTACAGTTGGTTCCTTGGAAACATTGGTCCATCAAGTTCAAACTTACAGAATCGTTTCTCTTCAGGCCTGGCTGACTTATGCGTTTTTGTATCGAGTCTTTCGTTTGAGACACATTCAGTATATCCAAACCCTTGTAAATGAATAACTCGTTAAGATTTTCACTAGAGTTGTTCTTTGTAGCATTCTCTTCATTATCAGGAAAATCGTTCCTTGGAGTGTTGGTCTCGTTATAAGAAATGTTTGTTGTAGTATTCATATTGGCATTAGCATTGTAATACTGACTTATGTGTTGATTAACAGCAGTTTTGTTCTTAATGTAAGTTCCATTACTAAAACTATAATTGCTATTATTTTCAAATAAAACATTCCGAAGGCTAAACTGTGTAGGTTTATTCCGAATATTTCTTGGTCTCCTCCTTGTTTTAATCATCTGTCTTAGTTGTTCCTGTCCCGATATGATCAAATTTTTGAAGTGATTACTTTCAGGAAGGTGAATTGTATCTGTTCGGTGTTTTGAGACTTGATTAATTTTGCTCGAGTCATTTCGAGATGGAAACTCGTTAAAATCGATGGCATTGTTTTTTTCTGTGAAGTTTGCAAGATGGATTGTTTTGTCTTCATTTATACCAATATGGTGATTGTTTTTTGTTTTTCTTTCATACTGATGCCAACTATAATCATCCAAAATAGCCTTACTTTCGTTGGAATTGTGTTCTTTACTCTTTTCGCACTGCCATTCTGTAAAATTTTCAATTTCCTTTAATGAAGGTCGATGTTTCATCCATTGCATCGTTTTCTTCATGCTGACAACATAAACATCTCCCAAGGAAAGGATGCTGTCCAAAAACCGTCCCAGTGCCCTTAAACGGAATGGATCCTTTTCATTATCAGCAGAGTACAGCCATGTTGAGTGCATATTCAACCCGAATGGAGCTCGACTGCCGCTGTAGTGACTATCAAAATTTGTCCACAAATACTTTATTGTTTCTTTTTCGCTTCGCAGATTATTCAGACAACTATCAGCATAAATGCAAGGATACTTGGTTTGTGAGTTGACCAGAGGGATAATAGGGAATTCCCAAAGGCCTTTATAAGACTGGACTCTTGGACAATTTGGAACTGAGCATTTATAAGGCCAATTATAGTCCAAGGTGAAGGGAAATATAGCTGGATCTTTTAGAGATTTCTTAGTAAACGTTATCGATGAGTCGTATTTGAAACCATCTCTTAATAGCATTTCGTAATGTAAATTCCTATTTTGTACAAGGTAAGGGGCTCGGAATCCAATGATTTCATTGAGTGGGATATTCGTCCGCTCTGAAATTGTTCGTCGTTGGCGTATCGCTCCGTACTCTAATCTGGTTTTGTTTTTTTCTGAATAATCGTGGTTGTATCCGTGAACAGCAATTTCATTTCCCTGTTTATAAAGTTTTTTTACCATGGAATAATCGGTATTTTCCTGGGATACAAAGAATGTCATTGAAATGGGGCATCCGTTCGGGTTGATCTGGTTGGGGCTAAAGATCTGTTCGTAAAGACGGGTGTTTCGCATCGCTACGGCATTGTCAAATGAAATGTAGACGATTTGCGGTCGAGATTTGATGGGCACACCGGTGATTTGGTGAATGCAACAGGAACAATTTGGGAGATGACACGTTGTGGACCGTTGGCAAAATTTGCAAACTTCATTCTCATTTAAAGGAATTGGTTCGTTTGTTGCAACTGTATGTGTGCAGAATAACAGGAAGCATCCGACGAAGACTAGAAGTGAAGATCGTGTTGGTAAAAATAACATAGTTCTTATGGTAAACTTTTTACAAAATCCTGGGTGAGAGCAACCTGATGTTTTTGTACCCTTCTAACCAGAGTAATTTGATCTTCATAGAGAAAATCAGAAGAAATCAAGCTGAGAATTACCTTGTGTTGGCTAGCTTTTGTCAGAGCAAGTTTGATCGAGAAGATTGAAACTTAATCAAGAAATTGGCCCTTAATCCAAGAACCATGCAGTGTGCACAGGTGAAATCATGCTGAAAATCACATTGAAAGACAACAAGCACAGTATATTAGAGTACGAACATGTCAGAGATACTATAAACTCATTAAGGATTTTCAAATGGCAATCGGTAGCCCATATTTCAAGAATGTCGGAAAACTGCTGGACATCACGACTCACAGGGTCACCGGCAAAAATAAAATGGTGAGGTGACTGTGGCCAGCAAAAAATGAAATGGCGTGGTGACTCAAACAAAGTCAGAATGAATTTCGGGAGCGGAAGGAATGTGAAACAAGGGGGAGGCCTACGTCCCACAACGAACTTCAAAGAGATGATGAATGATGATATCAATGATCAATACGTCGAAAACAAAAGGTTTTAACTTCCAGATCCTGTATATCCTTTTATTTTAAAGTCCATAGATGCCTTTCGCACACTGATATGGTTTTCTTTTAAGAGAATTTCTTTTTCACTGGTTTTCGCTTTTCATCTCGAAATCAAATGAACAACTATGATCATTTAATGAGTCATTTTTCTCTCGTGCAATTATATTGCATGATGAGAGCTGAAGAATTGATTGGTCGGAACGCTGTGTTGATAGAATCAAAAAAAAAAAAAAGAAAGAAGAGATTTGTTCGAACAAAGATTAGAATATTAATGAATCTTTTCAAAGTTATAAACAATATATTTACATTGCAATTCAGTCTTCCTTTCAAAGTTTTTTCCCCTCTTATGGTGTAACACCTCGGGAAAAGCATTCTGAGTAGATAAATGAAAGGGAAAAATGTATATCTTATGGATGACCAAGCTGTCAATTTTATCCTCTAAAACTTTCCGACAACTCGTTGGGGCGTGTGTTGGAGTGGAATAGTTTCTTATAGGGAACGTCAAAGTTTAGCAAATTGATTGACAAGCGGCATTAAAATGGCGGAGAGAGAGAGAGAGAGAGAGAGAGAGAGAGAGAGAGAGAGAGAGAGAGAGAGAGAGAGAGAGAGAGAGAGAGAGAGAGAGAGAGAGAGAGAGAGAGAAAGAGAGAGAGAAAGATGAGGAAAAGGAGAAAGAGGAGCAGGAAGAAGCGTTAGTAGGAAGCGCTAACCTCATCGTGATGAGGGATGTTACGCCCAGATTCCAAATGGTACAACCCACTTTGTCTTAGTTGGGAACCAATCAGTAAAGTAAGTAAAGTCAAGCGGCTACCGGTTATTCCACATATCGCCCTACTTACCCCATGGCCATTCTGAAATCTCGTGACTTGATGCCAGATCAGGCTTCCGAAATCGAAGTATAAGTTTTCGGTTTAAATCAATGTCCCCACATATTTTTTTGCATTGTCCAAGTAAAATCTTCATTTGTTTTTTTCGGATGATTTCTGTTGAGAAAAATGTATCTATGTGATGAACAGTGTAACCTTATTTTTAATGTTTCTCTGTCCGTAACACATAAAGGTAACAAGGTAACAATCCTGCTGATAGAAGTATCCCATACTAACCATTTGAAACTATTGCCTCTTCCACTTGAACGAGTTCAGTCATTTTTAAATACATATTTTGATATATATCTCATGTCATACATGTAGTTGCTTATTTCATATTGGGCATTATCATAATGTATTGTATACGGATGTTTTTTTGTACAGTGCATGTTTACTTTTTTGAAACACAGAGATTACTTAAGTACGTTACACAAAAACGTATTTGACAATGAGAGATCAATAAGTATAACAAAAGACATGACTAGTTGTTCATATTGCATTACCGACGGCTGTTTAGCTCAATGGTAAGAGTAACGCTACGTTGAATCAAGTACACCACACACACACACACACACACACATGCATATTTATCACTTTTCTAAGCAAAAATCTTCTCATAGAAATTCAAATATGTTCATGAACTTTTTCACGGATAATAGTAACTGGTAGAAAATATTTCTTCCTTTGAAAAAAATGAGAAAAGAGAACAAATTGAAAATAAATAGCTTCTGCCAAATTTCAAAGACGGTTCGCCGATACCATAGTACACGCCAGTAACTATTATGCCACTTGCACCTCCAATATATGGATATTAGAAGCCTCAAATATTTGACTTGTTTGTATTGCTTTTCCGAAGATATCAATGTCTGAATGATGCAAAAACAACTACGTCATTTACTGTCAGCTTCGATGAAAAAAAAGAGATAAATTGTTTTCTGGAAAACTTTGTCGAAACTCCAATGTATCAACTGTAAAGAAGGCAACTGGAAACAGCTCCACTATCCCTCCCCAAAACAATCAAGACAAATCACAGTTTATAGATGTGGAGAATCATGACCATCCAAATCCTTAAGGGACGCGGCACATACAATGATAACCAGGCTGACCCCCACCCGTATTAAGCCAAGAGACAACGAGGGAAGAGGGAAGATTCTGACAAAGAATGGCTATTCGAGCTGGTCATGGAGTGAAGGTCTAAGAAATAAAAAAATACCAGGACTTCAACCTGCAGCTGACAGCTAGCTGCTTTAACGTAGAGTCGTTCTGTCCATTGAGCTATACAGCCCGTCAGAAAGGCAAAGGCCCAAATAACTGCTTTATTCCCACGTAAGCCAAATCACACAATCATCATCATCATCATCATCATCATCAGTCTTTTAACGTCCGTCGTTGGACATAGACCTTCCCCAGGATTCGCCATAATTCTCTATCATGGGCGTCGCGGAGCCAGTATTTCCTGAGTTTGTCTAGTTCATCTCTCCATCTTGTGTTCTGTCGTCCTCGGTTTTTCATATGATCCCTGGGGATCCATGTTGTGAGTCGTGATGTCTGTCGGTTGTCTTTCATTCTTGTAACATGGCCTGCCCATTGCCATTTGATTTTTAAAAAATAGTTTCTATGATGTCTCGGACTCCTGTTTTCTTCCTTATGTACTGTGCTGTCTTGTGATCTCTCCATGTAAGGTTGAGCATGATTCTCTCATGTGCATGTTGCATACTTCTCAGTTAGCAGGTCTGTCTCTTGGTTAGGTTCCATATTTCAGCTCCATAAGTGACTATCGGAAGAATGCATTGGTTGTATACTCTTCCTTTTGAGATTATTGGGATCGTCTAGTTTTTGAAAGTTGAGCTCGCTCTGTCGAAGGCCTGCCGTCCCAGAGTGATTCTTCGCTTGATTTCCTCCTCTTTTGAGGGTCTCATGGAGATTCGTTGTCCTTGGTTAATGTAGTGGTCTACTTAGGCGAGTTTTGCATCTTCTATCTTGATAGTTATGTTCTTATTCTCAGAATGGTTGTTGCACATGATTTTTGTCTTACTGAAGTTCATGTGTAGGCCGACTTTTTTGCTTTGGTCATTTCAAATATAGTTTCATTATAATATAACGCATTCATAATTATTCTGTTGGGTTATATATCCATATCTTAATAATATAATTTTCTGCGTTGATATACAATAGTGCAGACATGTACAGTGAATGAACAAGATGGGAAAATGGGAATAAACCAATTATTTCAAACATACACACACACACATACACATACACACACACACACACACACACACACACACACACACACACATATATATATATATATATATATATATATATATATATATATATATATATATATATATATATGAGTATGCACTGCCTTTGCAAATTGTCACCTAATTATGTCTTTTTGATTCTCTGGTCATATTTAGTGCTTATTAGATGAGTTGTAATTCATCAAAACCTCGAATTTCTATTTCTGAAAATTTGTTCAAAACTATTTCTGATGTCATAAGAAATGAACTCTTTTTTTCTTGAAATCATTAGCCTTTTGGCGTTGGGTGGTTAGGGTTGGGACAAGAGGCAATTAAGTAGACTTACATACTTTTCTTCTTTATTCTCATTATATCTTTCTTTTTCCTTTCATTTTCCTCATTACAGTAATACTCTGTTTTGTGGTACTCTGTTTAGTGCATTTTTCAAATGATTTCCGAAATAAATTCAGTACTGCTGAATTCCTGGAATAAATAAAGATAGAAAAAACAGCATCATGGAGATTCTCCAAAATAACTGTATACTGCACACTTTGGTTAATGCATCAGGTCGACACATACACCTAAAATATTGTGTAGTGATATACATCGACACTAAGTAATAATTCACGAGCTCCTGAAAATAGCTACCACACGACACAGCACTAATCAATTCCATTCTTGTTTATGCTCACCATCATGTATCTTGAAGTAAGAAGAATGGATCTGAATGTGAACGGTAGCCATTTAAAGTCCGTTGATGGACATTGGGCCTTTCCCAAAGTCGGCCAGTTTTTTCGCTTCTGAGTTGGTCAGTACCTTAACGCACCTGAATTTTTTCAGATTATGACACCATCTCACTTTAATCCAGCCAGAATTTCGCCCATTATCTGGAGTGATCCATGTTTTGAGTCGCAATATCCTATTGTTGTCTGATATCCTTACAACATGGATCCGCCGATTGCAATTTGTTCGCAAAGTCTTCCAAGATATCTTTGACTACTATTTTTTCTCTAGATATAAGAATTTTCGATTTACTTATGTCTATAATTATTAGAGCATATAAGTATACGTGCGTGCCTGTGAACACACACTCACACACATGCATACACACATATACACACACACATACACACACACACACACACACACACACACATATATATATATATATATATATATATATATATATATATATATATATATATATATAAATAAGTGTATATTTGCTCATGCAAAGCATTCTTCATTTTATACATTTTTGATTAGGTATGTGCCTTTGTTCTAGAGAGTGTATCATTAAAAATTTTAGTAAATGTTTTTTTTGTCATTGTGTTGGTTATAGAATTTCTTCTTGAAGAGGGGGTGGGGTCGTTGGGTTGGTCATGGAAAGAAAATGAATCTTTCGCCACCAACGCTCAACTTTTTGTTCAGGAAAGTTTTGCCATTGCCACATAGCGTTATGTGAGAAAAGGAAAAGTGGTTTTTAGAGGATTAAGATCCTTCTCGTATTTGAGTCACCTCTATTATCACTGATTCACGTTTTAGTGTCCCCATATCCATAAAAGAAAACGTACACATACAAACACGTATGCTTTTGTTGCTGGAATCTATCTCGATTTTATGTCGTTAATTTCCTGCAATATTGAAATTATCATCACCTGTTCACACTAGAAGTCTCCAATTGAGGAACACATGGTAAGTTTCGTTAAGGCTCCAGTACCCAAATCGAAAGAGGTGCAGTATTTCTAACACTTTGTACAGTTATTTTTTTTCTGATTTTTATTTGTTTGATAATTATTATAGAAAATCTTAGGACCACCGACCTTCTGCTATCGAATCCTCAGAATTATTGTCGCTACCATTAATGACCACAGAACTCGAAATTCTTCAACGATTTTCTCGTGTAATTACTAAAACTTCTGATAATGTACATATATTGTGTGTAACTTTGAGAAAAGTCATTGACATTCAGTTATTTTTGACAATTGGGCCCATCCTTCTTGTTATTTTGTCCTCTTAACATCGTAAAATTGTTGATTGCAGATATTTTAAACTCCTTTCTTGCTTAGCAAAGAAATCACTGCTGTGTCCCTACTGAGAAGCGAACGACACACAGTTGAAATCCAAAATCAGTCAGGTTGATATATATCGATTCTTTTGGATTTTTCATTCCCTGTTGGTGTTCTGTCTGATATTAGGATTTTTCCCCAAAGAAGGTAGCGTGAACAAAGAGAAGAGTCAGGAATAACTCCAATCTACGTTAACAAGCGTTGCTGCCAACAGTAAATTTTGTTACTTGGCTCTACCTAAAAAAAAGTCTTTCTCTTCACATTCGAATTGCAAAACCCGAAGAAAACCGTATAATCACACTGCCGAAACGATTTGGGAACAATAAAAATAACCATAAGAATGAGTTCAAGAGTCCCCCACTCAAATCTTTGAACTTCTTACAATGATCAAAAGCCATTTCACTAAAATGTAACCGGCAT
Source organism: Thysanoteuthis rhombus (assembly GCA_963457665.1). Lineage (NCBI taxonomy): Eukaryota > Metazoa > Mollusca > Cephalopoda > Oegopsida > Thysanoteuthidae > Thysanoteuthis > Thysanoteuthis major. Next base: position 74,231,187 of record OY735201.1, on the reverse strand, counting down.
AAGCTGACCATCCGTCACCGGTTGGACAGCTCTAAGTTGAATTCATCTGTCAAAGCCGTGTTCGTGGGTGTCGTAGAAGGGCTTGGCAGATGTCACTGTCACCTAGAAATAACTGAATGAAACGCATGCTGCGCTTATTGATCTGTTTTGATTTGCATTGAACATTGCAGTACTTTGCAGAGAGCGATTACTCGAAATAACTTTTGTTATTAATCTGTCTAACACAACCAGTTTCAAAACAGCCGCTTACTTATAGATATGGTGAATGACAATTAATTAAACTAAAAGCGAGGATATTTCTGGCGCACGTTGTGGAATAAATCAAGTTGAACTTTCACTTACGACTACAACACGTTATTATTGTTATTATTATTACTGAGTTTCTGCTTCTTTAATGACCAGTGGTCAAGTGACAGCAGGTCTATTCAATACTCCATGTCTCTCCTCATTATTCTAGCTGATACCAGCAGCGCAGTCACCTTGGTTCTCAGTTCCTCCAATCTCTTTACTTGGCTCCTCATGGTGGTTCTCAAGGCTTTGACCATGATTGATACTTCTGTAATCAAAATATTTTCCTTGACTTTCTATTTCCCTAAGCCAACTCTCCGGAAGTTTCCAAATTCACTCTTGATAAAAAAAAACTCTAGCGCAGACAATGAAATTGTAAATGAAATTTCGAACATCGATGACGTCTTAAAATTCTCTTGAGCAGATAAGTAATGTAGCATTGATTGAATCAAATGGTAATTCCTATCCTAATTCCATTGTGGAATAGGTTGATAAAGCAACGTGTGGACGAACGTTGTCGTGCAGTAGCATGACATTCCTGCAAATAGTTTTTTTTATTGAATTGCAGCATTCAAACTTCGATGGAGACGACTGTAACGCTCGATAATAACAGTTTTTCAGGCTTCAGCAATTCGTAACACACTTTCATATCATTGAATACAGAGAAATCTTTTTTATATGAAAAGGTTAGGTTTCGCTCATGATGCTTTTTGACGCTTCAGATTATTGCAATGAGCCCACTTTTCATATCCAGTGATATACTTCCACAAAAAAACATTTTTTCATTTCTGGTAGAAAATAAAATGCAAGCTGTGAGACTCTGTCCAATGTATGCTTTGACCCATTTTTCTGATTTAAAAACCTTCGCCATAATTTGCAAATATCTCACAATTGTCGAATGATCGACACCAAGTTTTGCAGGCAATTCCAAAATTGATTAAGTTCTGTCATCGTTCAAAAAAGGTTGCAAGTCACTACTTCCAAATTCTTATGGTCCACCGCTGTACGTAGTGTCCTAAAAATCAAATTCACCTTCTTGAACACATTCATGACACATACTGCTTCCAACCCAATCATCTCCATAAGCTTCATCAATCATCGTCTTTGCTTCTGCTTCTGCCTATCCCAACTTAAAAGGGAACAACAAACGGCGTTGAATGTGTATTTTGTCTACAACCATTTTTCTCAAGCCAAGATAAATGAATAAGCCTCTAGCTTCCATAAAAAAGGAGGTCCCTGAAAACTTTTGTCCTCATCTAATATTTCCCCGATAAGAGAACAGTTGTTCTAGAAAGTAATTGATGGTCAGCCTAATAATTACCTGTCACAAGAAGATACTTTAATCAATATCACAAAGTAGATTCAGAATTGTACAGGTATGTTTTCTTGTGAGTTGACATGTGAAATATTTACATACACGAATCGATACGTATATATACTTGTACCTCTTGTCTAACTTGTGATTAAACATTCTTTAATGAATCACTCGTCCTCAGGGATAGCTTAATGGTTAAGCATTAGAGTCCAGTGCCATCAGCATTGGGTTCAAAGAATGGATGTCGAATGTGTATGAATTTAGAGAGACGTTGGTTGCTGTTTGATTTTAAAATGTTTTTAATTCTATTCGTTATGAACAATTTACAAATAGTGATTCGGCTTTTGATTCTCCTTAATCTAAAAACAAAGCAGAGCTTAGGCAAAGTCGACACATAGGAGTATATTCAGTCAACTATGAGAAGGAGTATAGACACCTAATTATAGCATTTGCTACATATGCGACTATAACGCGCCATGTTTGAGTATATATCCATACCCAAGTCACATTGTACTCAGTTTGAGAGACTGAGAAGAAAGATCTTTTTTTTTCATCCTGGAAAGAATCAAAGATTTCTTAGATGTTTGATATAAGTGAGATTTTTGGACTTTTACCCTTTAAGTATTTCCACCTCTTTCAGTTGACAAGATACACGTGCAATACGGCGTGTTTCTCCTTTTCGAGTTGGGCAAGACAGTAACGAGAGCGAAGAAGATGATTGATGGAGCCTAAGGAGATGGTTTCAGTTGGAATCAGTACGTGTCGTGAATGGTTTGCAAAGTTCAAGAAAGTCGGATTTGGCTTGGTGAGCGAACCACAGTGGTGGACCATAAGGATTTGGAAGTGATAAGCAGAAAGTTCTTCTAGATGATCTCACTCAATCAGCGTTAGAACTGGATGAAAAAAAAACTTGGTGTCGATTACACAACAATTGTAAATTGTTATTTCCTCATTGAATATCAGAGCAAAACGTTGGGCCGCGTCTAACAATGTGCATTACACTTCTTGCTATACATGAAAAAGGTTTACTGTGGGATGGATGTGCATTCAGAAGTAAAGTTTGGTTCCTGTTAAGGGATATTGGAGAATCTACATTCTCCTAATCGTATATGCATAATCTCTAATTATTGCGAACTTCACAAGAATATCAAAAGCCATTAACCGAAAGAAGAGTTTTAGAAAGAAGCGCCTAATATCGAAGTGGTCATTTCTAATATTCAGACATTTATTTTCAGGTTATGGTTCTTAAACTAGGAAAATATTTTTTCTTCAAACTGCTAGTTGCCCTTCTATTTTCACAAACAGCCCCCAGCTTCCCAAATTGTCGCCAACCCAAATTTCGTAGATTTTTATAGTTAAATGCAATGAGCCTGAAGCTTCAATGATTTATTCTAATCTCAAACAACACGTCGTTTGGTCTTCGTTCGATGTGAAAACTAACCAGCAATTTACATGTCTTTTTTATTCTATTTATTCAACTCTAGAGGAATTATTCGCACAGGCAATCGTCATCAAAAAAACAAAACACAACAAAAACAAAACAGAAATTGTCCTTCAATATTTGATTATTGAATTTTAATCAGGGATGGAATTTCTGTCGTTTTCATTCATTTCTATATCGTTGATTTAAAAAAAAAAAGATTTCTCGTCAATTCGTTTCTTTTTTCTCTAGTTTTCTATCTTTTTTTGCCCTGTCGTTATTTCTTCTCATCATTTCATCTGCATCTGTTTTGTTTCATTTTTGACAGCATGCAAATCTTCGTTCCTTTTTTTTTCGTTCGTTCTTTTCTTTGTTCCTTCATTTGTTCATTTATTATTTCTTTTTTCGTCTTCACTTTTTCCCTTCCTTTCTTCCTCCCTTCCTTGCTTCCTCTACCCTTCCTTCCTCAACCCTTTTTTCCTTCCTTTTCTTACCGTTTTTCTTTTCTTCTATCCTTTTTCACAATTAATTTCTTCTTCTTGTTTCCGTCCATTCTTTAATTTCTTTCACCTTTCATTCCTTCCCACTTTCCATTCTTTTGTTTCATTCTTCCTTTTGAGTGACCCGTAAATGTCAAAGGAGACTTGACTAAGAATTTTATATACAATTTCTTGCACTTTCGACTCGGCCATAAACGAATCTTTCAAATCTGTTCGTTTTCACGTTTTCAAATAGAAATCCGAATAATCTCGCAATTCATTGATTGAAAATTTCATCATATTCCTATTTCTTTTATATAGAAAGGAAAAATCAATTCATTGAAGAAGAGAGAGACTTGAAAGTTGTGTAGATCTGCAGAGACAAAGGATATACCAGCCAGCTCACACAGACATACACATACATAATCACACACACACACACACCAATAGAGCCAAAAAACATAGACTAACAGACTGATACGCACAAACATACACACTCATACGAACACGTCCACTACGCTGACAGACACAAGCACAAACACACTCACGAATTCACGCACTCAGTCACAAACACACATACCCGTATACACACACACACACACACACACACACATACAAAGGTGTGCATTCACATCTTTCAGCTTTTATTGTCATGTTGAGCAAATGTTTCTTGTACAGATAAACTTTTCAATTTTGCACCTTTTGTCTTCTACTTTCCATTTCCTTCCTCTGTCATCTCCCATCACTTACATCACTCTCTTTCTCTGCCACCCCGCCCCACTCACATCATTTGTTCATCCTCTCCCCCTTTTTGCCTACATCACTTTGTCTTCCCAACCCCCCACTTACATCACGTCTTTTTCTCCAAACCCCACCCCACTTACATTACTTCCTCTTCCCAAACCCCTCCCCGTTTACATCACCCCTCGTCTTTTGATGCCGTGACGAATTCCTGGCATTCTTTCCGACATTTTGACACCGAAGAATTAACTTTTCTTTTCCTGTTTCGTCTGACACTTCAGTTCGCCGGAATTTCTTTGTTTTCTGTGTCGTTTCGGAGAATATTGGCGCAGGCCTGAGGGGGTTGTCCAGGTGATCAGGAAGCCCCACTTCCAGGCAAATTAGAATTTAAAAAAAATATCTTATTAAAGAAATTATATGAAAAATTAAAATAATCATTAATTAACCTTAAAAACAAAAAATCTTTTATATTTGTAGTCAAATGGAGAAATGATAAAAATGAACAACCCCTGCTCAAATTCCTAGATCTGCCTTTGGAATTCATCAATTTTTCTCTTGCCAATTTCTTTTTCAATTTTCTGTTGTCTTTGACGGTGATCGTTTGCAGTAGCGTGCGCGCACACACACACACACACACACACACACACACACACACACACATGCGACTTTCTCGCTGGAGTGCTCGTACATGCATACACACATACGCACACTTTCAAAACCACGTATATGCATGAAAAGATAATACATTAATACAATTCTTCCAGCAGTGCCAGCAATAAAGTTTTCATCAGATGATGATCCCAAAGTCAGGCATGGTTTCAGAGCCGAAGCATCATTAACACTAACCCAGGGCACTACATCAGTACCTCAGAACCAAACTTTGATCGTTAGTTCTCCGTCACAGTTGGGGGGGGTGCATGATTCTGTCCGACTTTTGAGCCTCACGATATATTCCCTTTTCTTTGTTGATGATGAATGAGGTCTAGCCAGGTAGGTCGAGGCTGAGTGAACAATAAAACCCTGGTATCCGACTCCAATAGGAAATATTATTGTTGTTCAGCCATTTCTCATACATTGATTTCGCAGATTTTCATAACTGCCGTACATGTATAAACACGCATACAAAAACTCTAATATACAAATACACATGCAATGTATGTGAGCGCCTACATGCAAATATACGAATGAAACGATGCATAGACATTCACACACCCTCACATGCTCGTGAAAGTTGTTTTATATTCAGACAGTAAGTTTCTTGTTAATTTTTTAACAAATGTAACGGATCGGGTGTTAATAAAATAAGACGAACAAAGGGAATATTTCATAATAATTGAAATAACAATGATTACAAAGTACCAATCGTAGAGCGAGAAACAACAACAACAAAAAAAAACCCAACAACATGGAATGGGCAAAATCAGTTGCTCTCCCTATTTGGAAGATTGGCGTAACATAATCTTCCTGCCCCCATTCTCCACCAGCATGTCAAACAAATCGAAGCTTTAAAAATATATGCATCTACACGTATATAGATAATCCGACCTTCACCTCCGCCAGTGCATTTTTAGCACTTAGTAGATAACACAATGACCCGTTGGGTCAGTCTTTGAAAGATATTTAGTGCGATCAGATATGACCGGAATGAACCAGACGTATTACACACTTGAAAATGAATGAATAAGTGAAACTATGCCATAATAAGTATTCAATAGTTACTTCACTTGACGAATCAGTCATTATAATATAAATAGGAGTTGTTACAAACGCAGACTGCACACTATAGTTATTCAATTGCAAATGACCCGAATATTTTTCACCTTTTAAGTTACTGCATTTTCTCAATTCAATGCCTGTAGCTACAAAGCATCGTTTCGGCTACTGGAAAGTCTCAAACAGATAAACAAAATTTTAGACTCATGTAGATTTTTAAGGGAGTCAAGCCACTAGGAAGATTAGAGAAACGATTTTGCTACACTCATTTAGCCTTGTGCCAGACTCAGCCAATCGTTATAAACGTCTGTATTACTGTGATGCATCTTTCATATGTCTCTCGACAGAACCCGGATGCACTTACTGCGCGTATATGACTATAATATTGCGCATTTAGCGCGAATAAGTCGACGCAGTTTAATATTGTGTGTGTGTGTGTGTGTGTGTGTGTGTGTGTGTGTGTATGTGTGTGTGCATGTGTGTGTTGGGGGAGAGGGATTCAGGGAAGGGATTAGACGAAAGGCGGATCATATCAACGAGCAGAGCAGTTTTTGTGTAGCGTTCATTCTACCGTTATCTTGGAGAATATTCTTAGATTGGTTTATAATTCTGTTAGAGATCAATTGAATATGGTTCGGAAGGGAAGAAGGAAAAGGGAGTTGAAAGAGAAGGTGACAGGCAGAGTGAAAGAGAAAAAGGAAACGAAGGAGAAAAATGTAGGAAAGATGAGGATCAAGAAAAGATTGAGCGCTGGTAAGTTTTTCCTCAAAAGAATAAACTGTTTATGGAATTTCTTGTTAAAGAAGAATTTTATTGTTATTTTTGTTAATTCTTATGACAATTCTAGATTAAATTATTTGGGAAATGCAAAATTAAGAAAGAAAATAAAGAAAGAGAGAAAATAAGGATTATATAGAGGAGGAAAAGAAAGGAAGGGAAAGGAGAAAAGAAAGAAGAAAATATAAGGAGAAAGAAAGTAAAATAGAAGAAAAAGGATTGTATAGTGAATAAGAAAGTAAGAAAGAAAGAAAGAAAGAAAGAAAGAAAGGAAAATGACGAGGGACATCGAAGGGAAAGACCCAATCGATGTGAAAGAAAGTAAAAAAGAAGAAAAAGGACTATACAGTGAATAAGAAAAGAAGAAAAAGAAGAAAAGAAGGATTATAGTGAATGAGAAAGGAAGGAAAAGAAAAGAGGAAAAAATAAAGAGAAAAAAGGAAACGAAAATGGAATGGAAGAAAGTTAAAGAGAAGAAAGAGCTTATATAGTGAATAAAAAGAAAGACAGCAAGAAAGGAAGAAAGACAGAAAAAATAAAGATTACATTGCAAATAAGAAAGAAAAAAAGGAGGAAGAAGAAAGAAAGGAAAAAAGGATGAAAAAATAAGAAGGAAAATGACGAGGGAAATGGAAGGAAAAACCCCAATCGGTGTGAATATGAAGAGGGCTATTATAAACAAGGCACAAAACCGAAAAAAGATTGAAATATGTCGCCGACTCATCTCAGGGTCCACCAGACTCGTTATCTTTGCCCATGAGTGACCAGAAAACGGATTAATCAAGTGGAAAGTCATTTTATGCGACTGGTATGAATTGAGTCCTGCTTAAAATAATTTCTAACCGTCTTTTATGTTCTTCCAGACATCCTGCAGTTTCAGAATGGCAACATTTACAGCGAGAAAGATCGAGCCGTAAATATCGAATTGGCCATCGGCTGCAATTATGACATGGCACACACATATAGATATACACATGCAGATTCACACATATAGACGCTTCCCTCACCCACACTCTCATACACACACATACGTATGAAAAAAAGCTCTTACAAATACATGTTCGCAACCCTTTGATGTTTTCGTAACGTAAGGTATCCTGAAACCTAGGACAGGATCGTTCGGGTACCACAGATGATTTAATCATAAGCATATCAGGGGTGAGAGGGGCTAGTTTGAAATCAGCGTAATCCATCTCCTAGACTGGTTACCAGAGGAGCCCAGTCTGGCCTACTACTTACTTTTGGGGGATTTATGCCTTTCCCAAGAGTATTACTGCAAATATTTTCCCAGGGTATTGATTTTAATTTCAGATTTTTACATTAAATGTCTTTTTGGTGAGAGGGGACTGAAAATGGGTATATTAGAATATTCACCAAAATGAACAAACATCTAGGAAACCATCTTCCTGCACACAGTAGAATACTGATAGTTACTTTCAGATCATAATGAATATACATTTTGAACACACTGATGTATCGTTAATTTTATGCAGAGGTTCTTTGTGATATGAGAGTTATTTCAAGGGTTCGTTCTGTTCCAGTAGGTTTGAGAAGGCCGCTTTAAACGAATGCACGAATCATCAATTCTAAAGCACTCACATAAATTCGATGCGCGTCCACAATTTCCTTTAGAAAAAAATAGCACCCTGACAAAAATATTATTTTTATTCATTGTCTTCTTTCTTTGCTCCGAACGAAAGATTCATTTTATATCTTTTTTTTTATTGCCCTTATCAGATTCAAATGTAACCATTTCTGTGTAACTTTTGAGTAGAATCAGAGCATTGAAGTGAAATCATAGATAATTCCGAATGAATGAGGATTTCTGGGGAATGGTCCCAAATTTCTAAACGAAAAATTAAATCCAAATGGAAGAAAAACATTTTGAATATGAAACAGCATGAATCTTCAATGAAATATATGACACGTAGCTACTATCTGATTTTTAGCCTGAAGTTTTCGTTGTATTATGTTCCATTATGTGAATAATATTGGCCACTTTTTCATCATTATTTTATGGACTTATCTGCATATATATATATATATATATATATATATATATATATATATATATATATAGTGTCATTCACTCACAACTGTTTCGTTGTATTATATATATATATATATATATATATATATATATATATATATATTGTGTCATCCACAGACAGCTGTTTCGATGTACTACATCTCTTCAGTGTGGCTACAGACTTTCCATTATCCCATCCAGTACCACGAGGCAGGATTGAAACTTTTGCTTCAGACCAAGAGGCCGATATCCTACCTCTGAACAATGGAACTGGAAGGCTGAATTTAAGTGATATATTTATTTACGCATAAATTTTCTATCCACCAGAGTGCTCTATTCTCTTTCTTTCTCTCTCTCTCTCTCTCTCTATATATATATATATATATATATGTGTGTGTGTGTGTGTGTGTGTGTGTGTGTGTGTGTGTGTGTGTGTCCCTCTGTCTGTCTGTCAAGAAAGTAATGATATTGATAGTGTAAAACAAAATCATTATTGATTACAAATCAACTTTATCTCTTTCAAAATAGGTTCCACGGGAAGCCACACACCAAGAGAGACGCTGTTCCCACACCTGAAGTCAGCCAAGGAAGTGTTCAGTTGTTTTGTCACGAACTATCGGATATTCTCAACGGTTCCTAAATGGGAACCATGGAGTTTTGATCATTGGGAACTGGAAATAGTCATAAGGACTCGGATCAGGGAAGTGTAGAGACTGTGGTACAAGAGGAATATTCTTTTCGGTCGAAAATACCATCACAGAGAGTTTGACAGAAGGTGATATCGTAATGAATCATCCAAGAGCCAGCGATCTCAGGCCGAATGACCCTTTTGAGCTGTTCAAGGACCTCCTGGTTTCCTGAACTTGAGAACATCCAACTGGGTGCGACTGATGACAGTGTCAGGTGAATACTTCCAGCACTGTTACTAGGAGTGGGAGCAGCGGTTCCGTTGGTGAGTACCCCTAAGAGACCGATTTTGAAGGAGATGAAATCAATTTCTGATTAACTTGATAATAGAAATTTCATACAATTCTAGACAGCCTTATTTCGTTCAAAGTAACGTATATATCCTTCTCTCTCTCTTTCTACACACACACACACACACACATGCACGCGCGCGTGCGCGCACACACACACACACACACACACATATATATATATATATATATATATATATATATATAAGAAAAATGAATATATTCTTGACAGATGAATGCAGGAGCAATCTTTGTGCTTATGCATGAAGCTTGAAATTCGTGAAATGTGTTGATGTAACATAATCTCATAATTATTACATATATATATATGTGTGTGTGTGTATGAGTGTGTGTTTGTTGTGTGGTTATCCGACAAAATGTTGATAAAAGGACGATCGGAAGATGAAGAGAAAACAAACCAGGTGTTACACCTCGAAAATTTTATATCACATTTGCATGTTCCGATGTATTTCGATGTTTGCCAATCACCTTTTTCAGAGAACCTGTAGCATTGCAGAAAAAAACTGTGTGCTGTTTACATGTTTGATACTTGGGGAATTAGATGGGGATATTTCTGAGTTGTGGGTTGTTTAGTAGGAGTTGGAGGGGAGGTGTTTGTATCTGTATAGGTGGGAGTCAAGTTTGGTCTGGAATAAGAATGGTCTGAGAGAGGAGGGGTCTGGGGTTGTTTGTAACTGTGTCTGTGAGTATCAGGCTTGTCAGGCTTGTTGTGAGCTTGTTGTTCCACCCTGACCCCTCCTCGCACTGACTCTTCTCCGACAGACTTTTCTCTTAAATTTTCTCTTCACCTTCCAAACGCCATTTTACCAACATTCACACATACAGAGGGGCATATGATAGAGCATTTACATGTAAAAAAAAATATCATATTCAAAGGATATTGTCTGGAGTAGGTTTAATTGGAACTCCATCACCCATGTATAAAGTATATGGTGGTGGACCAAATGATACTATTTTTGATTACTTAGTATTATGTGAAAAGCTTGGACTTAGAATAGATGAAAAAATATAAAAGTTATCAGTTATGTATTGGATACCTAAAATTCATAAAAATCCAATAGGTGCCCGCTCCATTGTAGCCTCTAGAATGTGTAGTACTGACCCTCTTAGCAAAGCTGTTTCTGAATTTTTTTCAATTTTATATACAATCAAATACTGAAATTTCATTATAGAAGTAAATTCTCTGATAATTTAAATCTCTTTTTAGTAGTAAATAATTCTATACTCGTAAGAGAATAACTGTATATTAGGGATACCCGTTGAGGGGCTAGATCTATCTCAACCTACGATTTTAGAACTCTTTACGCAAAAACTCCTTATGAAGATCTTATCAAAGAATTGAATAAAATAACAGACTTGGCATTTACAAGTGGAAATAGCAAATATATTGGGTTTAAAAATTCTAATGCTTTCTGATGTAAAACAAAAAAGGCAAGACTTACTGTACGTGCTCTACCCTTAAAGTGGTTTTTAGTCATTTTATTGAGGAAACTTACTTTAGATTAGGAAATTAGAGAAAAATTCATCATTGATCCTACTCCCTACTGGGCAACTTCATATTTACATAGGAATATATGTATTCATCTCTAATTAAAACCGTTCATTTTTAGGTTGTATCCGTTTTATTGATGACTTATGTTCTCTTAATGATGGAGGAGAATTCGGAAAATCGGATAGTAATACATACTCTCAGGATCTTGAATTAAAATGTGAACATGAAAGAATGCAAGCAACGTTCCCAGATTTTGATATTGAAATTGAAGATGGAATGTTTATCTACATATTGTTTGATAAGATAGTCTTCCTTTCCGTGTAGTGATAATACTCTTTAGAACAGGTAGTATACTAGCTTATTTTGCAGAACAATATTATCGGAATAAATCAGAATCGCAAGAGAAACTCTAAGATTTATTGATTTAATACCGAAAATTGTTTCTTTAATTGTAAGGATGGTCAATGAAGACGGTGAAATTAGTAAGATTTTTAAATAATTTAATATAGCCATGATTAGGCGTTCTGATCCCTTTAAAACTCATCAGCTTGACCAAAACGAAATAATAACGAAAATTAAAGAGTGTGTTATCGAGAGTATAAAATAGAATTAAGGAACAGTGCATATCAAAATAAATGAATTTGTATTAATGTTAGGGGAATTAGATAGATCCAGTCTTTTTCAGTGTGAAAGATCATTGTATTGACTGGAACCAGGGAAAGGGGGAAACATTTGATCCTGGCCAATTCGTTTGACTGATAGGTAGTTGGGTAGCAACTAATTGTTTAAGTATATTAATGGAATCGCCCATTGAGGTGTTACTACCTGCTAGAGAGTGGTTTCGTTCCAACCATTTATGTAAGAATACTTTATTTGATAATTCAAAGTGTTAAAAACGATTGATGGAAGTTTGATGTTATTCGACAAGGAAAAATTAAGTTCAAGGTTAGTGAAAAAATGTCAAATACTTCGGTTGCATACGTTGATAGAGAATCGACTCGAAGAAGATTTTTCGGTGTGATTAGTATTCTTGAAGACGATATCATAAGTTGGTATGCATGTTGTCTGAGATTAAAACCGACACAACGGATTTGATATTCACATGGGTGAACACTCAATAGAAGAGACACGAAGAGCGAGTCATGTTTGTTCTTATACTTACTGATCCCTCACAGTTAAAAAAGTTTTTAGGGTAACCTACGTAAGTAAGTAATTCCTGTTTCAAAAAATAAACATGAAGTATAAAATGATATCAATATACAATACGCAAAAAACCTTATATAAAATGACAAACTACACGCATGACATAAACTATACAATAAGGAAGGGAGGTAGTGTTCAATCAACACTGCTGGGGTACCACGTTAATAATACTGTTTTGTTTTTGAAATCCCAGAAACGGTTATATGGTAAACAACTGATGACCCCAACAAGAGACAATTTATACATTGTCCCCTAATACCAAAGTATATGTTAAATAGGGAAAGAAAAAGACACTGAAATTGTATTGACAGATATTGGGAAATAGATGACTGAATTGACAAAAATATCTCTTGAAAAAGATTTTTGATGTTTAGTGTTTGAAGCTGTAAAGCTTTCCAGACTCTCTCTCTATATATATCTATCTGTATATCTATATCTATCTATGTATCTATCTATCTATCTATCTATATGTATATATATATATGTATATATATATATTGACTAGATTTAACAGGGAAATCCCTCGGTGGATATCAACACTTTGACATCCCACGCCTTTTCTTCTTTTTTTCCATGCATACAGACCTTTTTTATAATTTGAATCTTTATAGATCTGTTTTCTAACCGTCGTAAGTCGATGGCCTGATTAAATTTGTGATAAAAAACAACTAAAATTAGGAAAAAGGCAGTCAGAATTAATAATCATGATTCATAATACATAATCGAATAGAGAAAATCAAGATAACCTCGTGTATATTCATACACGTGCATTTGTTGAAGTATTTCTATTGTAAATTGTCGATATGACGGTGACATATGCTGACGATTCTTGACATTTAGGATGCACAAGATCTTCGTTTTTTTTCCCTCGAACAGATGAGCATCATCAATCAGAATCTTTTTTCCACTTGCAAGTCTAATTTGTCAGTGGTATTCTTGCTAGCAATCATTATGCTTTACATCTGCAAAGTTAGGAGAGGTATATGTATTCACCTGTGTCTGTCAGTCCAACCAATATCTCTAGAAGGTCTCAATAAATTTCAATGATATTTTGCAGAACGTTGGACCATGTACCAAAGAAGAATTGATGAAATTTTGGGGCAGATCAAAAAATCTTTCTACAGTTACCTCTCCAACATAGCAGCTATATGTCCACACAATATCTACAAAAAGCCCCAATCAATTTCAGTAGAAATATCTGAAAACTTAAATTTGAGGGTGGATCCAGGAATTCTTTTTCAATTGAGAGATATTTTCCATTAATGATTGTCGTGTTTCTCCACTCTAGTTCTCCGGAAGGCCTCAATGAATTTCGATGTTTTGTGGAAGGGTGGGCCATAGGCCAAGGAGGAATTGATTTGATTTTTAAGGTTGCTCTTCGAAATCCCAGCTATTCATGGACTGATTCTCTTTCAGTTTATAATGATAATAGCGTTGGCATGGGTATGCACTCCCTGGGTGCCTTCTAGTGTTTATCTGCATGTTTTTCTGACCTTTGTTTTCCTTCAATTTATTCAGTGGCAGCAATCGAGTGATTATTAACCTTTGCACGTTTTTCTTTGATCTCTCACCTCGAAAGATTGGTTCATGGCCACCATTTTGTTCTTAGTGTGAGGCTCTCTCGACTTGGATGTGAAGAAGAAATGTCAAAAATGAAATTAGATCAAGCCAAAGTGATTAAAAGAAAGGGACGCGGTTGGGTTGGAGGGAAGATGATGCCCGTGCAGAAAGTTTGATGATGAACAGAAAAGACAGAGGGGGAAAGAAAAAGGAGAGACTGTGATGTTAGAGAGAGAGAGAGAGAGAGAGAGAGAGAGAGAGAGAGAGAGAGAGAGAGAGAGAGAGAGAGAGAGAGAGAGAAAGAGAGAGAGAGAAGGAAAGAAGCAGGAGGAGGAAAGATTGAATTTGAGAAAGAAAAAGAATAGAAAAGAGATCATCACAAAAAAACAATGAAGGAGAAATTAATTTAGGAAAGACAGGGATGACGAAATATCCACAAATTTAAAAGTTTGAATGAACGAAATAAATCTGGAACCCAAATACTTGAAAAGGATAAATTTCAGTGGGAAAAACTCTTGGGGAAAATTGAGAAGATAATGCAAAGACGATGGCTACGGAGAGAAATGTAGGTATTTACAAGCGTCGCTTAGTCTGGCGCAAGGTCACAAAACGGGACAACCGTGAGGATCGAACGACTAAACTAGCCTGTAAGGCTTGCTCGGTAACAGTCACTCTACACCAGATGCCTTTAAAAATAATGATAAGGAGTACAAGACTTGGAAGAAAGAGAGAGAGAGAATAGGGAACGACAGTGAGTAGGTTTAGGGTTAGGGCAAAAATACAAATTGAGAAACTGACAAATACCGGAAGGGAAATGGAAGATATTGGAGAAATTGGAAACTACACAAAATGTATCTGTACATTTGAAACTAGAAAGCTGCCAGAGAGTTTATAATCCGACCAATACTACACACTAACTAAAATGTGAATGAAAAATCTGATCATTTATACAGCGATTATGAAGGAGAGGCAACTGTGTTTTGAGAACGAAGGATCGAGAAAGAAAGCCATAATTGATAAACAGATGTATCTATTTATCTTATATCAAACAAGGTGGACGTCTGTCTATCACACTTTTAAAATTTTCTTCAGGGGAGATAACTATCAAATGATAAGGGAAAGTAGTCTCTTTTATTCCTTTATTAATTCATTTACAAATGCGTAAAAATCTGGATTAATTCTGAGCACATTAGATTACACTGATTTTCATGATTTAAGAGGCTTTTATTTTGAGATTTCTATCTCGAACAAGAGGAATGCGTAGACGTCATAGTGAGGAAGACTGGGAGAGGAAATTAACAAGAAATGTCATCCACGAAGAAATTTGTAGTTGATCATTATGAAGACTATGAAGACTTTAATGATTGGAACTAACATTATGTCATTAAAATGCTGCTGGGTTAGGGTTGAGCTTCTCTCAAACTTCCACGAGAACAATACATCAGTATTTTTCCCAAAAATATTAAATAATTTTTAATCGAACAGATGATAACTAGTATATATATATATATATATATATATATATATATATATATATATATATATATATATATATATATATAAACACACACACACACACACATATATATATATATGTGTGTATATGTGTGTGTGAGTGTGTGTGCAGAGAAAGAGAGAAGGATATATACGTTACTTTGAACAAAATAAGGAAAGAGGAAGAGAGTGACTTAGTCAATACAAATAGAAAGGAGAAAAAGTAGAGGGAGAGAGAAAGAGAGAGAGAGAGAGGAATATATATATATATATATATATATATATATATATATGGACTAAAAAAAGAGAAAAGATACCGACGAGAGAAAAGATATTCAGTACAGACAACAGCTAGACATCATGACCCACAGTATGGATCTACAGAGATCATCTGCGAACTTGTAGTCGGCAGAAAATGAGATGGCGCGATGATTTAGACTGATTCAGGAGATATTGGCGCCGCGTCGCCCATGATAGAGAAATCTGGTGACTCTCGGGAGTGTGTATGTCCAACGACAGACGTTAAAAAGGCTGCTGATGATGATGATGTCGAATATGAGAATGGGGAGAAAGGAAGAGATATAAATGAAAAAAAATTATGGGTCACCAAATGAAATAAAAGAGGAGACGATGAGTGTGTTCTCAAAGAATTGAAACTATGGATGGCCAATGAGGTAAAATGGAACTGATCGATCGTAATATAAAAGGAGAAGAGAGAAGAAGAAATACAGAAAGGTAGACCAGGATTTTGAAGTTAAACGTGCCAGCTGCCATCTAATCATAATCTTTATTTCCGATCCGCGCTGTGCCGTAGGTCGACGGCATGCGTTAGGTTGTCATATTAGTAAAACAGCAAAAATATATAATGAAAATGAATAGCAGTCAACAACAACAACAACAACAACAGCAATAATAATAATAATAATAATAATAATAATAATAATAATAATAATAATAATAATAATAATAATAATAGGCCAGAGATAAGTCGTAATATTAAATGAGAGAAGAGAGAAAAAATAGATATGAAAGGTAGACGTTGAACAGTAGATGAAGCGGAAAAGGTATTGACTGCAGTCAGTGTGTGTTCGTCAATGCCGTAGCCAGCGCCAACCTGCTTCCTTGCATTTGGTTCCTAGTCGATAGCAGCAGCAGCAGCAGCAGCAGCAGTAGCTGTTCAGGCTGGAAAAATGCATCGATTTTTTCAAGGGGCTACTCCCCCGCTTCGTCTCTTAGCAACAATCTCTTCCTCGCTACCCACTCCCTGAACTTGTATCACTCTCTTTCTTTTTTCTCTCTCTCTCTCTCTCTCACTCTCTCTCTTTTCCCCCTCTCTGTCTTTCTGTCACTCTGTCACTATCTCTCTCTGTCTCTCCGCCTTCGCCTTTCGTACGTCATAAGAAGATATAAATTTAGAAGTCAGTTGCTTGTTGTTGTTTAGTAAGAGAGAGAGAGAGAGAGAGAGAGAGAGAGAGAGAGAGAGAGAGAGAGAGAGAGAGGGAGAGACAGAGAGAGTGAGGGGGGACTTAAAGAGATAGAGAGTGAAAGATAGAAATGATGCAAGAAAGATAAAGAAAGGTCGTAAGAATTGAAATGAGAGAAACAGGGAGAATGTACACAGTAATTCGAAAGAAGAGAATGAGACAGAGAGAAGTGAAAGGCAGGTGGAACAGGAGGGTAGGAAAAGGAAGGGAAATCAATAAGCTGATCGAGAAAGAGAGAGAGAGAGAGAGAGAGAGAGAGTGCTAAGAGCCGAAGGAAAGAGAGGGAGGGAGCTGAAATTGGTAATAGAATTAGAGAAAAGGTGAGTTAGAGAAAGAAATAGACTAGGTAGGTCAACAGTCGCAGGTAGAGAGAGAATAGCCAATGGATGAAAGAGAAGAACACAATAGAAAAAGTGGATACCCTTCAGATCGACCTGATTAATACCCGTAACACATCCCAGTATATCATAATCATACTCGAATAAAACTTGTTCAGTCTCCGCTACCTTTCACGGCCGCTCAGCGTAAAAATGGCTAATCATTGATGGTTGATACCTTAGTTTACCTTTCCTTCCTTTCTTTCTTTCTATTCGGACGCTCTTCCATTTTACCTTCTCATTCATTCTCTGTCAATCTTCACCGTTACCTCCGCCTCCACACCGTTGAATTCACTTTTTATCGCAAACCTTCTCACAGAATGTACGATTTTTTTTCGTCTATTTGAGAAGTTCTTACTTTCCTCAAAATCCAGAAAGGGACTGAAATCCTATTGGAAATAACAACAGCATATAACTCATTCATTATTTCTTTCTTCCTTCCTGTCTTTTTGCCTTCTTACTTACTTTCCTTCTTCTCTTACTTTTTTTCTTCCTTTCTCTCTTTCTTTCTTTCTCTCTCCCTTCCTTTCTTTCTTTCTTTTATTTTCCTTCTAGCTTTGTTTGCTTCTTAATTTTATTTTTTTTATTCTCTCTCTTTTTCCTTAGTCTTCCCTTACGCCTTCCTCCCTTCTTTCTTTTCTCTCTTTCTTTCTTTCCATCTTTCTTTCTTTTTTTCTTTCTTTTTTTCTTCGTTCCTTTCTTCCTTCTTCTTCCCTCCTTTCTTTCTTTCAATTCCTCTTCCATTAAACCATTTCTGCATCCATTCTGATTGGGTTTCATTCACCTCTCTTCTTCCCTTGCAGCCCCCACCCCCCAACGTCGACTACTGTGGCAGCTTCCAATGCAACTATTAATACAACTACTATCGTTATTGTTATTATTATTCTTACCAGGAAGAAAGAAGCAGAATTTTCACAAGCAGCAATCACCCCCCTTCCTATAGCTGTCTCGCGCGAAATTCTGCGTGCAGCTTTACAACGGTATATACAGCCATACGACACTAACGCAAAAAACTGGTTCGCATCACTTAGAGAATAACTGCAGCGACCTACCCACCCTTATTTTGACTTTTTTTAAAGTTCAGGGTGTGTACACGATACAGTGGTGCACTTGACAGTGTGTATTTTTAGTCGTGTATACGTCTAGCTGGGTGACACTTTTCTCTTCTCTTCTCTTAGAGACTGGGACTGAGACTAAGATACGGACCTCTCCTCTTTTAACACGAATGATGTATAATCTGATATGGCTGTGTTTGTTCCTTCTGTTCGCTGACAACGGAATCTGTTCACCACGACATCGACAAAAAACATGGGAGAGTAATCTACCGCTCTACAACGAACCCCAGGTCAGTTCTGAATTTTAAATTCTTTCTCATTATTCACTGTCTCAAGTCAAAATAAAACTGGCGACAGCAATTCTCAAAGAAACACACGCGCACGCGCACTTTGATAGCATCATCTACTGTAATAATGGACCGTGCGGATTTTTTCTGCTTCTCTGTCCATGATAAAGGTAATAGTTTTGCTGATAAAAACAAACACATTCCACTTGAGTGGATCTCTTTTTTAAAAAAAAAAAACAAACAAACCCACAAGTGAAATTAATTTTGGGAAGTCATTTATTTATACACAATTAACAGCCCTGAAATAGCCAACTATCAAGTCTTCGAGTAAGTGAATCTTGAGAAACCACTCAAACTTTACAGAAACATGTAGATATTTTTACCAAATGTATATATCATTGAGTAGTTTCTGTACTACATAAAAGTCAAATCCAAACATATCCGTTATTAGCAAGTTAAACATGTAAACAATAAGCTGTATGTCACCCTAACAGAGAAACGTGACTCCTTTTGAACACCCTGTATTTCCTTGATGCACATCAGAGAAGATATCGTCTCAAACTGCCAGACTTAAATTATTCCATAAGAATCTTATCCAAGAGATGAACAATAACATTAATATCGCAGTGAATATGTTTCCTTGTTTTCTAAAGGCAAATCCCGCGACTTTTTCTAATATGGCGCACGTGTGATATTAAGGATAATAATCAGCAATATGGGATGATTGTGTAGCGTCGGAGTGCGTGTATTCGAACATATTTTGTACATGTTCTATCCAGGACTTGTAAAAGTACATGCATACACGCATACATCCACACGTACGTACTTGTGTACGTACGTACATAGGCGTTTAAGTGAGCAGACATCGATCTTTTAGTCTATCATATTGGTGTCATCATTTTATTTACTTGCAACGAATCAACCACATAAATATATCCATTAACATGAATAATGACATTCTCAGTGTCACACACACATACACACGCGACCATCCATCCATCCATCCTCCCACACACATATATGTTTATACACACATACTCGTGTATATATATATATATATATATATATATATATATATATATATATATATATATATATATATATATATACTGACTAGGTAACACAGACAAACTGACCATCCCATATATATATATATATATATATATATATATATATTGATGCACTGTTCAGGCGGGACATTTTTAAAAACAAACTGACCATCCCAGATTGGTATGTAGGAAGGTAGACTGGAAAAAGGGATATATATATATATATATATATATATATATATATATATATATATATATATATATATATATATATATAAACGATCATTTGGAAAGAGATATTCATTTTTGATAATTCTCTTCAATATGTAAACACATACAATAGACTTACATGTGCGTGAGTAGATATGGATGTGCGTTTGTATATTTAAAAGGCATGTATATATATATATATGTGTGTGTGTGTGTGAGTGTGTGTACACATTTATACGTATATTTATACATGAATATATAGTCCAATGCGGAAATGATAGTCATAGCATTTGCATACAAACACGTGCACACGCAGGTATAAGCGGTCACGCGCACACACGCATACATACGCAAGCACACGCATACATACGCAAGCAGACGCAAGCGCACGTATACACACGCAAGCGCACACAAGCATCTATTTTATTTAGAAACCGTCAACCAAAAACTATCAACAAAACTCTTAGCATAGGTTTCTACAGTTTTTAAGCTGGTCTGGCTGGCTGGCTATTTATGAATGTATATATCACTCATACAGGCTGCACCAATGGTTGTAAAGGGCTGAAAATTCAAATATTAACTCCTGGCCAGGTCTACGAAAAAAACGTTTTCCTGTTATTTGAAAATTCCACTCCAAAATGAGTTTTCTTCTATTTTACAATGTATGTTCATCCTAAATTGGACCCTTAGTTTGTGACCAGTAGCATTCGCGCTTGTATTCTAAAATTCAGACATTTTTAGTGATCACTTCCCAACAAAAAGTGGGAGGAGAACTTATTCATTGATCTCTTCTTTTTCCATTTTTTCAATTGATCACCCACAAGATATGTTGCCAAAAGTCGTTGGGCTACACGACAGTTTCTATTGAGCGACCAACCAGATCTGTCGTTTTTCATGTCTTAACATCGAATTGAAATATTCTAGAATTATGATTTCGTGCCTTGTTCAAGTTGCTTGTTTGTTTTTTTTTGCCCTCAAAATATTACGGTTGACAGAAATGACACTCTATGACATATGGTTGACATTTGGCGGGAAGGAAACATACAAATACACATACACACACACACAAACTCTCTCTCTCAAACATACATATATACACTGACACACTCAATGTTACATCAGTTTCTGAAAAATATACCTTCATGTAAAGATTGACTAAGGCAGTAATAGTCGGGCATCCAGTGAGAATAACACGTATTTCTCCACCAACGGATTGCAATTTTTAGCTTACTGGCCATCGACCGACAAAGGGCACCTTAGAATAGTCAATATTGCGCCTTTATGATGTGTTATAGGCGAAGTGCAATGTGTGTATGATGGACCCTGCCCGTTGGACCTAGAGTTTTCAAATCATGCTGCAAGGTGAAACGATGGGAGCAAAGTCCCGAAATCCAAGGTTTTCTTTTGGAGTTTCCTTCTCCTAATCAGGTGTCTGAGCCGCCTGTTGAGGTATATCGCCCCACTCAAGGAGAATATTCTGACAGTATGGCTAACCTGGGTAGATTGAGCTTATGTTCAAGCAATGAAAATCACTGAAATACAATCCTCGGTAGTATAGTGGTATATATATATATATATATATATATATATATATATATATATATATATGTATATATATGTATATGTATATATATATATATATGTTTACCCAATTATTATTAT
Source organism: Thysanoteuthis rhombus (assembly GCA_963457665.1). Classification (NCBI taxonomy): domain Eukaryota; kingdom Metazoa; phylum Mollusca; class Cephalopoda; order Oegopsida; family Thysanoteuthidae; genus Thysanoteuthis; species Thysanoteuthis major. Next base: position 74,209,554 of record OY735201.1, on the reverse strand, counting down.
ATCTATCTCTCTATCCATCCACATCCCCTCACATGCACACGCACAGATATGCACACACACATACACACACATACATGTATGTATGTTTGTGCAGGCTTGACCACACACCTGCAAGTGTATGAGTATTTGTGCATGGGAAGCCATCCATATATAACTATATGTAGAATATGTACACGTGTACATATACTTGTTTGTAAGTGTGTGTATATTAACCCAAGACAATACATGAAAACAAACACGGAAAATATCATCAAACAGCATCATTCGAGATGGATTTTCTTTTATTGCTTACGTTCAATGACCCCTGTGTTTTGTAGATATATCTTTAGCGTTGAGGTTCCGTTCTTTAATTTTACATTCTCCTGAAGGAGCGCGTGGGAAAATCTTCTGCGTCATCAAATATTTCAGTTTTGAATTCTGCGTTATGAGTTCGAACTTTTTCACACGCACATATACAAATTGAAAAAAAAATTACTTCTCCTGAGTCAGATGATTATTTCCTACTAGCATGTTTTTGGTAGTTACTTCTATCATTTTCATAAACTAAGAAAATGTATCCATTTGTAGGAGGAAGTTCTAAGACATTTATGAATGTTATATTTATTAAATACAAACATGTAAAGGGATATAAACATTCAGATCTATAGATACGTTGTTTTATTAGCGACGTACATTTTATTTCCTATCAATTCACACATAAGTATCAATAAATCATTTGGTAGGAGGTAAATACACATTTATGCACATCAAATATAGATGTATTCGTAAACTCATGAGCATTCTATCCTTAGATGAGATTTTTTTCCATAAATTCGTACATTTATTGTTTGTATTTGATGAAATAGTCGGTCCTACCAAATGAATAATTTAGCAACTTGTTCATCTCTTTTCCTCTTCAGGGTTTTTCCGGAAAATAATAATGTCCATTCTTTAATGTCTAATATCCGAGTTGGTTTTTTATTGGTGTTTATGGCTAATTCACCCAGCACAGACGTAGTAACATATGTAGTTCAACTATGATATATCAGGAAATCATAACTACAAGACAGGTGTATAAAAGCATCATCTTCTCTGATAGACATATGTTTGGATACCGTATTGGCTACTCTTCAATCATGTGACAAGTGAACGACTTCATTTCGCACTGATAAACATGTTTGCTAATATAATTATTATTTCCAGCATTATTATTTCCAGCATCTGATTAGTTTTGGTTGTTGGTATCTTGGCTGAAGACCCTGGGTGATGTTTTCAATCTTTTTCAACATTTTTAACAAATAAATTGTTAGTATTAAACAAAGCAGCGAGATTTACCAAATGCAAAACTCTTATCACTTAATAGTGACCAACTTCAGTTCTTGTCTGATCTTAAACGGCATTTTATAATTCATAACCTTATCAAGCTTTGTCAGGCTGACATTGTGGTTGAAATTATCAATACCACGAAAAGATAATCTGAATGTGTTATTCACAGGAAAACAGAAACGTTTTAAGATTAGGAAGCACTCAGACAGCATATACTTCTACCAACGCCATTGTTACTAAAGACTGAATGAAAATCACACCTTATATAGATTAAAAAAAGCAACTGCGAAAATTCCAACCCAAAATTTGATTGATTCTTTTTTTGTCCATGGGGCCTCTCTTTCTCAAAAGATCATTAAGATTCATTAAAAACTTTTAGTGATATAATACAGAAATGTATGAAAAC